>CATQIS010000001.1:0-600000 GCA_958296335.1 Urtica urens
CCATTATTTACCAGTTAAAGTTACGTTTTAACAATTTAAAGTTACATTTTGAAACATTAAAAATAAATTTTGACAAGTTAAAGTACGTTTTTTACAAGCTAAAGTTACCTTTTGATAAGTTTAATTATGTTTTTCACAAGTTAAAGTACATTTTTAACAATATAAAGTTTTGTTGTGACAAGTAAAATAACATTTTTACAAGTTAAAGTATGTTTTTTACAAGTTAATGTATGTTTTTTACAAGTTAAATTTACGTTTTCACAAGTTAAAGTTACGTTTTGCCAAGTAAAAGTACGTTTTTTACAAGTTAAAGTTCATTTTTTACGAGTTAAAGTACGTTTTTAACAAGTTAAAGTTCCGTTTTAACAAGTTAAAGTTCCGTTTTAACAAGTTAAATTTACGTTTTGACACATTAAAATTACATTTTGACAAGTTAATGTACGTTTTGAAGAAGTTGAAGTACGTTTTTTACAAGTTAAAGTAAGTTTTTAACAAGTTAAAGTTACGTTTTGACAAGTTAAAGTACGTTTTTTACAAGTTAAAGTACGTTTTTTACAAGTTAAAGTACGTTTTTAACAAGATAAAGTTACGTTTTGACAAGTTAAAGTTACATTTTGACAAGTTAAATCACGTTTTTTACAAGTGAAAGTACGTTTTTTACACTTTGAAGTACGTTTTGACAAGTTAAATTACATTTTTAACAAGTTAAACTTACGTTTTGACAAATTAAACTAACGTTTTGACAAGTTAAAGTAGGTTTTTTACAAGTTAAAGAATGTTTTTTTACAAGTTGAACTACGTTTTTACAAGTTAAAGTCCATTTGTTACAAGTTAAACTATATTTTTGACAAGTTAAAGTACGTTTTTTACAACTTAATGTATGTTTTTAATAAGTTAAACTTACGTTTTGACAAATTAAAGTAACGTTTTGACAAGTTAAAGTAGGTTTTTTACAAGTTAAAGAACGTTTTTTTACAAGTTGAACTATGTTTTTACAAGTTAAAGTCCATTTGTTACAAGTTAAACCACATTTTTGACAAGTTAAAGTACGTTTTTTACAACTTAATGTATGTTTTTAATAAGTTAAACTTACGTTTTGACAAGGTAAAGTTACGTTTTCACAAGTTAAAGTAGGTTTTTTAGAAGTTAAATGAACGTTTTGACAAGTTAAAGTACGTTTTTTACAAGTTAAAGTAAGTTTTTAACAAGTTAAAGTTACATGTTAACAAGTTAAAGTTAAATTTTGACAAGTTAAATTACGTTTTTACAAGTTAAAGTACGTTTTTAACAAGTTACAGTTACGTTTTGACAAGTTAAAGTTACATTTTGACACGTTAAAATACGTTTTTTACAAGTTAAAGTACGTTTTTTACAAATTGAAGTACGTTTTTTGTAAGTTAAAGTACATAATTTACAATTTAGACTTACGTTTTAACAACAAAAAGTTACGTTTTGACACATTAAAATTACATTTTGACAAGTTAATGTACGTTTTTAAGAAGTTGAAGTACGTTTTTTACAAGTTAAAGTAAGTTTTTAACAAGTTAAAGTTATGTTTTGACAAGTTAAAGTGCGTTTTTTATTACAAGTTAAAGTACGTTTTTTACAAGTTAAAGTACGTTTTTAACAAGTTTAAGTTACGTTTTGACAAGTTAAAGTTACATTTTGACAAGTTAAATTACGTTTTTTACAAGTGAAAGTACGTTTTTTACACGTTGAAGTAGGTTTTGACAAGTTAAATTACATTTTTAACAAGTGAAACTTACGTTTTGACAAATTAAAGTAACGTTTTGACAAGTTAAAGTATTTTTTTTACAAGTTAAATAACGTTTTTTTACAAGTTGAACTATGTTTTTACAAGTTAAAGTCCATTTGTTACAAGTTAAATCACATTTTTGACAAGTTAAAGTACGTTTTTTACAACTTAATGTATGTTTTTAATAAGTTAAACTTACGTTTTGACAAGGTAAAGTTACGTTTGTCAAGTTAAAGTAGGTATTTTAGAAGACAAATTAACGTTTTGACAAGTTAAAGTACGTTTTTTACAAGTTAAAGTAAGTTTTTAACAAGTTAAAGTTACGTTTTGACAAGTTAAAGTTACATTTTGACAAGTTAAATTACGTTTTTTACAAGTTAAAGTACGTTTTTAACAAGTTACACTTACGTTTTGACAAGTTAAAGTTACATTTTGACACGTTAAAATACGTTTTATACAAGTTAAAGTACGTTTTTTACAAGTTAAAGTACGTTTTTTACAAGTTAAAGTAAGTGTTTTACAAATTGAAGTACGTTTTTTAGAAGTTAAAGTACATTATTTACAAGTTAGACATACGTTTTAACAACAAAAAGTTACGTTTTGACACATTAAAATTACATTTTGACAAGTTAATGTACGTTTTTAACAAGTTGAGTTACATTTTTTACAAGTTACAAAAACTATTTAACAAGTTAAAGTTACGTTTTGACAAGTTAAAGTACGTTTTTTACAAGTTAAAGTACGTTGTTTACAAGTTAAAGTAAGTTTTTAATAAGTTTAAGTTACGTTTTGACAAGTTAAAGTTACATTTTGACAAGTTAAATTACGTTTTTTACAAGTGAAAGTACGTTTTTTACACGTTGAAGTAGGTTTTGACAAGTTAAATTACATTTTTAACAATTTAAACTTACGTTTTGAAAAATTAAAGTAACGTTTTGACAAGTTAAAGAACGTTTTTTTACAAGTTGAACTATGTTTTTACAAGTTAAAGTCCATTTGTTACAAGTTAAACCACATTTTTGACAAGTTAAAGTAGGTTTTTTACAACGTAATGTATGTTTTTAATAAGTTAAACTTACGTTTTGACAAGGTAAAGTTACGTTTTCACAAGTTAAAGTAGGTTTTTTAGAAGTTAAATTAACGTTTTGACAAGTTAAAGTACGTTTTTGACAAGTTAAAGTAAGTTTTTAACAAGTTAAAATTATGTTTTGACACGTTAAAGTTACATTTTGACAAGTTAAATTACGTTTTTTACAAGTTAAAGTACGTTTTTAACAAGTTACAATTACCTTTTCACAAGTTAAAGTTACATTTTGACACGTTAAAATACGTTTTTTACAAGTTAAAGTACGTTTTTTACAAGTTGAAGTACGTTTTTTACAAGTTAAAGTAACTATTTTACAAATTCAGGTACGTTTTTTAGAAGTTAAAGTACATTATTTACAAGTTAGACTTACGTTTTAACAACTTAAAGTTACGTTTTGACACATTAAAATTACATTTTGACAAGTTAATGTACGTTTTTAACAAGTTGAAGTACATTTTTTACAAGTTAAAGTAAGTATTTAACAAGTTAAAGTTACGTTTTGACAAGTTAAAGTACGTTTTTTACAAGTTAAAGTACGTTTTTTACAAGTTAAAGTACGTTTTTAACAAGTTTAAGTTACGTTTTGACAAGTTAAAGTTACATTTTGACAAGTTAAATTACGTTTTTTACAAGTGAAAGTACGTTTTTTACACGTTGAAGTAGGTTTTGACAAGTTAAATTACATTTTTAACAAGTTAAACTTACGTTTTGACAAATTAAAGTAACGTTTTGACAAGTTAAAGTAGGTTTTTTACAAGTTAAAGCACGTTTTTTTACAAGTTCAACTATGTTTTTACAAGTTAAAGTCCATTTGTTACAACTTAAAGCACATTTTTTACAAGTTAAAGTACGTTTTTTACAACTTAATGTATGTTTTTATTAAGTTAAACTTACGTTTTGACAAGGTAAAGTTACGTTTTCACAAGCTAAAGTAGGTTTTTTAGAAGTTAAATTAACGTTTTGACAAGTTAAAGTACGTTTTTTACAAGTTAAAGTAAGGTTTTAACAAGTTAAAGTTACGTTTTGACAAGTTAAAGTTACATTTTGACAAGTTATATTACGTTTTTTACAAGTTAAAGTACGTTTTTAACAAGTTACAGTTACGTTTTGAAAAGTTAAAGTTACATTTTGACATGTTAAAATACGTTTTTTACAAGTTAAAGTACGGTTTTTACAAGTTGAAGTACGTTTTTTACAAGTTAAAGTAAGTGTTTTACAAATTGAAGTACGTTTTTTAGAAGTTAAAGTACATTATTTACAAGTTAGACTTACGTTTTAACAAAAAAAAGTTACGTTTTGACACATTAAAATTACATTTTGACAAGTTAATGTGAGTTTTTAACAAGTTGAAGTAGGTTTTTTACAAGTTAAAGTAAGTTTTTAACAAGTTAAAGTTACGTTTTGACAAGTTAAAGTACGTTTTTTATTACAAGTTAAAGTACGTTTTTTACAAGTTAAAGTACGTTTTTATCAAGATAAAGTTCCGTTTTGACAAGTTAAAGTTACATTTTGACAAGTTAAATTACGTTTTTTACAAGTGAAAGTACGTTTTTTACAAGTTAAAGTACGTTTTTTACAAGTTAAAGTACGGTTTTAACAAGTTAAAGTTTCGTTTTGACAAGTTAAAGTTACATTTTAACAAGTTAAATTACGTTTTTTACAAGTGAAAGTACGTTTTTTACACGTTGAAGTACGTTTTGACAAGTTAAATTACATTTTTAACAAGTTAAACTTACGTTTTGACAAATTAAAGTAATGTTTTGACAAGTTAAAGAAGGTTTTTTACAAGTTAAAGAACGTTTTTTTACAAGTTGAACTACGTTTTTACAATTTAAAGTCCGTTTGTTACAAGTTAAACTACATTTTTGACAAGTTAAAGTACTTTTTTACAACTTAATGTATGTTTTTAACAAGTTAAACTTATGTTTTGACAAGGTAAAGTTACGTTTTCACAAGTTAAAGTAGGTTTTTTAAAAGTTAAATTAACGTTTTGACAAGTTAAAGTACGTTTTTTACAAGTTAAAGTAAGTTTTTTACAAATTGAAGTCCGTTTTTTTACAAGTTAAAGTACATTATTTACAAGTTAGAATTACGTTTTAACAACTTAAAGTTACGTTTTGACACATTAAAATTACATTTTGACAAGTTAATGTACGTTTTTAACAAGTTGAAGTAGGTTTTTTACAAGTTAAAGTAAGTTTTTAACAAGTTAAAGTTACGTTTTGACAAGTTAAAGTACGTTTTTTATTACAAGTTAAAGTACGTTTTTTACAAGTTAAAGTACGTTTTTATCAAGATAAAGTTACGTTTTGACAAGTTAAAGTTACATTTTGACAAGTTAAATTACGTTTTTTACAAGTGAAAGTACGTTTTTTACAAGTTAAAGTACGTTTTTTACAAGTTAAAGTACGGTTTTAACAAGTTAAAGTTACGTTTTGACAAGTTAAAGTTACATTTTAACAAGTTAAATTACGTTTTTTACAAGTGAAAGTACGTTTTTTACACATTGAAGTACGTTTTGACAAGTTAAATTATATTTTTAACAAGTTAAACTTACGTTTTGACAAATTAAAGTAACGTTTTGACAAGTTAAAGTAGGTTTTTTACAAGTTAAAGTACGTTTTTTACAACTTAATGTATGTTTTTAATAAGTTAAACTTATGTTTTGACAAGGTAAAGTTACGTTTTTACAAGTTAAAATAGGTTTTTTAGAAGTTAAATTAACGTTTTGACAAGTTGAAGTACGTTTTTTACAAGTTAAAGTAAGTTTTTTACAAATTGAAGTACGTTTTTTTACAAGTTAAAGTACATTATTTACAAGTTAGACTTACGTTTTAACAACTTAAAGTTACGTTTTGACACATTAAAATTACATTTTGACAAGTTAATGTACGTTTTTAACAAGTTGAAGTACGTTTTTTACAAGTTAAAGTACGTTTTTAACAAGTTAAAGTTACGTTTTGACAAGTTAAAGTTACATTTTGACAAGTTAAATTACGTTTTTTACAAGTGAAAGTACGTTTTTTACACGTTGAAGTACGTTTTGACAAGTTAAATTACATTTTTAACAAGTTAAACTTACGTTTTGACAAATTAAAGTAACGTTTTGACAAGTTAAAGTAGGTTTTTTACAAGTTAAGGAACGTTTTTTTACAAGTTGAACTACGTTTTTACAAGTTAAAGTCCATTTGTTACAAGTTAAACCACATTTTTGACAAGTTAAAGTACGTTTTTTACAACTTAATATATGTTTTTAATAAGTTAAACTTATGTTTTGACAAGGTAAAGTTACGTTTTCACAAGTTAAAGTAGGTTTTTTAGAAGTTAAAGTAACGTTTTGACAAGTTAAAGTACGTTTTTTACAAGTTAAAGTAAGTTTTTAACAAGTTAAAGTTACGTTTTGACAAGCTAAAGTTACATTTTGACAAGTTAAATTACATTTTTTACAACTTAAAGTACGTTTTTAACAAGTTACAGTTACGTTTTGACAAGTTAAAGTTACATTTTGACACGTGAAAATACGTTTTTTACAAGTTAAAGTACGTTTTTTACAAGTTGAAGTACGTTTTTTACAAGTTAAAGTAAGTGTTTTACAAATTGAAGTACGTTTTTTTAGAAGTTAAAGTATATTATTTACAAGTTAGACTTACGTTTTAACAACTTAAAGTTACGTTTTGACACATTAAAATTACATTTTGACAAGTTAATGTACGTTTTTAACAAGTTGAAGTACGTTTTTTACAAGTTAAAGTAAGTTTTTAACAAGTTAAAGTTACGTTTTGACAAGTTAAAGTACGTTTTTTACAAGTTAAAGTACGTTTTTTACAAGTTAAAGTACGTTTTTAACAAGTTAAAGTTACGTTTTGACAAGTTAAAGTTACATTTTGACAAGTTAAATTACGTTTTTTACAAGTGAAAGTACGTTTTTTACACGTTGAAGTACGTTTTGACAAGTTAAATTACATTTTTAACAAGTTAAACTTACGTTTTGACAAATTAAAGTAACGTTTTGACAAGTTAAAGTAGGTTTTTTACAAGTTAAAGAACGTTTTTTTACAATTTGACCTACGTTTTTACAAGTTAAAGTCCATTTGTTACAAGTTAAACCACATTTTTGACAAGTTAAAGTACGTTTTTACAAACTTAATGTATGTTTTTATTCAGTTAAACTTACGTTTTGACAAGGTAAAGTTACGTTTTCACAAGTTAAAGTAGGTTTTTTAGAAGTTAAATTAACGTTTTGACAAGTTAAAGTACGTTTTTTACAAGTTAAAGTAAGTTTTTAACAAGTTAAAGTTACGTTTTTACAAGTTAAAGTTACATTTTGACAGGTTAAATTACGTTTTTTACAAGTTAAAGTACGTTTTGAACAAGTTACAGTTACGTTTTGACAAGTTAAAGTTACATTTTGACACGTTAAAATACGTTTTTTACAAGTTAAAGTACGTTTTTTACAAGTTGAAGTACGTTTTTTACAAGTTAAAGTAAGTGTTTTACAAATTAAAGTACGTTTTTTAGAAGTTAAAGTACATTATTTACAAGTTAAACTTACGTTTTAACAACTTAAAGTTACGTTTTGACACATTAAAATTACATTTTGACAAGTTAATGTACGTTTTTAACAAGTTGAAGTACGTTTTTTACAAGTTAAAGTAAGTTTTTAACAAGTTAAAGTTACGTTTTGACAAGTTAAAGTACATTTTTTACAAGTTAAAGTACGTTTTTTACAAGTTAAAGTACGTTTTTAACAAGTTTAAGTTACGTTTTGACAAGTTAAAGTTACATTTTGACAAGTTAAATTACGTTTTGTACAAGTGAAAGTACGTTTTTTACATGTTGAAGTACGTTTTGACAAGTTAAATTACATTTTTAACAAGTTAAACTTACGGTTTGACAAATTAAAGTAACGTTTTGACAAGTTAAAGTAGGTTTTTTACAGGTTAAAGAACGTTTTTTTACAAGTTTAACTACGTTTTTACAAGTTATAGTCCATTTGTTACAAGTTAAACCACATTTTTGACAAGTTAAAGTACGTTTTTTACAACTTAATGTATGTTTTTAATAAGTTAAACTTACGTTTTGACAAGGTAAAGTTACGTTTTCACAAGTTAAAGTAGGTTTTTTAGAAGTTAAATTAACGTTTTGACAAGTTAAAGTACGCTTTTTACAAGTTAAAGTACGTTTTTAACAAGTTTAAGTTACGTTTTGAAAAATTAAAGTACGTTTTTTACAAGTTAAAGTACGTTTTTGACAAGTTAAAGTAGGTTTTTAACAAGTTAAAGTTAGGTTTTCACAAGTTAAAGTTACATTTTGACAAGTTAAAAAGTTAAAGTAGGTTTTTTACAAGTTAAAGAACGTTTTTTTACAAGTTGACTGCGTTTATACAAGTTAAAGTCCATTTGTTACAAGTTAAACCACATTTTTGACAAGTTAAAGTACGTTTTTTACAACTTAATGTATGTTTTTAATAAGTTAAACTTACGTTTTGACAAGGTAAAGTTACGTTTTCACAAGTTAAAGTAGGTTTTTTAGAAGTTAAATTAACGTTTTGACAAGTTAAAGTACGTTTTTTACAAGTTAAAGTAAGTTTTTAACAAGTTAAAGTTACGTTTTGACAAGTTAAAGTTATATTTTGACAAGTTAAATTACGTTTTTTACAAGTTAAAGTACGTTTTTAACAAGTTAAAGATACGTTTTGACAAGTTAAAGTTTCATTTTGACACGTTAAAATACGTTTTTTACAAGTTAAAGTACGTTTTTTTCAAGTTAATGTATGTTTTTAACAAATAGAACTTACGTTTTGACAAGTTAAAGTTACGTTTTGATAAGTTAAAGTAGGTTTTTTACAAATTAAAGTTATGTTTTGAAAATTAAAGTACGTTTTTACAAGTTAAAATACGTTTTTTACAAGTTAAAGTACGTTTGTAACAAGTTAAAGTTACATTTTGACAAGTTAAAGTTACATTTTGACAAGTTAAATTACGTTTTTTACATGTTAAAGTACGTTTTTAACAAGTTACAGTTACGTTTTGACAAGTTAAAGTTACATTTTGACACGTTAAAATACGTTTTTTACAAGTTAAAGTACGTTTTTTACAAGTTGAAGTACGTTTTTTACAAGTTAAAGTAAGTGTTTTACAAATTGAAGTACGTTTTTTAGAAGTTAAAGTACATTATTTACAAGTTAGACTTACGTTTTAACAACTTAAAGTTACGTTTTGACACATTAAAATTAAATTTTGACAAGTTAAAGTACGTTTTTTACAAGTTAAAGTTACGTTTTGATAAGTTTAGTTATGTTTTTTACAAGTTAAAGTACGTTTTTAACAATATAAAGTTCGTTGTGACAAGTAAAATTACGTTTTTTAAAAGTTAAAATATGTTTTTAACAAGTTAAATTTAAGTTTTGACAAGTTAAAGTTACATTTTTATAAGGTAAATTACATTTTTTACAAGTTAAAGTACGTTTGTAACAAATTTAAGTACGTTTTGACAAGTTAAAGTACATTTTTTACAAGTTAAAGTACGGTTTTTACAAGTTAAAGTACGTTTTTAACAAGTTAAAGTTCTGGTTTAATAAGTTAAAGTTACATTTTGACAAGTTAAAATAGCTTTTTTAGAAGTTAAAGTACGTTTTTTACAAGTTGAAGTACGTTTTTAACAAGTTAAAGTACGTTTTTTACAAGTTAAAGTATGTTTCTTACAAGTTAAAGTACGTTTTTAACAAGTTAACTTACGTTTTTTTACAAGTTAAAATACGTTTTAAACAAGTTAAAGATACGTTTTGACACGTTAAAGTTACATTTTAACACGTTAAAATACGTTTTTTACAAGTTAAAGTACGTTTTTTACAAGTTGAAATACGTTTTTTACAAGCTAAAATAAGTGTTTTACAAGTTGAAGTACGTTTTTTACAAGTTAAAGTACATTATTTACAAGTTCAACCACATTTTTGACAAGTTAAAGTATATTTTTTTACAACTTAATGTATGTTTTTTACAAGTTAAAGTTACGTTTTGACAAGTAAAAGTACGTTTTTTACAAGTTAAAGTACGTTTTTTACAAGTTAAAGTACGTTTTTAACAAGTTAAAGTTCCATTTTGACAAGTTAAAGATACATATTGACAAGTTAAAATACATTTTTTACAAGTTAAAGTACGTTTTTAACAAGTTAAAGTACGTTTTTTTACAAGTTAAAGTACGTTTTTTACTAGTTAAAGTATGTTTTTAACAAGTAAAAGTTCCGTTTTGACAAGTCAAAGTTACATATTGACAAGTTAAAATACTGTTTTTTACAAGTTAAAGTACGTTTTTTACAAGTTGAAGTACGTTTTTAACTAGTTAAAGTACATGTTTAACAAGTTAAAATTACGTTTTGACAAGTTAAAGTTACATTTTAACAATTGAAATTACGTTTTTTACAACTTAAAGTACGTTTTTAACAAGTTAAAGTACGTTTTTGACAAGTTAAATTACGTTTTTTACAACTTAAAGTACGTTTTGAACAAGTTAAAGTTACATTTTGACCACTTAAATTTACATTTTGACACGTTAAAATAAGTTTTTACAAGTTAAAGTACGTTTTTTACAAGTTGAAGTACGTTTTTTACAAGTTAAAGTAAGTGTTTTATAAGTTGAAGTACGTTTTTTACAAGTTAAAGTTCATTTGTTTGTTCAACCACATTTTTGACAAGTTAAAGTATGTTTTTTACAAGTTAATGTATGTTTTTTACAAGTTAAAGTTACGTTTTGACAAGTGAAAGTTACATTTTGACAAGTTAAAGTACGTTTTTTACAAGTTAAAGTACGTTTTTTTCAAGTTAAAGTACGTTTTTTACAAGTAAAAATAAGTTTTTAACAAGTTAAAGTTACGTTTTGACAAGTTAAAGTTACATTTTGACAAGTTAAATTACATTTTTTACAATTTAAAGTACGTTTTTAACTAGTTAAAGTACATTTTTAACTAGTTAAAGTACGTTTTTAACTAGTTAAAGTACGTTTTTAACAAGTTAAAATTAAGTTTTGACAAGTTAAAGTTACATTTTAACAATTGAAATTACGTTTTTAACAAGTTAAAGTTACGTTTTGACAAGTTTAAGTACGTTTTTTACAAGTTAAAGTTACGTTTTGACAAGTTAAATACGTTTTTAATAAGTTAAACTTACGTTTTGACAATTTAAAGTTACGTTTTGACAAGTTAAAGTAGGTTTTTTACAAGTTAATGTACATTTTTTACAAGTTGAAGTACGTGTTTTACAAGTTAAAATACGTTTTTTAAGTTAATGTATGTTTTTAACAAGTTAAACTTACGTTTTGACAAGTTAAAGTAGGTTTTTTACAAGTTAAAGTTACGTTTTGACAAGTTAAAGTACGATTTTCACAAGTTAAAGTACGTTTTTTACAAGTTCAAGAACGTTTTTAACAAGTTAAACTTACGGTTTGACTAGTTAAAGTTATATTTTGAAACGTTAAAATACGTTTTTTACAAGTTACAATACGTTTTACAAGTTGAAGTACGTTTTTTACAAGTAAAAGTAAGTGTTTTACAAGTTGAACTACGTTTTTTACAAGTTAAAGTTACGTTTTGACAAGTTAAATTACCTTTTTAACAAGTTAAACTTACGTTTTAACAAATTAAAGTTTCATTTTGACAAGTTAAAATAGGTTTTTTACAAGTTAAACCACATTTTTGACAAGTTAAAGTACGTATTTTACAACTTAATATATGTTTTTAATAAGTTAAACTTACGTTTTAACATGGTAAAGTTACGTTTTCACAAGTTAAAGTAGGTTTTTTAGAAGTTAAATTAACGTTTTGACAAGTTAAAGTACGTTTTTTACAAGTTAAAGCACGTTTTTAACAAGTTTAAGTTACGTTTTGACAAGTTAAAGTACGTTTTTTACAAGTTAAAGTACGTTTTTTACAAGTTAAAGTACGTTTTTAACAAGTTAAAGTTAGGTTTTCACAAGTTAAAGTTACATTTTGACAAGTTAAATTACGTTTTTTACAAGCGAAAGTACATTTTTTACACGTTGAAGTACGTTTTGACAAGTTAAAGTACGTTTTTAACAAGTTAAACTTACGTTTTGAAAAATTAAAGTAACGTTTTGAAAAGTTAAAGTAGGTTTTCTACAAGTTAAAGAACGTTTTTTTACAAGTTGAACTAGGTTTTTACAAGTTAAAGTCATTTGTTACAAGTTAAACTACATTTTTGACAAGTTAAAGTACGTTTTTTACAACTTAATGTATGTTTTTAATAAGTTAAACTTACGTTTTGACAAGGTAAAGTTACGTTTTCGCAAGTTAAAGTAGGTTTTTTAGAAGTTAAATTAACGTTTTGACAAGTTAAAGTACGTTTTTTACAAGTTAAAATACGTTTTTAACAAGTTTAAGTTACGTTTTGACAAGTTAAAGTACGTTTTTTACAAGTTAAAGTACGTTTTTTACAAGTTAAAGTACGTTTTTAACAAGTTAAAGTTAGGTTTTAACAAGTTAAAGTTACATTTTGACAAGTTAAATTACGTTTTTTACAAGTGAAAGTACGTTTTTTACACGTTGAAGTACGTTTTGACAAGTTAAAGTACGTTTTTAACAAGTTAAACTTACGTTTTGACAAATTAAAGTAATGTTTTGAAAAGTTAAAGTAGGTTTTTTACAAGTTAAAGAAGGTTTTTTAACAAGTTGAACTACGTTTTTACAAGTTAAAGTCCATTTGTTACAAGTTAAACCACATTTTTGACAAGTTAAAGTACGTTTTTTACAACTTAATGTATGTTTTTAATAAGTTAAACTTACGTTATGACAAGGTAAATTTACGGTTCGACAAGTTAAAGTTATATTTTGAAACGTTAAAATACGTTTTTTACAAGTTACAATACGTTTTACAAGTTGACGTACGTTTTTTACAAGTTATAGTCCATTTGTTACAAGTTAAACTACATTTTTGACAAGTTAAAGTACGTTTTTTACAACTTAATGTATGTTTTTAATAAGTTAAACTTACGTTTTGACAAGGTAAAGTTACGTTTTCACAAGTTAAAGTAGGTTTTTTAGAAGTTAAATTAACGTTTTGACAAGTTAAAGTACGTTTTTAACAAGTTTAAGTTACGTTTTGACAAGTTAAAGTACGTTTTTTACAAGTTAAAGTACGTTTTTAACAAGTTAAAGTTAGGTTTTCACAAGTTAAAGTTACATTTTGACAAGTTAAATTACGTTTTTTACAAGTGAAAGTACGTTTTTTACACGTTGAAGTACGTTTTGACAAATTAAATTACGTTTTTAACAAGTTAAACTTACGTTTTGACAAATTAAAGTAATGTTTTGAAAAGTTAAAGTAGGTTTTTTACAAGTTAAAGAAGGTTTTTTAACAAGTTGAACTACGTTTTTACAAGTTAAAGTCCATTTGTTACAAGTTAAACCACATTTTTGACAAGTTAAAGTACGTTTTTTACAACTTAATGTATGTTTTTAATAAGTTAAACTTACGTTATGACAAGGTAAATTTACGGTTCGACAAGTTAAAGTTATATTTTGAAACGTTAAAATACGTTTTTTACAAGTTACAATACGTTTTACAAGTTGACGTACGTTTTTTACAAGTAAAAGTAAGTGTTTTACAAGTTGAAGTACGTTTTTTACAAGTTAAAGTTACGTTTTGACAAGTTAAATTACCTTTTTAACAAGTTAAACTTACGTTTTGACAAATTAAAGTTTCATTTTGACAAGTTAAAATAGGTTTTTTACAAGTTAAACCACATTTTTGACAAGTTAAAGTACGTTATTTACAACTTAATGTATGTCTTTAATAAGTTAAACTTACGTTTTGACAAGGTAAAGTTACGTTTTCACAAGTTAAAGTAGGTTTTTTAGAAGTTAAATTAACGTTTTGACAAGTTAAAGTACGTTTTTTACAAGTTAAAGTACGTTTTTAACAAGTTTAAGTTACGTTTTGACAAGTTAAAGTACGTTTTTTACAAGTTAAAGTACGTTTTTAACAAGTTAAAGTTAGGTTTTCACAGGTTAAAGTTACATTTTGACAAGTTAAATTACGTTTTTTACAAGTGAAAGTACGTTTTTTACACGTTGAAGTACGTTTTGACAAGTTAAATTACGTTTTTAACAAGTTAAACTTACGTTTTGACAAATTAAAGTAATGTTTTGAAAAGTTAAAGTAGGTTTTTTACAAGTTAAAGAACGTTTTTTTACAAGTTGAACTACGTTTTTACAAGTTAAAGTCCATTTGTTACAAGTTAAACCACATTTTTGACAAGTTAAAGTACGTTTTTTACAACTTAATGTATGTTTTTAATAAGTTAAACTTACGTTTTGACAAGGTAAAGTTACGTTTTCACAAGTTAAGGTAGGTTTTTTAGAAGTTAAATTAACGTTTTGACAAGTTAAAGTACGTTTTTTACAAGTTAAAGTAAGTTTTTAACAAGTTAAAGTTACGTTTTGACAAGTTAAAGTTATATTTTGACAAGTTAAATTACGTTTTTTACAAGTTAAAGTATGTTTTTAACAAGTTACAGTTACGTTTTGACAAGTTAAATTACCTTTTTAACAAGTTAAGCTTACGTTTTGACAAATTAAAGTTTCATTTTGACAAGTTAAAATAGGTTTTTTACAAGTTAAACCACATTTTTGACAAGTTAAAGTACGTTATTTACAACTTAATGTATGTCTTTAATAAGTTAAACTTACGTTTTGACAAGGTAAAGTTACGTTTTCACAAATTAAAGTAGGTTTTTTAGAAGTTAAATTAACGTTTTGACAAGTTAAAGTACGTTTTTTACAAGTTAAAGTAAGTTTTTAACAAGTTAAAGTTACGTTTTGACAAGTTAAAGTTATATTTTGACAAGTTAAATTACGTTTTTTACAAGTTAAAGTACGTTTTTAACAAATTAAAGATACGTTTTGACAAGTTAAAGTTACATTTTGACACGTTAAAATACGTTTTTTACAAGTTAAAGTACGTTTTTTACAAGTTAATGTATGTTTTTAACAAATAGAACTTACGTTTTGACAAGTTAAAGTTACGTTTTGATAAGTTAAAGTAGGTTTTTTACAAATTTAAGTTACGTTTTGAAAATTAAAGTACGTTTTTACAAGTTAAAATACGTTTTTTACAAGTTAAAGTACGTTTTTAACAAGTTAAAGTTACATTTTGACAAGTTAAAGTTACATTTTGACAAGTTAAATTACGTTTTTTACAAGTTAAAGTACGTTTTTAACAAGTTACAGTTACGTTTTGACAAGTTAAAGTTACATTTTGACACGTTAAAATACGTTTTTTACAAGTTAAAGTACGTTTTTTACAAGTTGAAGTACGTTTTTTACAAGTTAAAGTAAGTGTTTTACAAATTGAAGTACGTTTTTTAGAAGTTAAAGTACATATTTACAAGTTAGACTTACGTTTTAACAACTTAAAGTTACGTTTTGACACATTAAAATTAAATTTTGACAAGTTAAAGTACGTTTTTTACAAGTTAAAGTTACGTTTTGATAAGTTTAGTTATGTTTTTTACAAGTAAAAGTATGTTTTTTATAATATAAAGTTCGTTGTGACAAGTAAAATTATGTTTTTTAAAAGTTAAAATATGTTTTTAACAAGTTAAACTTAAGTTTTGACAAGTTAAAGTTACATTTTTATAAGGTAAATTACATTTTTTACAAGTTAAAGTACGTTTGTAACAAGTTTAAGTACGTTTTGACAAGTTAAAGTACATTTTTTACAAGTTAAAGTACGGTTTTTACAAGTTAAAGTACGTTTTTAACAAGTTAATGTTCTGGTTTAATAAGTTAAAGTTACATTTTGACAAGTTAAAATATCTTTTTTAGAAGTTAAAGTACTTTTTTTACAAGTTGAAGTACGTTTTTTACAAGTTAAAGTATGTTTCTTACAAGTTAAAGTACGTTTTTAACAAGTTAACTTACGTTTTTTACAAGTTAAAGTACGTTTTGAACAAGTTACAGATACTTTTTGACAAGTTAAAGTTACATTTTGACACGTTAAAATACATTTTTTACAAATCAAAGTAAGTTTTTTACAAGTTGAAATACATTTTTTACAAGTTGAAGTATGTTTTTTACAAGTTGAAGTACGTTTTTTACAAGTTAAAGTACATTATTTACAAGTTCAACCACGTTTTTGACAAGTTAAAGTATGTTTTTTACAAGTTAATGTATGTTTTTTACAAGTTAAAGTTACGTTTTGACAAGTTAAAGTACATTTTTTACAAGTTAAAGTACATTTTTTACAAGTTAAAGTACGTTTTTAACAAGTTAAAGTTCCATTTTGACAAGTTAAAGATACATATTGACAAGTTAAAATACGTTTTTTACAAGTTAAAGTACGTTTTTTACAATTTGAATTATGTTTTTAACTAGTTAAAGTATGTTTTTAACAAGTTAAAGTGACGTTTTGACAAGTTAAAGTTACATTTTGACAAGTTAAATTACATTTTTTACAAGTTAAAGTACATTTTTAACAAGTTAAAGTTACGTTTTAACAAGTTAAAGTACGTTTTTTTACAAGTTAAAGTACGTTTTTTACTCGTTAAAGTATGTTTTTAACAAGTAAAAGTTCTGTTTTGACAAGTCAAAGTTACATATTGACAAGTTAAAATACGGTTTTTTACAAGTTAAAGTACGTTTTTTACAAGTTGAAGTACGTTTTTAACTAGTTAAAGTACATGTTTTACAGGTTAAAATTACGTTTTGACAAGTTAAAGTTAGATTTTAACAATTGAAATTACGTTTTTTACAACTTAAAGTACGTTTTTAACAAGTTAAAGTTACATTTTGACAAGTTAAAGTACGTTTTTGACAAGTTAAATTACGTTTTTTACAACTTAAAGTACGTTTTGAACAAGTTAAAGTTACGTTTTGACCAGTTAAATTTACATTTTGACACGTTAAAATAAGTTTTTACAAGTTAAAGTACGTTCTTTACAAGTTGAAGTACGTTTTTTACAAGTTAAAGTAAGTGTTTTATAAGTTGAAGTACATTTTTTACAAGTTAAAGTTCATTTGTTTCTTCAACCACATTTTTGACAAGTTAAAGTATGTTTTTTACAAGTTAATTAATGTTTTTTACAAGTTAAAGTTACGTTTTGACAAGTTAAAGTTACATTTTGACAAGTTAAAGTACGTTTTTTACAAGTTAAAGTACGTTTTTAACAAGTTAAAATACGTTTTTAAAAAGTTAAGTTACGTTTTGACAAGTTAAAGTTACATTTTGACAAGTTAAATTACGGTTTTTACAATTTAAAGTACGTTTTTAACTAGTTAAAGTACATTTTTAACTAGTTAAAGTACGTTTTTAACTAGTTAAAGTACGTTTTTAACAAGTTAAAATTATGTTTTGACAAGTTAAAGTTACATTTTAACAATTGAAATTACGATTTTAACAAGTTAAAGTTACGTTTTGACAAGTTAAAGTACGTTTTTTACAAGTTAAAGTTACGTTTTGACAAGTTAAATACGTTTTTAAGAAGTTAAACTTACGTTTTGACAATTTAAAGTTACGTTTTGACAAGTTAAAGTAGGTTTTTTACAAGTTAAAGTACGTTTTTTACAAGTTGAAGTACGTGTTTTACAAGTTAAAATACGTTTTTCTAAGTTAATGTATGTTTTTAACAAGTTAGACTTACGTTTTGACAAGTTAAAGTAGGTGTTTTACAAGTTAAAATTACGTTTTGACAAGTTAAAGTACGATTTTCACAAGTTAAAGTACATTTTTTACAAGTTCAAGAACGTTTTTAACAAGTTAAAGTTACGGTTTGACTAGTTAAAGTTATATTTTGAAACGTTAAAATACATTTTTTACAAGTTACAATACGTTTTACAAGTTGAAGTACGTTTTTTACAAGTAAAAGTAAGTGTTTTACAAGTTGAACTACGTTTTTTACAAGTTAAAGTTACGTTTTGACAAGTTAAATTACCTTTTTAACAAGTTAAACTTACGTTTTAACAAATTAAAGTTTCATTTTGACAAGTTAAAATAGGTTTTTTACAAGTTAAACCACATTTTTGACAAGTTAAAGTACGTATTTTACAACTTAATGTATGTTTTTAATAAGTTAAACTTACGTTTGGACAAGGTAAAGTTACGTTTTCACAAGTTAAAGTAGGTTTTTTAGAAGTTAAATTAACGTTTTGACAAGTTAAAGTACGTTTTTTACAAGTTAAAGTACGTTTTTAACAAGTTTAAGTGACGTTTTGACAAGTTAAAGTACGTTTTTTACAAGTTAAAGTACCTTTTTTACAAGTTAAAGTACGTTTTTAACAAGTTAAAGTTAGGTTTTCACAAGTTAAAGTTACATTTTAACAAGTTAAATTACGTTTTTTACAACTGAAAGTACGTTTTTTACACGTTGAAGCACGTTTTGACAAGTTAAATTACGTTTTTAACAAGTTAAACTTACGTTTTGACAAATTAAAGTAATGTTTTGAAAAGTTAAATTAGGTTTTTTACAAGTTAAAGAATGTTTTTTTACAAGTTGAACTACGTTTTTACAAGTTAAAGTCCATTTGTTACAAGTTAAACCACATTTTTGACAAATTAAAGTACGTTTTTTACAACTTAATGTATGTTTTTAATAAGTTAAACTTACGTTTTGACAATGTAAAGTTAAGTTTTCACAAGTTAAAGTAGGTTTTTTAGAAGTTAAATTAACGTTTTGACAAGTTAAAGTACGTTTTTTACAAGTTAAAGTAAGTTTTTAACAAGTTAAAGTTACGTTTTGACAAGTTAAAGTTATATTTTGACAAGTTAAATTACGTTTTTTACAAGTTAAAGTACGTTTTTAACAAGTTAAAGATACGTTTTGACAAGTTAAAGTTACATTTTGACACGTTAAATTACGTTTTTTACAAGTGAAAGTACGTTTTTTACACGTTGAAATACGTTTTGACAAGTTTAATTACGTTTTTAACAAGTTAAACTTACGTTTTGACAAATTAAAGTAACGTTTTGAAAAGTTAAAGTAGGTTTTTTACAAGTTAAAGAAGGTTTTTTAACAAGTTGAACTACGTTTTTACAAGTTAAAGTCCATTTGTTACAAGTTAAACCACATTTTTGATAAGTTAAAGTACGTTTTTTACAACTTAATGTATGTTTTGAATAAGTTAAACTTACGTTTTGACAAGGTAAAGTTACGTTTTCACAAGTTAAAGTAGGTTTTTTAGAAGTTAAATTAACGTTTTGACAAGTTAAAGTACATTTTTTACAAGTTAAAGTACGTTTTTAACAAGTTTAAGTTACGTTTTGACAAGTTAAAGTACGTTTTTTACAAGTTAAAGTACGTTTTTTACAAGTTAAAGTACGTTTTTAACAAGTTAAAGTTAGGTTTTCACAAGTTAAAGTTACATTTTGACAAGTTAAATTACGTTTTTTACAAGTGAAAGTACGTTTTTTACACGTTGAAGTACGTTTTGACAAGTTAAAGTACGTTATTTACAACTTAATGTATGTCTTTAATAAGTTAAACTTACGTTTTGACAATGTAAAGTTACGTTTTCACAAGTTAAAGTAGGCTTTTTAGAAGTTAAATTAACGTTTTGACAAGTTAAAGTACGTTTTTTACAAGTTAAAGTACGTTTTTTACAAGTTTAAGTTACGTTTTGACAAGTTAAAGTACGTTTTTTACAAGTTAAAGTACGTTTTTTACAAGTTAAAGTACGTTTTTAACAAGTTAAAGTTAGGTTTTCACAAGTTAAAGTTACATTTTGACAAGTTAAATTACGTTTTTTACAAGTGAAAGTACGTTTTTTACACGTTGAAGTACGTTTTGACAAGTTAAATTACGTTTTTAACAAGTTAAACTTACGTTTTGATAAATTAAAGTAACGTTTTGAAAAGTTAAAGTAGGTTTTTTACAAGTTAAAGAAGGTTTTTTAACAAGTTGAACTACGTTTTTACAAGTTAAAGTCCATTTGTTACAAGTTAAACCACATTTTTGACAAGTTAAAGTACGTTTTTTACAACTTAATGTATGTTTTTAATAAGTTAAACCTACGTTTTGACAAGGTAAAGTTACGTTTTCACAAGTTAAAGTAGGTTTTTTAGAAGTTAAATTAACGTTTTGACAAGTTAAAGTACGTTTTTTACAAGTTAAAGTACGATTTTAACAAGTTTAAGTTACGTTTTAACAAGTTAAAGTACGTTTTTTACAAGTTAAAGTACGTTTTTTACAAGTTAAAGTACGTTTTTAACAAGTTAAAGTTAGGTTTTCACAAGTTAAAGTTACATTTTGACAAGTTAAATTACGTTTTTTACAAGTGAAAGTACGTTTTTTACACGTTGAAGTACGTTTTGACAAGTTAAAGTACGTTATTTACAACTTAATGTATGTCTTTAATAAGTTAAACTTACGTTTTGACAAGGTAAAGTTACGTTTTCACAAGTTAAAGTAGGCTTTTTAGAAGTTAAATTAACGTTTTGACAAGTTAAAGTACGTTTTTTACAAGTTAAAGTACGTTTTTAACAAGTTTAAGTTACGTTTTGACAAGTTAAAGTACGTTTTTTACAAGTTAAAGTACGTTTTTTACAAGTTAAAGTACGTTTTTAACAAGTTAAAGTTAGGTTTTCACAAGTTAAAGTTACATTTTGACAAGTTAAATTACGTGTTTTACAAGTGAAAGTACGTTTTTTACACGTTGAAGTACGTTTTGACAAGTTAAATTACGTTTTTAACAAGTTAAACTTACGTTTTGATAAATTAAAGTAACGTTTTGAAAAGTTAAAGTAGGTTTTTTACAAGTTAAAGAAGGTTTTTAAACAAGTTGAACTACGTTTTTACAAGTTAAATTCCATTTGTTACAAGTTAAACCACATTTTTGACAAGTTAAAGTACGTTTTTTACAACTTAATGTATGTTTTGAATAAGTTAAACTTACGTTTTGACAAGGTAAAGTTACGTTTTCACAAGTTAAAGTAGGTTTTTTAGAAGTTAAATTAACGTTTTGACAAGTTAAAGTACGTTTTTTACAAGTTAAAGTACGATTTTAACAAGTTTAAGTTACGTTTTGACAAGTTAAAGTACGTTTTTTACAAGTTAAAGTACGTTTTTTACAAGTTAAAGTACGTTTTTAACAAGTTAAAGTTAGGTTTTCACAAGTTAAAGTTACATTTTGACAAGTTAAATTACGTTTTTTACAAGTGAAAGTACGTTTTTTACACGTTGAAGTACGTTTTGACAAGTTAAAGTACGTTATTTACAACTTAATGTATGTCTTTAATAAGTTAAACTTACGTTTTGACAAGGTAAAGTTACGTTTTCACAAGTTAAAGTAGGCTTTTTAGAAGTTAAATTAACGTTTTGACAAGTTAAAGTACGTTTTTTACAAGTTAAAGTACGTTTTTAACAAGTTTAAGTTACGTTTTGACAAGTTAAAGTACGTTTTTTACAAGTTAAAGTACGTTTTTTACAAGTTAAAGTACGTTTTTAACAAGTTAAAGTTAGGTTTTCACAAGTTAAAGTTACATTTTGACAAGTTAAATTACGTGTTTTACAAGTGAAAGTACGTTTTTTACACGTTGAAGTACGTTTTGACAAGTTAAATTACGTTTTTAACAAGTTAAACTTACGTTTTGATAAATTAAAGTAACGTTTTGAAAAGTTAAAGTAGGTTTTTTACAAGTTAAAGAAGGTTTTTAAACAAGTTGAACTACGTTTTTACAAGTTAAATTCCATTTGTTACAAGTTAAACCACATTTTTGACAAGTTAAAGTACGTTTTTTACAACTTAATGTATGTTTTGAATAAGTTAAACTTACGTTTTGACAAGGTAAAGTTACGTTTTCACAAGTTAAAGTAGATTTTTTAGAAGTTAAATTAACGTTTTGACAAGTTAAAGTACGTTTTTTACAAGTTAAAGTACGATTTTAACAAGTTTAAGTTACGTTTTGACAAGTTAAAGTACGTTTTTTACAAGTTAAAGTACGTTTTTTACAAGTTAAAGTACGTTTTTAACAAGTTAAAGTTAGGTTTTCACAAGTTAAAGTTACATTTTGACAAGTTAAATTACGTTTTTTACAAGTGAAAGTACGTTTTTTACACGTTGAAGTACGTTTTGACAAGTTAAAGTACGTTATTTACAACTTAATGTATGTCTTTAATAAGTTAAACTTACGTTTTGACAAGGTAAAGTTACGTTTTCACAAGTTAAAGTAGGCTTTTTAGAAGTTAAATTAACGTTTTGACAAGTTAAAGTACGTTTTTTACAAGTTAAAGTACGTTTTTAACAAGTTTAAGTTACGTTTTGACAAGTTAAAGTACGTTTTTTACAAGTTAAAGTACGTTTTTGACAAGTTAAAGTACGTTTTTAACAAGTTAAAGTTAGGTTTTCACAAGTTAAAGTTACATTTTGACAAGTTAAATTACGTTTTTTACAAGTGAAAGTACGTTTTTTACACGTTGAAGTACGTTTTGACAAGTTAAATTACGTTTTTAACAAGTTAAACTTACGTTTTGATAAATTAAAGTAACGTTTTGAAAAGTTAAAGTAGGTTTTTTACAAGTTAAAGAAGGTTTTTTAACAAGTTGAACTACGTTTTTACAAGTTAAATTCCATTTGTTACAAGTTAAACCACATTTTTGACAAGTTAAAGTACGTTTTTTACAACTTAATGTATGTTTTTAATAAGTTAAACTTACGTTTTGACAAGGTAAAGTTACGTTTTCACAAGTTAAAGTAAGTTTTTTAGAAGTTAAATTAACGTTTTGACAAGTTAAAGTACGTTTTTTACAAGTTAAAGTACGTTTTTAACAAGTTTAAGTTACGTTTTGACAAGTTAAAGTACGTTTTTTACAAGTTAAAGTACGTTTTTTACAAGTTAAAGTACGTTTTTAACAAGTTAAAGTTAGGTTTTCACAAGTTAAAGTTACATATTGACAAGTTAAATTACGTTTTTTACAAGTGAAAGTACGTTTTTTACACGTTGAAGTACGTTTTGACAAGTTAAATTATGTTTTTAACAAGTTAAACTTACGTTTTAACAAATTAAAGTAATGTTTTGAAAAGTTAAAGTAGGTTTTTTACAAGTTAAATTACGGTTTTTTACAAGTGAAAGTACGTTTTTTACACGTTGAAGTACGTTTTGACAAGTTAAATTACGTTTTTAACAAGTTAAACTTACGTTTTGACAAATTAAAGTAATGTTTTGAAAAGTTAAAGTAGGTTTTTTACAGGTTAAAGAAGTTTTTTTTAGAAGTTGAACTACGTTTTTACAAGTTAAAGTCCATTTGTTACAAGTTAAACCACATTTTTGACAAGTTAAAGTACGTTTTTTACAACTTAATGTATGTTTTTAATAAGTTAAACATACGTTTTGACAATGTAAAGTTACGTTTTCACAAGTTAAAGTAGGTTTTTTAGAAGTTAAATTAACGTTTTGACAAGTTAAAGTACGTTCTTTACAAGTTAAAGTAAGTTTTTAACAAGTTAAAGTTACGTTTTGACAAGTTAAAGTTATATTTTGACAAGTTAAATTACGTTTTTTACAAGATAAAGTACGTTTTTAACTAGTTAAAGATACGTTTTGACAAGTTAAAGTTACATTTTGACACGTTAAAATACGTTTTTTACAAGTTAAAGTACGTTTTTTACAAGTTAATGTATGTTTTTAACAAATAGAACTTACGTTTTGACAAGTTAAAGTTACGTTTTGACAAGTTAAAGTAGGTTTTTTACAAATTAAAGTTACGTTTTGAAAATTAAAGTACGTTTTTACAAGTTAAAATACGTTTTTTACAAGTTAAAGTACGTTTTTAACAAGTTAAAGTTTCATTTTGACAAGTTAAAGTTACATTTTGACAAGTTAAATTACGTTTTTTACAAGTTAAAGTACGTTTTTAACAAGTTACAGTTACGTTTTGACAAGTTAAAGTTACATTTTGACACGTTAAAATACGTTTTTTACAAGTTAAAGTACGTTTTTTACAAGTTGAAGTACGTTTTTTACAAGTTAAAGTAAGTGTTTTACAAATTGAAGTACGTTTTTTAGAAGTTAAAGTACATTATTTACAAGTTAGACTTACGTTTTAACAACTTAAAGTTACGTTTTGACACATTAAAATTACATTTTAACAAGTTAAAGTACGTTTTTTACAAGTTAAAGTTACGTTTTGATAAGTCTAGTTATGTTTTTTACAAGTTAAAGTATGTTTTTAACAATATAAAGTTCGTTGTGACAAGTAAAATTACGTTTTTTAAAAGTTAAAATATGTTTTTAACAAGTTAAACTTAAGTTTTGACAAGTTAAAGTTACAATTTTTTAAGGTAAATTACATTTTTTACAAGTTAAAGTACGTTTGTAACAAGTTTAAGTACGTTTTGACAAGTTAAAGTACATTTTTTACAAGTTAAAGTACGGTTTTTACAAGCTAAAGTACGTTTTTAACAAGTTAAAGTTCTGGTTTAATAAGTTAAAGTTACATTTTGACAAGTTAAAATACGTTTTTTACAAGTTGAAGTACGTTTTTAACAAGTTAAAGTACGTTTTTAACAAGTTTAAGTTACGTTTTGACAAGTTAAAGTTACATTTTGACAAGTTAAATTACGTTTTTTACAAGTTAAAGTACGTTTTTAACAAGTTACAGTTACGTTTTGACAAGTTAAAGTTACATTTTGACACGTTAAAATACGTTTTTTACAAGTTAAAGTACGTTTTTTACAAGTTGAAGTACGTTTTTTACAAGTTAAAGTAAGTGTTTTACAAATTGAAGTACGTTTTTTAGAAGTTAAAGTACATTATTTACAAGTTAGACTTACGTTTTAACAACTTAAAGTTACGTTTTGACACATTAAAATTACATTTTGACAAGTTAAAGTACGTTTTTTACAAGTTAAATTTACGTTTTGATAAGTCTAGTTATGTTTTTTACAAGTTAAAGTATGTTTTTAACAATATAAAGTTCGTTGTGACAAACAAAATTACGTTTTTTAAAAGTTAAAATATGTTTTTAACAAGTTAAACTTAAGTTTTGACAAGTTAAAGTTACAATTTTATAAGGTAAATTACATTTTTTACAAGTTAAAGTACGTTTGTAACAAGTTTAAGTACGTTTTGACAAGTTAAAGTACATTTTTTACAAGTTAAAGTACGGTTTTTACAAGTTAAAGTACGTTTTTAACAAGTTAAAGTTCTGGTTTAATAAGTTAAAGTTACATTTTGACAAGTTAAAATACGTTTTTTACAAGTTGAAGTACGTTTTTAACAAGTTAAAGTACGTTTTTAACAAGTTTAAGTTACGTTTTGACAAGTTAAAGTTACATTTTGACAAGTTAAATTACGTTTTTTACAAGTTAAAGTACGTTTTTAACAAGTTACAGTTACGTTTTGACAAGTTAAAGTTACATTTTGACACGTTAAAATACGCTTTTTACAAGTTAAAGTACGTTTTTTACAAGTTGAAGTACGTTTTTTACAAGTTAAAGTAAGTGTTTTACAAATTGAAGTACGTTTTTTAGAAGTTAAAGTACATTATTTACAAGTTAGACTTACGTTTTAACAACTTAAAGTTACGTTTTGACACATTAAAATTACATTTTGACAAGTTAAAGTACGTTTTTTACAAGTTAAAGTTACGTTTTGATAAGTCTAGTTATGTTTTTTACAAGTTAAAGTATGTTTTTAACAATATAAAGTTCGTTGTGACAAGTAAAATTACGTTTTTTAAAAGTTAAAATATGTTTTTAACAAGTTAAACTTAAGTTTTGACAAGTTAAAGTTACAATTTTATAAGGTAAATTACATTTTTTACAAGTTAAAGTACGTTTGTAACAAGTTTAAGTACGTTTTGACAAGTTAAAGTACATTTTTTACAAGTTAAAGTACGGTTTTTACAAGTTAAAGTACGTTTTTAACAAGTAAAAGTTCTGGTTTAATAAGCTAAAGTTACATTTTGACAAGTTAAAATACGTTTTTTACAAGTTGAAGTACGTTTTTAACAAGTTAAAGTACGTTTTTAACAAGTTTAAGTTACGTTTTGACAAGTTAAAGTTACATTTTGACAAGTTAAATTACGTTTTTTACAAGTTAAAGTACGTTTTTAGCAAGTTACAGTTACGTTTTGACAAGTTAAAGTTACATTTTGACACGTTAAAATACGTTTTTTACAAGTTAAAGTACGTTTTTTACAAGTTGAAGTACGTTTTTTACAAGTTAAAGTAAGTGTTTTACAAATTGAAGTACGTTTTTTAGAAGTTAAAGTACATTATTTACAAGTTAGACTTACGTTTTAACAACTTAAAGTTACGTTTTGACACATTAAAATTACATTTTGACAAGTTAAAGTACGTTTTTTACAAGTTAAAGTTACGTTTTGATAAGTCTAGTTATGTTTTTTACAAGTTAAAGTATGTTTTTAACAATATAAAGTTCGTTGTGACAAGTAAAATTACGTTTTTTAAAAGTTAAAATATGTTTTTAACAAGTTAAACTTAAGTTTTGACAAGTTAAAGTTACAATTTTATAAGGTAAATTACATTTTTTACAAGTTAAAGTACGTTTGTAACAAGTTTAAGTACGTTTTGACAAGTTAAAGTACATTTTTTACAAGTTAAAGTACGGTTTTTACAAGTTAAAGTACGTTTTTAACAAGTTAAAGTTCTGGTTTAATAAGTTAAAGTTACATTTTGACAAGTTAAAATACGTTTTTTACAAGTTGAAGTACGTTTTTAACAAGTTAAAGTACGTTTTTTACAAGTTAAAGTATGTTTCTTACAAGTTAAAGTACATTATTTACAAGTTCAACCACATTTTTGACAAGTTAAAGTATGTTTTTTACAAGTTAATGTATGTTTTTTACAAGTTAAAGTTACGTTTTGACAAGTTAAAGTACGTTTTTTACAAGTTAAAGTACTTTTTTTACAAGTTAAAGTACGTTTTTAACAAGTTTAAGTTCCATTTGGATAAGTTAAAGATACATATTGACAAGTTAAAATACGTTTTTTACAAGTTAAAGTACGTTTTTTACAATTTGAATTATGTTTTTAACTAGTTAAAGTATGTTTTTAACGAGTTAAAGTTACGTTTTGACAAGTTAAAGTTACATTTTGACAAGTTAAATTACATTTTTTACAAGTTAAAGTACGTTTTTAACAAGTTAAAGTTACGTTTTGACAAGTTAAAGTACGTTTTTTTACAAGTTAAAGTACGTTTTTTACTAGTTAAAGTATGTTTTTAACAAGTAAAAGTTCTGTTTTGACAAGTCAAAGTTACATATTGACAAGTTTAAATACGGTTTTTTACAAGTTAAAGTACGTTTTTTACAAGTTAAAGTTACATTTTGACAAGTTAAAGTTACATTTTGACAAGTTAAATTACGTTTTTTACAAGTTAAAGTACGTTTTTAACAAGTTACAGTTACGTTTTGACAAGTTAAAGTTACATTTTGACACGTTAAAATACGTTTTTTACAAGTTAAAGTACGTTTTTTACAAGTTAAAGTACGTTTTTAACAAGTTACAGTTACGTTGAAGTACGTTTTTAACAAGTTTAAGTTACGTTTTGAGAAGTTAAAGTTACATTTTGACAAGTTAAATTACGTTTTTTACAAGTTAAAGTACGTTTTTAACAAGTTACAGTTACGTTTTGACAAGTTAAAGTTACATTTTGACACGTTAAAATACGTTTTTTACAAGTTAAAGTACGTTTTTTACAAGTTGAAGTACGTTTTTAACAAGTTTAAGTTACGTTTTGACAAGTTAAAGTTACATTTTGACAAGTTAAATTACGTTTTTTACAAGTTAAAGTACGTTTTTAACAAGTTACAGTTACGTTTTGATAAGTTAAAGATACATATTGACAAGTTAAAATACGTTTTTTACAAGTTAAAGTACGTTTTTTACAATTTGAATTATGTTTTTAACTAGTTAAAGTATGTTTTTAACGAGTTAAAGTTACGTTTTGACAAGTTAAAGTTACATTTTGACAAGTTAAATTACATTTTTTACAAGTTAAAGTACGTTTTTAACAAGTTAAAGTTACGTTTTAACAAGTTAAAGTACGTTTTTTTACAAGTTAAAGTACGTTTTTTACTAGTTAAAGTATGTTTTTAACAAGTAAAAGTTTTGTTTTGACATGTCAAAGTTACATATTGACAAGTTAAAATACGGTTTTTTACAAGTTAAAGTACGTTTTTTACAAGTTGAAGTACGTTTTTAACTAGTTAAAGTACATGTTTAACAAGTTAAAATTACGTTTTGACAAGTTAAAGTTACATTTTAACAATTGAAAATACGTTTTTTACAAGTTAAACTACGTTTTTAACAAGTTAAAGACAAATTTTGACAAGTTAAAGTACGTTTTTGACAAGTTAAATTACGTTTTTTACAACTTAAAGTACGTTTTGAACAAGTTAAAGTTACGTTTTGACCAGTTAAATTTACATTTTGACACGTTAAAATAAGTTTTTACAAGTTAAAGTACGGTTTTTACAAGTTGAAGTACGTTTTTTACAAGTTAAAGTAAGTGTTTTATAAGTTGAAGTACGTTTTTTACAAGTTAAAGTTCATTTGTTTGTTCAACCACATTTTTGACAAGTTAAAGTATGTTTTTTACAAGTTAATGTATGTTTTTTACAAGTTAAAGTTACGTTTTGACAAGTTAATGTTACATTTTGACAAGTTATAGTACGTTTTTTACAAGTTAAAGTAAGTTTTTTACAAGTTAAAGTACGTTTTTTACAAGTTAAAATACGTTTTTAACAAGTTAAAGTTATGTTTTGACAAGTTAAAGTTACATTTTAACAAGTTAAATTACGTTTTTTACAATTTAAAGTACGTTTTGAACTAGTTAAAGTACATTTTTAACTAGTTAAAGTACGTTTTTAACTAGTTAAAGTACATTTTTAACAAGTTAAAATTATGTTTTGACAAGTTAAAGTTACATTTTAACAATTGAAATTACGTTTTTAACAAGTTAAAGTTACGTTTTGACAAGTTAAAGTACGTTTTTTACAAGTTAAAGTTACGTTTTGACAAGTTAAATACTTTTTTAAGAAGTTAAACTTACGTTTTGACAAGTTAAAGTTACGTTTTGACAAGTTGAAGTACGTGTTTTACAAGTTAAAATACGTTTTTCTAAGTTAATGTATGTTTTTAACAAGTTAAACTTACGTTTTGACAAGTTAAAGTAGGTTTTTTACAAGTTAAAGTTACGTTTTAACAAGTTAAAGTACGATTTTTACAAGTTAAAGTACGTTTTTTACAAGTTCAAGAACGTTTTTAACAAGTTAAAGTTACGGTTTGACAGTTAAAGTTATATTTTGAAACGTTAAAATACGTTTTTTACAAGTTACAATACGTTTTACAAGTTGAAGTACATTTTTTACAAGTAAAAGTAAGTGTTTTACAAGTTGAAGTACGTTTTTTACAAGTTAAAGTTACGTTTTGACAAGTTAAATTACCTTTTTAACAAGTTAAACTTACGTTTTGACAAATTAAAGTTTCATTTTGACAAGTTAAAATAGGTTTTTTACAAGTTAAAGTACGTTTTTTTCAAGTTGAAGTACGTTTTTACAAGTTAAAGTACATTTTTTACAAGTGAATGTATATTTTTAACAAGTTAAAGTTACGTTTTGACAAGTTAAAGTTACGTATTGACAAGTTAAAGTACATATTTTAAAAGTTAAAGTACGTTTTTAACAAGTTAAAGTTACGTTTTGACAAGTTAAAGTTACATTTTGATAAGTTAAATTACGTTTTTAACAAGTTAAAGTACGTTTTTAACAAGTTAAAGTTACCTTTTGACACGTTAAAGTTACCTTTTTGACAAGTTAAAGTTACATTTCGATACGTTAAAATACGTTTTTTACAAGTTCAATAACATTTTTTTTAAGTTAAAGCAAGTGTTTTACAAGTTGAAGTACGTTTTTTACAAGTTGAAGTACGTTTTTTACAAGTTAAAGTTACGTTTTAAGAACTTAAAGTTACGTTTTGACACATTAAAATTACATTTTGACAAGTTAAAGTACGTTTTTTATAAGTTAAAGTACGTTTTTTACAAGTTAAAGTACGTATTTTACAAGTTAAAGTACATTTGTAACAAGTTAAAGTTAAGTTTTGACAAGTTAAAGTAGGTTTTTTACAAGTTAAAGTATGTTTTTTACAAGTTGAAGTACGTTTTTACAATTTAAAGTACATTTGTTACTAGTTCAACCACATTTTTGACAACTTAAAGTACATTTTCTAGAAGTTAATGTATGTTTTTAACAAGTTAAAGTTACGTTTTGACAAGTTAAAGTTACGTTTAGACAAGTTAAAGTAGGTTTTTTACAAGTTAAAGTTACGTTTTGACAAGTTAAAGTACGTTTTTTACAAGCTAAAGTTTGTTTTTTACAAGTTAATGTATGTTTTTTACAAGTTAAAGTTACGTTTTGACAAGTTAAAGTTACGTTTTGCCAAGTTAAATTACGTTTTTTACAAGTTAAAGTTCGTTTTTTATAGTTAAAGTACGTTTTTAACAAGTTAAAGTTCCGTTTTAACAAGTTAAAGTTACATTTGACAAGTTAAAGTTACGTTTTAACAAGTTAACGTTCCATTTTAACAAGTTAAAGTTCGTTTTTTACAAGTTGAAGTACGTTTTTTACAAGTTAAAGTACATTTGTTACAAGTTAAACAACATTTTTAATAAGTTAAAGTATGTTTAGTTAATGTATGTTTTTTACAAGTTAAAGTTACGTTTTGACAAGTTAAATTACATATTTTACAAGTTCAAGTACGTTTTTAACAAGTTAAAGTTACGGTTTGACAAGTTAAAGTTATATTTTGAAACGTTAAAATACTTTTTTTACAAGTTACAATACGTTTTACAAGTTGAAGTACGTTTTTTACAAGTAAAAGTTACGTTTTGACAAGTTAAATTACCTTTTTAACAAGTTAAACTTACGTTTTGACAAATTAAAGTTTCATTTTGACAAGTTAAAGTAGGTTTTTTACAAGTTAAAGTACGTTTTTTGCAAGTTGAAGTACGTTTTTACAAGTTAAAGTACATTTTTTCAGGTGAATCTATGTTTTTAACAAGTTAAAATTACGTTTTTTACAAGTTAAAGTACGTTTTTAACAAGTTAAAGTTACGTTTTGACAAGTTAAAGTAGGTTTTTTACAAGTTAAAGTTTTTTTTTACAAGTTTAAGTACGTTTTTACAAGTTAAAGTACATTTGTTACTAGTTCAACCACATTTTTGACAACTTAAAGTACATTTTCTACAAGTTAATGTATGTTTTTAACAAGTTAAACTTACGTTTTGACAAGTTAAAGTTACGTTTTGACAAGTTAAAGTAGGTTTTTTACAAGTTAAAGTTACGTTTTGACAAGTTAAAGTACGTTTTTTACAAGTTAAAGTACGTTTTTAACAAGTTAAGTTAGTTTTGACAAGTTAAAGTTACGTTTTGACAAGTTAAAGTAGGTTTTTTACAAGTTAAAGTATGTTTTTAACAAGTTAATTTCACGTTTTGACAAGTTAAAGTTACATTTTGACACGTTAAAATACGTTTTTTACAACTTAAAGAACGTTTTTTACAAGTTAAAGTATGTTTTTACAAGTTAAAGTCCATTTGTTAAAAGTTAAACCACATTTTTCACAAGTTAAAGTACGTTTTTTACAACTCAAAGTATGTTTTTAACAAGTTAAAATTACATTTTAACAACTTAAAGTTACGTTTTGACACATTAAAATTACATTTTGACAAGTTAAAATACGTTTTTTATAAGTTAAAGTACGTTTTTTACAAGTTGAAGTACGTTTTTACAAGTTAAAGTTACGTTTTGACAAGTTAAATTACCTTTTTAACAAGTTAAACTTACGTTTTGACAAATTAAAGTTTCATTTTGACAAGTTAAAGTAGGTTTTTTACAAGTTAAAGTACGTTTTTTGCAAGTTGAAGTACGTTTTTACAAGTTAAAGTACATTTTTTCAGGTGAATGTATGTTTTTAACAAGTTAAAATTACGTTTTTTACAAGTTAAAGTACGTTTTTAACAAGTTAAAGTTACGTTTTGACAAGTTAAAGTAGGTTTTTTACAAGTTAAAGTTTTTTTTTACAAGTTTAAGTACGTTTTTACAAGTTAAAGTACATTTGTTACTAGTTCAACCACATTTTTGACAACTTAATGTACATTTTCTACAAGTTAATGTATGTTTTTAACAAGTTAAACTTACGTTTTGACAAGTTAAAGTTACGTTTTGACAAGTTAAAGTAGGTTTTTTACAAGTTAAAGTTACGTTTTGACAAGTTAAAGTACGTTTTTTACAAGTTAAAGTACGTTTTTAACAAGTTAAGTTAGTTTTGACAAGTTAAAGTTACGTTTTGACAAGTTAAAGTAGGTTTTTTACAAGTTAAAGTATGTTTTTAACAAGTTAATTTCACGTTTTGACAAGTTAAAGTTACATTTTGACACGTTAAAATACGTTTTTTACAACTTAAAGAACGTTTTTTACAAGTTAAAGTATGTTTTTACAAGTTAAAGTCCATTTGTTAAAAGTTAAACCACATTTTTCACAAGTTAAAGTACGTTTTTTACAACTTAAAGTATGTTTTTAACAAGTTAAAATTACATTTTAACAACTTAAAGTTACGTTTTGACACATTAAAATTACATTTTGACAAGTTAAAGTACGTTTTTTATAAGTTAAAGTACGTTTTTTACAAGTTAAAGTACGTTTTTTACAAGTTAAAGTACGTTTTTTACAACTTAAAGTACGTTTTTTACAAGTTAAAGTTACGTTTTAACAACTTAAAGTTACGTTTTGACACATTAAAATTATATTTTGACAAGTTAAAGTACGTTTTTTATAAGTTAAAGTACGTTTTTTACAAGTTAAAGTACGTTTTTTATAAGTTAAAGTACATTTTTAACAAGTTAAAGTTACGTTTTGACAAGTTAAAGTAGGTTTTTTACAAGTTAAAGTACGTTTTTTACAAGTTGAAGTACGTTTTTACAAGTTAAAGTACATTTGTTACTAGTTCAACCACATTTTTGACAACTTAAAGTACATTTTCTACAAGTTAATGTATGTTTTTAACAATTTAAACTTACGTTTTGACAAGTTAAAGTTACGTTTTGAGAAGGTAAAGTAGGTTTTTTACAAGTTAAAGTTACGTTTTGCTAAGTTAAAGTACGTTTTTTAAAATTTAAAGTACGTTTTTAACAAGTTAAAGTTACGTTTTGACAAGTTAAAGTTACATTTTGAGAAGTTAAATTACGTTTTTTACAAGTTAAAGTACGTTTTTAACAAGTTACAGTTACGTTTTGACAAGTTAAAGTTACATTTTGACACGTTAAAATACGTTTTTTACAAGTTAAAGTACGTTATTTACAAGTTGAAGTACGTTTTTTACAAGTTAAAGTAAGTGTTTTACAAATTGAAGTACGTTTTTTAGAAGTTAAAGTTACGTTTTAACAACTTAAAGTTACGTTTTGACACATTAAAATTACATTTTGACATATTAAAGTACGTTTTTTACAAGTTAAAGTACGTTATTTACACGTTAAAATACGTTTTTTTCAAGTTAAAGTACGTTATTTACACGTTAAAATACGTTTTTTACAAGTTGAAGTACATTTTTTACAAGTTAAAGTAAGTGTTTTACAAATTGAAGTACGTTTTTTACAAGTTAAAGTACATTATTTACCAGTTAAAGTTACGTTTTAACAATTTAAAGTTACATTTTGAAACATTAAAATTACATTTTGACAAGTTAAAGTACGTTTTTTACAAGCTAAAGTTACATTTTGATAAGTTTAATTATGTTTTTCACAAGTTAAAGTACATTTTTTACAATATAAAGTTTCGTTGTGACAAGTAAAATTACATTTTTACAAGTTAAAGTATGTTTTTTACAAGTTAAAGTATGTTTTTAACAAGTTAATTTCACGTTTTGACATGTTAAAGTTACATTTTGACACGTTAAAATACGTTTTTTACAACTTAAAGAACGTTTTTTACAAGTTAAAGTATGTTTTTACAAGTTAAAGTCCATTTGTTAAAAGTTAAACCACATTTTTCACAAGTTAAAGTACGTTTTTTACAACTTAAAGTATGTTTTTAACAAGTTAAAATTACATTTTAACAACTTAAAGTTACGTTTTGACACATTAAAATTACATTTTGACAAGTTAAAATACGTTTTTTATAAGTTAAAGTACGTTTTTTACAAGTTGAAGTACGTTTTTACAAGTTAAAGTTACGTTTTGACAAGTTAAATTACCTTTTTAACAAGTTAAACTTACGTTTTGACAAATTAAAGTTTCATTTTGACAAGTTAAAGTAGGTTTTTTACAAGTTAAAGTACGTTTTTTGCAAGTTGAAGTACGTTTTTACAAGTTAAAGTACATTTTTTCAGGTGAATGTATGTTTTTAACAAGTTAAAATTACGTTTTTTACAAGTTAAAGTACGTTTTTAACAAGTTAAAGTTACGTTTTGACAAGTTAAAGTAGGTTTTTTACAAGTTAAAGTTTTTTTTTACAAGTTTAAGTACGTTTTTACAAGTTAAAGTACATTTGTTACTAGTTCAACCACATTTTTGACAACTTAAAGTACATTTTCTACAAGTTAATGTATGTTTTTAACAAGTTAAACTTACGTTTTGACAAGTTAAAGTTACGTTTTGACAAGTTAAAGTAGGTTTTTTACAAGTTAAAGTTACGTTTTGACAAGTTAAAGTACGTTTTTTACAAGTTAAAGTACGTTTTTAACAAGTTAAGTTAGTTTTGACAAGTTAAAGTTACGTTTTGACAAGTTAAAGTAGGTTTTTTACAAGTTAAAGTATGTTTTTAACAAGTTAATTTCACGTTTTGACAAGTTAAAGTTACATTTTGACACGTTAAAATACGTTTTTTACAACTTAAAGAACGTTTTTTACAAGTTAAAGTATGTTTTTACAAGTTAAAGTCCATTTTTTACAAGTTCCACCACATTTTTCACAAGTTAAAGTACGTTTTGACAATTTAAATTACGTTTTTTACAAGTTAAAGTTTCGTTTTAACAACTTAAAGTTACGTTTTGACACATTAAAATTACATTTTGACAAGTTAAAATACGTTTTTTATAAGTTAAAGTACGTTTTTTACAAGTTAAAGTACGTTTTTTACAAGTTAAAGTACGTTTTTTACAACTTAAAGTACGTTTTTTACAAGTTAAAGTTACGTTTTAACAACTTAAAGTTACGTTTTGACACATTAAGATTACATTTTGACAAGTTAAAGTACGTTTTTTATAAGTTAAAGTACGTTTTTTACAAGTTAAAGTACGTTTTTTATAAGTTAAAGTACATTTGTAACAAGTTAAAGTTACGTTTTGACAAGTTAAAGTAGGTTTTTTACAAGTTAAAGTATGTTTTTTACAAGTTGAAGTACGTTTTTACAAGTTAAAGTACATTTGTTACTAGTTCAACCACATTTTTGACAACTTAAAGTACATTTTCTACAAGTTAATGTATGTTTTTAACAATTTAAACTTACGTTTTGACAAGTTAAAGTTACGTTTTGACAAGTTAAAGTAGGTTTTTTACAAGTTAAAGTTACGTTTTGATAAGTTAAAGTACGTTTTTTAAAATTTAAAGTACGTTTTTAACAAGTTAAAGTTAAGTTTTGACAAGTTAAAGTTACATTTTGACAAGTTAAATTACGTTTTTTACAAGTTAAAGTACGTTTTTAACAAGTTACAGTTACGTTTTGACAAGTTAAAGTTACATTTGGACACGTTAAAATACGTTTTTTACAAGTTAAAGTACGTTATTTACAAGTTGAAGTACGTTTTTTACAAGTTAAAGTAAGTGTTTTACAAATTGAAGTACGTTTTTTAGAAGTTAAAGTTACGTTTTAACAACTTAAAGTTACGTTTTGACACATTAAAATTACATTTTGACATATTAAAGTACGTTTTTTACAAGTTAAAGTACGTTATTTACACGTTAAAATATGTTTTTTACAAGTTAAAGTACGTTATTTACACGTTAAAATACGTTTTTTACAAGTTGAAGTACATTTTTTACAAGTTAAAGTAAGTGTTTTACAAATTGAAGTACGTTTTTTACAAGTTAAAGTACATTATTTACCATTTAAAGTTACGTTTGAACAATTTAAAGTTACATTTTGAAACATTAAAATTACATTTTGACAAGTTAAAGTACGTTTTTTACACGCTAAAGTTACATTTTGATAAGTTTAATTATGTTTTTCACAAGTTAAAGTACATTTTTTACAATATAAAGTTTCGTTGTGACAAGTAAAATTACATTTTTACAAGTTAAAGTATGTTTTTTACAAGTTAAAGTATGTTTTTAACAAGTTAATTTCACGTTTTGACATGTTAAAGTTACATTTTGACACGTTAAAATACGTTTTTTACAACTTAAAGAACGTTTTTTACAAGTTAAAGTATGTTTTTACAAGTTAAAGTCCATTTGTTAAAAGTTAAACCACATTTTTCACAAGTTAAAGTACGTTTTTTACAACTTAAAGTATGTTTTTAACAAGTTAAAATTACATTTTAAAAACTTAAAGTTACGTTTTGACACATTAAAATTACATTTTGACAAGTTAAAATACGTTTTTTATAAGTTAAAGTACGTTTTTTACAAGTTGAAGTACGTTTTTACAAGTTAAAGTTACGTTTTGACAAGTTAAATTACCTTTTTAACAAGTTAAACTTACGTTTTGACAAATTAAAGTTTCATTTTGACAAGTTAAAGTAGGTTTTTTACAAGTTAAAGTACGTTTTTTGCAAGTTGAAGTACGTTTTTACAAGTTAAAGTACATTTTTTCAGGTGAATGTATGTTTTTAACAAGTTAAAATTACGTTTTTTACAAGTTAAAGTACGTTTTTAACAAGTTAAAGTTACGTTTTGACAAGTTAAAGTAGGTTTTTTACAAGTTAAAGTTTTTTTTTACAAGTTTAAGTACGTTTTTACAAGTTAAAGTACATTTGTTACTAGTTCAACCACATTTTTGACAACTTAAAGTACATTTTCTACAAGTTAATGTATGTTTTTAACAAGTTAAACTTACGTTTTGACAAGTTAAAGTTACGTTTTGACAAGTTAAAGTAGGTTTTTTACAAGTTAAAGTTACGTTTTGACAAGTTAAAGTACGTTTTTTACAAGTTAAAGTACGTTTTTAACAAGTTAAGTTAGTTTTGACAAGTTAAAGTTACGTTTTGACAAGTTAAAGTAGGTTTTTTACAAGTTAAAGTATGTTTTTAACAAGTTAATTTCACGTTTTGACAAGTTAAAGTTACATTTTGACACGTTAAAATACGTTTTTTACAACTTAAAGAACGTTTTTTACAAGTTAAAGTATGTTTTTACAAGTTAAAGTCCATTTGTTAAAAGTTAAACCACATTTTTCACAAGTTAAAGTACGTTTTTTACAACTTAAAGTATGTTTTTAACAAGTTAAAATTACATTTTAACAACTTAAAGTTACGTTTTGACACATTAAAATTACATTTTGACAAGTTAAAATACGTTTTTTATAAGTTAAAGTACGTTTTTTACAAGTTAAAGTACGTTTTTTACAAGTTAAAGTACGTTTTTTACAACTTAAAGTACGTTTTTTACAAGTTAAAGTTACGTTTTAACAACTTAAAGTTACGTTTTGACACATTAAAATTATATTTTGACAAGTTAAAGTACGTTTTTTATAAGTTAAAGTACGTTTTTTACAAGTTAAAGTACGTTTTTTATAAGTTAAAGTACATTTGTAACAAGTTAAAGTTACGTTTTGACAAGTTAAAGTAGGTTTTTTACAAGTTAAAGTACATTTGTTACTAGTTCAACCACATTTTTGACAACTTAAAGTACATTTTCTACAAGTTAATGTATGTTTTTAACAATTTAAACTTACGTTTTGACAAGTTAAAGTTACGTTTTGACAAGTTAAAGTAGGTTTTTTACAAGTTAAAGTTACGTTTTGCTAAGTTAAAGTACGTTTTTTAAAATTTAAAGTACGTTTTTAACAAGTTAAAGTTAAGTTTTGACAAGGTAAAGTTACATTTTGAGAAGTTAAATTACGTTTTTTACAAGTTAAAGTACGTTTTTAACAAGTTACAGTTACGTTTTGACAAGTTAAAGTTACATTTGGACACGTTAAAATACGTTTTTTACAAGTTAAAGTACGTTATTTACAAGTTGAAGTACGTTTTTTACAAGTTAAAGTAAGTGTTTTACAAATTGAAGTACGTTTTTTAGAAGTTAAAGTTACGTTTTAACAACTTAAAGTTACGTTTTGACACATTAAAATTACATTTTGACATATTAAAGTACGTTTTTTACAAGTTAAAGTACGTTATTTACACGTTAAAATACGTTTTTTACAAGTTAAAGTACGTTATTTACACGTTAAAATACGTTTTTTACAAGTTGAAGTACATTTTTTACAAGTTAAAGTAAGTGTTTTACAAATTGAAGTACGTTTTTTACAAGTTAAAGTACATTATTTACCATTTAAAGTTACGTTTGAACAATTTAAAGTTACATTTTGAAACATTAAAATTACATTTTGACAAGTTAAAGTACGTTTTTTACACGCTAAAGTTACATTTTGATAAGTTTAATTATGTTTTTCACAAGTTAAAGTACATTTTTTACAATATAAAGTTTCGTTGTGACAAGTAAAATTACATTTTTACAAGTTAAAGTATGTTTTTTACAAGTTAATGTATGTTTTTTACAAGTTAAAGTTACGTTTTGACAAGTTAAAGTTACGTTTTGCCAAGTTAAAGTACGTTTTTTACAAGTTAAAGTTTGTTTTTTACGAGTTAAAGTACGTTTTTACCAAGTAAAAGTTCCGTTTTAACAAGTTAAAGTTACGTTTTGACAAGTTAAATTACATATTTTACAAGTTCAAGTACGTTTTTAACAAGTTAAAGTTACGGTTTGACAAGTTAAAGTTATATTTTGAAACGTTAAAATACTTTTTTTACAAGTTACAATACGTTTTACAAGTTGAAGTACGTTTTTTACAAGTAAAAGTTACGTTTTGACAAGTTAAATTACCTTTTTAACAAGTTAAACTTACGTTTTGACAAATTAAAGTTTCATTTTGACAAGTTAAAGTAGGTTTTTTACAAGTTAAAGTACGTTTTCTGCTAGTTGAAGTACGTTTTTACAAGTTAAAGTACATTTTTTCAGGTGAATGTATGTTTTTAACAAGTTAAAATTACGTTTTTTACAAGTTAAAGTACGTTTTTAACAAGTTAAAGTTACGTTTTGACAAGTTAAAGTAGGTTTTTTACAAGTTAAAGTTTTTTTTTACAAGTTTAAGTACGTTTTTACAAGTTAAAGTACATTTGTTACTAGTTCAACCACATTTTTGACAACTTAAAGTACATTTTCTACAAGTTAATGTATGTTTTTAACAAGTTAAACTTACGTTTTGACAAGTTAAAGTTACGTTTTGACAAGTTAAAGTAGGTTTTTGACAAGTTAAAGTTACGTTTTGACAAGTTAAAGTAGGTTTTTTACAAGTTAAAGTATGTTTTTAACAAGTTAATTTCACGTTTTGACAAGTTAAAGTTACATTTTGACACGTTAAAATACGTTTTTTACAACTTAAAGAACGTTTTTTACAAGTTAAAGTATGTTTTTACAAGTTAAAGTTCATTTGTTAAAAGTTAAACCACATTTTTCACAAGTTAAAGTACGTTTTTTACAACTTAAAGTATGTTTTTAACAAGTTAAAATTACATTTTAACAACTTAAAGTTACGTTTTGACACATTAAAATTACATTTTGACAAGTTAAAATACGTTTTTTATAAGTTAAAGTACGTTTTTTACAAGTTAAAGTACGTTTTTTACAAGTTAAAGTACGTTTTTTACAACTTAAAGTACGTTTTTTACAAGTTAAAGTTACGTTTTAACAACTTAAAGTTACGTTTTGACACATTAAAATTACATTTTGACAAGTTAAAGTACGTTTTTTATAAGTTAAAGTACGTTTTTTACAAGTTAAAGTACGTTTTTTATAAGTTAAAGTACATTTGTAACAAGTTAAAGTTACGTTTTGACAAGTTAAAGTAGGTTTTTTACAAGTTAAAGTATGTTTTTTACAAGTTGAAGTACGTTTTTACAAGTTAAAGTACATTTGTTACTAGTTCAACCACATTTTTGACAACTTAAAGTACATTTTCTACAAGTTAATGTATGTTTTTAACAATTTAAACTTACGTTTTGACAAGTTAAAGTTACGTTTTGACAAGTTAAAGTAGGTTTTTTACAAGTTAAAGTACGTTTTTTAAAATTTAAAGTACGTTTTTAACAAGTTAAAGTTAAGTTTTGACAAGGTAAAGTTACATTTTGAGAAGTTAAATTACGTTTTTTACAAGTTAAAGTACGTTTTTAACAAGTTACAGTTACGTTTTGACAAGTTAAAGTTACATTTGGACACGTTAAAATACGTTTTTTACAAGTTAAAGTACGTCATTTACAAGTTGAAGTACGTTTTTTACAAGTTAAAGTAAGTTTTACAAATTGAAGTACGTTTTTTAGAAGTTAAAGTTACGTTTTAACTACATAAAGTTACGTTTTGACACATTAAAATTACATTTTGACATATTAAAGTACGTTTTTTACAAGTTAAAGTACGTTATTTACACGTTAAAATATGTTTTTTACAAGTTAAAGTACGTTATTTACACGTTAAAATACGTTTTTTACAAGTTGAAGTACGTTTTTTACAAGTTAAAGTAAGTGTTTTACAAATTGAAGTACGTTTTTTACAAGTTAAAGTACATTATTTACCATTTAAAGTTACGTTTGAACAATTTAAAGTTACATTTTGAAACATTAAAATTACATTTTGACAAGTTAAAGTACGTTTTTTACACGCTAAAGTTACATTTTGATAAGTTTAATTATGTTTTTCACAAGTTAAAGTACATTTTTTACAATATAAAGTTTCGTTGTGACAAGTAAAATTACATTTTTACAAGTTAAAGTATGTTTTTTACAAGTTAATGTATGTTTTTTACAAGTTAAAGTTACGTTTTGACAAGTTAAAGTTACGTTTTGCCAAGTTAAAGTACGTTTTTTACAAGTTAAAGTTTGTTTTTTACGAGTTAAAGTACGTTTTTACCAAGTAAAAGTTCCGTTTTAACAAGTTAAAGTTCCGTTTTAACAAGTTAAAGTTACATTTTGACAAGTTAAAGTTCCGTTTTAACAAGTTAACGTTCCATTTTAACAAGTTAAAGTTCGTTTTTTACAAGTTGAAGTACGTTTTTTACAAGTTAAAGTACATTTGTTACAAGTTAAACAACATTTTTAATCAGTTAAAGTATGTTTTTTACAAGTTAATGTATGTTTTTTACAAGTTAAAGTTACGTTTTGACAAGTTAAAGTACGTTTTTTACAAGTTAAAGTACGTTTTTTACAAGTTCAAGTACGTGTTTAACAAGTTAAAGTTACGGTTTGACAAGTTAAAGTTATATTTTGAAACGTTAAAATACGTTTTTTACAAGTTACAATACGTTTTACAAGTTGAAGTACGTTTTTTACAAGTAAAAGTAAGTGTTTTACAAGTTGAAGTACGTTTTTGACAAGTTAAAGTTACGTTTTGACAAGTTAAATTACCTATTTAACAAGTTAAACTTACGTTTTGACAAATTAAAGTTTCATTTTGACAAGTTAAATTAGGTTTTTTACAAGTTAAAGTACGTTTTTTGCAAGTTGAAATATGTTTTTACAAGTTAAAGTACATTTTTTCAGGTGAATGTATGTTTTTAACAAGTTAAAGTTACGTTTTGACAAGTTAAAGTTACGTATTGACAAGTTAAATTACGTTTTTTACAAGTTAAAGTACGTTTTTAACAAGTTAAAGTTACGTTTTGACAAGTTAAAGTAGGTTTTTTAATTGTTAAAGTATGTTTTTTTTCAAGTTGAAGTACGTTTTTACAAGTTAAAGTACATTTGTTACTAGTTCAACCACATTTTTGACAACTTAAAGTACATTTTCTACAAGTTAATGTATGTTTTTAACAAGTTAAACATACGTTTTGACAAGTTAAAGTTACGTTTTGACAAGTTAAAGTAGGTTCTTTACAAGTTAAAGTTACGTTTTGACAAGTTAAAGTACGTTTTTTACAAGTTAAAGTACGTTTTTAACAAGTTAAGTTAGTTTTGACAAGTTAAAGTTACGTTTTGACAAGTTAAAGTAGGTTTTTTACAAGTTAAAGTTACATTTTGACACGTTAAAATACGTTTTTTACAACTTAAAGAACGTTTTTTACAAGTTAAAGTACGTTTTTACAAGTTAAAGTCCATTTGTTAAAAGTTAAAGCACATTTTTCACAAGTTAAAGTACGTTTTTTATAAGTTAAAGTACGTTTTTTACAAGGTAAAGTACGTTTTTACAAGTTAAAGTCCATTTGTTAAAAGTTAAAGCACATTTTTCACAAGTTAAAGTACGTTTTTTATAAGTTAAAGTACGCTTTTACAAGGTAAAGTACGTTTTTTACAAGTTAAAGTACGTTTTTTACAACTTAAAGTACGTTTTTTACAAGTTAAAGTTATGTTTTAACAACTTAAAGTTACGTTTTGACACATTAAAATTACATTTTGACAAGTTAAAGTACGTTTTTTATAAGTTAAAGTACGTTTTTTACAAGTTAGAGTACGTTTTTTACAAATTAAAGTACATTTGAAACAAGTTAAAGTTACGTTTTGACAAGTTAAAGTAGGTTTTTTACAAGTTAAAGTATGTTTTTTACAAGTTGAAGTATGTTTTTACAAGTTAAAGTACATTCGTTTTTAACAAGTTAAACTTACGTTTTGACAAGTTAAAGTTACGTTTTGACAAGTTAAAGTAGGTTTTTTACTAGTTAAAGTACGTTTTTAACATGTTACAGTTACGTTTTGACAAGTTAAAGTTACAATTTGACACGTTAAAATACGTTTTTTACAAGTTAAAGTACGTTTTTGACAAGTTGAAGTACGTATTTTACAAGTTAAAGTAAGTGTTTTACAAATTGAAGTACGTTTTTTACAAGTTAAAGTACATTTTTTACCAGTTAAAGTTACATTTTGACAACTTAAAGTTACGTTTTGACACATTAAAATTACAGTTTGACAAGTTAAGGTACGTTTTTTTCAAGTTAAATTTACGTTTTGATAAGTTTAATTATGTTTTTACAAGTTAAAGTCCGTTTTTTACAAGATAAAGTTTAGTTGTGACAGGTAAAATTACGTTTTTAAAAGTTAAAGTACATTTCTTACAAGTTAAACCACATTTTGACTAGTTAAAATACGTTTTTTACAAATTAATGTATGTTTTTAACAAGTTAAACTTACGTTTTGACAAGGTAAAGTAGGTTTTTTACAAATTAAAGTTACGTTTTGAAAAGTTAAAGTACGTTTTTACAAGTCAAAGTACGTTTTTTACAAGTTAAAGTACGTTTTTAACAAGTTAAAGTTACATTTTTACAAGGTAAAGTTACATTTTGACAAGTTAAATTACGTTTTTTACAAGTTAAAGTATGTTTTGAACAAGTTAAAGTTACGTTTTGACAAGTCAAAGTTACATTTTGACACGTTAAAATAAGTTTTTTACAAGTTAAAGTACGTTTTTTACAAGTTGAAGTTCGTTTTTTACAAGTTAAAGTAAGTGTTATACAAGTTGAAGTTCGTTTTTTACAAGTTAAATTACATTTGTTTCAAGTTAAACAACATTTTTGACAAGTTAAAGTATAGTTTTTACAAGTTAATGTATGTTTTTTACAAGTTAAAGTTACGTTTTGATAAGTTAAAGTTACGTTTTGACAAGTTAAAGTATGTTTTTTACAAGTTTAAGTACGTTTTTTACAAGTTAAAGTACATTTTTAACAAGTTAAAGTTACGTTTTGACAAGTTAAAGTAGGTTTTTTACAAGTTAAAGTATGTTTTTTACAAGTTGAAGTATGTTTTTACAAGTTAAAGTACATTCGTTTTTAACAAGTTAAACTTACGTTTTGACAAGTTAAAGTTACGTTTTGACAAGTTAAAGTAGGTTTTTTACTAGTTAAAGTACGTTTTTAACATGTTACAGTTACGTTTTGACAAGTTAAAGTTACAATTTGACACGTTAAAATACGTTTTTTACAAGTTAAAGTATGTTTTTTACAAGTTGAAGTACGTTTTTAACAAGTTAAAGTAAGTGATTTACAACTTGAAGTTTGTTTTTTACAAGTTAAAGTACATTTCTCACAAGTTAAACAACATTTTTGACAAGTTAAAGTATATTTTTACAAGTTAATGTACATTTTTTACAAGTTAAAGTACGTTTTTAACAAGTTAAAGTTACATTTTTACAAGGTAAAGTTACATTTTGACAAGTTAAATTACGTTTTTTACAAGTTAAAGTATGTTTTGAACAAGTTAAAGTTACGTTTTGACAAGTCAAAGTTACATTTTGACACGTTAAAATAAGTTTTTTACAAGTTAAAGTACGTTTTTTACAAGTTGAAGTTCGTTTTTTACAAGTTAAAGTAAGTGTTATACAAGTTGAAGTTCGTTTTTTACAAGTTAAATTACATTTGTTTCAAGTTAAACAACATTTTTGACAAGTTAAAGTATATTTTTTACAAGTTAATGTATGTTTTTTACAAGTTAAAGTTACGTTTTGATAAGTTAAAGTTACGTTTTGACAAGTTAAAGTATGTTTTTTACAAGTTTAAGTACGTTTTTTACAAGTTAAAGTACATTTTTAACAAGTTAAAGTTACGTTTTGACAAGTTAAAGTAGGTTTTTTACAAGTTAAAGTATGTTTTTTACAAGTTGAAGTATGTTTTTACAAGTTAAAGTACATTCGTTTTTAACAAGTTAAACTTACGTTTTGACAAGTTAAAGTTACGTTTTGACAAGTTAAAGTAGGTTTTTTACTAGTTAAAGTACGTTTTTAACATGTTACAGTTACGTTTTGACAAGTTAAAGTTACAATTTGACACGTTAAAATACGTTTTTTACAAGTTAAAGTATGTTTTTTACAAGTTGAAGTACGTTTTTAACAAGTTAAAGTAAGTGATTTACAACTTGAAGTTCGTTTTTTACAAGTTAAAGTACATTTCTCACAAGTTAAACAACATTTTTGACAAGTTTAAGTATATTTTTACAAGTTAATGTATGTTTTTTACAAGTTAAAGTTATGATTTGAAAAGTTAAAGTAACATTTTGACACGTTAAAATACGTTTTTTACATGTTAAAATACGTTTTTGACAAGTTGAAGTACGTTTATTTAAAGTTAAAGTAAGTTTTTTACAAGTTGAAGTCAGCTTTTTACAAGTTAAAGTACATTTTTTACAAGTTAATATTCCGTTTTAACAACTTAAAGTTACGTTTTGACACATTAAAATTACATTTTGACAAATGAATGTACGGTTTTTACAAGTTAAGTTTACGTTTTGATAAGTTTAATTATGTTTTTTACAAGATAAAGTTTCGTTGTGACTGGTAAAATTACGTTTTTTAAAAGTTAAAGTACGTTTTTAACAAGTTAAACATACGTTTTGACAAATTAAAGTTACGTTTTGACAAGTTAAAGTAGGCTTTTTACTAGTTAAAGTACTTTTTTTACAAGTTGAAATACGTTTTTTACAAGTTAAAGTACATTTGTTACAAGTTAAACCACATTTTGACAAGTTAAAGTACGTTTTTTACAAGTTAATGTATGTTTTTAACAAGTTAAACTTACGTTTTGTCAAGTTAAAGTAACGTTTTGACAAGTTAAATTAGGTTTTTTACAAATTAAAGTTACGTTTTGAAAAGTTAAAGTACTTTTTTACAAGTTAAAGTACGTTTTTTACAAGTTAAAGTACGTTTTTAACAAGTTAAAGTTACATTTTGACAATTTAAAGTTACATTTTGACAAGTTAAATTACGTTTTTTGCAAGTTAAAGTACGTTTTGAACAAGTTAAAGTTACGTTTTGACAAGTTAAAGTTACATTGTGACAAGTTAAAGTACGTTTTTTACAAGTTGAAGTACGTTTTTTACAAGTTAAAGTAAGTGATTTACAACTTGAAGTTCGTTTTTTACAAGTTAAAGTACATTTCTCACAAGTTAAACAACATTTTTGACAAGTTAAAGTATATTTTTACAAGTTAATGTATGTTTTTTACAAGTTAAAGTTATGATTTGAAAAGTTAAAGTTACATTTTGACACGTTAAAATACGTTTTTTACATGTTAAAATACGTTTTTGACAAGTTGAAGTACGTTTATTTAAAGTTAAAGTAAGTTTTTTACAAGTTGAAGTCAGCTTTTTACAAGTTAAAGTACATTTTTTACAAGTTAATATTCCGTTTTAACAACTTAAAGTTACGTTTTGACACATTAAAATTACATTTTGACAAATGAATGTACGTTTTTTACAAGTTAAGTTTACGTTTTGATAAGTTTAATTATGTTTTTTACAAGATAAAGTTTCGTTGTGACTGGTAAAATTACGTTTTTCTAAAGTTAAACTATGATTTTAACAAGTTAAACTTCCGTTTTGACAAGTTAAAGTTACGTTTTGACAAGTTAAAGTAGGTTTATTACCAGTTAAAGTACGTTTTTAACTAGTTAAAGTTATGATTTGAAAAGTTAAAGTTACATTTCGACACGTTAAATACGTTTTTGACAAGTTGAAGTACGTTTATTTAAAGTTAAAGTAAGTGTTTTACAAGTTGAAGTACGTTTTTTACAAGTTAAAGTACATTTTTTACAAGTTAATGTTCCGTTTTAACAACTTAAAGTTACGTTTTGACACATTAAATTACATTTTGACACGTGAAAGTACGTTTTTTAAAAGTTAAATTTACGTTTTGATAAGTTAAATTATGTTTTTTACAAGTTAAAGTACGTTTTTAACATGATAAAGTTTCGTTGTGACTGGTTAAATTACGTTTTTCTAAAGTTAAACTCTGTTTTTAACAAGTTGAACTTACGTTTTGACAAATTAAATTTACGTTTTGACAAGTTAAAGTAGGTTATTTACAAGTTAAAGTTACGTTTTGACAAGTAAAAGTACGTTTTTTACAAGTTAAAGTACATTTTTTACAAGTTAAAGTACGTTTTTAACAAGTTAAAGTTACATTTTGACAAGTTAAAGTTACATTTTGACAAGTTCAATTACATTTTTACGAGATAAAGTATGTTTTGAACAAGTTAAAGTTACGTTTTGAAAAGTTAAAGTTACATTTTGACACGTTAAAATACGTTTTTTACAAGTTAAAGTACGTTTTTTACAAGTTGAAGTATGTTTTTTACAAGTTAAAGTAAGTGTTATACAAGTTGAAGTTCGTTTTTTACAAGTTAAAGTAGATTTGTTTCAAGTTAAACAACATTTTTGACAAGTTAAAGTATATTTTTTACAAGTTAATGTATGTTTTTTACAAGTTAAAGTTACGTTTTGACAAGTTAAAGTTACGTTTTGACAAGTTAAAGTTACGTTTTGACAAGTTAAAGTACGTTTGTTACAAGTTAAAGTACGTTTTTTACAAGTTAAAGTACTTTTTTAACAAGTTAAAGTTACATTTTGACAAGTTAAAGTTACATATGACAAGTTAAAATACGTTTTTTACAAGTTAAAGTACGTTTTTTACAAGATAAAGTTTCGTTGTGACAAGTAAAATTACGTTTTTTAAAAGTTAAAGCACATTTTTAACAAGTTAAACTTATGTTTTGACAAGTTAAAGTTACGTTTTGACAAGTAAAAGTGGGTTTTTTACAAGTTAAAGTACGTTTTTAAGTAGTTAAAGTTAGGTTTTGACTAGTTAAAGTTATATTTTAACACGTTAAAATACGTTTTGTACATGTAAAAATAAGTTTTTGACAAGTTGAAGTACATTTTTTCCAAGTTAAAGTAAGTGTTTTACAAGTTGAAGTACGTTTTTTACAAGTTGAAGTACGTTTTTTACAACTTAAAGTACGTTTTTTACAAGTTAAAGTTATGTTTTAACAACTTAAAGTTACGTTTTGACACATTAAAATTACATTTTGACAAGTTAAAGTACGTTTTTTATAAGTTAAAGTACGTTTTTTACAAGTTAGAGTACGTTTTTTACAAATTAAAGTACATTTGAAACAAGTTAAAGTTACGTTTTGACAAGTTAAAGTAGGTTTTTTACAAGTTAAAGTATGTTTTTTACAAGTTGAAGTATGTTTTTACAAGTTAAAGTACATTCGTTTTTAACAAGTTAAACTTACGTTTTGACAAGTTAAAGTTACGTTTTGACAAGTTAAAGTAGGTTTTTTACTAGTTAAAGTACGTTTTTAACATGTTACAGTTACGTTTTGACAAGTTAAAGTTACAATTTGACACGTTAAAATACGTTTTTTACAAGTTAAAGTACGTTTTTGACAAGTTGAAGTACGTATTTTACAAGTTAAAGTAAGTGTTTTACAAATTGAAGTACGTTTTTTAGAAGTTAAAGTACATTTTTTACCAGTTAAAGTTACATTTTGACAACTTAAAGTTACGTTTTGACACATTAAAATTACAGTTTGACAAGTGAAAGTACGTTTTTTTCAAGTTAAATTTACGTTTTGATAAGTTTAATTATGTTTTTACAAGTTAAAGTCCGTTTTTTACAAGATAAAGTTTAGTTGTGACAGGTAAAATTACGTTTTTAAAAGTTAAAGTACATTTCTTACAAGTTAAACCACATTTTGACTAGTTAAAATACGTTTTTTACAAATTAATGTATGTTTTTAACAAGTTAAACTTACGTTTTGACAAGGTAAAGTAGGTTTTTTACAAATTAAAGTTACGTTTTGAAAAGTTAAAGTACGTTTTTACAAGTCAAAGTACGTTTTTTACAAGTTAAAGTACGTTTTTAACAAGTTAAAGTTACATTTTTACAAGGTAAAGTTACATTTTGACAAGTTAAATTACGTTTTTTACAAGTTAAAGTATGTTTTGAACAAGTTAAAGTTACGTTTTGACAAGTCAAAGTTACATTTTGACACGTTAAAATAAGTTTTTTACAAGTTAAAGTACGTTTTTTACAAGTTGAAGTTCGTTTTTTACAAGTTAAAGTAAGTGTTATACAAGTTGAAGTTCGTTTTTTACAAGTTAAATTACATTTGTTTCAAGTTAAACAACATTTTTGACAAGTTAAAGTATAGTTTTTACAAGTTAATGTATGTTTTTTACAAGTTAAAGTTACGTTTTGATAAGTTAAAGTTACGTTTTGACAAGTTAAAGTATGTTTTTTACAAGTTTAAGTACGTTTTTTACAAGTTAAAGTACATTTTTAACAAGTTAAAGTTACGTTTTGACAAGTTAAAGTAGGTTTTTTACAAGTTAAAGTATGTTTTTTACAAGTTGAAGTATGTTTTTACAAGTTAAAGTACATTCGTTTTTAACAAGTTAAACTTACGTTTTGACAAGTTAAAGTTACGTTTTGACAAGTTAAAGTAGGTTTTTTACTAGTTAAAGTACGTTTTTAACATGTTACAGTTACGTTTTGACAAGTTAAAGTTACAATTTGACACGTTAAAATACGTTTTTTACAAGTTAAAGTATGTTTTTTACAAGTTGAAGTACGTTTTTAACAAGTTAAAGTAAGTGATTTACAACTTGAAGTTCGTTTTTTACAAGTTAAAGTACATTTCTCACAAGTTAAACAACATTTTTGACAAGTTAAAGTATATTTTTACAAGTTAATGTACATTTTTTACAAGTTAAAGTACGTTTTTAACAAGTTAAAGTTACATTTTTACAAGGTAAAGTTACATTTTGACAAGTTAAATTACGTTTTTTACAAGTTAAAGTATGTTTTGAACAAGTTAAAGTTACGTTTTGACAAGTCAAAGTTACATTTTGACACGTTAAAATAAGTTTTTTACAAGTTAAAGTACGTTTTTTACAAGTTGAAGTTCGTTTTTTACAAGTTAAAGTAAGTGTTATACAAGTTGAAGTTCGTTTTTTACAAGTTAAATTACATTTGTTTCAAGTTAAACAACATTTTTGACAAGTTAAAGTATATTTTTTACAAGTTAATGTATGTTTTTTACAAGTTAAAGTTACGTTTTGATAAGTTAAAGTTACGTTTTGACAAGTTAAAGTATGTTTTTTACAAGTTTAAGTACGTTTTTTACAAGTTAAAGTACATTTTTAACAAGTTAAAGTTCCATTTTGACAAGTTAAAGTTACATATGACAAGTTAAAATACGTTTTTTACAAGTTAAAGTATGTTTTTTACAAGTTGAAGTACGTTTTTAACAAGTTAAAGTAAGTGATTTACAACTTGAAGTTCGTTTTTTACAAGTTAAAGTACATTTCTCACAAGTTAAACAACATTTTTGACAAGTTAAAGTATATTTTTACAAGTTAATGTATGTTTTTTACAAGTTAAAGTTATGATTTGAAAAGTTAAAGTTACATTTTGACACGTTAAAATACGTTTTTTACATGTTAAAATACGTTTTTGACAAGTTGAAGTACGTTTATTTAAAGTTAAAGTAGGTTTTTTACAAGTTAAAGTAGGTTTTTTACAAGTTTAAGTACGTTTTTTACAAGTTAAAGTACATTTTTAACAAGTTAAAGTTCCATTTTGACAAGTTAAAGTTACATATGACAAGTTAAAATACGTTTTTTACAAGTTAAAGTATGTTTTTTACAAGTTGAAGTACGTTTTTAACAAGTTAAAGTACGTTTTTAACAAGTTAAAGTTACGTTTTGACAAGTTAAAGTTACATTTTGACAAGTTAAAGTACGTTTTTTACAAGTTAAAGTACGTTTTTAACAAGTTAAAGTACGTTTTTAACAAGTTAACTTACATTTTGATAAGTTTAATTATGTTTTTTACGAGTTAAAAAATATTTTTTAAAAGATAAAGTTTCGTTGTGACAGGTAAAATTACGTTTTTCAAAAGTTAAAGTACGTTTTTATCAAGTTAAACATACGTTTTGACTGTTGGCATTTATGCCCACAAAGGAGATTTTTGATATTAAATACTTTTGTATTTGTTTTACTTTGAAATTAAATAAAGATTGAATATCCATTCTTATTTAAGATTGTGTTTACGCATTTATGTCTACGCTCTGAAACTGTCATCAACGAAAGAAGTGCTAAGTACAGACTTGACAAGATACCTTCTTATGACTAGTTTAAATAATAGTTCGCAATCTAAAGATCGATTGGGCAATCGAATCCTAGTAATGATTGTTAGAATGAATTAAACTATATCTTATCTTGTGATATGGAGAATTGTGACTCTGTAATTCATTCTTGATATCTTAATGAAGATATTGAACAAGACCAGTGAAGTTTTGAAGTTTGAGATAAAACCGTTTAATCACTCGAAACCTCAAACTCACATACGTGGGGTATTTTAGTAATTACCTTAATCCTGAAGTGAGTACATGTATTCTTGTGACAGTTTATGACATTTGATTTGTCAATGGGCAATGGCTAAATGAAGTTTCATTGACCCGACGGTTGGTGTCATAATACTGTTTCGTTGAAACATGTGATTCACAGATATGGAATTTGTGTTGAAACAATGCTAAGGCATTAGTATCACACCATGCTCTGGTATGAGAGTGTGAGCGAATAAACCAGGCCTGGTATTCATCGAATAAAGAATTCTTTGAAATAAAACATGTGACATGTTGAGACATTTCACTTTATGTTTTTCTCGTTCACAAATAACAGAGGACTTGGTGAAATAATAACTCAGGGGTAAAACGGTAATTTTACATTCCTCTGAGTTAATGATACACACAAAGGGTAATATCGTAAAATACACCGTGGTCCATGTGAAGAATAGTTTTATCACATCAAACGAAAATATAAACGCATATGAACTTAGAGATGTTCAATATTGGTCCTTTAGTGGAATCGACTAATATTAAGAATTAAAAGTCGGAAAAAGTTTGTGAACTTTTGCGTCCGATCTTTATTCTAAAGCTTCGTTCATATGGGTCCATAAGGTCTCAATGATAGACTCTTGGATGAGATATTAGTGGCAAGAAAAGATCAATTTTCTCATTAAACGTAAATTGTGATTTACACTAAGAAAATTATTTTCTAAGTAATTAAATAAATAATTCGTTATTTATTATTACATTTATTTAACGAATCATATTGTGTTATTATATTGATAATAATATAATTTGATGATTCAAATAAATAAAAGATGAAAATAAATATTTTCTCGTTTCGTACTACATTGTTTAGTATGAAAATAATTAATGACTTGTCATTAAATAAATGAGATGTTCTAAATTAATTAAATATTATTTTAGAAATAAATCGAAAATATTTGGGAGATAAATACTTAAGATGGCCGGCCACTTAATGCAAATAAGGGGTTGGAAAATTGCTTAAATGATTTATCGGGCTTAAGTTTGATTAATGGGTCATTAATTGTTTTTGACCTAATTAAGCCCATTTTCCCCGAAATAAAAGGAGCTCTTCTCTCTCTCTCTTTTGACCTAGCTCATTCGGCCACTCTCTCTCTCTCTCCCCTCCCATTTGGCCGACTATTTCCTCTCTCCCAAGGAGAAAAATACTTGGCCAAAATCCCTAAAGAATTGAGAGAGCGAACCGTAGAGAGATTCCCCTTTTATTCCTTCTTCCCTTGTTCCTACGAAAGAGCCCACCCTCTTTGTCTCACAAAATCCCTCGAGTATTATCATTGACTCAACTTGTGGTTGTTTGAGTGATTTTTCCTCCCACAGGGCCGGCCATATTTTGGAGTAACGAAGGATCGACGACTTTGAGGATTTGCTTGACGGGCGTGGCGTAGAGGATCGGCCGGCCAGTTTTTCCGAGAGACACCGAGACTTACTCTCGCAGATCCGAATTATGTAAGTATCCCTCGAACGAATTGGATCTGGACAATATGATATTTTAGAATGATTATATGTGTTTGGATTGTTCGTGTGCATGTTTAGATAGATTTATTGACAAGATTATAAATTTATTGACATGTTAGGTTAGATTTAATGATATGATTATCGAACATGTTTTAAATTGGTTTTAATATGTTAAATTGAATTATGAAATTCCGCCACATATTGATGTGTTTCGTAATTAAACTAGGTTAATTGTTAATCAAATTCCAACAAATGGTATCAGAGCCATAATTGTCATTAAATCGATTTTGAGTGTTGGCGTTTTTGTATGAATTGCATTTGTGAATGTATGTGTGTTTATGTGAATGGATCCTTAATCTAATTGGCCCTAGGATTGTTTACGGGTTACGTCCCGGTTTTTTATTTTTTATTTTATTTAAATTTGTAATTTGTTGTAAATTTAAATTTATAATTTTGTAATCCGGGAGACAAGAAGAAGGAAGGCAGCCTCCGGGAATGGCCGCGCGTTTTTGAAACGCGTGGGAGCTATCCCGGTCGATTCCGAACACGCCTAAGGACCTGTGTATTGGACACAAGAGGGCTGTTTGGGTCGGCCAAAACCCTAGCGTGGCCGTGTGTCTTCGGACGCGCGCGAGCTAGCTAGGGTTAGGCCCGACGACCGAGATTCGGAAATCGTTTTCGAATAAATTTAAAATCTTGAATAATTAAATTTATTTTATTATTTTTGAAATAATAAAAATGAATTTAATTATTTGAGTGGGAGATATTAATCTCTAAGTTTTAAAACTCGGAAATTCGACGACTCGACACAAGACTAGGAATAAAGTAGTTTATTGATTTTTCTTTTGTAAAGGGTTGTAATTTTAGAAATGGGCCATTAGATAAGTTAAATATTGTGTTTTATTTTATTTAATCTTATCTCATATTCATCCACATGTCATATAGGATAGAACGCCAACACTATATGAATTGTTCATGCATCATTATAGTTAATCTAAATAACTAGTTATGAAATTGAACATCGTCCACAAAAATATGATTTTTGCAAAAACTAAGTGGGAGGGTTATTTGTCGTTGAAATAACCCGAGGTCCCCAACATGAATTTAATTAACTTGTGTGAATGAACTAAGAGTCACCCTCGTGGCCCTCCCTTCAATGGGAGTACTTCGGAAGCACATAGTCCATTAAATTGTTACGAACTAAGCCCTAAAGAGGAACGATGAAGCGGGGTCTCCCCTAGGAGAACCGTTTTCAAAGTAACTTGGATAAGGGCCCACCTGTTGGTTGCACGCTTAGACTTATTGTTTAAAGTAACCCTCCATAGAGGCTATGCGTTAAACATAAGTGACCAAAGTCCATGGTAATTAGCGAGAACTAGAAGTTGTGACTTCTTGTATGGTTCAAACTAAATAGTGATGTGTCACGACTATGAAAGGCGACCAATTACGGTTTCCCCTAGGAAAAGTAATTGATCATTTTTGTTCATAATACCATGAATTATTTATCGCTTTCCTCACTCATTTAGGATTGTACATGCATTATAATTCGAAACTGTAGCATATGCTAAATTTATTCATTTCATTTAATTTCAGCAATATCATGAATCCACTTGCATCTATACTCAGTTATAACAAACTCGAGGGTGAGAATTACGTTGATTGGAAACGTAACCTCGACATCGTACTGACGGTGGAAAAGCACAAGTATGTTCTCACTACCCCGTGTCCTCCAGCTCCGAGTGCTGACTCAAGCCAAGAGGACAAGAACGCCTATGACACGTGGGTAAGGTCCGATGAGATTGCCAAGTGTTATATCTTGGGTTCCATGAGCAATGTGTTGCAGCAATCTCACAAGGACATTGCCACGACATATGACATGCTCTACAATCTTCATGACATGTTTGGATGTCATGGGCGTCAGGCGAGGCAGCAGGCAATCCGAAATTTCATGAATTGTCGGATGAAGCCGGGAACGTCAGTCAGGGACCACATGCTAGTGATCATGGGTCACCTGAACGACATGGGGATTCTCTGATCGGAGATCGATGGACTCACCAAGGTCGATATGATCTTGGAGACTCTGACGGATTCTTTCGATAGCTTCCGTCTGAACTACTCCATGAACAAGCTCGATTATTCTGTAACCGAGCTAATGAAGGAGTTGCAGACTGCCGAGGGACTTCTCCCTAAGACCAAGAAGAAGACTGGTGAAGCCAATGTTGCTGAACATAGGGCTTCCACTTCTGGATCGAAGAGAGTGATGAAGGGTCCCAAAAACGCCAACCGAACGGGATCCAAGACGCCCTACAAGAAGGCTGCGGATGTCAAGGGCAAGGGCATCGCAAAGGTGGACAAGTCTAAACACAAGTGCCACCATTGCGTAGAAGTCGGCCATTGGCGATGGAACTGTCCTGCCTACCTCAAGACCGTCAAGGGGAAAGGTATGGCTTTCGTCACCCAAGCATGTTACACGACATATAAAAAATCACCCTGGATTTTAGACTGCGGGGCTTCTGACCATATTGTGTGTAATCTGAATGGTTTCAGGAAAACCAGAAGCTTAGGTGAAGAAGAGTTCACGTTCAACTGGGGGAATGGAACGAAGGTCAGAGCCAGATCTGTCGGGACCATGCAGCTGAATTTTGGGAATAAGGCTTTATTATTGAATAACGTTTATTATGTTCCAGATTTTTGCAAGAACTTAATTTCTTTTGGTCGTTTAGAAGAACAACATTATGAGTTTAAAGTCAATAATGGTATTGAAATTTTTCTTAATGATTGTTTTATTTCTAAAGCTCATCGAGTAGATTCTATTTATTATCTATATCCAAATGAGCCGACAATCTTGGACACTGAGGTGAATAGTGATTCACTCAGGAAGCGTAAGACATTTCATAGTGATGAAATAGATGATACATATCTATGGCACTTACGTCTTGGACATATTGGCCTAGATAGGATTAAGAGGTTAACAAAGGATGGTCCTTTGAAATCTCTAAACGTGGGATCTTTGCCCACGTGTGAATCCTGTCTTGAAGACAAAATGACCAAGAGACCTTTCTCTTCGAAAGGTCTAAGAGCCACACAAGTATTGGAACTCATACATAGTGATGTATGTGGTCCAATCAGTATTCAGGCAAGAGGAGGTTACGAATACTTTGTAACCTTCACTGATGACTACTCACGTTTTGGTCATGTTTTCTTAATGCGACACAAATCCGATACTTTTGAAATGTTCAAACAATATCGGGCATTGGTTGAGAAGCAAAGAGAGAAACAAATCAAAACCCTTCGATCAGATCGAGGAGGAGAGTACTTGTCTGATGAGTTCGAGGATCTTCTTAAAGAAGAAGGCATTCATTCTCAGCTTACAGCACATGGCACTCCACAACAAAACGGTGTGTCAGAGAGAAGGAACCGAACGCTACTAGATATGGTGAGATCAATGATGAGTTACTCATCTCTTCCTGATTCGTTCTGGGGATATGCCTTAGAAACGGCAGCTCATATTCTGAACCAGGTTCCGTCAAAAACGGTTCCCGGCACTCCCTACGAGAGATGGTGTGGTAAGAAATCTGTTCTAAACCACATCAAGATCTGGGGTTGTCCAGCACACGTGCTGAGACAAAAGACTAGCAAGTTGGCTAGTCGTTCAGAATTATGCTTTTTCATAGGATATCCGAAAGAAACAAAAGGGTACACATTCTATAGTCCTACTGACAAGAAAACGTTCGTTAGCACGAACGCTAGGTTTCTTGAAGAGGATTATATGAAGAATACCGTACCGAGAAGCAAACTTGTGCTGAAGGAAATGTTGGGTGAAGTAGCTGGTACTTCACAAGATAGGACAAGTCCTACACCAACAATAGAAGAACCACATTCAGAACTTGAGCCTCCTACGATTCGTCGCAGTAGCAGGATTGTACGACAACCTGAGCGATTGATATACATCGGGGAGGCCTTTGCTGCAGTCGCATACAAGGAGGAAGATGATCCAGTATCATTTTCCCAGGCGATGCAAAGTTCTGAAGCAAACCTATGGCAAGAAGCCATGAACGTTGAAATGCATTCGATGTATGTCAACGAAGTCTGGAAACTTGTAGATTTACCTGAAGGCATCAAGCCTGTTGGGTGTAAATGGATCTACAAGAAGAAAAGAGGACCGGATGGAAATGTCGAGACATTTAAAGCACGACTTGTGGCGAAGGGGTTCACACAAAAGGAAGGTATCGACTATGAAGATACCTTCTCGCCCGTGGCGATGCTAAAGTCCTTTCGTACTCTTTTATCCATTGCTGCCGCCCTAGATTATGAAATCTGGCAGATGGATGTCAAGATTGCATTTTTGAATGGAAATCTTGACGAGCGCATTTACATGGCTCAACCAGATGGGTTCATGGAGAAAGGCCAACAGGGCAAGGTTTGTGAGTTTCTAAAGTCCATTTATGGACTAAAACAAGCATCTAGATCGTGGAATATTAGATTCGACGAGACTGTGAAAAGTTACGGCTTTGATCAGTCACTAGATGAGCCATGTGTTTATAAGATGATAAACGATGGCAAAGTGGTCTTCTTAATCCTTTATGTAGATGACATACTACTCATTGGGAATGATGTGGGAAAGTTATTAGAGGTTAAGATCTGGCTGTCAGAGCAGTTTGAGATGAAGGATCTTGGAGAAGCAGCTTACATTCTGGGGATTCAGATCTTTAGAGATCGGAAGAACAGAAAGTTAGCGCTTTCTCAAGCATCTTATATTGATAAGATTATGGATCGCTTCAGTATGCAGAACTCCAAGAAAGGACAGCTACCTTTCAGACATGGAGTGCATCTATCCATTGAGCAGTCTCCCAAGACTCCTCAAGAGATAGAAGACATGAGACATATTCCCTACGCCTCAGCCGTAGGAAGTCTCATGTATGCAATGCTCTGCACTAGGCTAGATATTTGTTACGCAGTGGGCGTGGTGAGTAGATTCCAATCGAATCCTGGACCCGAGCACTGGGTTGCGGTCAAGCATATTCTCAAGTATCTCCGGAGAACGAGAAATTATATGCTTGCATACTCAGGTGATGACCTGAATATGACGGGGTATACCGATTCCGATTTTCAAGCGGATAACGATTCCAGGAAATCCACATCAGGGTCTGTGTTCACCCTGAATGGTGGATCTGTGGTCTGGAGGAGTATAAAGCAATCTTGCGTTGCTGACTCGACCATGGAAGCCGAGTATGTGGCTGCTTGCGAAGCAGCAAAGGAGGCTGTATGGCTGAGGAAATTCCTAATGTACTTGGAAGTAGTTCCAAGTGCCAACGAGCCCATTACACTTTACTGTGATAACAGTGGGGCCGTTGCTAACTGTAAGGAACCAAGAAGTCAGAAGCGCTCAAAACACATCGAGCGCAAATACCACCTGGTACGAGATATAGTTCATAGAGGGGACGCGACGGTTATGAAGATCTCAACGTTGGACAACCTTGCTGATCCCTTCACGAAGCCTTTAACCAGTAAGGTCTTCGAGGGACACCTAGAAGGATTAGGACTGAAAGATCATTCGCATCTCCTTTGAGTCAAGTGGGAGTTTGTTGGCATTTATGCCCACAAAGGAGATTTTTGATATTAAATACTTTTGTATTTGTTTTACTTTGAAATTAAATAAAGATTGAATATCCATTCTTATTTAAGATTGTGTTTACGCATTTATGTCTACGCTCTGAAACTGTCATCAACGAAAGAAGTGCTAAGTACAGACTTGACAAGATACCTTCTTATGACTAGTTTAAATAATAGTTCGCAATCTAAAGATCGATTGGGCAATCGATTCCTAGTAATGATTGTTAGAATGAATTAAACGATATCTTATCTTGTGATATGGAGAGTTGTGACTCTGTAATTCATTCTTGATATCTTAATGAAGATATTGAACAAGACCAGTGAAGTTTTGAAGTTCGAGATAAAACCGTTTAATCACTCGAAACATCAAACTCACATACGAGGGGTATTTTAGTAATTACCTAAATCCTGAAGTGAGTACATGTATTCTTGTAACACTTTATGACATTTGATTTGTCAATGGGCAATGGCTAAATGAAGTTTCATTGACCCGACGGTTGGTGTCATAATACTGTTTCGTTGAAACATGTGATTCACAGATATGGAATTTGTGTTGTAACAATGCTAAGGCATTAGTATCACACCATGCTCTATTATGAGAGTGTGAGCGAATAAACCAGGCCTGGTATTCATCGAATAAAGAATTCTTTGAAATAAAACATGTGACATGTTGAGACATTTCATTTTATGTTTTTCTCGTTCACAAATAACAGAGGACTTGGTGAAATAATAACTCAGGGGTAAAACGGTAATTTTACATTCCTCTGAGTTAATGATACACACAAAGGGTAATATCATAAAATACACCGTGGACCGTGTGAAGAATAGTTTTGTCACATCAAACGGAAATATAAACGCATATGAACTTAGAGATGTTCAATATTGGTCCTTTAGTGGAATCGACTAATATTAAGAATTAAAAGCCGGAAAAAGTTTGTGAACTTTTGTGTCCGAGCCTTATTCTAAAGCTTCGTTCATGTGGGTCCATAAGGTCTCAATGATAGACCCTCAGACGAGATTTTGGTGAACAAGAAATGATTGATTTTCTCATTCAACGTAAATTGTGATTTACGCTAAGAAAATTATTTTCTGAGTAATTAAATAAATAACTGGTTATTTATTATTACATTTATTTCACGAATCATATTATGTTATTATATTGATAATAATATAATTTGATGATTCAAATAAATAAAAGATGAAAATAAATATTTTCTCGTTTCGTACTACATTGATTAGTATGAAAATAATTAATGACTTGTCATTAAATAAATGAGATGTTCTAAATTAATTAAATATTATTTTAGAAATAAATCAAATAAATTTGGGAGGTAATTAGGACAATATGGTCGGCCATAATAGGTGTTTTATGGGCTGGAAAAATTGTTTAAACTCATTAAAAGGAGTTTTGGGCTTAAGTTTGACTAATGGGTCTTAACTGGATTTTGACCTAACTTAAGCCCATTCTCTCTGATATAAAAGGAGGCTTTCTCTTTGGTAACCCTAGCCTAATTTCGACCAACACTCAGCCAAACCTCTCCCCCCTTGTGCTTGAGAGGTTTTGGCCAAAATTAAGAGAGAAAGAGAGAGAGGAAAACTGTTTCCCGGCAGCCCTTCCTTTTATTTGAGTTTCCCCTTCTTCCCTTGTTCCCACGAAAGAGCCCACCCTCTTTGTCTCCTAAAAATCCCTAGAGTATTATCATTGACTCAACTTGTGGTTGTTTGAGTGATTTTTCTCTCCCCAGGGCCGGCTAATTTTGGAGGATCGAAGGCACGACGGTTTTGAGGATTTCTTGGACGCGCGTGGCGTAGAGGATCGGCCGACCACCTTGACGTACACCGAGACTTGCTCTCGCAGATCCAAATCTTATGTAAGTGTCCCTCGAACGAATTGGATCTGAATAATATGATGTTTTAGAATAATTATATGTATTTGGATTATTCGTTTGCATGCTTAGATAAATTTATTGATGTGATTGTAAATTTATTGACATGTTAGGTTAGATTTAATGATATGGTTATCGAACATGTTTTAAACCGTTTATAATATGTTAAATTGAATTATGAAATTCTGCCACATATTGATGTGTTTCGTAATTAAATTAGGTTAATTGTTAACTAAATTCCAACAGTAGTTTCCTGGCGCTCATGACGAGTGCGAGTGACAATTTCTCGATCTTAGGATATCGGGTCTCAGCGTCTAGGAGGGCCTTGCTGACATAATACACCGGCCATTGTCCTTGCCCTTCCTCACGGATAAGGACCGCGCTCGTGGCCCTTTCGGACACTGCGAGGTAAAGCACGAGAGGCTCATGGTCCTTGGGTTTCGACAAGAACGGGGGTGCTGCGAAGTAAGCCTTCATTTCGCAAAATGCTTTCTCGCATTCGGATGTCCATTCGAACCCGCACTTCATCTTCAACTCCTGAAAAAATGGTTGGCACCTATCGGTCGCCTTGGAAACAAATCTAGCTAAAGCCGCGACCCTACCCGCTAGGCTTTGGACCTCTTTGGGTTTTGTGGGAGACTTCATTCCAAGTATGGCGGCGATTTTCTCAGGGTTGGCTTCAATTCCTCGCCTGCTAACCATGTAGCCGAGGAATTTTCCTGATTCTACCCTGAAGGTGCATTTGTTGGGGTTTATCTTCATCCCGTATTGGCGGAGGATTTGGAACATAGTCTTGAGGTCGTGGATGTGGTTTGACGCCAATCGGCTTTTTACCAACATGTCGTCCACGTAGACTTCTATGGTTTTTCCGATATGCTCGGCGAACATTCGGTTGACCAATCGCTGGTAGGTGGCGCCGGTGTTCTTGAGGCCGAACGGCATTACCTTGTAGCAATAGAGACCTTTGTTGGTCACAAAGGTCGTCTTGATCTGGTCACCCTCATGCATCCGGATCTGGTTATAGCCTGAATGCTCTTCTCCGATGGCGAGATATCGCTCCCCACTGAATGCCCTTCTAGGCTGTACCCGCTCGGGCACATTGCAGTCATCGTTCAGATGATGCACCATAATCTTCGGGTCTATGCCCGGCATATCTGCATGTGTCCATGCGAAGACGTCTTTGTACTCTCTAAGGAAGTGGGCCATCGATTCTTGTTCCCCGGCGGACAATTGAGCACCGATTTTGACCGTTTGGTCGGGCTTAGCGATGTCCAGGACTATCGTGACGAGGTCGTCATGGGTTTCCATGCGACGGCGCTTGGTCTCGTCGCGCTGGTCCAATTCTCCGAAGGTCCCCCCTTCCTCAGGTTTGCAGGGAAGCTCGTCCGAGAGCTGGTAGGTTGTGCACATTGTCGCGTTCCCTGTTGGTTTGGTAACTTCTTCCTTTACGGCTCGCACATGGCACGTTCGCGCCATGGCTTGATCTCCCATCATGCATGCAATCCCCTCGCTGGTTGGGAATTTCACCATGAGGTGGTAGACTGAGGTGATGGCTTTTAAACCGACGAGGGTCGGTCGACCGATAATCATGTTATACGTCGTCGGTTCGCTCACAATCAAGAAAGTCACAATTCGAGTGACTTCCGGACCACCCCGGGTCTCGAAAGGTTACGGGGAGATCGATCGATCCTTCCGTCCAAACCTTTTCTCCTGAAAACCCGTATAGGGGGGTGCGGATCGGGGCGAGCCTTGCTCCGTCGAGTTTCATTCGATCAAGCGCCGATTGGTAAATTATATCCACCGCGCTTCTGTTGTCAATTAGGATGCGCTGGACCTTGTTGTTAGCCACCGTGGAAGATACAACCAAGGCGTCGCTATGCGGGTGCAAAATTCTTTTCGCCTCATCCTCGGTGAAGCGAATTTCTTCAAACGGAGTCGGTGGGGGGGTGACCTGAGTGAGGTTGACGCCACTCTTGATTCTCTCGTTTGTCACCGCCCTTAGGTATTTTTTTTCTTTGATTGCTTGATTCGCCACATTGGGGCCCTCCAGTAATCGTTCTCACGATGTTCATTTCAGGATTTTCTGTTGGAAATTACTTAACGATTTAAGTAAATTATTATTAAACATAACTAATTACGTGCGGAATTAATAATAAAATCGATCTATCATATTAAACTATTTAATATCTAACAACCTATTGGCATTAAAATCATAAGCATGTTAATTAACGATTTAATTCTAAACATGTTATTTCAATAAAATAAAACACTCCAAACAATCATAACAATTATATCAATTAAGAGTATTTAAGATTATCGAAACTTACATCGTCGAGTTATAAATAACTCAGTCGAGGAATTGAAAACGAGTTCGATGCGAGAATCTTCAAGCTTCTCCAATTCCGGGTTTGCAAGAGACTTCCTCGGCTCGTCAACACGGGCAGCGAAGGCGGCAAGCAGGCACGTCCTTGGGGCTGGTCCGGGAAGCTGGCAACAGATGGCGCGCGGTCCTCGGCAGGCTGGGAACGGGCGTCAGCGGCTGGACTCGTCCGACGCAGAAGGCAGCGGCCCTAGGAGACCCCGGAGCGGCTGAGAGGGGCAGGCACCTCTGGGCTCAGGCGGAGGAACAACGGAGACGTCGGCAGCGACCTGGGCAGAGGCAGGCTCGGCTGGACAAAGGCGGCAGGCTGCTGGGACACGCAGAGGGGCGATCGGGCGGAGTCAGGCGCAGGTTCGCGCGGATGGGCGGAGGCAGATCGCAGGCAAAACTTCGCGACGACGCTGAGAGCTCATGGAAGCTCGGATTGGGACGCCGTTTTTTGCGTTGCGTCGGCAACGAACTGACTTAAATGGGTTCGGAGAGAGATCTGGGTTTGCAGACTCAGATTCGTCGGATTCATCGAATCTTTGGTTCGGAGGTCAGATTTCCAGAAAACGAAAATGGACCAAACAACCACAAGTTGATTCAACGATGACACAAGAAGAAAAACGAGAAGATGAGTGTGGGCTCAGATGAACGCACACGAGAAAACAAGAAACGAAATTTTTCGTCCTCTCGGGTGATGGGGTGGTCGGCCAAGAGGGAGAGGGAAGAGAGAGACAGAGCAAGCTATTTCTAGGGTTTCCTCAAACCCTTTATTTATAGACATTGTTAATGGGCTTTCATGTGGACTTTTGTTGAATCGATATTCAGCCCAAAACTATGTTAATGGCCGGCCCGTATGTCCTACTCGTTTCTCAATTTTATTTCCCAAATTGCCTTGATTTAATTTCCAAATTCGACTTAATTTAGAACTCTCAATTATTTAATAACTCGTTATTAAATTGTTTCATGGTTATCGAATAACATAAAACGAGAAACGTTTTATTTTCTAATATTGTTATTATGAATTCTCAAGAAAATTATTATTACAATAATAAAGTTCTTTAATTCACAAAATCAATAATTAATGAATAACACATTATTCATTAATTCGCTTGGAAAATAAATTTCTCTATACAAATCACAATTTGTATTTTATGAGTAAATCAATTTATTGCGTTCAATTAATCTCTTCTAAATGTGCATCATTGAGACCTTATGGACCCACATGAACGAAGCTTGAGAATATAGCACAGACTCAATAATTCACAAATTATTTCCGGCTTATAATTCTTAATAATGGTCGACTCCACTAAATGACCAATATTGAAAATCTCTAAGTTCATGCGCGCATATTTTTCCGTTTGTAGTCATAGAACTTTTCTGTACTCGATCCACGGTGTACTTTACCAAAATACCCTTCGTGTGTATCAGTAAGTCCGGGGAATGTAAAATTACCGTTTTACCCCTAGAGTTATTATTTCACTAACTCGTTTGTTACTTGTGAATGAGAAAAAACATAAAGTGAGACGTCAATACATGTCACATGTTTTAATCAAGGAATCTCATATTCAATGATTATCTGGCCAGATTAATTCGTTCACTATCTCGTAACAAACCATAGTGTGATACAATGACTTTCATTATGTGTACACGAATTCCATATCTGTGAATCACATAATCCAACACTACAACATTATGTCACCAACCGTCGGGTCAGATGCAGCCATTACACGGCCATCGCCCATTGACAAATCAAATGACATAAAGTGTAGTATCGACTATGCACTCACCTCAGGATTAAGGTAGTTATCGAAGTACCCCTCGTATGTGATCTTGGAGCTTCTGGATTAAACGGTTTTATATCGACGTTCCATAGAATCACTAGGTCTTGTTCAATATCTTCTATAAGATATCAAGAATGAAATCATAGAGTCACAACTTTCTATATCACATGATAAGATATCATGATTCATTCAAACAATCGTTACTTAGACTCGAATGCTCAATCGGTCTTAAGATTGTGAACAAATGGTTTAAACTAGTCACAAGGGGTTATCATGTCAAATCTGTATTTAACACCCTTTTCGTTGATGACAGTTTCAGAGCGTAGCATACATACATAAACACAAACTATAGGAAAAGAAAGCTTATTTATTAATATTAATGTTTCAGCAAAATATTACAAATAATAAATAAAATGTCTAATATTCTCCTTTGTGGGCACCAATCCCAACATTTTCGGGCTCGCTGCTAACAGTGGCGACAACGGCAACCTTTTCCTTTATCAGCTTATTATTCTGATTCGGAAGACGTTCCTCCGGGACAGCTACCCCGGCGGCCCGCATGACAAACTCTTTGAGTTTCCCATCCTGGATCAGGGCTTCTATCTGTCGTTTTAGCTGAAAACAATCGGCAGTCATGTGTCCATGATCTCGATGGTATTCACAAAATTTACTTTTATCCCGCATCGCGGGACCCTTCCTCAATGGCGTCGGGGACCCGAGTTTATCCCGATGCAGGGCCAGGATTCGGGCCGGAGACGTATTGAGAGGGGTGAGGATTTCCCCCCGAAACTGGTCGACAAAAGGCTTCCTTGATCTAGGAGAGGGTTCCATGTGGTTATTCCTTCCGCGCTTCCCTCGAATTTCAGGCCTTTCGTCGGGACGGTTGCGCCCTGAGCGTCCATCGCTTTTCCTACAGCTTAGGTAATCCTCTATCCCCATGTGCGTCCTGGCGCATGCCATAAGCTAAGCCATGTCCCTCGGGGTCTTTCCCACAATCGATTTTAAGAAATCGCTAGGCTCGGCACCCTCGGTGATGGCGACTATGGCATCTCGATCGTCGAAGTCTTCGACTTTATGGGATTCTTCCGTGAATCGGGCTAAATACTGACGGAGACTCTCGTCCGATTTTTGTTTGATCGTCCATAGGTACGATTTAGACTTTTTCTGTGCCACAAGTGTGGCAAATCGAGCTAGGAAAGCCTCCCGAAGGGCTTGGAAAGATCCGATGCTGCCAGGTTTCAGGCTCCTGAACCATTCAAAGCTTGACCCTGTCAGTGTCAAACTGAATGCTTGGCAGAGAGTCGCGTCCGACAACCCTTGCATCAACATCCATGTCTCGTAATGTTTGATGTGGAAGTTGGGGTCGGAGCATCCGTCATAAGACGGGATGGTGGGGAGCTTAAATCCCCTTCCTAGCGGTTGTGCTAGCACTACCGCTGTGAAAGGCGAGTATGAACCCTCCAGACCGTTGTAAGGTCTGGAGCCCCCCGAGCCTGCTCCTCGGAGCTCGATGATTTGATTATGGAGTCCCTGAATCATCGTCATCATCTCGAGCCCGTTGGCGGTTCCCGCGATGGGCCCCACCGGCGTCGGCCCCTGCCGCTGATTAGATCCTTGATCCATGAGGTTGGGAGGAGGGTTCCCGAGGGTTGTGGCCCCTGCCGCAGTCCGACGGGCGTTCAACTTCCTTCTCAAATCTTCCTCTTGAGGACCCCTCCGCGAGTTAAGGCGATCCCCGAGATCCTCCCCCGAAGGGTGCGATGGCCTTGCGGTTGGCGGGCGACCTTCGCGGCGGACCTCACGGCTTTCCGCACCATCGTCGCCCCGTCGGGACTGCGCACGCTGCGGACGCCTAAATCGCCTGCCCTGGGAAGCGTTACCGCTTCCCGGCACTCGCGGGTTACTGGACCCTTCAAGTTTTGAACCCATTCGTCCTCGGCCAGCCGAGGAACCCAACGGAGCGTCGCTCGTGTGGGCCAAAGGCGAGGGAGTGAAAGTTTGACTCGTGTCCGTTTCCGGGATCACATCGTTTCCGATGTAATCCTCATCTTGGGTCGAGTTAGCCTCTTCCTCGTATCCAAGGAGGTTAACAAGCAAACCCTTGTTCACTCCCGGCCGCGCCAAGAGTTCCGCCAATCGGCGATTGGTTTCGATCCCCCTTGCGGGAGCCTGCGGCCTTGCCTCTCGATGAGGCAATTGTCGGAATTCGTATCGCGAGCCGGCAGCTCGGACGATAGGGTTACTCGATCGAGCATCCGCAAGAGTCGCGGGAACGCTACTCATTTCGTATGAAAAATAAAGAAAAGAGATGGAAATAAAGGAATGTGGATCGGGCGAACTTTAAGGTCAAAAGTCCCCTCCTTCTAGCGCCAAAATGTTGTCGCTGAAATTTGGACAACGTTTAGAGACCTAAGCGGTCAGATCCTCGCTCAGATCGGGTGACCCTCGCTTCGGCCTGAGCGTGTCAGATCCGGTGTCCCGGATCGTCCCTTAGCTGTCGTGTGGTCTTCGAGTCCTTCTGTTATCTGAAAAGAGTAAACAGACGTGAACTAAGAAGGGAAAACAGAGGGGGGTCCTCTGTTTACCTCTCCGACGCTCAACATTAGTATAATGTGGGCGGAGTTTGCAGGATGACGAGGAGGGATCGACGAGATTGAGCGAGACGAGGATACTAGGATCGCTGGCGTCTCAGAGCTCGGATCTTTAGGGAGTATCCTTCCGGTCGGGAGAGAATATCCGAAATACCTCACGTGGGAGTATGATATGTATATCAGGAATACGGGAGAAAGTGTCTATTTTTCGTGTCTAGAGCTTACCTCTGCGTGGAGAGCATCGAAGGCTACTTATAGCCACGGGTGTAGCCTTGTGGCCGAGTGGGGAGCCTCTGGGTGTGGATGGCCGGCCAGGTCCCTCCCATGAGTCGGGAAGGCCGGCCAGGTCCCTCCCCTGGGTGGGGAAGGCCGGCCAGGCCCCTCCCCTAGGTGGGGAAGGCCGGCCAGGTCCCTCCCTCGGGTGAGGAAGGCCGGCCAGGCCCCTCCCCTAGGTGGGGGAGGCCGGCCAGGTCCCTCCCTCGGGTGAGGAAGGCCGGCCAGGTCCCTCCCTCGGGTGAGGAAGGCCGGCCAGGTCCCTCCCCTAGGTGGGGAAGGCCGGCCAGGTCCCTCCTTCGGGTGAGGAAGGCCGGCCAGGCCCCTCCCATGGGTGAGGGTGGCCGGCCGGGCCCCTCTCCTGCGTGACGGTGGTCGGTCAGGTGTGCGAAGGCGGATCCCGGTTGTCCCGGGGAAGGCGTCTCCCCTTCGCGCCTCGGATACAAACGTGGATGTATATATTTAACGCTGTCGCCGGAAATACGGCGACAACAGTATGTTTTGAACAAGTTAAATTTACGTTTTGACAAGTTAAAGTACGTTTTTACAAGTTAAAGTACGTTTTTTACAAGTTAAAGTATGTTTTTAACTAGTTAAAGTTACATTGTGACAAGTTAAAATTACATTTTGACAAGTTACATTACGTTTTTTACAAGTTAAAGTACGTTTTGAACAAGTTAAAGTTACGTTTTGACAAGTTAAAGTTACATTTTGACACGTTAAAATACGTTTTTTACAAGTTAAAGTACGTTTTTTACAAGTTGAAGTACGTTTTTTACAAGTTAAAGTAAGTGATTTACAAGTTGAAGTTCATTTTTTACAAGTTAAAGTACATTTCTTACAAGTTAAACAACATTTTTGACTAGTTAAAGTATATTTTTTTACAAGTTAATGTATGTTTTTTACAAGTTAAATTTACGTTTTGACAAGTTAAAGTTACGTTTTGACAAGTTAAAGTACGTTTTTTACAAGTTAAAGTACATTTTTTACAAGTTAAAGTTACGTTTTGACAAGTGTAATTATGTTTTTTACTAGTTAAAGTACGTTTTTTACAAGATAAAGTTTCATTGTGGCAATTAAAATTATAATTTTTAAAAGTTAAAGTACGTTTTTAACAAGTTAACCTTACGTTTTGACAAGTTAAAGTAGGTTTTTTACAAGTTAAACTATGTTTATAACAAGTTAAACTTCCGTTTTGACAAGTTAAAGTTACGTTTTGACAAGTTAAAGTAGGTTTTTTACAAGTTAAAGTTACGTTTTGACAAGTTAAAGTACGTTTTTAGCAAGTTAGAGTTACATTTTGACAAGTTAAAGTTACATTTTGACAAGTTCAATTACATTTTTACGAGATAAAGTATGTATAAAGTATGTTTTGAACAAGTTAAAGTGACGCTTTGACACGTTAAAATACGTTTTTTACAAGTTAAAGTACGTTTTTTAAAAGTTGAATTTCGTTTTTTACAAGTTAAAGTAAGTGTTATACAAGTTGAAGTTCGTTTTTTACAAGTAAAAGTACATTTGTTTCAAGTTAAACAACATTTTTGACAAGTTAAAGTATATTTTTTACAAGTTATTGTATGTTTTTTACAAGTTAAAGTTACGTTTTGACAAGTTAAAGTTACGTTTTGACAAGTTACAGTATGTTTTTTACAAGTTAAAGTACGTTTTTTACAAGTTAAGTTACATTTTGATAAGTTTAATTATGTTTTTTACGAGTTAAAGTACGTTTTTTACAAGATAAAGTGATATGATAATAGGAGCAACAAAACAGAGATATTTCAAAGATTCAATGCCGAATTTAGTTCAAGACTTTAATGAGGAATTTCATGGTTTAGGAGAAGATGAATGGAAGAAATATAAGGAATTGGTTTGTTCTGCTTTTACACACATCAAATTCACGTGTTTAGAGTCAAAATGTCAATCAGAATCCTACTATGAAACTAGAAAACGTGAAGAAGAATATCTGATTACAAGTGGGCATGACTCTTAGGTTTCCATATTACTTTCAGCTTTATTTAATAGCGTTAAGTGGGCTGAATTGTAAAAGGTGTCATTATTTGTTCTTTTAATTATTTAAGTGTGTTTAATGGGTTTTTAAGTGTGTTTAATTAACTTAATGGTTCCTTTATGAGCCCTTTGGTTTTCCTAGCATGAAGGGTTGTTTCATGCCTATAAATACTCTTTCATTTTAATAGAAAAGGAGATCCAGATTTGAAAAACGAAATATGAGAGTCTTCTCTTGAGTTCTATATGAACTTTTATCGAACTTATCAAGACTAGTCTTGTGGCGTTCAAACTGACTTATCAATCGGTCTTCCGCATCCGATCGTGGCGTCATTCAAGCCCCGACTTATCAAACAAGCTTCCACCATCGTTGGTGGCGTCTTCATTATTCCAAGGTTCGCGTCTCTCTAGGCGTTGGGTCGCGGAGTCACCAATCTTGTGGAGAACGACCCGTTTCCGCTGAAAATTGTGTTCCTCGTGTTTAGGATCACATCATAAAGTTTCGTTGGGACAGGTAAAATTACGTTTTTCAAAAGTTAAAGTACGTTTTTAACAAGTTAAACTTACGTTTTGACAAGTAAAAGTTACATTTTGAAAAGTTAAATTACGTTTTTTACAAGTTAAAGTACATTTGATACAAGTTAAACCACATTTTGACAAGTTAAAGGACGTTTTTTACAAGTTAATGTATGTTTTTAACAAGTTAAACTTACGTTTTGACAAGTTAAAGTTACGTTCTGACAAGTTAAAGTAGGTTTTTTACAAATTAAAGTTACGTTTTGAAAAGTTAAAGTACGTTTTTACAAGTTAAAGTACGTTTTTTACAAGTTAAAGTACGTTTTGAACAAGTTAAAGTTACGTTTTGACAAGTTAAAATTACATTTTGACACGTTAAAATACGTTTTTTACAAGTTAAAGAACGTTTTTTACAAGTTGAAGTACGTTTTTTACAAGTTAAAGTAAGTAATTTACAAGTTGAAGTTCATTTTTTACAAGTTAAAGTACATTTCTTACAAGGTAAACAACATTTTTGACTAGTTAAAGTATATTTTTTACAAGTTAATGTATGTTTTTTACAAGTTAAATTTACGTTTTGACAAGTTAAAGTTACGTTTTGACAAGTTAAAGTACGTTTTTTACAAGTTAAAGTACATTTTTTACAATTTAAAGTTACGTTTTGACAAGTGTAATTATGTTTTTTACTAGTTAAAGTACGTTTTTTACAAGATAAAGTTTCGTTGTGGCAATTAAAATTATAATTTTTAAAAGTTAAAGTACGTTTTTAACAAGTTAAACTTACTTTTGAACAAGTTAACCTTACGTTTTGACAAGTTAAAGTAGGTTTTTTACAAGTTAAAGTTACGTTTTGACAAGTTAAAGTACGTTTTTACAAGTTGAAGTCAGCTTTTTACACGTTAAAGTACATTTTTTACAAGTTAATATTCCGTTTTAACAACTTAAAGTTACGTTTTAAGACATTAAAATTACATTTTGACAAATGAAAGTACGTTTTTTACAAGTTAAAGTACGTTTTTAACAAGTTAGAGTTACATTTTGACAAGTTAAAGTTACATTTTGACAAGTTCAATTACATTTTAACGAGATAAAGTATGTTTTGAACAAGTTAAAGTTACGTTTTGACAAGTTAAAGTACGTTTTTACAAGTTAAAGTACGTTTTTTACAAGTTAAAGTACGTTTTTAACTAGTTAAAGTTACATTGTGACAAGTTAAAATTACATTTTGACAAGTTAAATTACGTTTTTTACAAGTTAAAGTACGTTTTGAACAAGTTAAAGTTACGTTTTGACAAGTTAAAGTTACATTTTGACACGTTAAAATACGTTTTTTACAAGTTGAAGTACGTTTTTTACAAGTTCAAGTACGTTTTTTACAAGTTGAAGTACGTTTTTTACAAGTTAAGTTACATTTTGATAAGTTTAATTATGTTTTTTACGAGTTAAAGTACGTTTTTTACAAGATAAAGTTTCGTTGGGACAAGTAAAATTACGTTTTTCAAAAGTTAAAGTACGTTTTTAACAAGTTAAACTTACGTTTTGACAAGTAAAAGTTACGTTTTGAAACGTTAAAGTAGGTTTTTTACAAGTTAAAGTACGTTTTTAACAAGTTAAAGATACGTTTTGACAAGTTAAAGTTACATTTTGAAACGTTAAAATACGTTTTTTACAAGTTAAAGTACGTTTTTTACAAGTTAAGTTACATTTTGATAAGTTTAATTATGTTTTTTACGAGTTAAAGTACGTTTTTTACAAGATAAAGTTTCGTTGGGACAGGTAAAATTACGTTTTTCAAAAGTTAAAGTACGTTTTTAACAAGTTAAATTTACGTTTTGACAAGTAAAAGTTACGTTTTGAAAAGTTAAAGTAGGTTTTTTACAAGTTAAAGTACGTTTTTAACAAGTTAAAGTTACGTTTTGACAAGTTAAAGTTACATTTTGACACGTTAAAATATGTTTTTTACAAGTTAAAGTACGTTTTTTACAAGTTGAAGTACATTTTTTACATGTTAAATTATGTGTTTTACAAGTTGAAGTATGTCTTTTACAAGTTAAAGTACATTTTTTACAAGTTAAAGTTACGTTTTGACAAGTGTAATTATGTTTTTTACTAGTTAAAGTACGTTTTTTACAAGATAAAGTTTCGTTGTGGCAATTATAATTATAATTTTTAAAAGTTAAAGTACGTTTTTAATAAGTTAAACTTACGTTTGAACAAGTTAAACTTACGTTTAAACAAGTTAACCTTACGTTTTGACAAGTTAAAGTAGGTTTTTTACAAGTTAAAGTACGTTTTTAACAACTTAAAGTTAGGTTTTGACACATTAATTTTACATTTTGACAAGTTAAAGTACGTTTTTTACAAGTTAAATTTACGTTTTTCATGGTTAAATTACGTTGTTAACAAGTTAAACTAGTTTTGACAAGTTAAACTTACATTTTGACAAGTTAAATTACGTTTTTTACAAGTTAAAGTACATTTGATACAAGTTAAACCACATTTTGACAAGTTAAAGGACGTTTTTTACAAGTTAATGTATGTTTTTAACAAGTTAAACTTACGTTTTGACAAGTTAAAGTTACGTTCTGACAAGTTAAAGTAGGTTTTTTACAAATTAAAGTTACGTTTTGAAAAGTTAAAGTACGTTTTTACAAGTTAAAGTACGTCTTTTACAAGTTAAAGTACGTTTTGAACAAGTTAAAGTTACGTTTTGACAAGTTAAAATTACATTTTGACACGTTAAAATACGTTTTTTACAAGTTAAAGAACGTTTTTTACAAGTTGAAGTACGTTTTTTACAAGTTAAAGTAAGTAATTTACAAGTTGAAGTTCGTTTTTTACAAGTTAAAGTACATTTCTTACAAGTTAAACAACATTTTTGACTAGTTAAAGTATATTTTTTACAAGTTAATGTATGTTTTTTACAAGTTAAATTTACGTTTTGACAAGTTAAAGTTACGTTTTGACAAGTTAAAGTACGTTTTTTACAAGTTAAAGTACATTTTTTACAATTTAAAGTTACGTTTTGACAAGTGTAATTATGTTTTTTACTAGTTAAAGTACGTTTTTTACAAGATAAAGTATCGTTGTGGCAATTAAAATTATAATTTTTAAAATGTAAAGTACGTTTTTAACAAGTTAAACTTACTTTTGAACAAGTTAACCTTACGTTTTGACAAGTTAAAGTAGGTTTTTTACAAGTTAAAGTTACGTTTTGACAAGTTAAAGTACATTTTTACAAGTTGAAGTCAGCTTTTTACAAGTTAAAGTACATTTTTTACAAGTTAATATTCCGTTTTAACAACTTAAAGTTACGTTTTAACACATTAAAATTACATTTTGACAAATGAAAGTACGTTTTTTAGAAGTTAAAGTACGTTTTTTACAAGTTAAAGTACGTTTTTAACAAGTTAGAGTTACATTTTGACAAGTTAAAGTTACATTTTGACAAGTTCAATTACATTTTAACGAGATAAAGTATGTTTTGAACAAGTTAAAGTTACGTTTTGACAAGTTAAAGTACGTTTTTACAAGTTAAAGTACGTTTTTTACAAGTTAAAGTACGTTTTTAACTAGTTAAAGTTACATTGTGACAAGTTAAAATTACATTTTGACAAGTCAAATTACGTTTTTTACAAGTTAAAGTACGTTTTGAACAAGTTAAAGTTACGTTTTGACAAGTTAAAGTTACATTTTGACACGTTAAAATACGTTTTTTACAAGTTGAAGTACGTTTTTTACAAGTTCAAATACGTTTTTTACAAGTTGAAGTACATTTTTTACAAGTTAAGTTACATTTTGATAAGTTCAATTATGTTTTTTACGAGTTAAAGTACGTTTTTTACAAGATAAAGTTTCGTTGGGACAGGTAAAATTACGTTTTTCAAAAGTTAAAGTACGTTTTTAACAAGTTAAACTTCCGTTTTGACAAGTAAAAGTTACGTTTTGAAAAGTTAAAGTAGGTTTTTTCCAAGTTAAAGTACGTTTTTAACAAGTTAAAGATACGTTTTGACAAGTTAAAGTTACATTTTGAAACGTTAAAATACGTTTTTTACAAGTTAAAGTACGTTTTTTACAAGTTAAGTTACATTTTGATAAGTTTAATTATGTTTTTTACGAGTTAAAGTACGTTTTTTACAAGATAAAGTTTCGTTGGGACAGGTAAAATTACGTTTTTCAAAAGTTAAAGTACGTTTTTAACAAGTTAAATTTACGTTTTGACAAGTAAAAGTTACGTTTTGAAAAGTTAAAGTAGGTTTTTTACAAGTTAAAGTACGTTTTTAACAAGTTAAAGTTACGTTTTGACAAGTTAAAGTTACATTTTGAAACGTTAAAATATGTTTTTTACAAGTTAAAGTACGTTTTTTACAAGTTGAAGTACATTTTTTACATGTTAAATTATGTGTTTTACAAGTTGAAGTATGTCTTTTACAAGTTAAAGTACATTTTTTACAAGTTAAAGTTACGTTTTGACAAGCGTAATTATGTTTTTTACTAGTTAAAGTACGTTTTTTACAAGATAAAGTTTTGTTGTGGCAATTATAATTATAATTTTTAAAAGTTAAAGTACGTTTTTAATAAGTTAAACTTACGTTTGAACAAGTTAAACTTACGTTTAAACAAGTTAACCTTACGTTTTGACAAGTTAAAGTAGGTTTTTTACAAGTTAAAGTACGTTTTTAACAACTTAAAGTTAGGTTTTGACACATTAATTTTACATTTTGACAAGTTAAAGTACGTTTTTTACAAGTTAAATTTACGTTTTTCATGGTTAAATTATGTTGTTTACAAGTTAAACTAGTTTTGACAAGTTAAAGTTACATTTTGACAAGTTAAATTACGTTTTTTACAAGTTAAAGTACATTTGATACAAGTTAAACCACATTTTGACAAGTTAAAGGACGTTTTTTACAAGTTAATGTATGTTTTTAACAAGTTAAACTTACGTTTTGACAAGTTAAAGTTACGTTCTGACAAGTTAAAGTAGGTTTTTTACAAATTAAAGTTACGTTTTGAAAAGTTAAAGTACGTTTTTACAAGTTAAAGTACGTTTTTTACAAGTTAAAGTATGTTTTGAACAAGTTAAAGTTACGTTTTGACAAGTTAAAATTACATTTTGACACGTTAAAATACGTTTTTTACAAGTTAAAGAACGTTTTTTACAAGTTGAAGTACGTTTTTTACAAGTTAAAGTAAGTAATTTACAAGTTGAAGTTCGTTTTTTACAAGTTAAAGTACATTTCTTACAAGTTAAACAACATTTTTGACTAGTTAAAGTATATTTTTTACAAGTTAATGTATGTTTTTTACAAGTTAAATTTACGTTTTGACAAGTTAAAGTTACGTTTTGACAAGTTAAAGTACGTTTTTTACAAGTTAAAGTACATTTTTTACAATTTAAAGTTACGTTTTGACAAGTGTAATTATGTTTTTTACTAGTTAAAGTACGTTTTTTACAAGATAAAGTTTCGTTGTGGCAATTAAAATTAGAATTTTTAAAAGTTAAAGTACGTTTTTAACAAGTTAAACTTACTTTTGAACAAGTTAAACTTACGTTTTAACAAGTTAACCTTACGTTTTCACAAGTTAAAGTAGGTTTTTTACAAGTTAAAGTTACGTTTTGACAAGTTAAAGTACGTTTTTACAAGTTGAAGTCAGCTTTTTACAAGTTAAAGTACATTTTTTACAAGTTAATATTCCGTTTTAACAACTTAAAGTTACGTTTTAACACATTAAAATTACATTTTGACAAATGAAAGTACGTTTTTTACAAGTTAAAGTACGTTTTTTACAAGTTAAAGTACGTTTTGAACAAGTTAAAGTTACGTTTTGACAAGTTAAAGTTACATTTTGACACGTTAAAATACGTTTTTTACAAGTTGAAGTACGTTTTTTACAAGTTCAAGTACGTTTTTTACAAGTTGAAGTACGTTTTTTACAAGTTAAGTTACATTTTGATAAGTTCAATTATGTTTTTTACGAGTTAAAGTACGTTTTTTACAAGATAAAGTTTCTTTGGGACAGGTAAAATTACGTTTTTCAAATGTTAAAGTACGTTTTTAACAAGTTAAACTTACGTTTTGACAAGTAAAAGTTACGTTTTGAAAAGTTAAAGTACGTTTTTTACAAGTTAAAGTACGTTTTTAACAAGTTAAAGATACGTTTTGACAAGTTAAAGTTACATTTTGAAACGTTAAAATACATTTTTTACAAGTTAAAGTACGTTTTTTACAAGTTAAGTTACATTTTGATAAGTTTAATTATGTTTTTTACGAGTTAAAGTACGTTTTACAAGATAAAGTTTCGTTGGGACAGGTAAAATTACGTTTTTCAAAAGTTAAAGTACGTTTTTAACAAGTTAAATTTACGTTTTGACAAGTAAAAGTTACGTTTTGAAAAGTTAAAGTAGGTTTTTTACAAGTTAAAGTACGTTTTTAACAAGTTAAAGTTACGTTTTGACAAGTTAAAGTTACATTTTGAAACGTTAAAATATGTTTTTTACAAGTTAAAGTACGTTTTTTACAAGTTGAAGTACATTTTTTACATGTTAAATTATGTGTTTTACAAGTTGAAGTATGTCTTTTACAAGTTAAAGTACATTTTTTACAAGTTAAAGTTACGTTTTGACAAGTGTAATTATGTTTTTTACTAGTTAAAGTACGTTTTTTACAAGATAAAGTTTCGTTGTGGCAATTATAATTATAATTTTTAAAAGTTAAAGTACGTTTTTAATAAGTTAAACTTACGTTTGAACAAGTTAAACTTACGTTTAAACAAGTTAACCTTACGTTTTGACAAGTTAAAGTAGGTTTTTTACAAGTTAAAGTACGTTTTTAACAACTTAAAGTTAGGTTTTGACACATTAATTTTACATTTTGACAAGTTAAAGAACGTTTTTTACAAGTTAAATTTACGTTTTTCATGGTTAAATTACGTTATTAACAAGTTAAACTAGTTTTGACAAGTTAAAGTTACATTTTGACAAGTTAAATTACGTTTTTTACAAGTTAAAGTACATTTGATACAAGTTAAACCACATTTTGACAAGTTAAAGGACGTTTTTTACAAGTTAATGTATGTTTTTAACAAGTTAAACTTACGTTTTGACAAGTTAAAGTTACGTTCTGACAAGTTAAAGTAGATTTTTTATAAATTAAAGTTACATTTTAAAAAGTTAAAGTACGTTTTTACAAGTTAAAGTACGTTTTTTACAAGTTAAAGTACGTTTTGAACAAGTTAAAGTTACGTTTTGACAAGTTAAAATTACATTTTGACACGTTAAAATACGTTTTTTACAAGTTAAAGAACGTTTTTTACAAGTTGAAGTACGTTTTTTACAAGTTAAAGTAAGTAATTTACAAGTTGAAGTTCGTTTTTTACAAGTTAAAGTACATTTCTTACAAGTTAAACAACATTTTTGACTAGTTAAAGTATATTTTTTACAAGTTAATGTATGTTTTTTACAAGTTAAATTTACGTTTTGACAAGTTAAAGTTACGTTTTGACAAGTTAAAGTACGTTTTTTACAAGTTAAAGTACATTTTTTACAATTTAAAGTTACGTTTTGACAAGTGTAATTATGTTTTTTACTAGTTAAAGTACGTTTTTTACAAGATAAAGTTTCGTTGTGGCAATTAAAATTATAATTTTTAAAAGTTAAAGTACGTTTTTATCAAGTTAAACTTACTTTTGAACAAGTTAAACTTACGTTTTAACAAGTTAACCTTACGTTTTGACAAGTTAAAGTAGGTTTTTTACAAGTTAAAGTTACGTTTTGACAAGTTAAAGTACGTTTTTACAAGTTGAAGTCAGCTTTTTACAAGTTAAAGTACATTTTTTACAAGTTAATATTCCGTTTTAACAACTTAAAGTTAAGTTTTAACACATTAAAATTACATTTTGACAAATGAAAGTACGTTTTTTACAAGTTAAAGTACGTTTTTAACAAGTTAGAGTTACATTTTGACAAGTTAAAGTTACATTTTGACAAGTTCAATTACATTTTAACGAGATAAAGTATGTTTTGAACAAGTTAAAGTTACGTTTTGACAAGTTAAAGTACGTTTTTACAAGTTAAAGTACGTTTTTTACAAGTTAAAGTACGTTTTTAACTAGTTAAAGTTACATTGTGACAAGTTAAAATTACATTTTGACAAGTTAAATTACGTTTTTTACAAGTTAAAGTACGTTTTGAACAAGTTAAAGTTACGTTTTGACAAGTTAAAGTTACATTTTGACACGTTAAAATACGTTTTTTACAAGTTGAAGTACGTTTTTTACAAGTTCAAGTACGTTTTTTACAAGTTGAAGTACGTTTTTTACAAGTTAAGTTACATTTTGATAAGTTCAATTATGTTTTTTACGAGTTAAAGTACGTTTTTTACAAGATAAAGTTTCGTTGGGACAGGTAAAATTACGTTTTTCAAAAGTTAAAGTACGTTTTTAACAAGTTAAACTTACGTTTTGATAAGTAAAAGTTATGTTTTGAAAAGTTAAAGTAGGTTTTTTACAAGTTAAAGTACGTTTTTAACAAGTTAAAGATACGTTTTGACAAGTTAAAGTTACATTTTGAAACGTTAAAATACGTTTTTTACAAGTTAAAGTACGTTTTTTACAAGTTAAGTTACATTTTGATAAGTTTAATTATGTTTTTTACGAGTTAAAGTACGTTTTTTACAAGATAAAGTTTCGTTGGGACAGGTAAAATTACGTTTTTCAAAAGTTAAAGTACGTTTTTAACAAGTTAAATTTACGTTTTGACAAGTAAAAGTTACGTTTTGGAAAGTTAAAGTAGGTTTTTTACAAGTTAAAGTACGTTTTTAACAAGTTAAAGTTACGTTTTGACAAGTTAAAGTTACATTTTGAAACGTTAAAATATGTTTTTTACAAGTTAAAGTACGTTTTTTACAAGTTGAAGTACATTTTTTACATGTTAAATTATGTGTTTTACAAGTTGAAGTATGTCTTTTACAAGTTAAAGTACATTTTTTACAAGTTAAAGTTACGTTTTGACAAGTGTAATTATGTTTTTTACTAGTTAAAGTACGTTTTTTACAAGATAAAGTTTCGTTGTGGCAATTATAATTATAATTTTTAAAAGTTAAAGTACGTTTTTAATAAGTTAAACTTACGTTTGAACAAGTTAAACTTACGTTTAAACAAGTTAACCTTACGTTTTGACAAGTTAAAGTAGGTTTTTTACAAGTTAAAGTACGTTTTTAACAACTTAAAGTTAGGTTTTGACACATTAATTTTACATTTTGACAAGTTAAAGAACGTTTTTTACAAGTTAAATTTACATTTTTCATGGTTAAATTACGTTATTAACAAGTTAAACTAGTTTTGACAAGTTAAAGTTACATTTTGACAAGTTAAATTACGTTTTTTACAAGTTAAAGTACATTTGATACAAGTTAAACCACATTTTGACAAGTTAAAGGATTTTTTTTACAAGTTAATGTATGTTTTTAACAAGTTAAACTTACGTTTTGACAAGTTAAAGTTACGTTCTGACAAGTTAAAGTAGGTTTTTTATAAATTAAAGTTACATTTTGAAAAGTTAAAGTACGTTTTTACAAGTTAAAGTACGTTTTTTACAAGTTAAAGTACGTTTTGAACAAGTTAAAGTTACGTTTTGACAAGTTAAAATTACATTTTGACACGTTAAAATACGTTTTTTTACAAGTTAAAGAACGTTTTTTACAAGTTGAAGTACGTTTTTTACAAGTTAAAGTAAGTAATTTACAAGTTGAAGTTCGTTTTGTACAAGTTAAAGTACATTTCTTACAAGTTAATCAACATTTTTGACTAGTTAAAGTATATTTTTTACAAGTTAATGTATGTTTTTTACAAGTTAAATTTACGTTTTGACAAGTTAAAGTTACGTTTTGACAAGTTAAAGTACGTTTTTTACAAGTTAAAGTACATTTTTTACAATTTAAAGTTACGTTTTGACAAGTGTAATTATGTTTTTTACTAGTTAAAGTACGTTTTTTACAAGATAAAGTTTCGTTGTGGCAATTAAAATTATAATTTTTAAAAGTTAAAGTACGTTTTTAACAAGTTAAACTTACTTTTGAACAAGTTAAACTTACGTTTTAACAAGTTAACCTTACGTTTTGACAAGTTAAAGTAGGTTTTTTACAAGTTAAAGTTACGTTTTGACAAGTTAAAGTACGTTTTTACAAGTTGAAGTCAGCTTTTTACAAGTTAAAGTACATTTTTTACAAGTTAATATTCCGTTTTAACAACTTAAAGTTAAGTTTTAACACATTAAAATTACATTTTGACAAATGAAAGTACGTTTTTTACAAGTTAAAGTACGTTTTTTACAAGTTAAAGTACGTTTTTAACAAGTTAGAGTTACATTTTGACAAGTTAAAGTTACATTTTGACAAGTTCAATTACATTTTAACGAGATAAAGTATGTTTTGAACAAGTTAAAGTTACGTTTTGACAAGTTAAAGTACATTTTACAAGTTAAAGTACGTTTTTTACAAGTTAAAGTACGTTTTTAACTAGTTAAAGTTACATTGTGACAAGTTAAAATTACATTTTGACAAGTTAAATTACGTTTTTTACAAGTTAAAGTACGTTTTGAACAAGTTAAAGTTACGTTTTGACAAGTTAAAGTTACATTTTGACACGTTAAAATACGTTTTTTACAAGTTGAAGTACGTTTTTTACAAGTTCAAGTACGTTTTTTACAAGTTGAAGTACGTTTTTTACAAGTTAAGTTACATTTTGATAAGTTCAATTATGTTTTTTACGAGTTAAAGTACGTTTTTTACAAGATAAAGTTTCGTTGGGACAGGTAAAATTACGTTTTTCAAAAGTTAAAGTACGTTTTTAACAAGTTAAACTTACGTTTTGACAATTAAAAGTTACGTTTTGAAAAGTTAAAGTAGGTTTTTTACAAGTTAAAGTACGTTTTTAACAAGTTAAAGATACGTTTTGACAAGTTAAAGTTACATTTTGAAACGTTAAAATACGTTTTTTACAAGTTAAAGTACGTTTTTTACAAGTTAAGTTACATTTTGATAAGTTTAATTATGTTTTTTACGAGTTAAAGTACGTTTTTTACAAGATAAAGTTTCGTTGGGACAGGTAAAATTACGTTTTTCAAAAGTTAAAGTACGTTTTTAACAAGTTAAATTTACGTTTTGACAAGTAAAAGTTACGTTTTGAAAAGTTAAAGTAGGTTTTTTACAAGTTAAAGTATGTTTTTAACAAGTTAAAGTTACGTTTTGACAAGTTAAAGTTACATTTTGAAACGTTAAAATATGTTTTTTACAAGTTAAAGTACGTTTTTTACAAGTTGAAGTACATTTTTTACATGTTAAATTATGTGTTTTACAAGTTGAAGTATGTCTTTTACAAGTTAAAATACATTTTTTACAAGTTAAAGTTACATTTTGACAAGTGTAATTATGTTTTTTACTAGTTAAAGTACGTTTTTTACAAGATAAAGTTTCGTTGTGGCAATTATAATTATAATTTTTAAAAGTTAAAGTACGTTTTTAATAAGTTAAACTTACGTTTGAACAAGTTAAACTTACGTTTAAACAAGTTAACCTTACGTTTTGACAAGTTAAAGTAGGTTTTTTACAAGTTAAAGTACGTTTTGAACAACTTAAAGTTAGGTTTTGACACATTAATTTTACATTTTGACAAGTTAAAGTACGTTTTTTACAAGTTAAATTTACGTTTTTCATGGTTAAATTACGTTGTTAACAAGTTAAACTAGTTTTGACAAGTTAAAGTTACATTTTGACAAGTTAAATTACGTTTTTTACAAGTTAAAGTACATTTGATACAAGTTAAACCACATTTTGACAAGTTAAAGGACGTTTTTTACAAGTTAATGTATGTTTTTAACAAGTTAAACTTACGTTTTGACAAGTTAAAGTTACGTTCTGACAAGTTAAAGTAGGTTTTTTACAAATTAAAGTTATGTTTTGAAAAGTTAAAGTACGTTTTTACAAGTTAAAGTACGTTTTTTACAGGTTAAAGTACGTTTTGAACAAGTTAAAGTTACGTTTTGACAAGTTAAAATTACATTTTGACACGTTAAAATACGTTTTTTACAAGTTAAAGAACGTTTTTTACAAGTTGAAGTACGTTTTTTACAAGTTAAAGTAAGTAATTTACAAGTTGAAGTTCGTTTTTTACAAGTTAAAGTACATTTCTTACAAGTTAAACAACATTTTTGACTAGTTAAAGTATATTTATTACAAGTTAATGTATGTTTTTTACAAGTTAAATTTACGTTTTGACAAGTTAAAGTTACGTTTTGACAAGTTAAAGTACGTTTTTTACAAGTTAAAGTACATTTTTTACAATTTAAAGTTACGTTTTGACAAGTGTAATTATGTTTTTTACTAGTTAAAGTACGTTTTTTACAAGATAAAGTTTCGTTGTGGCAATTAAAATTATAATTTTTAAAAGTTAAAGTACGTTTTTAACAAGTTAAACTTACTTTTGAACAAGTTAACCTTACGTTTTGACAAGTTAAAGTAGGTTTTTTACAAGTGAAATTACGTTTTGACAAGTTAAAGTACGTTTTTACAAGTTGAAGTCAGCTTTTTACAAGTTAAAGTACATTTTTTACAAGTTAATATTCCATTTTAACAACTTAAAGTTACGTTTTAACACATTAAAATTACATTTTGACAAATGAAAGTACGTTTTTTAGAAGTTAAAGTACGTTTTTTACAAGTTAAAGTACGTTTTTAACAAGTTAGAGTTACATTTTGACAAGTTAAAGTTACATTTTGACAAGTTCAATTACATTTTAACGAGATAAAGTATGTTTTGAACAAGTTAAAGTTACGTTTTGACAAGTTAAAGTACGTTTTTACAAGTTAAAGTACGTTTTTTACAAGTTAAAGTACGTTTTTAACTAGTTAAAGTTACATTGTGACAAGTTAAAATTACATTTTGACAAGTTAAATTACGTTTTTTACAAGTTAAAGTACGTTTTGAACAAGTTAAAGTTACGTTTTGACAAGTTAAAGTTACATTTTGACACGTTAAAATACGTTTTTTACAAGTTGAAGTACGTTTTTTACAAGTTCAAGTACGTTTTTTACAAGTTGAAGTACGTTTTTTACAAGTTAAGTTACATTTTGATAAGTTCAATTATGTTTTTTACGAGTTAAAGTACGTTTTTTACAAGATATAGTTTCGTTGGGACAGGTAAAATTACGTTTTTCAAAAGTTAAAATACGTTTTTAACAAGTTAAACTTACGTTTTGACAAGTAAAAGTTACGTTTTGAAAAGTTAAAGTAGGTTTTTTACAAGTTAAAGTACGTTTTTAACAAGTTAAAGATACGTTTTGACAAGTTAAAGTTACATTTTGAAACGTTAAAATACGTTTTTTACAAGTTAAAGTACGTTTTTTACAAGTTAAGTTACATTTTGATAAGTTTAATTATGTTTTTTACGAGTTAAAGTACGTTTTTTACAAGATAAAGTTTCGTTGGGACAGGTAAAATTACGTTTTTCAAAAGTTAAAGTACGCTTTTAACAAGTTAAATTTACGTTTTGACAAGTAAAAGTTACGTTTTGAAAAGTTAAAGTAGGTTTTTTACAAGTTAAAGTACGTTTTTAACAAGTTAAAGTTACGTTTTGACAAGTTAAAGTTACATTTTGAAACGTTAAAATATGTTTTTTACAAGTTAAAGTACGTTTTTTACAAGTTGAAGTACATTTTTTACATGTTAAATTATGTGTTTTACAAGTTGAAGTATGTCTTTTACAAGTTAAAGTACATTTTTTACAAGTTAAAGTTACGTTTTGACAAGTGTAATTATGTTTTTTACTAGTTAAAGTACGTTTTTTACAAGATAAAGTTTCGTTGTGGCAATTATAATTATAATTTTTAAAAGTTAAAGTACGTTTTTAATAAGTTAAACTTACGTTTGAACAAGTTAAACTTACGTTTGAACAAGTTAAACTTACGTTTTAACAAGTTAACCTTACGTTTAGACAAGTTAAAGTAGGTTTTTTACAAGTTAAAGTACGTGTTTAACAACTTAAAGTTCGGTTTTGACACATTAATTTTTACATTTTGACAAGTTAAAGTACGTTTTTTACAAGTTAAATTTACGTTTTGCATAGTTAAATTACGTTATTAACAAGTTAAACTAGTTTTGACAAGTTAAAGTTACATTTTGACAAGTTAAATTACGTTTTTTACAAGTTAAAGTACATTTGATACAAGTTAAACCACATTTTGACAAGTTAAAGGACGTTTTTTACAAGTTAATGTATGTTTTTAACAAGTTAAACTTACGTTTTGACAAGTTAAAGTTACGTTCTGACAAGTTAAAGTAGGTTTTTTACAAATTAAAGTTACGTTTTGAAAAGTTAAAGTACGTTTTTACAAGTTAAAGTACGTTTTTTACAAGTTAAAGTACGTTCTGAACAAGTTAAAGTTACGTTTTGACAAGTTAAAATTACATTTTGACACGTTAAAATACGTTTTTTACAAGTTAAAGAACATTTTTTACAAGTTGAAGTACGTTTTTTACAAGTTAAAGTAAGTAATTTACAAGTTGAAGTTCGTTTTTTACAAGTTAAAGTACATTTCTTACAAGTTAAACAACATTTTTGACTAGTTAAAGTATATTTTTTACAAGTTAAATTTACGTTTTGACAAGTTAAAGTTACGTTTTGACAAGTTAAAGTACGTTTTTTACAAGTTAAAGTACATTTTTTACAATTTAAAGTTACGTTTTGACAAGTGTAATTATGTTTTTTACTAGTTAAAGTACGTTTTTTACAAGATAAAGTTTCGTTGTGGCAATTAAAATTATAATTTTTAAAAGTTAAAGTACGTTTTTAACAAGTTAAACTTACTTTTGAACAAGTTAAACTTACGTTTTAACAAGTTAACCTTACGTTTTGACAAGTTAAAGTAGGTTTTTTACAAGTTAAAGTTACGTTTTGACAAGTTAAAGTACGTTTTTACAAGTTGAAGTCAGCTTTTTACAAGTTAAAGTACATTTTTTACAAGTTAATATTCCGTTTTAACAACTTAAAGTTACGTTTTAACACATTAAAATTACATTTTGACAAATGAAAGTACGTTTTTTACAAGTTAAAGTACGTTTTTTACAAGTTAAAGTACGTTTTTAACAAGTTAGAGTTACATTTTGACAAGTTAAAGTTACATTTTGACAAGTTAAATTACATTTTAACGAGATAAAGTATGTTTTGAACAAGTTAAAGTTACGTTTTGACAAGTTAAAGTACGTTTTACAAGTTAAAGTTTGTTTTTTACAAGTTAAAGTACGTTTTTAACTAGTTAAAGTTACATTGTGACAAGTTAAAATTACATTTTGACAAGTTAAATTACGTTTTTTACAAGCTAAAGTACGTTTTGAACAAGTTAAAGTTACGTTTTGACAAGTTAAAGTTACATTTTGACACGTTAAATACATTTTTTACAAGTTGAAGTACGTTTTTTACAAGTTCAAGTACGTTTTTTACAAGTTGAAGTACGTTTTTTACAAGTTAAGTTACATTTTGATAAGTTCAATTATGTTTTTTACGAGTTAAAGTACGTTTTTTACAAGATAAAGTTTCGTTGGGACAGGTAAAATTACGTTTTTTAAAAGTTAAAGTACGTTTTTAACAAGTTAAACTTACGTTTTGACAAGTAAAAGTTACGTTTTGAAAAGTTAAAGTAGGTTTTTTACAAGTTAAAGTACGTTTTTAACAAGTTAAAGATACGTTTTGACAAGTTAAAGTTACATTTTGATAAGTTTAATTATGTTTTTTACGAGTTAAAGTACGTTTTTTACAAGATAAAGTTTCGTTGGGACAGGTAAAATTACGTTTTTCAAAAGTTAAAGTACGTTTTTAACAAGTTAAATTTACGTTTTGACAAGTAAAAGTTACGTTTTGAAAAGTTAAAGTAGGTTTTTTACAAGTTAAAGTACGTTTTTAACAAGTTAAAGTTACGTTTTGACAAGTTAAAGTTACATTTTGAAACGTTAAAATATATTTTTTACAAGTTAAAGTACGTTTTTTACAAGTTGAAGTACATTTTTTACATGTTAAATTATGTGTTTTACAAGTTGAAGTATGTCTTTTACAAGTTAAAGTACATTTTTTACAAGTTAAAGTTACGTTTTGACAAGTGTAATTATGTTTTTTACTAGTTAAAGTACGTTTTTTACAAGATAAAGTTTCGTTGTGGCAATTATAATTATAATTTTTAAAAGTTAAAGTACGTTTTTAATAAGTTAAACTTACGTTTGAACAAGTTAAACTTACGTTTAAACAAGTTAACCTTACGTTTTGACAAGTTAAAGTAGGTTTTTTACAAGTTAAAGTACGTTTTTAACAACTTAAAGTTAGGTTTTGACACATAAATTTTACATTTTGACAAGTTAAAGTACGTTTTTTACAAGTTAAATTTACGTTTTTCATGGTTAAATTACGTTGTTAACAAGTTAAACTAGTTTTGACGAGTTAAAGTTACATTTTGACAAGTTAAATTACGTTTTTTACAAGTTAAAGTACATTTGTTACAAGTTAAACCACATTTTGACAAGTTAAAGGACGTTTTTTACAAGTTAATGTATGTTTTTAACAAGTTAAACTTACGTTTTGACAAGTTAAAGTTACGTTCTGACAAGTTAAAGTAGGTTTTTTACAAATTAAAGTTACGTTTTGAAAAGTTAAAGTACGTTTTTACAAGTTAAAGTACGTTTTTTACAAGCTAAAGTACGTTTTGAACAAGTTAAAGTTACGTTTTGACAAGTTAAAATTACATTTTGACAAGTTAAAATACGTTTTTTACAAGTTAAAGTACATTTTTTACAAGTTGAAGTACGTTTTTTACAAGTTAAAGTAAGTAATTTACAAGTTGAAGTTCGTTTTTACAAGTTAAAGTACATTTCTTACAAGTTAAACAACATTTTTGACTAGTTAAAGTATTTTTTTTACAAGTTAATGTATGTTTTTTACAAGTTAAATTTACGTTTTGACAAGTTAAAGTTACGTTTTGACAAGTTAAAGTACGTTTTTTAAAAGTTAAAGTACATTTTTTACAATTTAAAGTTACGTGTTGACAAGTGTAATTATGTTTTTTACTAGTTAAAGTACGTTTTTTACAAGATAAAGTTTCGTTGTGGCAATTAAAATTATAATTTTTAAAAGTTAAAGTACGTTTTTAACAAGTTAAACTTACTTTTGAACAAGTTAACCTTACGTTTTGACAAGTTAAAGTAGGTATTTTATACGTTAAAGTAACGTTTTGACAAGTTAAAGTACGTTTTTACAAGTTATAGTACGTTTTTTTACAAAATAAAGTACGTTTTTAACAAGTTAGAGTTACATTTTGACAAGTTAAATTACATTTTGTCAAGTTCAATTACATTTTTACGAGATAAAGTATGTTTTGAACAAGTCAAAGTTACGTTTTGACAAGTTAAAGTTACATTTTGACACGTTAAAATACGTTTTTTACAAGTTAAAGTACGTTTTTAACAAGTCGAAGTTCGTTTTTTACAAGTTAAAGTAAGTGTTATACAAGTTGAAGTTCGTTTTTTACAAGTTAAAGTACATTTTTTTCAAGTTAAACAACATTTTTGACAAATTAAAGTATATTTTTTATAAGTTAATTTATGTTTTTTACAAGTTAAAGTTACGTTTTGACAAGTTAAAGTTACGTTTTGACAAGTTAAAGGATGTTTTTTACAAGTTAAAGTACGTTTTTTACAAGTTAAAGTACATTTTTAACAAGTTAAAGTTCCATTTTGACAAGTTAAAGTTACATATGACAAGTTAAAATACGTTTTTTACAAGTTAAAGTATGTTTTTTACAAGTTGAAGTACGTTTTTAACAAGTTAAAGTACGTTCTTAACAAGTTAAAGTTACGTTTTGACAAGTTAAAGTTACATTTTGACAAGTAAAAGTACGTTTTTTACAAGTTAAAATACGTTTTTTACAAGTTAAGTTACATTTTGATAAGTTTAATTATGTTTTTTACGAGTTAAAGTACGTTTTTTACAAAATAAAGTTTCGTTGGGACAGGTAAAATTACGTTTTTCAAAAGTTAAAGTACGTTTTTAACAAGTTAAACTTACGTTTTGACAAGTAAAAATTTAAGTTTTGAAAAGTTAAAGTAGGTTTTTTACAAGTTAAAGTACGTTTTTAACAAGTTAAAGTTACGTTTTGACAAGTTAAAGTTACATTTTGAAACGTTAAAATACGTTTTTTACAAGTTAAAGTACGTTTTTTACAAGTTAAGTTACATTTTGATAAGTTTAATTATGTTTTTTACGAGTTAAAGTATGTTTTTTACAAGATAAAGTTTTGTTGGGACAGGTAAAATTACGTTTTTCAAAAGTTAAAGTACGTTTTTAACGAGTTAAATTTACGTTTTGACAAGTAAAAGTTACGTTTTGAAAAGTTAAAGTAGGTTTTTTACAAGTTAAAGTACGTTTTTAACAAGTTAAAGTTACGTTTTGACAAGTTAAAGTTACATTTTGAAACGTTAAAATACGTTTTTTACAAGTTAAAGTACATTTTTTACAAGTTGAAGTACATTTTTTACATGTTAAATTATGTGTTTTACAAGTTGAAGTATGTCTTTTACAAGTTAAAGTACATTTTTTAAAAGTTAAAGTTACGTTTTGACAAGTGTAATTATGTTTTTTACTAGTTAAAGTACGTTTTTTACAAGATAAAGTTTCGTTGTGGCAATTATAATTATAATTTTTAAAAGTTAAAGTACGTTTTTAATAAGTTAAACTTACGTTTGAACAAGTTAAACTTACGTTTGAACAAGTTAAACATACGTTTTAACAAGTTAACCTTACGTTTAGACAAGTTAAAGTAGGTTTTTTACAAGTTAAAGTACGTTTTTAACAACTTAAAGTTCGGTTTTGACACATTAATTTTTACATTTTGACAAGTTAAAGTACGTTTTTTACAAGTTAAATTTACGTTTTGCATAGTTAAATTACGTTTTTAACAAGTTAAACTTACGTTTTGACAAGTTAAAGTTACGTTTTGACAAGTTAAAGTAGGTTTTTAACTAGATAAAGTATGTTTTTTACAAGTTAAAGTACGTTTTTTACAAGTTAAAGTACATTTGTTACAAGTTAAACCACATTTTGACAAGTTAAAGTAAGTTTTTGACAAGTTAATGTATGTTTTTAACAAATTAAACTTACGTTTTGACAAGTTAAAGTTATGTTTTGACAAGTTAAAGTAGGTTTTTTACAAATTAAAGTTACGTTTTGAAAAGTTAAACTACGTTTTTACAAGTTAAAGTACGTTTGTTACAAGTTAAAGTACGTTTTTAACAAGTTAAAGTTACATTTTGAGAAGTTAAAATTACATTTTGACAAGTTAAATTACGGTTTTTACAAGTTAAAGTACGTTTTGAACAAGTTAAAGTTACGTTTTGACAAGTTAAAGTTACATTTTGACACGTTAAAGTACGTTTTTTACAAGTTAAAGTACGTTTTTTACAAGTTGAAGTACGTTTTTTACAAGTTAAAGTAAGTGATTTACAAGTTGAAGTTCGTTTTTTACAAGTTAAAGTACATTTCTTACAAGTTAAACAACATTTTTGACAAGTTAAAGTATATTTTTTACAAGTTAATGTATGTTTTTTACAAGTTAAAGTTACGTTTTGACAAGTTAAAGTACGTTTTTTACAAGTTAAAGTACAGTTTTTACAAGTTAAAGTTACGTTTTGACAAGTGTAATTAGGTTTTTTACTAGTTAAAGTACGTTTTTTACAAGATAAAGTTTCGTTGTGGCAATTAAAATTATAATTTTTAAAAGTTAAAGTACGTTTTTAACAAGTTAAACTTACGTTTGAACAAGTTAAAGTTACGTTTTAACAAGTTAACCTTACGTTTTGACAAGTTAAAGTAGGTTTTTTACAAGTTAAACTATGTTTATAACAAGTTAAACTTCCGTTTTGACACATTAATTTTACGTTTTGACAAGTTAAAGTCGGTTTTTTACAAGTTAAAGTTACGTTTTGACAAGTTAAAGTACGTTTTTTACAAGTTAAAATACGTTTTTTACAAGTTAAAGTACGTTTTTAGCAAGTTAGAGTTACATTTTGACAAGTTAAAGTTACATTTTGACAAGTTCAATTACATTTTTACGAGATAAAGTACATTTGTTACAAGTTAAACCACATTTTGACAAGTTAAAGTACGTTTTTTACATGTTAATGTATGTTTTTAACAAGTTAAACTCAAGTTTTGACAAGTTAAAGTTACGTTTTGACAAGTTAAAGTTACGTTTTGACAAGTTAAAGTAGGTTTTTTACAAGTTAAAGTTACGTTTTGACAAGTTAAAGTACGTTTTTTACAAGTTAAAGTACGTTTTTAACAAGTTAGAGTTACATTTTGACAATTAAAGTTACATTTTGACAAGTTCAATTACATTTTTACGAGATAAAGTATGTTTTGAACAAGTTAAAGTTACGTTTTGACAAGTTAAAGTTACATTTTGACACGTTAAAATACGTTTTTTACAAGTTAAAGTATATTTTTTACAAGTTGAAGTTCGTTTTTTAGAAGTTAAAGTAAGTGTTATACAAGTTGAAGTTCGTTTTCTACAAGTTAAAGTACATTTGTTTCAAATTAAACAACATTTTTGACAAGTTAAAGTATATTTTTTACAAGTTAATGTATGTTTTTTACAAGTTAAAGTTACGTTTTGACAAGTTAAAGTTACGTTTTGACAAGTTAAAGTACGTTTTTTACAAGTTAAAGTACGTTTTTTACAAGTTAAAGTACATTATTAACAAGTTAAAGTTCCATTTTGACAAGTAAAAGTTACATATGAAAAATTAAAATATGTTTTATACAAGTTAAAGTATGTTTTTTACAAGTTGAAGTACGTTTTTAACAAGTTAAAGTACTTTTTTAACAAGTTAAAGTTACGTTTTGACAAGTTAAAATTACATTTTGACAAGTTAAATTACGTTTTTTACAAGTTAAAGTACGTTTTTAACAAGTTAAGTTACGTTTTGACAAGTTAAAGAACGTTTTTTACAAGATAAAGTACATTTTTTACAAGTTAAAGTTACTTTTTGACAAGTTAAAATTTGTTTTTTACAACTTAAAGTAAGTGTTTTACAAGTTGAACTATGTGTTTGACAAGTTAAAGTAGGTTTTTTACAAGATGAAGTGCGTTTTTTACAAGTTAAAGTTACGTTTTGACAAGTTAAAGTATGTTTTTTATAAGTTAAAGTACGTTTTTTACAAGTTAAAGTACATTTTTAACAAGTTAAAGTTACATATGACAAGTTAAAATACGTTTTTAACATGTTAAAGTACATTTTTAACAAGTTAAAGTTACGTTTTGACAAGTTTAAGTTACATTTTGACAAGTTAAATTACGTTTTTTACAACTTAAAGTACGTTTTTAACAAGTTAAGCTACGTTTTGACAAGTTTAAGTAAGTTTTTTACAACATAAAGTACATTTTTTACAAGTTAAAGTTACTTTTTGACAATATAAAATTTGTTTTTTACAAGTTAAAGTAAGTGTTTTACAAGATGAAGTACGTGTTTTACAAGTTAAAGTACGTTTTTACAAGATGAAGTGCGTTTTTTACAAGTTAAAGTACATTTTTTACAAGTTAAAGTAAATTTTTAACAAGTTAAAGTTACGTTTTGACAAGTTAAAGTTACATATTGAAAAGTTAAATTACGTTTTTTACAAGTTAAAGTACGTTTTTTACAAGTTAAAATACGTTTTTAACAAGTTAAAGTTACGTTTTGACAAGTTAAAGTACGTTTTTTACAAGTTAAAGTACGTTTTTAACAAGTTAAAGTCACGTTTTGACAAGTTAAAGTACGTTTTTTACAAGTTAAAGTACGTTTTTAACAAGTTAAAGTTACGTTTTGACAAGTTAAAGTATGTTTTTTATAAGTTAAAGTACGTTTTTTACAAGTTAAAGTTACACTTTGACAAGTTAAAGTACGTTTTTTACAAGTTAAAGTACGTTTTTAACAAGTTAAAGTCACGTTTTGACAAGTTAAAGTATGTTTTTTACAAGTTAAAGTACGTTTATAACAAGTTAAAGTTACGTTTTGACAAGTTAAAGTATGTTTTTTATAAGTTAAAGTACGTTTTTTACAAGTTAAAGTACATTTTTAACAAGTTAAAGTTCCATTTTGACAAGTTAAAGTTACATATGACAAGTTAAAATACGTTTTTAACAAGTTAAAGTACGTTTTTAACAAGTTAAAGTACGTTTTTAACAAGTTAAAGTTACGTTTTGACAAGTTTAAGTTACATTTTGACAAGTTAAATTACGTTTTTTACAACTTAAAGTACGTTTTTAACAAGTTAAGCTACGTTTTGACAAGTTTAAGTACGTTTTTTACAACATAAAGTACATTTTTTATAAGTTAAAGGTACTTTTTGACAAGTTAAAATTTGTTTTTTACAAGTTAAAGTAACTGTTTTACAAGTTGAAGTACGTGTTTTACAAGTTAAAGTACGTTTTTTACAAGATGAAGTGCGTTTTTTACAAGTTAAAGTACGTTTTTTACAAGTTAAAGTAAATTTTTAACAAGTTAAAGTTACGTTTTGACAAGTTAAAGTTACATATTGACAAGTTAAATTACGTTTTTTACAAGTTAAAGTACGTTTTTAACAAATCAAAGTTACGTTTTGACAAGTTAAAGTACGTTTTTTACAAGTTAAAGTACGTTTTTAACAAGTTAAAGTTACGTTTTGACAAGTTAAAGTACGTTTTTTACAAGTTAAAGTACGTTTTTAACAAGTTAAAGTTACGTTTTGACAAGTTAAAGTACGTTTTTTACAAGTTAAAGTACGTTTTTAACAAGTTAAAGTTACGTTTTGACACATTAAAATTACATTTTGACAAGTTAAAGTATGTTTTTTACAAGTTAAAGCTACTTCTTTATAAGTTTAATTATGTTTTTAAAAGTTAAAGTACGTTTTTTACAAGATGAAGTGCGTTTTTTACAAGTTAAAGTACGTTTTTTACAAGTTAAAGTAAATTTTTAACGAGTTAAAGTTACGTTTTGACAAGTTAAAGTTACATATTGACAAGTTAAATTACGTTTTTTACAAGTTAAAGTACGTTTTTAACAAATTAAAGTTACGTTTTGACAAGTTAAAGAACGTTTTTTACAAGTTAAAGTACGTTTTTAACAAGTTAAAGTTACGTTTTGACAAGTTAAAGTACGTTTTTTACAAGTTAAAGTACGTTTTTAACAAGTTAAAGTTACGTTTTGACACATTAAAATTACATTTTGACAAGTTAAAGTATGTTTTTTACAAGTAAAAGTACTTCTTTATAAGTTTAATTATGTTTTTACAAGTTAAAGTACGTTTTTTACAAGATAAAGTTTCGTTTTGACAAGTAAAATTACGTTTGTTAAAAGTTAAAGCACGTTTTTAACAAGTTAAACTTATGTTTTGACAAGTTAAAGTTATGTTTTGACAAGTTAAAGTGGATTTTTTACAACTTAAAGTACGTTTTTAAATAGTTAATGTTATATTTTGACACGTTAAAATACGTTTTTTACATGTTAAAATACGTTTTTGACAAGTTGAAGTACGTTTTTTCCAAGTTAAAGTAAGTGTTTTACAAGTTTAAGTACGTTTTTTACAAGTTGAACTACGTTTTTTACAAGTTAAAGTACGTTTTTTACAAGTTAAAGTCACGTTTTGATAAGTTTATTATGTTTTTTACAAGTTAAAGTACGTTTTTTACAATATAAAGTTTCGTTCTGACAAGTAAAATTACGTTTTTTAAAAGTTAAAGTATGTTTTTAACAAGTTAAACTTACATTTTGACAAGTTAAAGTTACTTTTTGACAAGTTAAAGTCCGGTTTTTACAAGTTGAGGTACATTTTTTACAAGTTAAAGTACATTTGTCATAAGTTAAACCACATTTTTAACATGTTAAAGTATGTTTTTTACAAGTTAATGTATGTTTTTTACAAGTTAAAGTACATTTTTTACCAGTTAAAGTTACATTTTAACAACTTAAAGTTACGTTTTGACACATTAAAATTACATTTTGACAAGTTAAAGTACATTTTTAACAAGTTAAAGATACGTTTTGACAAGTTAAAGTTACATTTTGAAACGTTAAAATACGTTTTTTACAAGTTAAAGTACGTTTTTTACAAGTTAAGTTACATTTTGATAAGTTTAATTATGTTTTTTACGAGTTAAAGTACGTTTTTTACAAGATAAAGTTTCGTTGGGACAGGTAAAATTACGTTTTTCAAAAGTTAAAGTACGTTTTTAACAAGTTAAATTTACGTTTTGACAAGTAAAAGTTACGTTTTGAAAAGTTAAAGTAGGTTTTTTACAAGTTAAAGTACGTTTTTAACAAGTTAAAGTTACGTTTTGACAAGTGTAATTATGTTTTTTACTAGTTAAAGTACGTTTTTTACAAGATAAAGTTTCGTTGTGGCAATTATAATTATAATTTTTAAAAGTTAAAATACGTTTTTAATAAGTTAAACTTACGTTTGAACAAGTTAAACTTACGTTTTAACAAGTTAACCTTACGTTTTGACAAGTTAAAGTAGGTTTTTTACAAGTTAAAGTACGTTTTTAACAACTTAAAGTTAGGTTTTGAAACATTAATTTTACATTTTGACAAGTTAAAGTACGTTTTTACAAGTTAAATTTACGTTTTTCATGGTTAAATTACGTTGTTAACAAGTTAAACTAGTTTTGACAAGTTAAAGTTACATTTTGACAAGTTAAATTACATTTTTTACAAGTTAGAGTTACATTTTGACAAGTTAAAGTTACATTTTGACAAGTTCAATTACATTTTTACGAGATAAAGTATGTATAAAGTATGTTTTGAACAAGTTAAAGTGACGTTTTGACACGTTAAAATACGTTTTTTACAAGTTAAAGTACGTTTTTTACAAGTTGAAGTTCGTTTTTTACAAGTAAAACTAAGTGTTATACAGGTTGAAGTTCGTTTTTTACAAGTTAAAGTACATTTGTTTCAAGTTATACAACATTTTTGACAAGTTAAAGTATATTTTTTACAAGTTAAAGTTACGTTTTGACAAGTTAAAGTTACGTTTTGACAAGTTAAAGTATGTTTTTTACAAGTTAAAGTACGTTTTTTACAAGTTAAAGTACATTTTTAACAAGTTAAAGTTCGATTTTCACAAATTCAAGTTACATATGACAAGTTAAAATACGTTTTTTACAAGTTAAAGTATGTTTTTTACAAGTTGAAGTACGTTTTTAACAAGTTAAAGTACGTTTACACAAGTTAAAGTTACGTTTTGACAAGTTAAAGTTACTTTTTGACAAGTTAAAGTACGTTTTTTACAAGTTGAAGTACGTTTTTTACAAGTTAAGTTACATTTTGATAAGTTTAATTATGTTTTTTACGAGTTAAAGTACGTTTTTTACAAGATAAAGTTTCGTTGGGACAGGTAAAATTACGTTTTTCAAAAGTTAAAGTACGTTTTTAACAAGTTAAACTTACGTTTTGACAAGTAAAAGTTACGTTTTGAAATGTTAAAGTAGGTTTTTTACAAGTTAAAGTACGTTTTTAACAAGTTAAAGTTACGTTTTGACAAGTTAAAGTTACATTTTGAAACGTTAAAATACGTTTTTAACAAGTTAAAGTACGTTTTTTTACAAGTTAAGTTACATTTTGATAAGTTTAATTATGTTTTTTACGAGTTAAAGTACGTTTTTTACAAGATAAAGTTTTGTTGGGACAGGTAAAATTACGTTTTTCAAAAGTTAAAGTACGTTTTTAACAAGTTAAAGTTATATTTTGAAACGTTAAAATATGTTTTTTACAAGTTAAAGTACGTTTTTTACAAGTTGAAGTACATTTTTTACATGTTAAATTATGTGTTTTACAAGTTGAAGTATGTCTTTTACAAGTTAAAGTACATTTTTTACAAGTTAAAGTTACGTTTTGACAAGTGTAATTATGATTTTTACTAGTTAAAGTACGTTTTTTACAAGATAAAGTTTCGTTGTGGCAATTATAATTATAATTTTTAAAAGTTAAAGTACGTTTTTAATAAGTTAAACTTACGTTTGAACAAGTTATACTTACGTTTTAACAAGTTAACCTTACGTTTTGACAAGTTAAAGTAGGTTTTTTACAAGTTAAAGTACGTTTTTAACAACTTAAAGTTAGGTTTTGACACATTAATTTTACATTTTGACAAGTTAAAGTACGTTTTTTACAAGTTAAATTTACGTTTTTCATGGTTAAATTACGTTGTTAACAAGTTAAACTAGTTTTGACAAGTTAAAGTTACATTTTGACAAGTTAAATTACGTTTTTTACAAGTTAAAGTACATTTGGTACAAGTTAAACCACATTTTGACAAGTTAAAGGACGTTTTTTACAAGTTAATGTATGTTTTTAACAAGTTAAACTTACGTTTTGACAAGTTAAAGTTACGTTCTGACAAGTTAAAGTAGGTTTTTTACAAATTAAAGTTACGTTTTGAAAAGTTAAAGTACGTTTTTACAAGTTAAAGTACGTTTTTTACAAGTTAAAGTACGTTTTGAACAAGTTAAAGTTACGTTTTGACAAGTTAAAATTACATTTTGACACGTTAAAATACGTTTTTTACAAGTTAAAGTACGTTTTTTACAAGTTGAAGTACGTTTTTTACAAGTTAAAGTAAGTAATTTACAAGTTGAAGTTCGTTTTTTACAAGTTAAAGTACATTTCTTACAAGTTAAACAACATTTTTGACTAGTTAAAGTATATTTTTTACAAGTTAATGTATGTTTTTTACAAGTTAAATTTACGTTTTGACAAGTTAAAGTTACGTTTTGACAAGTTAAAGTACGTTTTTTACAAGTTAAAGTACATTTTTTACAATTTAAAGTTACGTTTTGACAAGTGTAATTATGTTTTTTACTAGTTAAAGTACGTTTTTTACAAGATAAAGTTTCGTTGTGGCAATTAAAATTATAATTTTTAAAAGTTAAAGTACGTTTTTAACAAGTTAAACTTACTTTTGAACAAGTTAAACTTACGTTTTAACAAGTTAACCTTACGTTTTGACAAGTTAAAGTACGTTTTTTAACAAATTAAAGTACGTTTTTAACAACTTAGAGTTACATTTTGACAAGTTAAATTACGTTTTGACAAGTTAAAGGATGTATTTTACAAGTTAAAGTACGTTTTTTACAAGTTAAAGTACATTTTTAACAAGTTAAAGTTCCATTTTGACAAGTTAAAGTTACATATGACAAGTTAAAATACGTTTTTTACAAGTTAAAGTATGTTTTTTACAAGTTGAAGTACGTTTTTAACAAGTTAAAGTACGTTTTTAACAAGTTAAAGTTACGTTTTGACAAGTTAAAGTTACATTTTGACAAGTAAAAGTACGTTTTTTACAAGTTAAAGTACGTTTTTTACAAGTTAAGTTACATTTTGATAAGTTTAATTATGTTTTTTACGAGTTAAAGTACGTTTTTTACAAGATAAAGTTTCGTTGGGACAGGTAAAATTACGTTTTTCAAAAGTTAAAGTACGTTTTTAACAAGTTAAACTTACGTTTTGACAAGTAAAAATTTAAGTTTTGAAAAGTTAAAGTAGGTTTTTTACAAGTTAAAGTACGTTTTAAACAAGTTAAAGTTACGTTTTGACAAGTTAAAGTTACATTTTGAAACGTTAAAATACGTTTTTTACAAGTTAAAGTACGTTTTTTTACAAGTTAAGTTACATTTTGATAAGTTTAATTATGTTTTTTACGAGTTAAAGTACGTTTTTTACAAGATAAAGTTTTGTTGGGACAGGTAAAATTACGTTTTTCAAAAGTTAAAGTACGTTTTTAACAAGTTAAATTTACGTTTTGACAAGTAAAAGTTACGTTTTGAAAAGTTAAAGTAGGTTTTTTACAAGTTAAAGTACGTTTTTAACAAGTTAAAGTTACGTTTTGACAAGTTAAAGTTACATTTTGAAACGTTAAAATACGTTTTTTACAAGTTAAAGTACGTTTTTTACAAGTTGAAGTACATTTTTTACATGTTAAATTATGTGTTTTACAAGTTGAAGTATGTCTTTTACAAGTTAAAGTACATTTTTTACAAGTTAAAGTTACGTTTTGACAAGTGTAATTATGTTTTTTACTAGTTAAAGTACGTTTTTTACAAGATAAAGTTTCGTTGTGGCAATTATAATTATAATTTCTAAAAGTTAAAGTACGTTTTTAATAAGTTAAACTTACGTTTGAACAAGTTAAACTTACGTTTGAACAAGTTAAACTTACGTTTGAACAAGTTAAACTTACGTTTTAACAAGTTAACCTTACGTTTTGACAAGTTAAAGTAGGTTTTTTACAAGTTAAAGTACGTTTTTAACAACTTAAAGTTAGGTTTTGACACATTAATTTTACATTTTTACAAGTTAAAGTACGTTTTTTACAAGTTAAATTTACGTTTTGCATAGTTAAATTACGTTTTTAACAAGTTAAACTTACGTTTTATAAATTAAAGTTACGTTTTGACTAGTTAAAGTAGGTTTTTAACTAGATAAAGTATGTTTTTTACATGTTAAAGTACGTTTTTTACAAGTTAAAGTACATTTGTTACAAGTTAAACCACATTTTGACAAGTTAAAGTAAGTTTTTTACAAGTTAATGTATGTTTTTAACAAGTTAAACTTGCGTTTTGACAAGTTAAAGTTATGTTTTGACAAGTTAAAGTAGGTTTTTTACAAATTAAAGTTACGTTTTGAAAAGTTAAACTACGTTTTTACAAGTTAAAGTACGTTTGTTACAAGTTAAAGTACGTTTTTAACAAGTTAAAGTTACATTTTGAGAAGTTAAAATTACATTTTGACAAGTTAAATTACGGTTTTTACAAGTTAAAGTACGTTTTGAACAAGTTAAAGTTACGTTTTGACAAGTTAAAGTTACATTTTGACACGTTAAAATACGTTTTTTACAAGTTAAAGTACGTTTTTTACAAGTTGAAGTACGTTTTTTACAAGTTAAAGTAAGTGATTTACAAGTTGAAGTTCGTTTTTTACAAGTTAAAGTACATTTCTTACAAGTTAAACAACATTTTTGACAAGTTAAAGTATATTTTTTACAAGTTAATGTATGTTTTTTACAAGTTAAATTTACGTTTTGACAAGTTAAAGTACGTTTTTTACAAGTTAAAGTACAGTTTTTACAAGTTAAAGTTACGTTTTGACAAGTGTAATTATGTTTTTTACTAGTTAAAGTACGTTTTTTACAAGATAAAGTTTCGTTGTGGCAATTAAAATTATAATTTTTTAAAGTTAAAGTACGTTTTTAACAAGTTAAACTTACGTTTGAACAAGTTAAAGTTACGTTTTAACAACTTAACCTTACGTTTTGACAAGTTAAAGTAGGTTTTTTACAAGTTAAAGTTCGTTTTTAACAACTTAAAGTTAGGTTTTGACACATTAATTTTACATTTTGACAAGTTAAAGTAGGTTTTTTACAAGTTAAAGCTACTTCTTTATAAGTTTAATTATGTTTTTACAAGTTAAAGTACGTTTTTTACAAGATAAAGTTTGGTTGTGACAAGTAAAATTACGTTTTTTAAAAGTTAAAGCACGTTTTTAACAAGTTAAACTTATGTTTTGACAAGTTAAAGTTACGTTTTGACAAGTTAAAGTGGATTTTTTACAAGTTAAAGTACGTTTTTAAATAGTTAATGTTATATTTTGACACGTTAAAATACGTTTTTTACATGTTAAAATACGTTTTTGACAAGTTGAAGTATGTTTTTTCCAAGTTAAAGTAAGTGTTTTACAAGTTGAAGTACGTTTTTTACAAGTTGAAGTACGTTTTTTACAAGTTAATGTACGTTTTTTACAAGTTAAAGTCACGTTTTGATAAGTTTATTATGTTTTTTACAAGTTAAAGTACGTTTTTTACAATATAAAGCTTCGTTCTGACAAGTAAAATTACGTTTTTTAAAAGTTAAAGTATGTTTTTAACAAGTTAAACTTACGTTTTGACAAGTTAAAGTTACTTTTTGACAAGTTAAATTCCGGTTTTTACAAGTTGAAGTACATTTTTTACAAGTTAAAGTACATTTGTTATAAGTTAAACCACATTTTTAACATGTTAAAGTATGTTTTTTACAAGTTAATGTATGTTTTTTACAAGTTAAAGTACATTTTTTACCAGTTAAAGTTACGTTTTAACAACTTAAAGTTACGTTTTGACACATTAAAATTACATTTTGACAAGTTAAAGTACATTTTTTACTAGTTGAAATGCGTTTTTTACAAGTTAAAGTACGTTTTTTACAAGTTAAAGTACATTATTAACACGTTAAAGTTACGTTTTGACAAGTTAAAGTTACATATTGATAAGTTAAATTACATTTTTAACAAGTTAAAGTACGTTATTAACAAGTTAAAGTTAAGTTTTGACAAGTTAAAGTTACATTTTGACAAGTTAAAATACGTTTTTTTACAAGTTAAAGTACGTTTTTAACAAGTTAAAGTTACGTTTTGACAAGTTAAAATTTCATATTGACACGATAAAATACGTTTTTTACAAGTTAAAGTACTTTTTTTACAAGTTAAAGTACGTTTTTTACAAGCTAAAGTAAGTGTTTTACCAATTGAAGTACGTTTTTTACAAGTTAAAGTACATTATTTACTAGTTAAAGTACGTTTTTAACAAATTAAAGTTATATTTTGACAAGTTAAAATACGTTTTACAAGTTAAAGTACGTTTTTAACAAGTTGAAGTACGTTTTTAATAAGTTAAAGTACGTTTTTAACAAGTTAAAGTTACGTTTTAACAAGTTAAAGTACGTTTTTTACTAGTTAAAGTACGTTTTTAACAAGTTAAAGTTACGTTTTGACAAGTTAAAGTTACATTTTGACATGTTAAAATACGTTTTTTACAAGTTAAAGTATGTTTTTGACAAGTTGAAATCCGTGTTTTACAAGTTAAAGTACTTTTTTTACAAGTTGAAGTGCGTTTTTTACAAGTTAAAGTAAGTTTTTTACAAGTTAAAGTAAATTTTTAACAAGTTAAAGTTTCGTTTTGACAAGTTAAAGTTACATATTGACAAGTTAAATTACGTTTTTACAAGTTAAAGTACGTTTTTAACAAGTTAAATTTTCGTTTTGACAAGTTAAAGTACGTTTTTTACAAGTTAAAGTACGTTTTTTACAAGTTAAAGTTACGATTTGACAAGTTAAAGTACGTTTTTTACAAGTTAAAGTACGTTTTTAACAAGTTAAAGTTACGTTTTAACGACTTAAAGTTACGTTTTGACGCATTAAAATTACATTTTGACAAGTTAAAGTACGGTTTATACAAGTTAAAGTTTTGTTTTGATAAGTTTAGTTATGTTTTTTACAAGTTAAAGTACGTTTTTTACAACATAAAGTTTCGTTGTGACAAGTAAAATTACGTTTTTTAAAAGTTAAACTACGTTTTTAACAAGTTAAACTTAGATTTTGACAAGTCAAAGTTACTTTTTGACAAGTTAAAGTATGGTTTTTACAAGTTAAAGTACGTTTTTTACAAGTTGAAGTACGTTTTTACAAGTTCAAGTACATTTGTTACAAGTTAAACCACATTTTTAACAAGTTAAACTACGTTTTTTACAAGTTAAAGTACGTTTTTAACAAGTTAAAGTTACGTTTTGACACGTTAAAGTTACATATTGACAAGTTAAATTACGTTTTTTACAAGTTAAAGTACGTTTTTAACAAGTTAAAGTTACGTTTTGACAAGTTAAAGTACGTCTTTTACAAGTTAAAGTACGTTTTTAACAAGTTAAAGTTACGTTTTGACAAGTTAAAGTACGTTTTTTACAAGTTAAAGTACGTTTTTAACAAGTTAAAGTTACGTTTTGACAAGTTAAAGTACGTTGTTTACAAGTTAAAGTACGTTTTTAACAAGTTAAAGTTACGTTTTGACAAATTAAAGTACGGTTTTTACAAGTTAAAGTACGTTTTTTACAAGTTAAAGTACGTTTTTAACAAGTTAAAGTTACGTTTTGATACATTAAAATTACATTTTGACAAGTTAAAGTATGTTTTTTACAAGTTAAAGCTACTTATTTATAAGTTTAATTATGTTTTTACAAGTTAAAGTACGTTTTTTACAAGATAAAGTTTCGTTGCGACAAGTAAAATTACGTTTTTTAAAAGTTAAAGCACGTTTTTAACAAGTTAAACTTATGTTTTGACAAGTTAAAGTTACGTTTTGACAAGTTAAAGTGGATTGTTTACAACTTAAAGTACGTTTTTAAATAGTTAAAGTTATATTTTGACACGTTAAAATACGTTTTTTACATGTTAAAATACGTTTTTGACAAGTTGAAGTACGTTTTTTCCAAGTTAAAGTAAGTGTTTTACAAGTTGAAGTACGTTTTTTACAAGTTGAAGTACGTTTTTTACAAGTTAAAGTACGTTTTTTACAATATAAAGTTTCGTTCTGACAAGTAAAATTACGTTTTTTAAAAGTTAAAGTATGTTTTTAACAAGTTAAACTTACGTTTTGACAAGTTAAAGTTACTTTTTGACAAGTTAAATTCCGGTTTTTACAAGTTGAAGTACATTTTTTACAAGTTAAAGTACATTTGTTATAAGTTAAACCACATTTTTAACATGTTAAAGTATGTTTTTTACAAGTTAATGTATGTTTTTTACAAGTTAAAGTACATTTTTTACCAGTTAAAGTTACGTTTTAACAACTTAAAGTTACGTTTTGACACATTAAAATTACATTTTGACAAGTTAAAGTACATTTTTTACTAGTTGAAATGCGTTTTTTACAAGTTAAAGTACGTTTACAAGTTAAAGTACATTATTAACAAGTTAAAGTTATGTTTTGACAAGTTAAAGTTACATATTGACAAGTTAAATTACATTTTTAACAAGTTAAAGTACGTTTTTAACAAGTTAAAGTTAAGTTTTGACAAGTTAAAGTTACATTTTGACAAGTTAAAATACGTTTTTTTACAAGTTAAAGTACGTTTTTAACAAGTTAAAGTTACGTTTTGACAAGTTAAAGTTTCATATTGACACGTTAAAATACGTTTTTTACAATTTAAAGTACTTTTTTTACAAGCTAAAGTACGTTTTTTACAAGTGAAAGTAAGTGTTTTACCAATTGAAGTACGTTTTTTACAAGTTAAAGTACATTATTTACTAGTTAAAGTACGTTTTTAACAATTTAAAGTTACATTTTGACAAGTTAAAATACGTTTTTTACAAGTTAAAGTACGTTTTTAACAAGTTGAAGTACGTTTTTAATAAGTTAAAGTACGTTTTTAACAAGTTAAAGTTACGTTTTGACAAGTTAAAGTAAGTTTTTTACAAGTTAAAGTACGTTTTTTACAAGTTAAAGTACGTTTTTAACAAGTTAAAGTTACGTTTTGACAAGTTAAAGTTACATTTTGACATGTTAAAATACGTTTTTTAGAAGTTAAAGTATGTTTTTGACAAGTTGAATTTCGTGTTTTACAAGTTAAAGTATTTTTTTACAAGTTGAAGTGCGTTTTTTACAAGTTAAAGTAAGTTTTTTACAAGTTAAAGTAAATTTTTAACAAGTTAAAGTTTCGTTTTGACAAGTTAAAGTTACATATTGACAAGTTAAATTACGTTTTTTACAAGTTAAAGTACGTTTTTAACAAGTTAAATTTTCGTTTTGACAAGTTAAAGTATGTTTTTTACAAGTTAAAGTACGTTTTTTACAAGTTAAAGTTACGATTTGACAAGTTAAAGTACGTTTTTTACAAGTTAAAGTACGTTATTAACAAGTTAAAGTTACGTTTTAACGACTTAAAGTTACGTTTTGACGCATTAAAATTACATTTTGACAAGTTAAAGTACGGTTTTTACAAGTTAAAGTTTTGTTTTGATAAGTTTAGTTATGTTTTTTACAAGTTAAAGTTACGTTTTGACATGTTAAAGTTATTTTTTGACACGTCAAAATACGTTTTTTACAAGTTAAAGTACGTTTTTTACCAGCTAAAGTACGTTTTTAACAAGTTAAAGTTACGTTTTGACAAGTTAAAGTTACATATTGAGAAGTTAAATTACATTTTTAACAAGTTAAAGTACGTTTTTAATAAGTTAAAGTACGTTTTTAACAAGTTAAAGTACGTTTTTAACAAGTTAAAGTTACGTTTTGACAAGTTAAAGTTACATTTTGACAAGTTAGAATACGTTTTTTATAAGTTAAAGTACGTTTTTAACAAGTTAAAGTTACGTTTTGTCAAGTTAAAGTTACATTTTGACACGTTAAAATACGTTTTTTACAAGTTAAAGTACGTTTTTTACAAGTTGAAGTACGTTTTTTACAAATTAAAATAAGTGTTTTACAAGTTGAAGTACGTTTTTTACAAGTTAAAGTAAATTTTTATCGAGTTAATGTTACGTTTTAACGACTTAAAGTTACGTTTGGACACATTAAAATTACATTTGACAAGTTAAAGTACGTTTTTTACAAGTTAAAGTTACGTTTCGATAAGTTTAATAATGTTTTTTACAAGTTAAAGTACGTTTTTTACAATATAAAGTTTTGTTGTGGCAAGTAAAATTACGTTTTTTAAAAGTTAAAGTATGTTTTTAACAAGTTAAACTTACGTTTTGACAAGTTAAAGTTACTTTTTGACTAGTTAAAGTATGTTTTTAACAAGTTAAAGTACATTTTTTACATGTTGAAGTACGTTTTTACAAGTTTAAGTACATCTGTTACAAGTTAAACCATATTTTTAACAAGTTAAAGTATGTTTTTTACAAGTTAATGTATGTTTTTTACAAGTTAAAGTTGCATTTTGACAAGTTAAAGTTACGTTTTGACAAGTTAAAGTACGTTTTTACAAGTGAAATTACGTTTTTACAAGTTAAAGTACGTTTTTAACAAGTTAAAGTTCCGTTTTAACAAGTTAAAGTTACATTTTGACAAGTTAAAATACGTTTTTTACAAGTTAAAATACGTTTTTAACAAGTTGAAGTACGTTTTTAACAAGTTAAAGTACGTTTTTAACAAGTTAAAGTTACGTTTTGACAAGTTTAAGTACGGTTTTTACAAGTTAAAGTACGTTTTTTACAAGTTTGGTTTTGATAAGTTTAGTTATGTTTTTTAAAAGTTAAACTACGTTTTTAACAAGTTAAACTTTGATTTTTATAAGTCAAAGTTACTTTTTGACAAGTTAAAGTATGGTTTTTACAAGTTAAAGTACGTTTTTTACAAGTTCAAGTATGTTTTTACAAGTTAAAGTATATTTGTTACAAGTTAAACCACATTTTTACAAGTTAAACTAGGTTTTTTACAAGTTAAAGTACGTTTTTAACAAGTTAAAGTTACGTTTTGACACGTTAAAGTTACATTTTGACACGTTAAAATACATTTTTTACAAATTAAAGTACATTTTTTACAAGTTAAAGTAAGTTTTTTACAAGTTAAAGTACGTTTTGAACAAGTTAAAGTTACGTTTTGACATGTTAAAGTTATATTTTGACACGTTAAAATACGTTTTTTACAAGTTAAAGTACATTTTTTACTAGCTAAAGTACGTTTTTAGCAAGTGAAAGTTACGTTTTGACAAGTTAAAGTTACATATTGAGATGTTAAATTACGTTTTTAACAAGTTAAAGTACGTTTTTAACAAGTTAAAGTACGTTTTTAACAAGTTAAAGTACGTTTTTAACAAGTTAAAGTTTCGTTTTGACAAGTTAAAGTTACATTTTGACAAGTTAGAATACGTTTTTTACAAGTTGAAGTACGTTTTTAACAAGTTAAAGTTACGTTTGACATGTTAAAGTTATATTTTGACACGTTAAAATACGTTTTTTACAAGTTAAAGTACATTTTTTACTAGCTAAAGTACGTTTTTAGCAAGTTAAAGTTACGTTTTGACAAGTTAAAGTTACATATTGAGATGTTAAATTACGTTTTTAACAAGTGAAAGTACGTTTTTAAAAAGTTAAAGTACGTTTTTAACAAGTTAAAGTACGTTTTTAACAAGTTAAAGTTACGTTTTGACAAGTTAAAGTTACATTTTGACAAGTTAGAATACGTTTTTTACAAGTTAAAGTACGTTTTTAACAAGTTAAAGTTACGTTTTGTCAAGATAAAGTTACATTTTGACACGCTAAAATACGTTTTTTACAAGTTAAAGTACGTTTTTTACAAGTTGAAGTACGTTTTTTACAAATTAATGTAAGTGTTTTACAAGTTGAAGTACGTTTTTTACAAGTTAAAGTACATTTTTATCGAGTTAATGTTACGTTTTAACGACTTAAAGTTACGTTTGGACACATTAAAATTACATTTGACAAGTTAAAGTACGTTTTTTATAAGTTAAATTTACGTTTTAACAAGTTAAAGTACGCTTTTTACAAGTTAAAGTAAGTTTTTAACAAGTTAAAGGTACGTTTTGACAAGTTAAAGTTACATTTTGACAACTTAAATTTCGTTTTTTACAAGTTAAAGTCCGTTTTTAACAGGTTACAGTTACGTTTTGACAAGTTAAACTTACATTTTGACATGTTACAATACATTTTTTACAAGTTAAAATACGTTTTTTACAAGTTGAAGTAGGTTTTTTTCAAGTTAAAGTAAGTGTTTTACAAATTGAGGTACGGTTTTTACAAGTTAAAGTACGTTTTTTACAAGTTGAAGTAAGTTTTTAAAAGTTAAAGTACAATTGTTACAAGTTAAACCACATTTTTGACAAGTTAAATTACGTTTTTTACAAGTTAATGTATGTTTTTAACAAGTTAAAGTTACGTTTTGACAAGTTCATGTAGGTTTTTTACAAATTAAAGTTACGTTTTGACAAGTTAAAGTAAGTTTTTTACAAGTTAAAGTACGTTTTTGACAAGTTAAAGTACGTTTTTAACAAGTTAAAGTTACGTTTTGACAAGTTAAAGTTACGTTTTGACAAGTTAAAGTATGTTTTTTACAAGTTAAAGTACGTTTTTAACAAGTTAAATTTATGTTTTGACAAGTTAAAATTACAATTTAACATTGTAACACGTTAAAATACATTTTTTACAAGTTGAAGTACATTTTTTACAAGTTAAAGTTACGTTTTAAGTTACCTTTTGACACATTAAAATTACATTTTGACAAGTTAAAGTACGTTTTTTACAAGTTAAAGTTACGTTTTCACAAGTTAAACTACGTTTTTAACAAGTTGAAGTACGTTTTTAACAAGTTAAAGTACGTTTTTAACAAGTTAAAGTTACGTTTTGACAAGTTTAAGTACGTTTTTTACAAGTTAAAGTACGTTTTTTACAAGTTTTGTTTTGATAAGTTTAGTTATGTTTTTTAAAAGTTAAACTACGTTTTTAACAAGTTAAACTTTGATTTTTATAAGTCAAAGTTACTTTTTGACAAGTTAAAGTATGGTTTTTACAAGTTAAAGTACGTTTTTTACAAGTTCAAGTATGTTTTTACAAGTTAAAGTATATTTGTTACAAGTTAAACCACATTTTTACAAGTTAAACTAGGTTTTTTACAAGTTAAAGTACGTTTTTAACAAGTTAAGGTTACGTTTTGACACGTTAAAGTTACATTTTGACACGTTAAAATACATTTTTTACAAATTAAAGTACATTTTTTACAAGTTAAAGTAAGTTTTTTACAAGTTAAAGTACGTTTTGAACAAGTTAAAGTTACGTTTTGACATGTTAAAGTTATATTTTGACACGTTAAAATACGTTTTTTACAAGTTAAAGTACATTTTTTACTAGCTAAAGTACCTTTTTAGCAAGTTAAAGTTACGTTTTGACAAGTTAAAGTTACATATTGAGATGTTAAATTACGTTTTTAACAAGTTAAAGTACGTTTTTAACAAGTTAAAGTTACGTTTTGACAAGTTAAAGTTACATTTTGACAAGTTAGAATACGTTTTTTACAAGTTAAAGTACGTTTTTAACAAGTTAAAGTTACGTTTTGTTAAGTTAAAGTTACATTTTGACACGCTAAAATACGTTTTTTACAAGTTAAAGTACGTTTTTTACAAGTTGAAGTACGTTTTTTACAAATTAATGTAAGTGTTTTACAAGTTGAAGTACGTTTTTTACAAGTTAAAGTACATTTTTATCGAGTTAATGTTACGTTTTAACGACTTAAAGTTACGTTTGGACACATTAAAATTACATTTGACAAGTTAAAGTACGTTTTTTATAAGTTAAATTTACGTTTTAACAAGTTAAAGTACGCTTTTTACAAGTTAAAGTAAGTTTTTAACAAGTTAAAGGTACGTTTTGACAAGTTAAAGTTACATTTTGACAAGTTAAATTTCGTTTTTTACAAGTTAAAGTCCGTTTTTAACAAGTTACAGTTACGTTTTGACAAGTTAAACTTACATTTTGACATGTTACAATACATTTTTTACAAGTTAAAATACGTTTTTTACAAGTTGAAGTAGGTTTTTTTCAAGTTAAAGTAAGTGTTTTACAAATTGAGGTACGGTTTTTACAAGTTAAAGTACGTTTTTTACAAGTTGAAGTAAGTTTTTAAAAGTTAAAGTACAATTGTTACAAGTTAAACCACATTTTTGACAAGTTAAATTACGTTTTTTACAAGTTAATGTATGTTTTTAACAAGTTAAAGTTACGTTTTGACAAGTTCATGTAGGTTTTTTACAAATTAAAGTTACGTTTTGACAAGTTAAAGTAAGTTTTTTACAAGTTAAAGTACGTTTTTGACAAGTTAAAGTACGTTTTTAACAAGTTAAAGTTACGTTTTGACAAGTTAAAGTTACGTTTTGACAAGTTAAAGTATGTTTTTTACAAGTTAAAGTACGTTTTTAACAAGTTAAATTTACGTTTTGACAAGTTAAAGTTACAATTTAACATTGTAACACGTTAAAATACATTTTTTACAAGTTGAAGTACATTTTTTAGAAGTTAAAGTTACGTTTTAAGTTACCTTTTGACACATTAAAATTACATTTTGACAAGTTAAAGTACGTTTTTTACAAGTTAAAGTTACGTTTTCACAAGTTAAACTACGTTTTTAACATGTTAAACTTACGTTTTGACAAATTAAAGTTACGTTTTGACAAGTGAAAGTAGGTTTTTTACAAGTTAAAGTACGTTTTTTACAAGTTGAAGTACGTTTTTACAAGTTAAAGTCCATTTGTTACAAGTTAATTCACATTTTTGACAAGTAAAAGTACGTTTTTTACAAGTTAATGTATGTTTTTAACAAGTTAAACTTAAGTTTTGACAAGTTAAAGTTACGTTTTGAAAAGTTAAAGTAGGTTTTTTATAAGTTAAAGTTACGTTTTGACAAGTTAAAGTAAGTGTTTTACTAATTGAAGTACGGTTTTTACAAGTTAAAGTACGTTTTTTACAAGTTAGAGTTACGTTTTAACAACTTAAAGTTACGTTTTGATACATTAAAATTACATTTTGACAAGTTAAAGTACGTTTTTTACCAGATAAAGTTACGTTTTGATAAGTTTAATTATGTTTTTTAAAAGTTAAAGTACGTTTTCTACAATATAAAGTTTCGTTGTGACAAGTAAAATTATGTTTTTAACAAGTTAAACTTACGTTTTGACAAGTTAAAGTAGGTTTTTTACAAGTTAAAGAACGTTTTTTACAATATAAAGTTTCGTTGTGACAAGTAAAATTATGTTTTTTAAAAGTTAAATTATGTTTTTAACAAGTTAATTTTAAGTTTTGACAAGTTAAAGTACGTTTTTTACAACTTAATTATGTTTTTAACAAGTTAAAGTTACGTTTTGACAAGTTAAACTAGGTTTTTTACAAGTTAAATTTACGTTTTGACAAGTTACAGTACGCTTTTTACAAGTTAAAGTAAGTTTTTAACAAGTTCAAGGTACGTTTTGACAAGTTAAAGTTACATTTTGACAAGTTAAATTTCGTTTTTTACAAGTTAAAGTACGTTTTTAACAAGTTACAGTTACGTTTTGACAAGTTAAACTACATTTTGACATGTTAAAATACATTTTTTACAAGTTAAAGTACCTTTTTTACAAGTTGATGTAGGTTTTTTTCAAGTTAAAGTAAGTGTTTTACAAATTGAAGTACGATTTTTACAAGTTAAAGTACGTTTTTTACAAGTTAAAGTTACGTTTTAACAACTTAAAGTTACGTTTTGACACATTTAAATTACATTTTGACAAGTTAAAGTACGTTTTTTACCAGATAAAATTACGTTTTGATAAGTTTAATTATGTTTTTTTAAAAGTTAAAGTACGTTTTTACAATATAAAGTTTCGTTGTGATAACTAAAATTACGTTTTGTAAAAGTTAAAGTATGTTTAACAAGTTAAACTTACATTTTGACAAGTTAAAGTAGGTTTTTTACAAGTTAAAAAAAGTTTTTTACAATATGAACATCGTTTTTACAAGTTAATGTCCATTTGTTACAAGTTAAACCACATTTTTGACAAGTTAAAGTACGTTTTTTACAACTTAATTATGTTTTTAACAAGTTAAAGTTACGTTTTGACAAGTTAAACTAGGTTTTTTACGAGTTAAATTTACGTTTTGACAAGTTAAAGTAGGCTTTTTACAAGTTAAAGTAAGTTTTTAACAAGTTAAAGGTACGTTTTGACAAGTTAAAGTTACATTTTCACAACTTAAATTTCGTTTTTTACAAGTTAAAGTACGTTTTTAACTAGTTACAGTTACGTTTTGACAAGTTAAACTTACATTTTGACACGTTAAAATACATTTTTTAAAAGTTAAAGTACGTTTTTTACAAGTCGAAGTAGGTTTTTTACAAGTAAAAGTAACTGTTTTACAAATTGAAGTACGTTTTTTAGAAGTTAAAGTACATTATTTACCAGTTAAAGTTACGTTTTAACACCTTAAAGTTACGTTTTGACACATTAAAATTATATTTTGACAAGTTAAATTACGTTTTTTACCAGATAAAGTTACGTTTTTATAAGTTTAATTATGTTTTTTAAAACTTAAAATACGTTTTTTACAAATATAAAGTTTCGTTGTGATAACTAAAATTACGTTTTGTAAAAGTTAAAGTATGTTTAACAAGTTAAACTTACGTTTTAACAAGTTAAAGTAGGTTTTTTACAAGTTAAAGAACGTTTTTTACAAGTTGAACTACGTTTTTACAAGTTAAAGTCCGTTTGTTACAAGTTAAACAACATTTTTGACAAGTTAAAGTACGTTTTTTACAACTTAATAATGTTTTTAACAAGTTAAAGTTACGTTTTGACAAGTTAAAGTAGGTTTTTTAAAAGTTAAATTTACGTTTTGACAAGTTAAAGTACGCTTTTTACAAGTTAAAGTAAGTTTTTAACAAGTTAAAGGTACGCTTTGACAAGTTAAAGTACGCTTTTGACAAGTTAAATTTCGTTTTTTACAAGTTAAAGTACGTTTTTAACAAGTTACAGTTACGTTTTGACAGGTTAAAGTTACATTTCGACATGATAAAATACGTTTTTTACAAGTTAAAGTACGTTTTCTACAAATTGAAGTACGTTTTTTACAAGTTAAATTACGTTTTTAACAAGTTAAACTTACGTTTTGACAAATTAAAGTTACGTTTTGACAAGTTAAAGTGGGTTTTTTACAAGTTAAAGTACGTTTTTTACAAGTTGAAGTACGTTTTTACAAGTTAAAGTACATTTGTTACAAGTTAAACCACATTTTTGACAAGTTAAAGTACATTTTTTACAAGTGAAAGTATATTTTTAACAAGTTAAAGTTACGTTTTAACAAGTTAAAGAAGATTTTTTACAAGTTAAAGTACGTTTTTTACAAGTTGAAGTACATTTTTACAAGTTAAAGTACATTTGTTACGAGTTAAATCACATTTTTGACACGTTAAAGTACGTTTTTTACAAGTTAATGTATGTTTTTAACAAGTTAAACTTACGTTTTGATAAGTTAAAGTTACGTTTTGAAAAGTTAAATTATGTTTTTTACAGGTTAAAGTACGTTTTTAAAAAGTAAAAGTTACGTTCTGACAAGTTAAAGTTACATTTTGACACATTAAAATACGTTTTTTACAAGTTAAAGTATGTTTTTTACAAGTTGAAGTACATTTTTTACAAGTTAAAGTTACGTTTTAACAACTTAAAGTTACGTTTTGACACATTAAAATTACATTTTGACAAGTTCAAGTACGTTTTGTACAAGTTCAAGTTACGTTTGAATAAGATTAATTATGTTTTTTACAAGTTAAAGTACGTTTTTTACAATATAAAGTTTCGTTATGACAAGTAAAATTACGTTTTTTAAAAGTTAAAGTATGTTTTTAACAAGTTAAACTTACGTTTTGACAAGTTAAAGTAGGTTTTTTACAAGTTAAAGTACGTTTTTTACAAGTTGAAGTACGTTTTTACAAGTTAAAGTCCATTTGTTACAAGTTAATTCACATTTTTGACAAGTAAAAGTACGTTATTTACAAGTTAATGTATGTTTTTAACAAGTTAAACTTAAGTTTTGACAAGTTAAAGTTACGTTTTGAAAAGTTAAAGTAGGTTTTTTATAAGTTAAAGTTACGTTTTGACAAGTTAAAGTAAGTGTTTTACAAATTGAAGTACGTTTTTACAAGTTAAAGTATGTTTTTTACAAGTTAAAGTTACGTTTTAACAACTTAAAGTTACGTTTTGACACTTTAAAATTACATTTTGACAAGTTAAAGTACGTTTTTTACCAGATAAAGTTACGTTTTGATAAGTTTAATTATGTTTTTTTAAGAGATAAAGAGCTATATACCCTTCTATAGTATTGAGTTTGCAAAATACCCAATTTTTTTGTAAGTTTTGGTTAATACCCAGTTGTAAAAATTAACGCAAATTATCGGACTATTATACCCTTTTCGGTTTTGTAATTTTTGAAAATTAATTTCCGAAAATTAAATAAATTATGGCCGGATTTTATGCATAAAGATAGACTCAATTTCTCTCTCCAATTAAAGAGCCGGATATGTTGGAAATTAATAAAAATTAATGAAGACTTTTAATTTTTGGAGGGAGAAATTGTTTTGGAAAGTTGTTATATACCCCATCAAATCTCTTAAACTCTAACCCCCTTCAACACTCAAACTTACTCTCTCTCATTCCCACCGAAACACAAACGCACGTAACTATTCTCTCTCTTGAATCCGAGTTGTCACTTTCTCTCACTCTAAACCAATACTACTATCTCATCTCTTCTCTCTCTACGAAGAAAAATCTACGATTTCAATGGCCTCGAAGGAAGATAAGAAGCCAGCGAAGGAGAAGTCGGTGGAGGAGAATAAAACTCCGGCGACCGAGAAAGCTCTAAATCAATAGAACCCGAAATAATGAAAGAAACTTCCCCCGGAGAGAAGAAGAAGAAGATGATGAAGAAGTCGGCGACCGGCGAAAAGAAAAAGAGTATGACGAAGAAGAACGTTCATATAGTTCTTATTTTATTGTATTACATCTGTAATTTGTTTCCCCCTCAAATATTTCAATTAGATCTGTATTTTCTTCTCCCCTAGAATCATTATGAACTTATTCGTCACAGAAATTAACGAAAATTAATAGTTACTGTACAACACGTTATTAACAGAGAGACAAATTAACCAAAATTAATACGAAAATAATATAAATTTTAGGAATAAGTAACATAACTGAATTATAAAATAAATTTTTAAATTTCAAAATCTCAAGATTATATTTAACTGATATAAATTTCATTTATTAGTAATAGATACCGAATTTTTGGTCACCATTTTTGGAAATAAAAAGGTAAAGTTTATTTTTTAAATAAAAAAAGATTTTAGACTAAACATATTCGGAAAGAATATATCTTAACATCAATTTGGAATTATTCGAATTAATAGTTAAAACTATTAACAGAATGGAATAAGGCTACAAAACAGGAAATTCGTAACTATGCACCACAAATTAACCAAAATTAACACGTAAAATAGTGTTTTTTTTTCATATCAGTTACCATATTTTAAGTTTCAAAATCAAAAAATAAATTTCAAGATTCAAGATTATATTTGACTGATTCAAAATTCAATTATTGACTATATGAATTATAGATAAAAAGGAAAATATAAATTAAGTTTATAATCAATAACAACTACAAAATAGGATATGATATTTGTAACTGTACAACATACTAGCAGTAGAGGCACATATTAACCAAAATTAATACGAAAATCATATAGATTTTGGGAATCAGTAAACATAGGTGAATTACAAAATAAATTTTTAAATTTCAAATTCTCAATATTATATTCGATTGATATTAATTTCATTTATTAGTAATAGATACCGAATATCTGGGCATCTTTTTAGGAAAGAAAAAGATAAGATTTTATTTTTTAAATCAAACAAGATTTTAGGCTAAATATATTCGGAAAGAATATATCTTAATTGGAATTATTCGCATCAATAGTTAAAATTAAAAACAGAATGGAATATATCAATTAATACTGCAAAAAAAAGGCTACAAAACAGGAAATTCGTAGCTGTACACCAGAAATTAACCAAAATTAACACGTAAAGCAGTGTCTGTTTAAAATAGCCATTAATGACAGAAATGAACTAAATCGATTGTAAATTAAAGAAGATAGTTGACTATATCAAAAAAATATTAAAACCATTAAATAACGATTTCAAATCTGAAAGTTGAAAATTAACGTCGAAATCCCGTGATCTAAGGTAAATATGCGTTAATTGAGTCCCATGAAATAAGGTGGATAGATAAGATTAAAATGTGCGTGTATATAAATTAACAGAAATTAACCCGGTCTGTTATGCAACACTTTAAAATGAAATCGAGAATAAATATTGAAATATTTAATATTTAATATTTAATTTTTCATTTGACTAATTCAAATTAAAGATATTCATCAATACAATTGATTATTTGACTAATTCAATTAAAAGATATTCATCAAAACATTAATTAACAAAGGAATTCGAATTCCATAAAAACAGGAAACTAAAAACAGCAAAGGATTAAAAGTCAACGTGTATACAAATTAACGCAAATTAACTACTAAATCGAGTCTGTTTAGAAGAGCAATTAATTACGGAAATGAAATAACAATAAAATCATACAAAATCGATTGCTTCTTAATTTATTTGGCTAAAGTTGACTAAATCAAAAAGATATCACTCCAATAAATAACGATTTCAAATAAGAAAGTTAAAAATTATATCAACTTCCCGAAATCTCAAGTAATATGCGTCAATTAAGTACCGAAATCTGAGATAAAGATGTGCGTGCATACAAATTAACACAAATTAACTAATACTGGGGGAGTAAAATTTGTAACCGACTTTTTATAAATATAGCAATTAATGATTTATGAATTTATCTGAATGAAATATATATGAATAAAATTAAAAAAAAAAAAAATGGTTTATGCATTTGTTAGTTGACTAATTCAAAATCATATTAACAGAAATAAACAAAACTGTCGCAGTTTTAAATAAAGAAAATTAAAACTAATTTCCGAAATTTCCGGTTAATTTCTGTTAATTACGAACATCCGGAAAGTAAAAAAAAAGGGCAAATCCGGAAATACAACTACTTAAAAATATGCCACGTAAGACTAATTGGGTAGATTTTAAACATTTGCAAAACATTGGGTATTTTACAATTGCAACGTTTCATGTGGCTTAGTTAGAGCAATTCTTCTTTTTTTAAAGTTAAAGTACGTTTTTTACAATATAAAGTTTCGTTGTGACAAGTAAAATTATGTTTTCTAAAAGTTAAATTATGTTTTTAACAAGTTAAACTTAAGTTTTGACAAGTTAAAGTAGGTTTTTTACAAGTTAAAGAACGTTTTTTACAATATAAAGTTTCGTTGTGACAAGTAAATTATCTTTTTTAAAAGTTAAATTATGTTTTTAACAAGTTAAACTTACGTTTTGACAAGTTAAAGTACGTTTTTTACAACTTAATTATGTTTTTATGAAGTTAAAGTTACGTTTTGACAAGTTAAACTAGGTTTTTTACAAGTTAAATTTACGTTTTGACAAGTTAAAGTACGCTTTTTACAAGTTAAAGTAAGTTTTTAACAAGTTAAAGGTACGTTTTGACAAGTTAAAGTTACATTTTGACAACTTAAATTTCGTTTTTTACAAGTTAAAGTACGTTTTTAACAAGTTACAGTTACGTTTTGACAAGTTAAACTTACATTTTGACATGTTACAATACATTTTTTAGAAGTTAAAATACGTTTTTTACAAGTTGAAGTAGGTTTTTTTCAAGTTAAAGTAAGTGTTTTACAAATTGAGGTACGGTTTTTAAAAGGTAAAGTACGTTTTTTACAAGTTGAAGTAAGTTTTTAAAAGTTAAAGTACAATTGTTACAAGTTAAACCACATTTTTGACAAGTTAAATTACGTTTTTTACAAGTTAATGTATGTTTTTAACAAGTTAAAGTTAAGTTTTGACAAGTTCATGTAGGTTTTTTACAAATTAAAGTTACGTTTTGACAAGTTAAAGTAAGTTTTTTACAAGTTAAAGTACGTTTTTGACAAGTTAAAGTACGTTTTTAACAAATTAAAGTTACGTTTTGACAAGTTAAAGTTACGTTTTGACAAGTTAAAGTATGTTTTTTTACAAGTTAAAGTACGTTTTTAACAAGTTAAATTTACGTTTTGACAAGTTAAAGTTACAATTTAACACGTTAAAATACATTTTTTACAAGTTGAAGTACATTTTTTACAAGTTAAAGTTACGTTTTAAGTTACGTTTTTACACATTAAAATTACATTTTGACAAGTTAAAGTACGTTTTTTACAAGTTAAAGTTACGTTTTCACAAGTTAAACTACGTTTTTAACAAGTTAAACTTACGTTTTGACAAATTAAAGTTACGTTTTGACAAGTTAAAGTAGGTTTTTTACAAGTTAAAGTACGTTTTTTACAAGTTGAAGTACGTTTTTACAAGTTAAAGTCCATTTGTTACAAGTTAATTCACATTTTTGACAATTAAAAGTACGTTTTTGACAAGTTAATGTATGTTTTTAACAAGTTAAACTTAAGTTTTGACAAGTTAAAGTTACGTTTTGAAAAGTTAAAGTAGGTTTTATATAAGTTAAAGTTACGTTTTGACAAGTTAAAGTAAGTGTTTTACAAATTGAAGTACGGTTTTTACAAGTTAAAGTACGTTTTTTACAAGTTAAAGTTACGTTTTAACAACTTAAAGTTACGTTTTGACACATTAAAATTACATTTTGACAAGTTAAAGCATGTTTTTTACCAGATAAAGTTACGTTTTGATAAGTTTAATTATGTTTTTTAAAAGTTAAAGTACGTTTTCTACAATATAAAGTTTCGTTGTGACAAGTAAAATTATGTTTTTTAAAAGTTAAATTATGTTTTTCACAAGTTAAACTTACATTTTGACAAGTTAAAGTAGGTTTTTTACAAGTTAAAGATCGTTTTTTACAATATAAAGTTTCGTTGTGACAAGTAAAATTATGTTTTTTAAAAGTTAAATTATGTTTTTAACAAGTTACTGTTACGTTTTGACAAGTTAAACTACATTTTGACATGTTAAAATACATTTTTTACAAGTTAAAGTACCTTTTTTACAAGTTGATGTTGGTTTTTTTCAAGTTAAAGTAAGTGTTTTACAAATTGAAGTACGGTTTTTACAAGTTAAAGTACGTTTTTTACAAGTTAAAGTTACGTTTTTAACAACTTAAAGTTACGTTTTGACACCTTTAAATTACATTTTGACAAGTTAAAGTACGTTTTTTACCAGATAAAATTACGTTTTGATAAGTTTAATTATGTTTTTTAAAAGTTAAAGTACGTTTTTACAATATAAAGTTTTGTTGTGATAACTAAAATTACGTTTTGTAAAAGTTAAAGTATGTTTAACAAGTTAAACTTACATTTTGACAAGTTAAAGTAGGTATTTTACAAGTTAAAGAACGTTTTTTACAATATGAACATCGTTTTTACAAGTTAATGTCCATTTGTTACAAGTTAAACCACATTTTTGACAAGTTAAAGAACGTTTTTTACAACTTAATTATGTTTTTAACAAGTTAAAGTTACGTTTTGACAAGTTAAACTAGGTTTTTTACAAGTTAAATTTACGTTTTGACAAGTTACAGTACGCTTTTTACAAGTTAAAGTAAGTTTTTAACAAGTTAAAGGTACGTTTTGACAAGTTAAAGTTACATTTTGACAACTTAAATTTCGTTTTTTACAAGTTAAAGTACGTTTTTAACAAGTTACAGTTACGTTTTGACAAGTTAAACTACATTTTGACATGTTAAAATACATTTTTTACAAGTTAAAGTACCTTTTTTACAAGTTGAAATAGGTTTTTTTCAAGTTAAAGTAAGTGTTTTACAAATTGAAGTACGGTTTTTACAAGTTAAAGTACGTTTTTTACAAGTTAAAGTTACGTTTTAACAACTTAAAGTTACGTTTTGACACATTTAAATTACATTTTGACAAGTTAAAGTACGTTTTTTACCAGATAAAATTACGTTTTGATAAGTTTAATTATGTTTTTTAAAAGTTAAAGTACGTTTTTACAATATAAAGTTTCGTTGTGATAACTAAAATTACGTTTTGTAAAAGTTAAAGTATGTTTAACAAGTTAAACTTACATTTTGACAAGTTAAAGTAGGTTTTTTAAAAGTTAAAGAACGTTTTTTACAAGTTGAACTACGTTTTTACAAGTTAAAGTCCGTTTGTTACAAGTTAAACAACATTTTTGACAAGTTAAAGTACGTTTTTTACAACTTAATAATGTTTTTAACAAGTTAAAGTTACGTTTTGACAAGTTAAAGTAGGTTTTTTAAAAGTTAAATTTACGTTTTGACAAGTTAAAGTACGGTTTTTACAAGTCAAAGTAAGTTTTTAACAAGTTAAAGTACGCTTTTGACAAGTTAAATTTTGTTTTTTACAAGTTAAAGTACGTTTTTAACAAGTTACAGTTACGTTTTGACAGGTTAAAGTTACATTTCGACATGATAAAATACGTTTTTTACAAGTTAAAGTACGTTTTTTACAAATTGAAGTACGTTTTTTACAAGTTAAATTACCTTTTTAACAAGTTAAACTTACTTTTTGACAAATTAAAGTTATGTTTTGACAAGTTAAAGTAGGTTTTTTACAAGTTAAAGTACGTTTTTTACAAGTTGAAGTACGTTTTTACAAGTTAAAGTACATTTGTTACAAGTTAAACCACATTTTTGACAAGTTAAAGTACATTTTTTACAAGTGAAAGTATATTTTTAACAAGTTAAAGTTACGTTTTAACAAGTTAAAAAAGATTTTTTACAAGTTAAAGTACGTTTTTTACAAGTTGAAGTACATTTTTACAAGTTAAAGTACATTTGTTACGAGTTAAATCACATTTTTGACACGTTAAAGTACGTTTTTTACAAGTTAATGTATGTTTTTAACAAGTTAAACTTACGTTTTGATAAGTTAAAGTTACGTTTTGACAAGTTAAATTATGTTTTTTACAGGTTAAAGCACGTTTTTAAAAAGTTAAAGTTACGTTCTGACAAGTTAAAGTTACATTTTGACACATTAAAATACGTTTTTTACAAGTTAAACTACGTTTTTTACAAGTTGAAGTATGTTTTTTACAAGTTAAAGTAAGTGTTTTAATAGTTGAAGTACGTTTTTTACAAGTTGAAGTACATTTTTTAAAGTTAAAGGTACGTTTTAACAACTTAAAGTTACGTTTTGACACATTAAAATTACATTTTGACAAGTTAAAGTACGTTTTGTACAAGTTCAAGTTACGTTTTGATAAGATTAATTATATTTTTACAAGTTAAAGTACGTTTTTTACAATATAAAGTTTCGTTATGACAAGTAAAATTACGTTTTTTAAAAGTTAAAGTATGTTTTTAACAAGTTAAACTTACGTTTTGACAAGTTAAAGTTACTTTTTGACAAGTTAGAGTATGTTTTTTACAAGTTAAAGTACGTTTTTTACAAGTTGAAGTACGTTTTTAACAAGTTAAAATACATTTGTTACAAGTTAAACCTCATTTTTAAGAAGTTAAAGTATGTTTTTTACAAGTTAATGTATGTTTTTTACAAGTTAGTGTTACGTTTTGACAAGTTAACGTTACGTTTTGACAAGTTTAAGTACGTTTTTTACAAGTTAAAGTATGTTTTTTAAGAGTTAAAGTATGTTCTCAATAAGTTAAAGTTCCATTTTAACAAGTTTTAGTTACATTTTGACAAATTAAAATACGTTTTTTACAAGTTAAAGTACGTTTTTAACAAGTTGAAGTACGTTTTTATCAAGTCAAAGTACGTTTTTAACAAGTTAAAGTTACGTTCTGACAAGTTAAAGTACGTTTTTTACAAGTTAAAGTACGTTTTTAACAAGTTAAAGTTACGTTTTGACAAGTTAAAGTTACATTTTTTCAAGTTAAATTACGTTTTTTACAAGTTAAAGTACATTTTTAACAAGTTAAAGTTACGTTTTCACAAGTTAAAGTTACATTTTGACACGTTAAAATACGTTTTTTACAAGTTAAAGTACATTTTTATCAAGTTAAAGTTACGTTTTGACAAGTTAAAGTTACATTTTGCCACGTTAAAATACGTTTTTTACAAGTTAAAGTACGTTTTTGACAAGTTGAAGTACGTTTTTACAAGGTAAAGTAAGTGTTTTACAAGTTGAAGTACGTGTTTTACAAGTTAAAGTACATTTTTTACCAGTTAAAGTTACGTTTTAACAACATAAAGTTACGTTTTGAGACATTAAAATTACATTTTGACAAGTTAAAATACGTTTTTTACAAGTTGAAGTGCGTTTTTTACAAGTTAAAGTACGTTTTTTACAAGTTAACATACATTTCTAACAACTTAAAGTTACATTTCGACAAGTTAAAGTTACATATTGACAAGTTAACTTACGTTTTTAACATGTTAAAATTACGTTTTGACAAGTTAAAGTTACATTTTAACACGTTAAAATACGTTTTTTACAAGATACAGTACGTCTTTTACAAGTTGAATTACGTTTTGACAAGTTAAATTACGTTTTTAACAAGTTAAACTTACGTTTTGACAAATTAGAGTTACGTTTTGACAAGTTAAATTAGGTATTTTACAAGTTAAAGTACGTTTTTTACAAGTTGAAGTACGTTTTTACAAGTTAACGTACATTTGTTACTAGTTAAACCACATTTTTGACAAGTTAAAGTACATTTTTTACAAGTGAAAGTATATTTTTAACAAGTTAAAGTTACGTTTTAACAAGTTAAAGAATATTTTTTACAAGTTAAAGTACGTTTTTTACAAGTTGAAGTACGTTTTTACAAGTAAAAGTACATTTGTTACGAGTTAAACCACATTTTTGACACGTTAAAGTACGTGTTATACAAGTTAATGTATGTTTTTAACAAGTTAAACTTACGTTTGACAAGTTAAAGTTACGTTTTGACAAGTTAATGTAGGTTTTTGACAACTTAAAGTTACGTTTTGACAGGTTAAATTATGTTTTTTACAGGTTAAAGTACGTTTTTACAAGTTAAAGTACATTTTTTACATGTTAAAGTTACGTTTTAACAACTTAAAGTTACGTTTTAACACATTAAAATTACATTTTGACAAGTTAAAGTACGTTCTTTACAAGTTCAAGTTACGTTTTGATAAGTTTAATTATGTTTTTTACAAGTTAAAGTACGTTTTTTACAATATAAAGTTTCGTTATCACAAGTAAAATTACGTTTTTTAAAAGTTAAAGTATGTTTTTAACAAGTTAAACTTACGTTTTGACAAGTTAAAGTTACTTTTTGACAAGTTCGAGTATGTTTTTTACAAGTTAAAGTAGGTTTTTACAAGTTGAAGTACGTTTTTAACAAGTTAAAATACACTTGTTACAAGTTAAACCTCATTTTTAAGAAGTTAAAGTATGTTTTTTACAAGTTAATGTATGTTTTTTACAAGTTAAAGTTACGTTTTGACAAGTTAAAGTTACGTTTTGACAAGTTTTAGTACGTTTTTTTTACAAGTTAAAGTATGTTTTTTAAGAGTTAAAGTACATTTTAACAAGTTAAAGTTACATTTTGACAAGTTAAAATATGTTTTTTACAAGTTAAAGTACGTTTTGACAAGTTAAAGTTACGTTTTGACAAGTTAAAGTTACATTTTGACACGTTAAAATACGTTTTTTACAAGTTAAAGTACTTTTTTGACAAGTTGAAGTACGTTTTTTACAAGGTAAAGTAAGTGTTTTACAAGTTGAAGTACGTGTTTTACAAGTTAAAGTATATTTTTTACTAGTTAAGTTACGTTCATAAAGTTACGTTTTGAGACATTAAAATTACATTTTGACAAGTTAAAATACATTTTTTACAGGTTGAAGTGCGTTTTTTACAAGTTAAAATACATTTTTAACAACTTAAAGTTACGTTTCGACAAGTTAAAGTTACATATTGACAAGGTAACTTACGTTTTTAACAAGTTAAAGTTACGTTTTGACAAGTTAAAGTTACATTTTAACACGTTAAAATACGTTTTTTACAAGTTAAAGTACGTTTTTTACAAGTTGAAGTACGTTTTAACAAGTCAAATTACGTTTTTAACAAGTTAAACTTACGTTTTGACAAATTAAAGTTACGTTTTGACAAGTTAAAGTAGATTTTTTACAAGTTAAAGTACGTTTTTTACAAGTTGAAGTACGTTTTTACAAGTTAAAGTCATTTGTTACAAGTTAAACCACATTTTTGACAAGTTAAAGTACATTTTTTACAAGTGAATATATATTTTTAACAAGTTAAAGTTACGTGTTGACAAGTTAAAAAAGATTTTTTACAAGTTAATGTACGTGTTTTACAAGTTGAAGTACGTTTTTACAAGTTATAGTACATTTGTTACAAGTTAAACCACATTTTTGACTAGTTAAAGTACGTTTTTTACAAGTTAATGTGTGTTTTTAACAAGTTAAACTTACGTTTTGACAAGTTAAAGTTACGTGTTGACAAGTTAAAGTAGGTTTTTTACAAGTTAAAGTACGTTTTTTACAACTTGGGGAACGTTTTTACAAGTTAAAGTAAAGTTGTTACAAGTTAAACCACATTTTTGACAAGTTAAAGTACGTTCTTTACAAGTTAATGTCTGTTTTTAACAAGTTAAACTTACGTTTTGACAAGTTAAACTTACGTTTTGACAAGTTAATGTAGGTTTTTACAAGTTAAAGTTACGTTTTGACAAGTTAAAATACATTTTTTACAAGTTAAAGTACGTTTTTAACAAGTTAAAGTTACGTTTTGACATTTAAAGTTACATTTTGACACGTTAAAATACTTTTTTACAAGTTAAAGTACGTTTTTTACAAGTTGAAGTACGTTTTTTACAAGTTAAATTAAGTGTTTTACAAGTTCAAGTACGGTTTTTACAATTTAAACTAGGTTTTTTACAAGTTAAAGTACGTTTTACAAGTTAAAGTAAAGTTGTTACAAGTTAAACCACATTTTTGACAAGTTAAAGTACGTTCTTTACAAGTTAATGTCTATTTTTAACAAGTTAAACTTACGTTTTGACAAGTTAAACTTACGTTTTGACAAGTTAATGTAGGTTTTTACAAGTTAAAGTTACGTTTTGACAAGTTAAAGTACATTTTTTACAAGTTAAAGTACGTTTTTAACAAGTTAAAGTTACGTTTTGACATTTAAAGTTACATTTTGACACGTTAAAATACTTTTTTACAAGTTAAAGTACGTTTTTAACAAGTTAAAGTTACGTTTTGACATTTAAAGTTACATTTTGACACGTTAAAATACTTTTTTACAAGTTAAAGTACGTTTTTTACAAGTTGAAGTACGTTTTTGACAAGTTAAATTACGTTTTTTACAAGTTAATGTATGTTTTTAACAAGTTAAAGTTACGTTTTGACAAGTTCATGTAGGTTTTTTACAAATTAAAGTTACGTTTTTACAAGTTAAAGTACATTTGTTACAAGTTAAACCACATTTTTTACAAGTTAATGTGTGTTTTTAACAAGTTAAACTTATGTTTTGACAAGTTAAAGTAGGGTTTTTACAGGTTAAAGTACGTTTTTTAAAACTTGAAGTACGGTGTACAAGTTTAAGTAAATTTGTTACAAGTTAAACCACATTTTTGACAAGCTAAAGTAAGTTTTTTACAAGTTAATGTATGTTTTTAACAAGTTAAACTTACATTTTGCCTAGTTAAAGTTACGTTTTGACAAGTTAATGTAAGTTTTTTACAAGTTAAAGTTACGTTTTGACAAGTTAAAGTACGTTTTTGACAATTTAAAGTACGTGGTTAACAAGTTAAAGTTACGTTTTGACAAGTTAAACTTACATTTTGACACGTTAAAATACATTTTTTACAGGTTAAAGTACATTTTTTACAAGTTGAAGTACGTTTTTTACAAGTTAAAGTAAGTGTTTTACAAGTTGAAGTATGTTTTTTACAAGTTAAAGTACATTTTTTACCAGTTAAAGTTACGTTTTAACAACTTAAACTTACGTTTTGACACATTAAAATTACATTTTGACAAGTTAAAGTACGCTTTTTACAAGTTAAAGTTACCTTTTGATAAGTTAAATTACGTTTTGAACAAGTTAAACTTACGTTTTGACAAATTAAAGTACCGTTTTGACAAGTTAAAGTAGATTTCTTACAAGTTAAGTACGTTTTTTACAAGTTGAAGTACGTTTTTAAAAGTTAAAGTACCTTTGTTACAAGTTAAACCACATTTTTGACAAGTTAAAGTACATTTTTTACAAGTTAATGTGTGTTTTTAACAAGTTAAACTTACGATTTGACAAGTTAAAGTTAAGTTTTGACAAGTTAAAGTAGGTTTTTTACAAGTTAAAGTAGGTGTTTAACAACTTGAAGTACGTTTTTACAAGTTAAACCACATTTTTGTCAAGTTAAAGTACGTTTTTTCCAAGTTAATTTATATTTTTAACAAGTTAAACTTACATTTTGCCAAGTTAAAGTTACGTTTTGACAAGTTAATGTAGGTTTTTTACAAGTTAAAGTTACGTTTTAACAAGTTAAACTTACATTTTGACACGTTAAAATACGTTTTTTACAGGTTAAAGTACGTTTTTTACAAGTTGAAGTACGTTTTTTACAAGTTAAAGTAAGTGTTTTACAAGTTGAAGTACGTTTTTTACAAGTTAAAGTACATTTTTTACCAGTTACAGTTACGTTTTAACAACTTAAAGTTACGTTTTGACACATCAAAATTACATTTTGACAAGTTAAAGTACGTTTTTTACAAGTTAAACTTACGTTTTGACAAGTTAAATTACGTTTTTAACAAGTTGAACTTACGTTTTGACAAATTAAAGTAACGTTTTGACAAGTTAAAGTAGATTTTTAACAAGTTAAAGTACGTTTTTTACAAGTTGAAGTACGTTTTTAAAAGTTATAGTACATTTGTTACAAGTTAAACCACATTTTTGACAAGTTAAAGTACGTTTTTTACAAGTTAATGTGTGTTTTTAACAAGTTAAACTTACGATTTGACAAGTTAAAGTTAAGTTTTGACAAGTTAAAGTAGGTTTTTTACAAGTTAAAGTAGGTTTTTTACAACTTGAAGTACGTTTTTACAAGTTAAACCACATTTTTGACAAGTTAAAGTACGTTATTTACAAGTTAATTTATGTTTTTAACAAATTAAACTTACATTTTGCCAAGTTAAAGTTACGTTTTGACAAGTTAATGTAGGTTTTTTACAAGTTAAAGTTACGTTTTGACAAGTTAAACTTACATTTTGACACGTTAAAATATGTTTTTTACAAGATGAAGTACGTTTTTTACAAGTTAAAGTAAGTGTTTTACAAGTTGAAGTACGTTTTTTCCAAGTTAAAGTACATTTTTTACCAGTTAAAGTTACGTTTTAACAACTTAAAGTTACGTTTTGACACATTAAAATTACATTTTGACAAGTTAAAGTACGTTTTTTACAAGTTAAAGTTACGTTTTGACAAGTTAAATTACGTTTTTAACAAGTTAAACTTACGTTTTGACAAATTAAAGTAACGTTTTGACAAGTTTAAGTAGATTTTTTACAAGTTAAAGTACGTTTTTTACAAGTTGAAGTACGTTTTTAAAAGTTAAAGTACATTTGTTACAAGTTAAACCACATTTTTGACAAGTTAAAGTACGTTTTTTACAAGTTAAAGTGAGTTGTTATTAATTTATAGAATTCTACATGATTATTCTAAACCTTTAATACTGCATCGAGAATTTAAAAAAACAATTATGTTCCTGGGACACGATATGGGCATTATCTATCCATCGGCTTTAAGAATGTTTAAAATGATACTAATCCAACTCTGAAATACCGAACCCATACATGAAACCATCAAGATATCCTCTTTTATCCTCAATTCTTATCGGCTTAATTGTATGAATAATTCAAGTTAAATTATCATCAAGTCCGGCGATAGAATGACTATCGATATGGGCATGATTCATGAATCGGGAAAAACCTAAATGTCTCAAAGGTTATGTATTCTTTAATGTCATAAAAGAGAATGTGAGATAATACCGGACATAAAAGAGATACTACAACATCTGAAGGAGCAAAGACTTAAATACAAATCCTGTTCCACAAGTTCAATCATTTTCTATCAATAACTTTCTAAGGACCGATTGACCAGAGTAGAAGGTTAGAACATTAACTATAGAAACAGTAGGACTGTTCTATTAACAGCTATCATTAAAGAAACAGCACTCTTTATAGATAAACAAACCAACCTCTCTTTTTTCTGGATATCAATGACATCATCTTCGATGCCTCGTTATCTTAGGCTCTATACGAGTATCTTCGATCAACACCTTAATGTTGACGGGAAGTTCATGTATATCAATGCTGGTTAATGTATATTGTTCTTTGAACGTTTATTTAATGCTGTTGTTATTCGTTCATCTGCATTTCTATACATTCCTATACCGACCGTAGGATGGTCAATGCGGGTTCTTTATTTAATGGGGTTCATGGAATTATATGATTGTTCTTTATTTAATGCGGGTTAATGCAGTCTAATATCTTATCTATAATGCTTCAATGAAAAGGAGATGAAATGCTGACATCTTCATGTCCTTGAATGAAAGAGAAATAGACCCGAATTCATGATTCAAGGCATTATGTGCATAGCTCTTTCATGCTGTCCGTCCCTTACATTGGGCTCATTTCTATAACTAACATGAAATCTAGAACTGCATTAAAGAATTATCTATAGAACTCCATGCATTTCTAACGTATTCACCATTTATTTCTATAACATAACTTGGCATTAAGCATCTTCGATGCGTCATTTCGATACGAGTATCTTCTTTTATCTTTGATACATACCTTAATGTAGCTCCAGTAGAGTCCTAATGAACGGTATCTACGAGTATCTCACATTCTATTTTATGTCCGGTATCTCGCTTATCTCACTTCGTCATTTCGATAGAGTCCTTCGGTCATTGAATGTTGTTATTAACTCATGTCAATCTGTATATGGTTCTTTGTGACAGCTCTCATTTCTATGCATTACATACACCTAATAGGCCTGTAGCATTTCTTATAGAGTGGAGTGCTACAAGACCATTCATCATTTTTTTGATACATAAGCCAAAGGCCATAGCACTGGCGACGGCTCCGGCATAAATGCAAGGAGGATGTATAGCTGATATAGGATCTTGTGGAACAGGATTTGATTCTGCAAGCGGTTCGGTACGAACGAAGAAATTTCGAACAAAAGGATCGGAACTCGCTGATAGGAAAGGAGAGAAAAACAAAGCAATGCCAAGAGCTCCTATTGATGTATGATCAATCCTTCGGGTCTGTACGGAATCATCGATTACCATAGACGAAGCTCTCTCTTTATCATCTCGTGCCAGATGCAACAAAAACAAAGGATGAGTCCTTTTTCGTTCAGAATCAACAAGCATTATAGAGCATGTTCTACGATAGATAACGAAGGGAGTGTACAACTGGGGCCTGTTTGATGACGGTACAGAGTCATGAGTGGCCCCACTTTTTTGTTCGTAACGAGGACTTAGAATGTAAAGAGAGTGTGTTTTTAACAAGTTAAACTTACGATTTGACAAGTTAAAGTTAAGTTTTGACAAGTTAAAGTAGGTTTTTTACAAGTTAAAGTAGGTTTTTTACAACTTGAAGTACGTTTTTAACCACATTTTTGACAAGTTAAAGTACGTTTTTTACAAGTTAATGTATGTTTTTAACAAGTTAAACTTACATTTTGCCAAGTTAAAGTTACGTTTTGACAAGTTAATGTAGGTTTTTTACAAGTTAAAGTTACGTTTTGACAAGTTAAAGTACGTTTTTTACAAGTTAAAGTACGTTTTTGACAATTTAAAGTACGTGGTTAACAAGTTAAAGTTACGTTTTGACAAGTTAAACTTACATTTTGACACGTTAAAACACGTTTTTAACAGGTTAAAGTATGTTTTTTACAAGTTGAAGTACATTTTTTACAAGTTAAAGTAAGTGTTTTACAAGTTGAAGTACGTTGTTTACAAGTTAAAGTACATTTTTTACCAGTTAAAGTTACGTTTTAACAACTTAAAGTTACGTTTTGACACATTAAAATTACATTTTGAAAAGCTAAAGTACGTTTTTTACAAGTTAAATTTACGTTTTGACAAGTTAAATTATGTTTTTAACAAGTTAAACTTACGTTTTGACAAATTAAAGTAACGTTTTGACAAGTTAAAGTAGATTTTTACAAGTTAAAGCACGTTTTTTACAAGTTGAAATACGTTTTTAAAAGTTAAAGTACATTTGTTACAAGTTAAACCACATTTTTGACAAGTTAATGTACGTTTTTTACAAGTTAATGTGTGTTTTTAAGAAGTTAAACTTACGATTTGACAAGTTAAAGTTAAGTTTTGACAAGTTAAAGTAGGTTTTTTACAAGTTAAAGTAGGTTTTTTACAACTTGAAGTACGTTTTTACAAGTTAAACCACATTTTTGACAAGTTAAAGTACGTTATTTACAAGTTAATTTATGTTTTTAACAAGTTAAACTTACATTTTGCCAAGTTAAAGTTACGTTTTGACAAGTTAATGTAGGTTTTTTACAAGTTAAAGTTACGTTTTGACAAGTTAAACTTACATTTTGACACGTTAAAATATGTTTTTTACAGGTTAAAGTACGTTTTTTACAAGATGAAGTACGTTTTTTACAAGTTAAAGTAAGTGTTTTACAAGTTGAAGTACGTTTTTTATAAGTTAAAGTAGGTTTTTTACAACTTGAAGTACGTTTTTACAAGTTAAACCACATTTTTGACAAGTTAAAGTACGTTTTTTACAAGTTGATGTATGTTTTTAACAAGTTAAACTTACGTTTTGACAAGTTAAAGTTATGTTTTGACAATTTAATGAAGGTTTTTTACAAGTTAAAGTAAGTGTTTTACAAGTTGAAGTACGTTTTTTACAAGTCAAAGTACATTTTTTACCAGTTAAAGTTACGTTTTAACAACTTAAAGTTACGTTTTGAACATTAAAATTACATTTTGACAAGTTAAATTACGTTTTTAACAAGTTAAACTTACGTTTTGAAAAATTAAAGTAACGTTTTGACAAGTTAAAGTAGATTTTTTACAAGTTAAAGTACATTTTTTACAAGTTGAAGTACGTTTTTAAAAGTTAAAGTACATTTGTTACAAGTTAAACCACATTTTTTACAAGTTGATGTGTTTTTTAACAAGTTAAACTTACGATTTGACAAGTTAAAGTTAAGTTTTGACAAGTTAAAGTAGGTTTTTTTACAAGTTAAAGTAGGTTTTTTACAACTTGAAGTACGTTTTTACAAGTTAAACCACATTTTTGACAAGTTAAAGTACGTTTTTTACAAGTTAATGTATGTTTTTAACAAGTTAAACTTACATTTTGCCAAGTTAAAGTTACGTTTTGACAAGTTAATGTAGGTTTTTTACAAGTTAAAGTTACGTTTTGAGAAGTTAAAGTACGTTTTTTACAAGTTAAAGTACGTTTTTGACAATTTAAAGTACGTGGTTAACAAGTTAAAGTTACGTTTTGACAAGTTAAACTTACATTTTGACACGTTAAAACACGTTTTTAACAGGTTAAAGTATGTTTTTTACAAGTTGAAGTACGTTTTTTACAAGTTAAAGTAAGTGTTTTACAACTTGAAGTACGTTGTTTACAAGTTAAAGTACATTTTTTACCAGTTAAAGTTACGTTTTAACAACTTAAAGTTACGTTTTGACACATTAAAATTACATTTTGAAAAGCTAAAGTACGTTTTTTACAAGTTAAATTTACGTTTTGACAAGTTAAATTATGTTTTTAACAAGTTAAACTTACGTTTTGACAAATTAAAGTAACGTTTTGACAAGTTAAAGTAGATTTTTTACAAGTTAAAGCACGTTTTTTACAAGTTGAAATATGTTTTTAAAAGTTAAAGTACATTTGTTACAAGTTAAACCACATTTTTGACAAGTTAATGTACGTTTTTTACAAGTTAATGTGTGTTTTTAACAAGTTAAACTTACGATTTGACAAGTTAAAGTTAAGTTTTGACAAGTTAAAGTAGATTTTTTACAAGTTAAAGTAGGTTTTTTACAACTTGAAGTACGTTTTTACAAGTTAAACCACATTTTTGACAAGTTAAAGTACGTTATTTACAAGTTAATTTATGTTTTTAACAAGTTAAACTTACATTTGCCAAGTTAAAGTTACGTTTTGACAAGTTAAACTTACATTTTGACACGTTAAAATATGTTTTTTACAGGTTAAAGTACGTTTTTTACAAGATGAAGTACGTTTTTTACAAGTTAAAGTAAGTGTTTTACAAGTTGAAGTACGTTTTTTATAAGTTAAAGTAGGTTTTTTACAACTTGAAGTACGTTTTTACAAGTTAAACCACATTTTTGACAAGTTAAAGTACGTTTTTTACAAGTTGATGTATGTTTTTAACAAGTTAAACTTACGTTTTGACAAGTTAAAGTTATGTTTTGACAATTTAATGAAGGTTTTTTACAAGTTAAAGTAAGTGTTTTACAAGTTGAAGTACGTTTTTTACAAGTCAAAGTACATTTTTTACCAGTTAAAGTTACGTTTTAACAACTTAAAGTTACGTTTTGAACATTAAAATTACTTTTTGACAAGTTAAATTACGTTTTTAACAAGTTAAACTTACGTTTTGAAAAATTAAAGTAACGTTTTGACAAGTTAAAGTAGAGTTTTTACAAGTTAAAGTACATTTTTTACAAGTTGAAGTACGTTTTTAAAAGTTAAAGTACATTTGTTACAAGTTAAACCACATTTTTTACAAGTTAATGTGTTTTTTAACAAGTTAAACTTACGATTTGACAAGTTAAAGTTAAGTTTTGACAAGTTAAAGTATGTTTTTTAGAACTTGAAGCACGTTTTTACAAGTTAAACCACATTTTTGACAAGTTAAAGTACGCTTTTTACAAGTTAATGTATGTTTTTAACAAGTTAAACTTACGTTTTGACAAGTTATAGTTATGTTTTGACAAGTTAATGTAGGTTTTTTACAAGTTAAAGTTACGTATTGACAACTTAAAATACGTTTTTTACAAGTTAAATTACGTTTTTAACAAGTTAAACTTACGTTTTGAAAAATTAAAGTAACGTTTTGACAAGTTAAAGTAGATTTTTTACAAGTTAAAGCACGTTTTTTACAAGTTTAAGTACGTTTTTAAAAGTTAAAGTACATTTGTTACAAGTTAAACCACATTTTTGACAAGTTAATGTACGTTTTTTACAAGTTAATGTGTGTTTTTAACAAGTTAAACTTACGATTTGACAAGTTGAAGTTAAGTTTTGACAAGTTAAAGTAGGTTTTTTACAAGTTAAAGTAGGTTTTTTACAACTTCAAGTACGTTTTTACAAGTTAAACCACATTTTTGACAAGTTAAAGTACGTTTTTTATAAGTGGATGTATGTTTTTAACAAGTTAAACTTACGTTTTGACAAGTTAAAGTTATGTTTTGACAATTTAATGAAGGTTTTTTACAAGTTAAAGTAAGAGCTTTTTACAAGTTGAAGTACGTTTTTTACAAGTCAAAGTACATTTTTTACCCGTTAAAGTTACGTTTTAACAAATTAAAGTTACGTTTTGACACATTAAAATTACATTTTGACAAGTTAAATTACGTTTTTAACAAGTTAAACTTACGTTTTGACAAATTAAAGTAACGTTTTGAAAAGTTAAAGTAGATTTTTTACAAGTTAAAGTACATTTTTTACAAGTTGAAGTACGTTTTTAAAAGTTAAAGTACATTTGTTACAAGTTAAACCACATTTTTTACAAGTTAATGTGTTTTTTAACAAGTTAAACTTACGATTTGACTAGTTAAAGTTAAGTTTTGACAAGTTAAAGTAGGTTTTTTACAAGTTAAAGTATGTTTTTTAGAACTTGAAGCACGTTTTTACAAGTTAAACCACATTTTTGACAAGTTAAAGTACGCTTTTTACAAGTTAATGTATGTTTTTAACAAGTTAAAGTTACGTTTTGACAAGTTAAAGTTATGTTTTGACAAGTTAATGTAGGTTTTTTACAAGTTAAAGTTACGTATTGACAACTTAAAATATGTTTTTTACAAGTTAAATTACGTTTTTAACAAGTTAAACTTACGTTTTGAAAAATTAAAGTAACGTTTTGACAAGTTAAAGTAGATTTTTTACAAGTTAAAGCACGTTTTTTACAAGTTGAAGTACGTTTTTAAAAGTTAAAGTACATTTGTTACAAGTTAAACCACATTTTTGACAAGTTAATGTACGTTTTTTACAAGTTAATGTGTGTTTTTAACAAGTTAAACTTACGATTTGACAAGTTAAAGTTAAGTTTTGACAAGTTAAAGTAGGTTTTTTACAAGTTAAAGTAGGTTTTTTACAACTTCAAGTACGTTTTTACAAGTTAAACCACATTTTTGACAAGTTAAAATACGTTTTTTACAAGTGGATGTATGTTTTTAACAAGTTAAATTTACGTTTTGACAAGTTAAAGTTATGTTTTGACAAGTTAATGTAGGTTTTTTACAAGTTAAAGTAAGTGTTTTACAAGTTGAAGTACGTTTTTTACAAGTTAAAGTACATTTTTTACCAGTTAAAGTTACGTTTTAACAACATAAAGTTACGTTTTGACACATTAAAATTACATTTTGACAAGTTAAAGAACGTTTTTTACACGTTAAAGTTACGTTTTGACAAGTTAAATTACGTTTTTAACAAGTTAAACTTACGTTTTGACAAATTAAAGTAACTTTTGACAAGTTAAAGTAGATTTTTTACAAGTTAAAGTACATTTTTAACAAGGTGAAGTACGTTTTTAAAAGTTAAAGTACATTTGTTACAAGTTAAACAACATTTTTGACAAGTTAAAGTACGTTTTTTACAAGTTAATGTGTGTTTTTAACAAGTTAAATTTACGATTTGACAAGTTAAAGTTAAGTTTTGACAAGTTAAAGTAGGTTTTTTACAAGTTAAAGTATGTTTTTTAGAACTTGAAGTACGTTTTTACAGGTTAAACCACTTTTTTGACAAGTTAAAGTACGCTTTTTACAAGTTAATGTATGTTTTTAACAAGTTAAACTTACGTTTTGACAAGTTAAAGTTATGTTTTGAAAAATTAATGTAGGTTTTTTACAAGTTAAAGTTACGTATTGACAAGTTAAATTACGTTTTTTACAAGTTAAAGTGTTGGGATTGGTGCCCACAAAGGAGATATTAGACATTGAGATACTTTTTGTATTTATATTTTGCTGAAACATTGATATTAATAAATGTTCATTCTTTATAAGATTGTGTTTAGTTATGTTTAAGCTATTCTCTGAAACTGTCATCAACAAAAATGGTGTTAAGTACAGACTTGACAAGACAACCCCTTGTGACAAGTTTGAAACATTTGTTCGCAATCTAAAGATCGATAGAGCAATCGAATCTTATTATTGATTGTTAGCGTGAATCATGATATCTCATCTTGTGATATAGAGAGTTGTGACTCTATGATTCATACTTGGTATCTTATAGAATATACTGAATAAGACCAGTGACACTTAGAAGCTCAAGACAAAACTGTTTACACACTCGAGGCTTCAAGTTCACAACTAAAGGAGTATTATGATACTTACCTTAATCCTGAAGTGAATATGTAATTGACATTGCGCTTTGTGACATTTGATTCGTCAATGGGCAATGAATAAATTTTAGTTGCATCTGACCCGACTGTTGGTGTCACAAGGATGTAATGTTGGGTTACATGATTCACAGATATGGAATTCATGTAACAATGATGCAAATGCATTAGTATCACTCTATGCTTTGTTATGAGAGTGTGAATGAATAAACCTGGCCAGGTATTGAATGAGTTCATTCTTTGATTAAAACATGTGACATGTAAAGACATCTCACTCTATGTTTTTCTCATTCAAAAATAACAAAGGAGTTAGTGAAATAATAACTCGAGGGGTAAAACAGTAATCTTACATTCCCCTCAGTTACTGATACACATGAAGGGTAATATTGTAATATACTCCGTGGATCGTATGAGAAATTGTTTCATCATATCAAACATAAAAGATACGCACATGAATAGAGAGATTGTCAATATTGGTCCTTTAGTGGAATCGACCAATATTAAGAGTTAAAAGACGGAAAAAGTTTGTGAACTTTTGTGTCCGATCTTTATTCTAAAGCTTTGTTCATGTGGGTCTATGAGGTCTCAATGATAGACACTTGGAAGAGAATAAAAGAACTGGAAAAGTTGATTTACTCATTAAGTATAAATAGTGATTTATATTGAGAAAGTTATTTTCTTGAAACTCGATAAATAACTAGTTATTTATTTTGTTCATTGAATCACAAGATGTTATCATATTGATGATAACATTCTCGAGTGATTAAATATGTTAAAAGAAGAAAGTAAATTATTTCTCATTTCGTACTTATTCGATAACTATGAAATATATTTGATGATGTGTCATTAAATAATAATGAGAGTTCTAAATTAATTTTAGAAATTAAATCAAATATATTTAGGAACAAAAATCAAAGATATGGACGAGTAAGGGGAGAGTGTTTTGGCCGAATTCCTTAAGTGAATAGGGTCATGGGTTTGACCCAGCTTAAGCCCATTTATAACCTGTATAAATAAGGCTAAGAAACTCTAATCACTAACCCTAACCCTAGAGAATTTTCGGCACACACACTCTCCTTCCCCTTGTGTGTTTCTCGGCCGAAATCCCCAAAACAAAAGAAGAGAAAAATTGTTTTTCCTTTTTCAATCTTTGATTTCCTAATTGTTCTTAAGAGCCCACACTCTTGATCTCAATATTTTCCTTGTGTAATATTGTTGATTCATCACTTGTGGTGTTTGAATGATTTAGAAAATTGTTTTGGAATTTTTAAAATTGTTTTGAAAAGGTTTCAGCCCTCTAAAACGTCCCGAGGTCGTTTTCTGTGCATTCTGGTGACCTCCCAGCCTCCAGTCCTCCATTCCGGCGAGCCAAACACATTTCGGCGAAGGCTCCCTGTCAGGCGAGTTCCAATCCGGCGAGATAGGTCCAATCCGGCGAGGCAGATCCAATCCGGCGAGGTTCCCTGTCAGGCAAAGGGATTCCAGCGAGGCGCTCCAGTCCGGCGAGTCCAATCCGGCGATGGCAATCCGGCGAGGTCGTCAGGCGAGGCGTCCCAGAGATCTCCAATCCGGCGAAGCTTCCCAGTCCGGCGAGCTCTCTATTAGGCGTGTTCCCGTGCGGCGACAGAGTCCCATCCGGCGAGTGCCTAGTCCGGCGAGGCTCTCCAATCCGGCGAGCTCCCTGTCAGGCGAAGAACTCCAGTCCGGTGAGGCTCCCAGCTACTGTGCATTCTGGTGACCCTTCCCAGTCCGGCGAAGACGTTCCCAGGCAATCCGGCGAGGGTTTTCTCGGGATTTGGGCGTGACGTGGCATTCCGGCGATAGCTAGCAACGTCGTGGTTGTTTACAACCTCTTACTTAAGTATTTTCTCAAATTAAATAATTAAATATAAATTATATAATTGTTATATAAATTATTAGTTTAATTTTATTTGATTGAGCTTGTGAATTATAAATTGTTTATAATTGATTAATAAATTTTAATGTCTTAGGTTGTTAAATATATTAAAATTAGTTTTAATATATTAGATCTAATTATAATTTTCAGCCACATAGGATGTGTATTGTAATTAATATTGTTTAATTGTTAAATAAATTCCAACATAAAGAACGTTTTTTACAAGTTAAAGTTACGTTTTGACAAGTTAACGTTACATTTTGAAGTTAAAATACGTTTTTTACAAGTTAAAGTATGTTTTTTAAAAGTTGAAATACATTTTTTACAGGTTAATGTAAGTGTTTTTCAAGTTGAAGTACTTTTTTTATAAGTAAAAGTACATTTTTTACATATTAAAGTTACGTTTTAACAACTTAAAGTTACATTTTGACACATTAAAATTATATTCTGACAAGTTAAAGTACGTTTTTTATAAGTTAAAGTTACGTTTTGACAAGTTAAAGTTACGTTTTGACAAATTAAAGTAGATTTTTAACAAGTTAAAGTACGTTTTTTACAAGTTGAAGTACCTTTTTACAAGTTAAAGTACATTTGTTACAAGTTAAACTACATTTTTGACAAGTTAAAGTACGTTTTTTACAAGTTAATGTATGTTTTAAACAAGTTAAATTAACTATTTGACAAGTTAAAGTTACGTTTTGACAAGTTAATGTAGGGTTTTTACAAGTTAAAGTTACGTTTTGACAAGTTAAAGTACGTTTTTTACAAGTTAAAGTACGTTTTTACAAGTTAAAGTACGTTTTTAACAAGTTGAAGTACGTTTTTTACTAGTTAAAGTATATGTTTTACAAGTTGAAGTACGTTTTTTACAAGTTAAAGTACATTTTTTACAAGTTAAAGTTACGTTTCAACAAGTTAAAGATATGTTTTGACACATTAAAATTAAATTTGACAAGTTAAAGTACGTTTTTTACAAGTTAAAGTGTTATTCACAAGTTAAATTACGTTTTTAACAAGTTAAAGTTACGTTTTGACAAATTAAAGTTACGTTTTTACATGTAAAAGTAGGTTTTTGACAAGTTAAAGTACGTTTTTTACAAGTTGAAGTATATTTTTACAAGTTAAAGTACATTTGTTACAAGTTAAACCACATTTTTGACAAGTTATAGTACATTTTTTACAAGTTAATGTGTGTTTTTAACAAGTTAAACTTACGTTATGACAACTTAAAGTTACGTTTTGACAAATTAAAGTAGGTTTTTTACAATTTGAAGTATATTTTTTACAACTTGAAGTACGTTTTTAACAAGTTAAAGTTACGTTTTTACAAGTTAAAGTTACATTTTGAAGTTAAAATACGTTTTTTACAAGTTAAAGTATGTTTTTTAAAAGTTGAAATACATTTTTTACAGGTTAATGTAAGTTTTTTTCAAGTTGAAGTACTTTTTTTATAAGTAAAAGATCATTTTTTATAAATTAAAGTTATCTTTTAACAACTTAAAGTTACGTTTTGACACATTAAAATTATATTTTGACAAGTTAAAGTACGTTTTTTATAAGTTAAAGTTACGTTTTGACAAGTTAAATTACGTTTTTAACAAGTTAAAGTTACGTTTTGACAAATTAAAGTTACGTTTTGACAAATTAAAGTAGGTTTTTAACAAGTTAAAATACGTTTTTACAAGTTGAAGTACCTTTTTACAAGTTAAAGTACATTTGTTACAAGTTAAACTACATTTTAGACTAGTTAAAGTACGTTTTTTACAAGTTAAAGTTACGTTTTCACAAGTTAAATTACGTTTTTAACAAGTTAAACTTACGTTTTGACAAATTAAAGTTACGTTTTGACATGTAAAAGTAGGTTTTTTACAAGTTAAAGTACGTTTTTTACAAGAGTTAAAGTACGTTTTTTACAAATTAATGTGTGTTTTTAACAAGTTAAACTTACGTTTTGACAACTTAAAGTTACGTTTTGACAAATTAAAGTAGGTTTTTTACAAGTTAAAGTTACGTTTTAACAACTTAAAGTTACGTTTTGACACATTAAAATTACATTTTGACAAGTTAAAGTAAGTTTTTAATATGTTAAAGTTATGTTTTGACAAGTTAAATTACGTTTTTAACAAGTTAAAGTTACTTTTGACAAATTAAAGTTACGCTTTGACAAGTTAAAGTAGGTTTTTACAAGTTAAAATACGTTTTTTACAAGTTGAAGTACATTTTTACAACTTGAAGTACGTTTTTACAAGTTAAACCACATTTTTGACAAGTTAAAGTACGTTTTTTACAAGTTGATGTTTGTTTTTAACAAGTTAAACTAACTATTTGACAAGTTAAAGTTACGTTTTGACAAGTTAATGTAGGTTTTTTACAAGTTAAAGTTACGTTTTGACAAGTTAAAGTACGTTTTTTACAAGTTAAAGTACGTTTTTACAAGTTAAAGTACGATTTTTACAAGTTAAACTTACGTTTTGACAAGTTAAAGTTACCTTTTGACAAATTAAAGTAGGTTTTTTATAATTTAAAGTATGTTTTTTACAACTTGAAGTACGTTTTTACAAGTTAAACCACATTTTTGACAAGTTAAAGTACGTTTTTTACAAGTTAATGTATGTTTTTAACAAGTTAAACTTACATTTTGACAAGTTTAAGTTATGTTTTGACAAGTTAATGTAGGTTTTTTACAAGTTGAAGTACGTTTTTTACAAATTAAAGTAAGTGTTTTACATATTGAAGTACGGTTTTTACAAGTTAAAGTACGTTTTTTACAAGTTAAAGTTACGTTTTAACAACTTAAAGTTACATTTTGACACATTAAAATTATATTTTGACAAGTTAAAGTAAGTTTTTAATACGTTAAAGTTACGTTTTGACAAGTTAAATTACGTTTTTAACAAGTTAAAGTTACTTTTGACAAATTAAAGTTACGTTTTGACAAGTTAAAGTAGGTTTTTACAAGTTAAAATACGTTTTTTACAAGTTGAAGTACATTTTTACAAGTTAAAGTACATTTTCTAGAAGTTAAACCACATTTTTGACAAGTTAAAATACGTTTTTTACAAGTTAATGTATGTTTTTAACAAGTTAAACTCATGTTTTGACAAGTTAAAGTTACGTTTTGACAAGTTAATGTACGTTTTTTACAACTTAATGTTACGTTTTGACACGTTAAAGTACGTTTTTTACAAGTTAAAGTAAGTTTTTAACAAGTTAAACTTACGTTTTGACAAGTTAAAGTTACGTTTTGACAAGTTAAAGTAGGTATTTTACAATTTAAAGTATGTTTTTTAAAACTTGAAGTACGTTTTTACAAGTTAAACCACATTTTTGACAAGTTAAAGTACATTTTTTACAAGTTAATGTATGTTTTTAACAAGTTAAACTAACTATTTGACAAGTTAAAGTTACGTTTTGACAAGTTAAAGTTACGTTTTGACAAGTTAATGTAGGTTTTTTACAATTTAAAGTTACGTTTTGACAAGTTAAAGTACGTTTTTTACAAGTTAAAGTACGTTTTTTCAAGTTAAAGTACGTTTTTTACAAGTTGATGTATGTTTTTTACTAGTTAAAGTAAGTGTTTTACAAGTTGAAGTACGTTTATTACAAGTTAAAGTACATTTTTTACAAGTTAAAGTTACGTTTTAACAAGTTAAAGATACGTTTTGACACATACAAATTACATTTTGACAAGTTCAAGTACATTTTTTACAAGTTAAAGTTACGTTTTCAAAAGTTAAATTACGTTTTTAACAAGTTAAACTTACGTTTTGACAAATTAAAGTTACGTTTTGACAAGTTAAAGTAGGTATTTTACAATTTAAAGTATGTTTTTTACAACTTGAAGTACGTTTTTACAAGTTAAACCACATTTTTGACAAGTTAAAGTACATTTTTGACAAGTTAAACTAACTATTTGACAAGTTAAACCACATTTTTGACAAGTTAAACTAACTATTTGACAAGTTAAAGTTACGTTTTGACAAGTTAATGTAGGTTTTTTACAAGTTAAAGTTACGTTTTGACAAGTTAAAGTACGTTTTTTACAAGTTAAAGTACGTTTTTACAAGTTAAAGTACGATTTTTACAAGTTAAACTTACGTTTTGACAAGTTAAAGTTACCTTTTGACAAATTAAAGTAGGTTTTTTACAATTTAAAGTATGTTTTTTACAACTTGAAGTACGTTTTTACAAGTTAAACCACATTTTTGACAAGTTAAAGTACATTTTTTACAAGTTAATGTATGTTTTTAACAAGTTAAACTAACTATTTGACAAGTTAAAGTTACGTTTTGACAAGTTAATGTAGGTTTTTTACAATTTAAAGTTACGTTTTGCAAGTTAAAGTACGTTTTTTACAAGTTAAAGTACGTTTTTTCAAGTTAAAGTACGTTTTTTACAAGTTGATGTATGTTTTTTACTAGTTAAAGTAAGTGTTTTACAAGTTGAAGTACGTTTATTACAAGTTAAAGTACATTTTTTACAAGTTAAAGTTACGTTTTAACAAGTTAAAGATACGTTTTGACACATTCAAATTACATTTTGACAAGTTCAAGTACATTTTTTACAAGTTAAAGTTACGTTTTCAAAAGATAAATTACGTTTTTAACAAGTTAAACTTACGTTTTGATAAATTAAAGTTACGTTTTGACATGTTAAAATAGGTTTTTTACAAGTTAAAGTACGTTTTTTACAAGTTGAAGTACGTTTTTACAAGTTAAAGTACATTTGTTATAAGTTAAACTACATTTTTGACAAGTTAAATTACGTTTTTTACAAGTTAATCTGTGTTTTAACAAGTTAAACATATGTTTTGACAAGTTAAGGTTACGTTTTGACAAGTTAAAATAGGTTTTTTACAATTTAAAATATGTTTTTTACAACTTGAAGTACGTTTTTACAAGTTAAACCACATTTTTGACAAGTTAAAGTACGTTTTTACAAGTTAATGTATGTTTTTAACAAGTTAAACTTACGTTTTGACAAGTTAAAGTTATGTTTTGACAAGTTAATGTAGGTTTTTTACAACTTAAAGTTACGTATTGACAAGTTAAAATACGTTTTTTACAAGTTAAAGTACGTTTTTAACAAGTTAAAGTTACGTTTTGAGAAGTTAAAGTTACATTTCGACATATTAAAATACGTTTTTTAGAAGTTAAAGTACGTTTTTTACAAGTTGAAGTACGTTTTTAACAAGTTAAAGTAAGTGTTTTACAAATTGAAGTACGGTTTCTACAAGTTAAAGTACGTTTTTTACAAGTTAAAGGTACGTTTTAACAACTTAAAGTTACGTTTTGACAAATTAAAATTACATTTTGACAAGTTAAAGTAAGTTTTTTATAAGTTAAAGTTATGTTTTGACAAGTTAAATTACGTTTTTAACAAGTTAAAGTTACGTTTAGACAAATTAAAGTTACGTTTTGACAAGTTAAAGTAGGTTTTTTACAAGTTAAAGTACATTTTTACAAGTTGAAGTACCTTTTTAAAAGTTAAAGTACATTTTTTACAAGTTAAACCACATTTTTGACAAGTTAAAGTACGTTTTTTACAGGTTAATGTATGTTTTTAACAAGTTAAACTCACGTTTTGACAAGTTAAATTACGTTTTTAACAAGTTAAAGTTACGTTTAGACAAATTAAAGTTACGTTTTGACAAGTTAAAGTAGGTTTTTTACAAGTTAAAGTACGTTTTTACAAGTTGAAGTACCTTTTTAAAAGTTAAAGTACATTTTTTGCAAGTTAAACCACATTTTTGACAAGTTAAAGTACGTTTTTTACAAGTTAATGTATGTTTTTAACAAGTTAAACTCACGTTTTGACAAGTTAAAGTTACGTTTTGACAAATTAAAGTTACGTTTTGACAAGTTAAAGTACGTTTTTTACAAGTTAAAGTACGTTTTTTACAAGTTGAAGGACCTTTTTATAAGTTAAAGTACAATTTTTACAAGTTAATGTATGTTTTTAACAAGTTAAACTCACGTTTTGACAAGTTAAAGTTACGTTTTGACAAGTTATTGTACCTTTTTCACAACTTAATGTTATGATTTGACAAGTTAAAGTACGTTTTTTACAAGTTAAAGTACGTTTTTTACAAGTTAATGTATGTTTTTAACAAGTTAAACTTACGTTTTGACAAGTTAATGTTATGTTTTGACAAGTTAATGTAGGTTTTTTACAACTTAAAGTTACGTATTGACAAGTTAAAATACGTTTTTTACAAGTTAAAGAATGTTTTTTACAAGTTAAAGTACGTTTTTAACAAGTTAAAGTTACGTTTTGAGAAGTTAAAGTTACATTTCGACATATTAAAATACGTTTTTTAGAAGTTAAAGTACGTTTTTTACAAATTGAAGTACGGTTTCTACAAGTTAAAGTACGTTTTTTACAAGTTAAAGGTACGTTTTAACAACTTAAAGTTACGTTTTGACAAATTAAAATTACATTTTGACAAGTTAAAGTAAGTTTTTTATAAGTTAAAGTTATGTTTTGACAAGTTAAATTACATTTTTAACAAGTTAAAGTTACGTTTAGACAAATTAAAGTTACGTTTTGACAAGTTAAAGTAGGTTTTTTACAAGTTAAAGTACGTTTTTACAAGTTGAAGTACCTTTTTAAAAGTTAAAGTACATTTTTTACAAGTTAAACCACATTTTTGACAAGTTAAAGTACGTTTTTTACAAGTTAATGTATGTTTTTAACAAGTTAAACTCACGTTTTGACAAGTTAAATTACGTTTTTAACAAGTTAAAGTTACGTTTAGACAAATTAAAGTTACGTTTTGAAAAGTTAAAGTAGGTTTTTTACAAGTTAAAGTACGTTTTTACAAGTTGAAGTACCTTTTTAAAAGTTAAAGTACATTTTTTACAAGTTAAACCACATTTTTGACAAGTTAAAGTACGTTTTTTACAAGTTAATGTATGTTTTTAACAAGTTAAACTCACGTTTTGACAAGTTAAATTACGTTTTTAACAAGTTAAAGTTATGTTTTGACAAATTAAAGTTACGTTTTGACAAGTTAAAGTATGTTTTTTACAAGTTAAAGTACGTTTTTTACAAGTTGAAGTACCTTTTTATAAGTTAAAGTACATTTTTTACAAGTTAATGTATGTTTTTAACAAGTTAAACTCACGTTTTGACAAGTTAAAGTTACGTTTTGACAAGTTATTGTACCTTTTTCACAACTTAATGTTATGATTTGACAAGTTAAAGTACGTTTTTTACAAGTTAAAGTACGTTTTTTACAAGTTAAAGTACGTTTTTAACAAGTTAAAGTTACGTTTTGACAAGTTAAAGTTACGTTTTGACAAGTTAAAGTAGGTTTTTTACAAGTTCAAGTACGTTTTTAACAAATAAAATTTACGTCTTGACAAGTTAAAGTTACATTTTGACACGTTAAAATACGTTTTTTACAAATTAAAGTACGTTTTTTAGAAGTTGAAGTACGTTTTTTACAAGTTAAAGTACGTGTTTTACAAGTTGAAGTACGTTCTTTACAAGTTAAAGTACATTTTTTACAAGTTAAATTTACGTTTTAACAACTTAAAGTTATGTTTTGACACATTAAAATTACATATTGACAAGTTAAAGTACTTTTTTTAGAAGTTAAAGTTACGTATTGACAAGTTAAACTACGTTTTTAACAAGTTAAACTTACGTTTTGACAAATTAAAGTTACGTTTTGACAAGTTAAAGTAGGTTTTTTACAAGTTAAAGTTTGTTGTTTACAAGTTGAAGTACGTTTTTACAATTTAAGTCCATTTGTTACAAGTTAAACCACATTTTTGACAAGTTAAAGTACGTTTTTTACAAGTTAATGTATGTTTTTAACAAGATCAACTTACGTTGCGACAACTTAAAGTTACGTTTTGACAAGTTAAAGTAGGTTTTTTACAAGTTAATGTTACATTTTTGACAAGTTAAAGTACATTTTTTACAAGTTAAAGTACGTGTTTTACAAGTTTAAGTACGTTTTGAACAAGTTAAAGTTACGTTTTGACGAAATAAAGTTACATTTTCACACGTTAAAATACGTTTTTTTACAAGTTAATCTACGTTTTTTACAAATTGAAGTATGTTTTTTACAAGTTAAAGTACGTTTTTAACAAGTTAAAGTTACGTTTTCACAAGTTAAAGTTACGTTATTTACAAGTTAAAGTTACGTTTTGACAATATAAAGATATATTTTGACTTGTTAAAACATAACTTTACCTTGTAAAAAACGTAACTTTTACTTGTCAAAATAAAACTTTAATTGGTAAAAAGTACCTTTAAATTGTAAAAAATATATATTTAAATTGTCAAAATATAACTTTAAAATGTCGAAATGTAAGTTTATCTTGTCAAAATGTAAATTTAACTAGTAAAAACGTGTCTTTAACTTGTCTAAATGTAACTTTCAAATGTCAAAATGTAACTTTAACTTGTCAAAACTTAACTTTAACTTGTAAAAAAAACGAAACTTTAAGTTGTACAAAAACTAACCTTAATTTGTCAAACGTAACTCTAACTTGTTACAACATAATTTTATCTTGTAATAAACGTAACTTTAATTTGTCAAAGTAAATCTTTATCTTGTCAAAACGTAACTTTAACTTGTAAATAACGTAACTTTAACTTGAGCAAATGTAACATTAACTTGTCAAAACGTAAATTTAACTTGTAAAAAACGTATCTTTAACTTGTCTGAATGTAAGTTTAAAATGTCAAAGTGTAACTTTAACTTGTCAAAACGTAACTATAATTTGTAAAAAACGTAACTTTACCTCGTAGAAAAAGTAAATTTAATTTGTTAAACGTAACTTTACCTTGTAAGAAAATTAACTTTAACTTGTCAAAATGTAATTTAACTTGTCAAAATATACATTTAACTTGTAAAAAAAGTATCTTTAAATTGTCAAAATTTAACTTTAAAATGAAAAAATATAACTTTATATTGTCAAAATGTAACTTTTACTTGTAAAAATTGTATGTTTAACTTGTCAAAATGTAAGTTTAAAATGTCAAAATGTAACTTTAAATTGTCAAAATGTAACTTTAATTTGTCAAAATGGAACTTTAAAATGTCAATTTAAAATTAACTTGTCACAATGTAACTTAAACTTGTAATATTCGTATCTATAACTAGTGAAAATGTAACTTTAACTTGTAAATAACGTAACTTTAACCTGTCAAAATGTAACTTCAACTTGTCAAAACGTAACTTTAACTTGTTAAAAACGTACTTTAAATTGTAAATCACGTACTTTAACTTGTAAAAATCTTATTTTAACTTGTCAAAATGTAACTTTAACTTGTTAAAAACGTACTTTAACTTATAAAAAACGTAATTTCAATTGTCAAAATGTAACTTTAACTTGTCAAAACGTAACTTTAACTTGTTAAAAACGTATTTTAACTAATTAAAAACGTACTTCAACTTCTAAAAAACGTACTTTAACTTGTAAAAAACCATATTTTAATTTGTCAATATGTAACTTGAACTTGTCAAAACGAAACTTTACATGTTAAAAACGTACTTTAACTTGTAAAAAACGAACTTTAACTTGTAAAAAACGTACTTTAACTTGTCAAAACGTAACTTTAACTTGTTCAAAACGTACTTTAACTTGTAAAAAATGTACTTTAACTTGTAAAAAACGTACTTTAACTTGTCAAAACGTAACTTTAACTTGTCAAAACATAACTTTAACTTGTAAAAAACATACATTAACTTGTAAAAAACATACTTTAACTTGTTAAAAATGTGGTTTAACTTGTAACAAATGTACTTTAACTTGTAAAAACATACTACAGCTTGTAAAATGTAAATTTAACTTGTAAAAAAAGTATCTTTAACTTGTCAAAACGTAACTTAAAAACGTTAATACGTAACTTTAACTTGTCAAATTGTAATTTTAACTTGTAAAAACGTAACTATAACTTGTAAAAAATGTATCTTAAAATTGTCAAAATATAAACTTTTAAATGTGAAAATATAACATTAACTTTCAATACGTATATTTAACTTGTAAAAAACATATCTTTAACTTGTCTAAATGTAACTTCAAAATGTCAAAATGTAACTTTAACTTGACAAAACGTAACTTTAATTTGTAAAAAATGTAACTTTAACTGGTAAAAAAACTAGATTTAATTTTCAAACGTAACTTTAACTTGTTAAAACATAACTTTTCCTTGTAAAAAACGTACGTTTTACTTGCCAAATTATAACTTTAACTTGTCAAAACCTACCTTTAAATTGTAAAAAATGTATCTTTAAATTGTCTAAATGTAACTTTAAAATGTCAAAATGTAACATTATCTTGTATAAATGTAAATTTAACTAGTAAAAAAAGTATCTTTAACTTGGTTAAATGTATCTTTAAAATTTCAAAATGTAACTTTAATTTGTCAAAACTTAACTTTAACTTGTAAAAAAAGGAAACTTTTACTTGTACAAAAAGTACCTTTAATTTGTCAAACGCAACTCTAACGTGTTACAACGTAACTTTGCCGTGTAATAAACGTAACTTTAAATTGTCAAAATGTATCTTTATCTTGTCAAAACGAACTTTAATTTGAAAATAATGTAACTTTAACTTGTCAAAACTTAACTTTAACTTGTAAAAAACGTATCTTTAAGTTGTCAAAATGTAACTTTAAAATGTCAATATGTAACATTAACTTGTCAAAATGTAAATTTAACTTGTAAAAAACGTATCTTTAACTTGTCTAAATGTAACGTTAAAATGTCAAAGTGTAACTTTAACTTGTCAAAACGTAATTTTTTGTAAAAAACGTAACTATAACCTGAAAAAAAAAAGTAAATTTAATTTGTCAAACGTAACATTAACTTTTTAAAACGTAACTTTACCTTGTAAAAAACGTAACTTTCACTTGTCAAAATATAACTTTAACATGTCAAAACGTACCTTTAACATGTAAAAAACGGATTTTTAACTTGTCAAAATGTAAATTTAAAATGTCAAAATGTAACATTAATTTGTCAAAACGTAAATTTAACTTGTAATAAACTTATCTTTAACTTGCCTAAATTTTTAAATGTAACTTTAACTTGTAAAAAAGTTACTTTAATTTGAAAAAAACGGAAATATAATTTGTAAAAAAAGTAACTTTAACTTGTTAAAACATAAATTTACCTTCTAAAAAAATGTAAGTTTAACTTGTCAAAATGTAACTTTAACTTGTAAAAACGTACCTTTAACTTGTAAAAAACATATCTTTAAATTGTCAAAATGTAACTTTAAAATGTCAAAATATAACTTTATCTTGTCAAAACGTAACTTTAACTTGTAAAAAACGTATCTTTAACTTGTCTAAATGTAACTTCAAATGTCAAAGTGTAACTTGAACTTGTCAAAACGTAACTTTAATTTTTATAAAACGTAACTTTAACTTGTCAAAATATAACTTTAAAATCGCAAAATGTAACTTTAATTTGCCAAAATGTATCTTTAACTTGTCAAAATGGAACTTTAAAATGTCAAAATTTAAAATTAAATTGTCAAAATTAAACTTTAACTTGTAAAAAACGTATCTTTAACTTGTCTAAATGTAACTTCAAATGTCAAAGTGTAACTTGAACTTGTCAAAACGTAACTTTAATTTTTATAAAACGTAACTTTAACTTGTCAAAATATAATTTTAAAATGGCAAAATGTAACTTTAATTTGCCAAAATGTATCTTTAACTTGTCAAAATGGAACTTTAAAATGTCAAAATTTAAAATTAAATTGTCAAAATTAAACTTTAACTTGACAAAATGTAACTTTAACTTGACAAAATGTATCTTTAACTTTTGAAAATGTAACTTTAAAATGTCAAAATGTATCATTCACTTGTCAACTTGTAAATTTAACTTGTAAAAAACGTATCTTTAACTTGTCAAAACATAACTTTATCTTGTCAAAACATAACTTTATCTTTTCAAAACGTACCTTTATCTTGTAAAAACGTATCTTTAACTTGTCTAAAGGTAATTTTAAAATGTAAAAGTGTAACTTAAACTTGTCAAAATTTAACTTTAAAATGTCAATATGTAATGTTAACATGTCAAAATGTAAATTTAACTTGTAAAGAACGTATCTTTTACTTGACTAAATGTAACGTTAAAATGTCAAAATGTAACTTTAACTTGTCAAAACGTAACTTTAATTTTTTAAAAACGTAACTATGACTTTTAAAAAAAGTAAATTTAATTTGTCAAACGCAACTTTAAATTGTTAAAACGCAATTTTACCTTGTAAAAAACGTAACTTTCACTAGTCAAAATGTAACATTAATTTGTCAAAACGTACCTTTAACTTGTATCAAAACTATCTTTAAATTTTCATAATGAAACTTTAAAATGACAAAATATAACTTTATCTTGTCCAAACGTAAATTTAACTTGTAAAATCGTATCTTTAACTTATCAAAATGTAACTTTCAAAAGTCAAAATGTAACTTTAATTTGCCAAAATGTATCTTTAACTTATCAAAATGTAATTTTAAAATGTCAAAATTTAAAATTAACTTGTCAATATGTAACTTTAACTTGTCAAAACGTAACTTTTACTTGTAATATGCGTATCTTTAACTTGTCAAAATATAATAACTTTCAATACGTAAATTTAACTTGTAAAAAACCCATCTTTAACTTGTCTAAATGTAACTTTAAAATGTCAAAATGTAACTTTAACTTGTCAAAACGTAACTTTAATTTTTTAAAAACGTAACTGTAAATTTTAAAAAAAGTAAATTTAATTTGTCAAACGTAACTTTAAATTGTTAAAACGTAACTTTACCTTGTAAAAAACGTAACTTTCACTTGTCAAAATGTAACATTAATTTGTCAAAACGTACCTTTAACTTGTATAAAAAGTATCTTTAAATTTTCATAATGAAACTTTAAAATGACAAAATATAACTTTATCTTGTCCAAACGTAAATTTAACTTGTAAAATCGTATCTTTAACTTATCAAAATGTAACTTTCAAAATTTAAAATGTAACTTTAGTTTGCCAAAATGTATCTTTAACTTATCAAAAATTAACTTTAAAATATCAAAATTTAAAATTAACTTGTCCAAATGTAACTTTAACTTGTCAAAACGTAACTTTTACTTATAATATGCGTATCTTTAAGTTGTCAAAATGGAAGTTTAAAATGTCAAAATGTAACTTTAATTTGTCAAAATGTAACTTTAACCTGTCAAAATGTAACTTTAAAATGTCAAAATTTAAAATAAATTTGTCAAAATGTAACTTTAACTTGTCAAAACGTAACTTTTACTTGTAATATGCGTATCTTTAACTTGTCAAAATGTAACTTTAAAATGTCAAAATGTAACATTGTCTTGTCAACACGTAAATTTAACTTGTAAAAACCGAATCTTTAGCTTGTCAAAACGTAACTTTATCTTGTCAAAACGTAGTTTGATTTTGTAAAAAATTAAATTTAACATGTCAAAATGTAACTTTAAAATGTCAAAATGTAACTTTACCTTATCAAAATGTTACTTTAACTTGTAAAAACCGTATCTTTAATTTGTCAAAACTTAACTTAAAAATGTTAAAATGTATCTTTAACTTGTAAAATTGTAAGTTTAACTTGTAAAAACGTAACTATAACTTGTAAAAAATGTATCTTTAAATTGTCAAAATATAACTTTTAAATGTCAAAATGTAACATTAACTTGTCAAAATGTAAATTTAACTTGTAAAAAAGGTATCTTTAACTTGTCTAAATTTAAATTTAAAATGTCAAAATGTAACTTTAACTTGTTAAACCTTAACTTTACCTTGTAAAAAAACGAAACTTTAACTTGTAAAATAAGTAGCTTTAATTTTAAAAAAGTAACTATAACTTGTGACAACGTAACTTTACCTTGTAAAAAACGTAACTTCAAATTGTCAAAATGTATCTTTATCTTGTCAAAACATAACTTCAACTTGTAAATAACGAAACTTTAAGTTATCAAAACGTATCTTTAAATTGTCAAAAACGTAACTTTAACTTGTAAAAAACGTATTCCTTAACTTGTCAAAATTTAACTTTAAACTGTCAATATGTAACATTAACTTGTCAAAATGTAAATTTAACTTGTAAAAAACGTATCTTTAACTTGTGTAAATGTAACGTTCTAATGTCAAAGTGTAACTTTAACTTGTCAAAACGTAACTTTAATTTGTAAAAAACGTACCTATAACTTTTAAAAAAAGTAAATTTAATTTATCAAACGGAACTTTTACTTGTTTAAACGTAACTTTACCTTGTAAAAAACGTAACTTTCACTTGTCAAAATGTAACTTTAACTTGTCATAACGTACCTTTAACTTGTATAAATCGTATCTTTAAATTGCAAAATGTAACTTTAAAAAGTCAAAATAAACTTTATCTTGTCAAAACGTAACTTTAGCTTGTAAAAATAGTATCTTTAACTTGTCAAAATATAACTTTAAAATGGCAAAATGTAACTTTAATTTGCCAAAATGTATCTTTAACTTGTCGAAATGGAACTTTAAAATGTCAAAATTTAAAATTAATTTGTCAAAATTTAACTTTAACTTGACAAAATGTAACTTTAACCTGACAAAATGTATGTTTAACTTTTGAAAATATAACTTTAAAATGCAAAATGTATCATTCACTTGTCAACTTGTAAATTTAACTTGTAAAAAACCTATCTTTAACTTGTCAAAACATAACTTTATCTTGTCAAAACATAACTTTATCTTTTCAAAATGTAACTTTATCTTGTAAAAAACGTATCTTTAACTTGTCTAAATGTAATTTTAAAATGTAAAAGTGTAACTTAAACTTGTCAAAAGTTAACTTTAAAATGTCAAATGTAATGATAACATATCAAAATGTAAATTTAATTTGTAAAAAGTATCTTTTACTTGACTAAATGTAACGTTAAAATGTCAAAATGTAACTTTAACTTGTCAAAACGTAACTTTAATTTTTTAAAAACGTAACTGTAACTTTTAAAAAAGGTAAATTTAATTTTTCAAACATAACTTTAAATTGTTAAAATGTAACTTTACCTTGTAAAAAACGTAACTTTCACTTGTCAAAATGTAACATTAATTTGTCAAAACGTACCTTTAACTTGTATAAAAAGTATCTTTAAATTTTCATAATGAAACTTTAAAATGACAAAATATAACTTTATCTTGTCCAAACGTAAATTTAACTTGTAAAATCGTATCTTTAACTTATCAAAATGTAACTTTCAAAAGTCAAAATGTAACTTTAATTTGCGAAAATGTATCTTTAACTTATCAAAATTTAACTTTAAACTGTCAAAATTTAAAATTAACTTGTCAAAATGTAACTTTAACTTGTCAAAACGTAACTTTTACTTGTAATATGCGTATCTTTAACTTGTCAAAATGGAAGTTTAAAATATCAAAATGTAACTTTAATTTGTCAAAATGTAACTTTAACTTGTCAAAATGTAACTTTAAAATGTCAAAATTTGAAATGAACTTGTCAAAATGTAACTTTAACTTGTCAAAACGTAACTTTTACTTGTAATATGCGTAACTTTAACTTGTCAAAATGTAACTTTAAAATGTCAAAATGTAACATTGTCTTGTCAACAAGTAAATTTAACTTGTAAAAACTGTATCGTTAGCTTGTCAAAACGTAACTTTATCTTGTCAAAATGTACTTTGATTTTGTAAAAAATTAACTTTAACATGTCAAAATGTTAATTTAAAATGTCAAAATGTAACTTTACCTTATCAAAACGTTACTTTAACTTGTAAAAACCGTATCTTTAACTTGTCAAAACCTAACTTAAAAATGTTAAAATGTATCTTTAACTTGTCAAAATATAATTTTTAAATGTCAAAATGTAACATTAACTTGTCAAAACGTAAATTTAACTTATAAAAAATGTATCCTGAACTTGTCTAAATGTAACTATAAAATGTCAAAATGTAACTTTAACTTGTTAAACCTTAACTTTACCTTGTAAAAAACGAAACTTTAACTTGTAAAATAAGTAGTTTTAATTATAAAAAAGTAACTATAACTTGTTACAACGTAACTTTACCTTGTAAAAAACGTAACTTCAAATTGTCAAAATGTATATTTATCTTGTCAAAACATAACTTCAACTTGTAAATAACGAAACTTTAAGTTATCAAAACGTATCTTTAAATTGTCAAAAACGTAACTTTAACTTGTAAAAAACGTATTCCTTAACTTGTCAAAATTTAACTTTAAACTGTCAATATGTAACATTACCTTGTCAAAATGTAAATTTAACTTGTACAAAACGTATCTTTAACTTGTGTAAATGTAACATCCAAATGTCAAAGTGTAACTTTAACTTGTCAAAACGTAACTTTAATTTGTAAAAAACGTAACTATAACTTTTAAAAAAAGTAAATTTAATTTATCAAACGTAACTTTAACTTGTTTAAACGTAACTTTAACTTGTAAAAAATGTATCTTTAAATTGTCAAAATGTAACTTTAAAATGTCAAAATTTAAAATTAACTTGTCAAAATGTAACTTTAACTTGTCAAAACGTAACTTTAACTTGTAATATGCGTATCTTTAACTTGACAAAATGTAACTTTAAAATGTCAAAATATTTCATTCACTTGTCAACACGTAAATTTAACTTGTAAAAACCGTATCTTTAGCTTGTCAAAACGTAACTTTATCTTGTCAAAACGTAATTTGAACTTGTAAAAAATTAACTTTAACATGTCAAAATGTAACTTTAAAATCTCAAAATATAACTTTAACTTGTCAAACCGTTACTTTAACTTGTAAAAAGCGTATCTTTAACTTGTCAAAACGTAACTTAAAAATGTTAAAATGTAACTTTAACTTGTCAAATTGTAATTTTAACTTGTAAAAACGTAACTATAACTTGTAAAAAACGTATCTTTAAATAGTCAAAATATAACTTTTAATGTCAAAATGTAACACTAACTTTTCAAAACGTAAATTTAACTTGTAAAAAAGGTATCTTTAACTTGTCTAAATGTAACTTTAAAATGTCAAAATGTAACTTTAACTTGTAAAAACGTTACTTTAATTTGAAAAAAACGTAAATATAACTTGTAAAAAAAGTAACTTTAACTTGTTAAAACGTATCTCTAAATTGTCAAAATATAAACTTTTAAATGTCAAAATATAATAACTTTCAATACGTAAATTTAACTTGTAAAAAACCCATCTTTAACTTGTCTAAATGTAACTTTAAAATGTCAAAATGTAACTTTAACTTGTCAAAACGTAACTTTAATTTTTTTAAAACGTAACTGTAACTTTTAAAAAAAGTAAATTTAATTTGTCAAACGTAACTTTAAATTGTTAAAACGTAACTTTACCTTGTAAAAAAACGTAACTTTCACTTGTCAAAATGTAACATTAATTTGTCAAAACGTACCTTTAACTTGTATAAAAAGTATCTTTAAATTTTCATAATGAAACTTTAAAATGACAAAATATAACTTTATCTTGTCCAAACGTAAATTTAACTTGTAAAATCGTATCTTTAACTTATCAGAATGTAACTTTCAAAATTCAAAATGTAACTTTAATTTGCCAAAATGTATCTTTAACTTATCAAAAATTAACTTTAAAATGTCAAAATTTAAAATTAACTTGTCAAAATGTAACTTTAACTTGTCAAAACGTAACTTTTACTTGTAATATGCGTATCTTTAAGTTGTCAAAATAGAAGTTTAAAATGTCAAAATGTAACTTTAATTTGTCAAAATGTAACTTTAACCTGTCAAAATGTAACTTTAAAATGTCAAAATTTGAAATAAACTTGTCAAAATGTAACTTTAACTTTTCAAAACGTAACTTTTACTTGTAATATGCGTATCTTTAACTTGTCAAAATGTAACCTTAAAATTTTAAAATGTAACATTGTCTTGTCAACACTTAAATTTAACTTGTAAAAACTGTATCGTTAGCTTGTCAAAACGTAACTTTATCTTGTCAAAATGTACTTTGATTTTGTAAAAAATGAACTTTAACATGTCAAAATGTAACTTTAAAATGTCAAAATGTAACTTTACCTTATCAAAACGTTACTTTAACTTGTAAAAACCGTATCTTTAACTTGTCAAAACTTAACTTAAAAATGTTAAAATGTAACTTTAACTTGTCAAATTGTAATTTTAACTTGTAAAAACGTAACTATAACTTGTAAAAAACGTATCTTTAAATAGTCAAAATATAACTTTTAATGTCAAAATGTAACACTAACTTGTCAAAACGTAAATTTAACTTGTAAAAACGGTATCTTTAACTTGTCTAAATGTAACTTTAAAATGTCAAAATGTAACTTTAACTTGTAAAAACGTTACTTTAATTTGAAAAAAACGTATGTATAACTTGTAAAAAAAGTAACTTTAACTTGTTAAAACGTATCTCTAAATTGTCAAAATATAAACTTTTAAATGTCAAAATATAATAACTTTCAATACGTAAATTTAACTTGTAAAAAACCCATCTTTAACTTGTCTAAATGTAACTTTAAAATGTCAAAATGTAACTTTAACTTGTCAAAACGTAACTTTAATTTTTAAAAAACGTAACTGTAACTTTTAAAAAAAGTAAATTTAATTTGTCAAACGTAACTTTAAATTGTTAAAACGTAACTTTACCTTGTAAAAAACGTAACTTTCACTTGTCAAAATGTAACATTAATTTGTCAAAACGTACCTTTAACTTGTATAAAAAGTATCTTTAAATTTTCATAATGAAACTTTAAAATGACAAAATATAACTTTATCTTGTCCAAACGTAAATTTAACTTGTAAAATCGTATCTTTAATTTATCAAAATGTAACTTTCAAAATTCAAAATGTAACTTTAATTTGCCAAAATGTATCTTTAACTTATCAAAAATTAACTTTAAAATGTCAAAATTTAAAATTAACTTGTCAAAATGTAACTTTAACTTGTCAAAACGTAACTTTAACTTGTAATATGCGTATCTTTAACTTGTCAAAATGGAAGTTTAAAATGTCAAAATGGAAGTTTAAAATGTCAAAATGTAACTTTAATTTGTCAAAATGTAACTTTAAAATGTCAAAATTTAAAATGAACTTGTCAAAATGTAACTTTAATTTGTCAAAACGCAACTTTTACTTTTAATATGCGTATCTTTAACTTGTCAAATTGTAACTTTAAAATGTCAAAATGTAACATTGTATTGTCAACACGTAAATTTAACTTGTTAAAACCGTATCGTTAGCTTGTCAAAAAGTAACTTTATCTTGTCAAAACGTAATTTTATTTTGTAAAAAATTAACTTTAACATGTCAAAATGTAACTTTAAAATATCAAAATGTAACTTTACCTTATCAAAACGTTACTTTAAATTGTAAAAACCGTATCTTTAACTTGTAAAAACATAACATAAAAATGTTAAAATGTATCTTTAACTTGTCAAATTGTAAGTTAAACTTGTAAAAACGTAACTATAACTTGTAAAAAATGTATCTTTAAATTGTCAAAATATAACTTTTAAATGTCAAAATGTAACATTAACTTGTCAAAACGTAAATTTAACTTGTCTAAATGTAACTTTAAAATGTCAAAATGTAACTTTAACTTGTTAAACCTTAACTTTACCTTGAAAAAAACGAAACTTTAACTTGTAAAATAAGTAGCTTTAATTTTAAAAAAGTAACTATAACTTGTTACAACGTAACTTTACCTTGTAAAAAACGTAACTTCAAATTGTCAAATGTATCTTTATCTTGTCAAAACATAACTTTAACTTGTAAATAACGAAACTTTAACTTATCAAAACGTATCTTTAAATTTTCAAAAACGTAACTTTAACTTGTAAAAAACGTATTCCTTAACTTGTCAAAATTTAACTTTAAACTGTCAATATGTAACATTAACTTGACAAAATATAAATTTAACTTGTACAAAACGTATCTTTAACTTGTGTAAATGTAACGTTCAAATGTCAAAGTGTAACTTTAACTTGTCAAAACGTAACTATAATTTGTAAAAAACGTAACTATAACTTTTAAAAAAAGTAAATTTAATTCATCAAACGTAACTTTAACTTGTTTAAACCTAACTTTACCTTGTAAAAACGTAACTTTCACTTGTCAAAATGTAACTTTAACTTGTCAAAACGTACCTTTAACTTGTATAAAACGTATCTTTAAATTGTCAAAATGAAACTTTAAAATGTCAAAATATAACTTTAACTTGTCAAAATGTAACTTTAAAATGTCGAAATGTAACTTTAATTTGCCAAAATGTATCTTTAACTTATCGAAATGTAACTTTAAAATGTCAAAATTTAAAATTAACTTGTCAAAATGTAACTTTATCTTTTCAAAACGTAACTTTATCTTGTAAAAAACGTTTCTTTAACTTGTCTAAATGTAATTTTAAAATGTAAAAGTGTAACTTAAACTTGTCAAAATTTAACTTTAAAATGTCAATATGTAATGTTAACATGTCAAAATGTAAATTTAACTTGTAAAAAACGTATCTTTTACTTGACTAAATGTAACGTTAAAATATCAAAATGTAACTTTAACTTGTCAAAACGTAACGTTAATTTTTTTAAAACGTAACTATAACTTTTAAAAAAAGTAAATTTAATTTGTCAAACGTAACTTTAAATTGTTAGAACGTAACTTTACCTTGTAAAAAACGTAACTTTCACTTGTCAAAATGTAACATTAATTTGTCAAAACGTACCTTTAACTTGTATAAAAAGTATCTTTAAATTTTCATAATGAAACTTTAAAATGACAAAATATAACTTTATCTTGTCCAAACGTAAATTTAACTTGTAAAATCGTATCTTTAACTTATCAAAATGTAACTTTCAAAAGTCAAAATGTAACTTTAGTTTGCCAAAATGTATCTTTAACTTATCAAAATGTAACTTTAAAATGTCAAAATTTAAAAATAACTTGTCAAAATGTAACTTTAACTTGTCAAAACGTAACTTTAACTTGTAATATGCGTATCTTTAACTTGACAAAATGTAACTTTAAAATGTCAAAATATTTCATTCACTTGTCAACACGTAAATTTAACTTGTAAAAACCGTATCTTTAGCTTGTCAAAACGTAACTTTAATTTGTCAAAACGTAATTTCAACTTGTAAAAAATTAACTTTAACATGTCAAAATGTAACTTTAAAATGTCAAAATATAACATTAACTTGTCAAAACGTTACTTTAACTTGTAAAAAGCGTATCTTTAACTTGTCAAAACGTAACTTAAAAATGTTAAAATGTAACTTTAACTTGTCAAATTGTCATTTTCACTTGTAAAAACGTAACTATAACTTGTAAAAAACGTATCTTTAAATAGTCAAAATATAACTTTTAATTTCAAAATGTAACACTAACTTTTCAAAACGTAAATTTAACTTGTAAAAAATGTATCTTTAACTTATCAAAATGTAACTTTAAAATGTCAAAATTTAAAATTAACTTGTCAATATGTAACTTTAACTTGTCAAAACGTAACTTTTACTTGTAATATGCGTATCTTTAACTTGTCAAAATGGAAGTTTAAAATGTCAAAATGGAAGTTTAAAATGTCAAAATGTAACTTTAATTTGTCAAAATGTAACTTTAAAATGTCAAAATTTAAAATGAACTTGTCAAAATGTAACTTTAACTTGTCAAAACGTAAATTTAACTTGTCTAAATGTAACTTTAAAATGTCAAAATGTAACTTTAACTTGTTAAAGCTTAACTTTACCTTGTAAAAAAACGAAACTTTAACTTGTAAAATAAGTAGCTTTAATTTTAAAAAAGTAACTATAACTTGTTACAACGTAACTTTACCTTGCAAAAAACGTAACTTCAAATTGTGAAATGTATCTTTATCTTGTCGAAACATAACTTTAACTTGTAAATAACGAAACTTTAACTTATCAAAACGTATCTTTAAATTGTCAAAAACGTAACTTTAACTTGTAAAAAACATATTCCTTAACTTGTCAAAATTTAACTTTAAACTGTCAATATGTAACATTAACTTGTCAAAATGTAAATTTAACTTGTACAAAACGTATCTTTAACTTGTGTAAATGTAACGTTCAAATGTCAAATTGTAACTTTAACTTGTCAAAACGTAACTTTAATTTGTAAAAAACGTAACTATAACTTTTAAAAAAAGTAAATTTAATTCATCAAACGTAACTTTAACTTGTTTAAACCTAACTTTACCTTGTAAAAAACGTAACTTTCACTTGTCAAAATGTAACTTTAACTTGTCAAAACGTACCTTTAACTTGTATAAAACGTATCTTTAAATTGTCAAAATGAAACTTTAAAATGTCAAAATATAACTTTAACTTGTCAAAATGTAACTTTAAAATGTCGAAATGTAACTTTAATTTGCCAAAATGTATCTTTAACTTATCGAAATGTAACTTTAAAATGTCAAATTTTAAAATTAACTTGTCAAAATGTAACTTTATATTTTCAAAACGTAACTTTATCTTGTAAAAAACGTATCTTTAACTTGTCTAAATGTAATTTTAAAATGTAAAAGTGTAACTTAAACTTGTCAAAATTTAACTTTAAAATGTCAATATGTAATGTTAACATGTCAAAATGTAAATTTAACTTGTAAAAAACGTATCTTTTACTTGACTAAATGTAACGTTAAAATATCAAAATGTAACTTTAACTTGTCAAAACGTAACGTTAATTTTTTAAAAACGTAACTATAACTTTTAAAAAAAGTAAATTTAATTTGTCTAACGTAACTTTAAATTGTTAGAACGTAACTTTACCTTGTAAAAAACGTAACTTTCACTTGTCAAAATGTAACATTAATTTGTCAAAACGTACCTTTAACTTGTATAAAAAGTATCTTTAAATTTTCATAATGAAACTTTAAAATGACAAAATATAACTTTATCTTGTCCAAACGTAAATTTAACTTGTAAAATCGTATCTTTAACTTATCAAAATGTAACTTTCAAAAGTCAAAATGTAACTTTAATTTGCCAAAATGTATCTTTAACTTATCAAAATGTAACTTTAAAATGTCAAAATTTAAAAATAACTTGTCAAAATGTAACTTTAACTTGTCAAAACGTAACTTTAACTTGTAATATGCGTATCTTTAACTTGACAAAATGTAACTTTAAAATGTCAAAATATTTCATTCACTTGTCAACACGTAAATTTAACTTGTAAAAACCGTATCTTTAGCTTGTCAAAACGTAACTTTAATTTGTCAAAACGTAATTTCAACTTGTAAAAAATTAACTTTAACATGTCAAAATGTAACTTTAAAATGTCAAAATATAACATTAACTTGTCAAAACGTTACTTTAACTTGTAAAAAGCGTATCTTTAACTTGTCAAAACGTAACTTAAAAATGTTAAAATGTAACTTTAACTAGTCAAATTGTAATTTTCACTTGTAAAAACGTAACTATAACTTGTAAAAAACGTATCTTTAAATAGTCAAAATATAACTTTTAATTTCAAAATGTAACACTAACTTTTCAAAACGTAAATTTAACTTGTAAAAAATGTATCTTTAACTTATCAAAATGTAACTTTAAAATGTCAAAATTTAAAATTAACTTGTCAATATGTAACTTTAACTTGTCAAAACGTAACTTTTACTTGTAATATGCGTATCTTTAACTTGTCAAAATGGAAGTTTAAAATGTCAAAATGGAAGTTTAAAATGTCAAAATGTAACTTTAATTTGTCAAAATGTAACTTTAAAATGTCAAAATTTAAAATGAACTTGTCAAAATGTAACTTTAACTTGTCAAAACGTAAATTTAACTTGTCTAAATGTAACTTTAAAATGTCAAAATGTAACTTTAACTTGTTAAAGCTTAACTTTACCTTGTAAAAAAACGAAACTTTAACTTGTAAAATAAGTAGCTTTAATTTTAAAAAAGTAACTATAACTTGTTACAACGTAACTTTACCTTGCAAAAAACGTAACTTCAAATTGTGAAATGTATCTTTATCTTGTCGAAACATAACTTTAACTTGTAAATAACGAAACTTTAACTTATCAAAACGTATCTTTAAATTGTCAAAAACGTAACTTTAACTTGTAAAAAACATATTCCTTAACTTGTCAAAATTTAACTTTAAACTGTCAATATGTAACATTAACTTGTCAAAATGTAAATTTAACTTGTACAAAACGTATCTTTAACTTGTGTAAATGTAACGTTCAAATGTCAAATTGTAACTTTAACTTGTCAAAACGTAACTTTAATTTGTAAAAAACGTAACTATAACTTTTAAAAAAAGTAAATTTAATTCATCAAACGTAACTTTAACTTGTTTAAACCTAACTTTACCTTGTAAAAAACGTAACTTTCACTTGTCAAAATGTAACTTTAACTTGTCAAAACGTACCTTTAACTTGTATAAAACGTATCTTTAAATTGTCAAAATGAAACTTTAAAATGTCAAAATATAACTTTAACTTGTCAAAATGTAACTTTAAAATGTCGAAATGTAACTTTAATTTGCCAAAATGTATCTTTAACTTATCGAAATGTAACTTTAAAATGTCAAATTTTAAAATTAACTTGTCAAAATGTAACTTTATATTTTCAAAACGTAACTTTATCTTGTAAAAAACGTATCTTTAACTTGTCTAAATGTAATTTTAAAATGTAAAAGTGTAACTTAAACTTGTCAAAATTTAACTTTAAAATGTCAATATGTAATGTTAACATGTCAAAATGTAAATTTAACTTGTAAAAAACGTATCTTTTACTTGACTAAATGTAACGTTAAAATATCAAAATGTAACTTAAACTTGTCAAAACGTAACGTTAATTTTTTAAAAACGTAACTATAACTTTTAAAAAAAGTAAATTTAATTTGTCTAACGTAACTTTAAATTGTTAGAACGTAACTTTACCTTGTAAAAAACGTAACTTTCACTTGTCAAAATGTAACATTAATTTGTCAAAACGTACCTTTAACTTGTATAAAAAGTATCTTTAAATTTTCATAATGAAACTTTAAAATGACAAAATATAACTTTATCTTGTCCAAACGTAAATTTAACTTGTAAAATCGTATCTTTAACTTATCAAAATGTAACTTTCAAAAGTCAAAATGTAACTTTAATTTGCCAAAATGTATCAATAACTTATCAAAATGTAACTTTAAAATGTCAAAATTTAAAATTAACTTGTCAAAATGTAACTTTAACTTGTCAAAACGTAACTTTAACTTGTAATAAGCGTATCTTTAACTTGACAAAATATAACTTTAAAATGTCAAAATATTTCATTTACTTGTCAACACGTAAATTTAACTTGTAAAAACCGTATCTTTAGCTTGTCAAAACGTAACTTTATCTTGTCAAAACGTAATTTCAACTTGTAAAAAATTAACTTTAACATGTCAAAACGTAACTTAAAAATGTTAAAATGTAACTTTAACTTTTGAAATTGTAATTTTAACTTTTAAAAACGTAACTATAACTTGTAAAAAACGTATCTTTAAATAGTCAAAATATAACTTTTAATGTCAAAATGTAACACTAACTTTTCAAAACGTAAATTTAACTTGTAAAAAAAGGTATCTTTAACTTGTCTAAATGTAACTTTAAAATGTCAAAATGTAACTTTAACTTGTAAAAACGTTACTTTAATTTGAAAAAAACGTAAATATAACTTGTAAAAAAAGTAACTTTAACTTGTTAAAACGTATCTCTAAATTGTCAAAATATAAACTTTTAAATGTCAAAATATAATAACTTTCAATACGTAAATTTAACTTGTAAAAAACCCATCTTTAACTTGTCTAAATGTAACTTTAAAATGTCAAAATGTAACTTTAACTTGTCAAAACGTAACTTTAATTTGTACAACATGTAACTTTAACTTGTAAAAAAACTATATTTAATTTGTCAAATGTAACTTTAACAAGTTAAAACGTAACTTTACCTTGTAAAAAACGTAACTTTAACTTGTTAAAACATAACTTTACCTTGTAAAAAACTTAACTTTTACTTGTCAAAAATATAACTTTAACTTCTCAAAACGTACCTTTAACTTGTAAAAAATGCATCTTTAAATTGTCAAAATGTAACTTTAAAGTGTCAAATTGTAACTTTATCTTGTCAAGACGTAAATTTAACTTGTAAAAAACGTATCTTTAACTTTTCTAAATGTAACTTTAACATGTCAAAATGTAACTTTAACTTGTTAAAACTTAACTTTAACTTCTAAAAAAACGTATCTTTAAATTGTCAAAATATAACCTTTAAATGTCAAAATGTAACATGAACTTTCAAAACGTAAATATAACTTATAAAAAACGTATCTTTAATTTGTCTAAATGTAACGTTAAAATGTCAAAGTGTAACTTGAACTTGTCAATACGTAACTTTAATTTGTTAAAATCATAACTTTAACTTGTAACTAAAGTAAATTTAATTTGTCAAACGTAACTTTAACTTGTTAAAACGTAACTTTACCTTGTAAAAAACGTAACTTTCACTTGTCAAAATGTAACTTTAATTTGTACAAACGTACCTTTAACTTGTATAAAACGTATCTTTAAATTGTCAAAATGAAACATTAAAATGTCAAAATATAACTTTATCTTGTCAAAACGTAAATTTAACTTGTAAAAAACGTATGTTTAACTTGTCTAAATGTAACGTTAAAATGTCAAAGTATAACTTTAACTTGTCAAAACGTAACTTTAATTTGTTAAAATCATAACTTTAACTTGTAACAAAAGTAAATTTAATTTGTCAAACGTAACTTTAACTTGTTAAAACGTAACTTTACCTTGTAAAAAACGTAACTTTCACTTGTCAAAATGTAACTTTAATTTGTACAAACGTACCTTTAACTTGTATAAAACGTATCTTTAAATTGTCAAAATGAAACTTTAAAATGTCAAAATATAACTTTATCTTGTCAAAACGTAAATTTAACTTATAAAAAACGTATGTTTAACTTGTCTAAATGTAACGTTAAAATGTCAAAGTGTAACTTTAACTTGTCAAAACGTAACTTTAATTTGTTAATCATAACTTTAACTTGTAAAAAAAGTAAATTTAATTTGTCAAACGTAACTTTAACTTGTTAAAAACGTAACTTTACCTTGTAAGAAACGTAACTTTCACTTGTTAAAACATAACTTTACCTTGTAAAAACGAACCTTTAACTTGTATAAAACGTATCTTTAAATTGTCAAAATGAAACTTTAAAATGTCAAAATATAACTTTAACTTGTCAAGATATAACTTTAACTTGTAAAAAAAGTATCTTTAACTAGTCAAAAGGTAACTTTAAAATGTCAAAATGTAACATTAAATTGTCAAAACGTAAATTTAACTTGTAATAAACGTATCTTAAACTTGTCTAAATGTAACTTTAAAATGTCAAAGTGTAACTTTAACTTGTCAAAATGTAACTTTAATTTGTAAAAAACGTAACTATAACTTGTACAAAATGTAAATTTAATTTTTCAAACGTAATTTTAACTTGTTAAAACGTAACTTTACGTTGTAAAAAACGTAACATTCACTTGTCAAAATGTAACTTTAACTTGTCAAAACGTACCTTTAACTTGTATAAAACGTATCTTTAAATTATCAAACTGAAACTTTAAAATGTAAAAATATAACTTTATCTTGTCAAAACGTAAATTTAACTTGTAAAAAACGTATCTTTAACTTGTCTAAATGTAACTTTAAAATGTCAAAATGTAACTTTAACTTGTTAAAACTTAACTTTAACTTCTAAAAAAACGTATCTTTAAATTGTCAAAATATAACTTTTAAATGTCAAAATGTAACATGAACTTTCAAAACGTAAATATAACTTGTAAAAAACGTATCTTTAACTTGTCTAAATGTAACGTTAAAATGTCAAAGTGTAACTTGAACTTGTCAATACGTAACGTTAATTTGTTAAAATCATAACTTTAACTTGTAACAAAAGTAAATTTAATTTGTCAAACGTAACTTTAACTTGTTAAAACGTAACTTTACGTTATAAAAAACGTCACTTTCACTTGTCAAAATGTAACTTTAATTTGTACAAACGTACCTTTAACTTGCATAAAACGTATCTTTAAATTGTCAAAATGAAACTTTAAAATGTCAAAATATAACTTTATCTTGTCAAAACGTAAATTTAACTTGTAAAAAACGTATGTTTAACTTGTCTAAATGTAACGTTAAAATGTCAAAGTGTAACTTTAACTTGTCAAAACGTAACTTTAATTTGTTAAAATCATAACTTTAACTTGTAAAAAAAGTAAATTTAATTTGTCAAACGTAACTTTAACTTGTTAAAACGTAACTTTACCTTGTAAAAAACGTAACTTTCACTTGTCAAAATGAAACTTTAACTTGTCAAAACGTACCTTTAACTTGTATAAAACGTATCTTTGAATTGTCAAAATGAAACTTTAAAATGTCAAAATATAACTTTAACTTGTCAAAATATAACTTTAACTTGTAAAAAAAGTATCTTTAACTAGTCAAAAGGTAACTTTAAAATGTCAAAATGTAACATTAAATTGTCAAAACGTAAATTTAACTTGTAAAAAACGTATCTTAAACTTGTCTAAATGTAACTTTAAAATGTCAAAGTGTAACTTTAACTTGTCAAAATGTAACTTTAATTTGTAAAAAACGTAACTATAACTTGTAAAAAATGTAAATTTAATTTTTCAAACGTAATTTTAACTTGTTAAAACGTAACTTTACGTTGTAAAAAACGTAACATTCACTTGTCAAAATGTAACTTTAACTTGTCAAAACGTACCTTTAACTTGTATAAAACGTATCTTTAAATTATCAAACTGAAACTTTAAAATGTCAAAATATAACTTTATCTTGTCAAAACGTAAATTTAACTTGTATGAATCGTATCTTTAACTTGTCAAAACGTAACATAAAATTGTTAAAATGTAACATTAACTTGTCAAATTGTAATTTTAACTTGTGAAAAAGTACTTATAACTTGTAAAAAATGTATCTTTAAATTGTCAAAATATAAATTTTAAATGTCAAAATGTAACATTAGCTTTCAAAACGTAAATTTAACTTGTAAAAAACGTATCTTTAACTTGTCTAAATGTAACGTTAAAATGTCAAAGTGTAACTTGAACTTGTCAAAACGTAACTTTAATTTGTTAAAATCATAACTTTAACTTGTAAATAAAGTAAATTTAATTTGTCAAACGTAACTTTAACTTGTTAAAACATAACTTTACCTTGTAAAAAACGTAACTTTCACTTGTCAAAATGTAACTTTAACTTGTACAAACGTACCTTTAACTTGTATAAAACGTATCTTTAAATTGTGAAAATGAAACTTTAAAATGTCAAAATATAACTTTATCTTGTCAAAACGTAAATTTAACTTGTAAAAAATGTATCTTTAACTTGTCTAAATGTAACTTTAAAATGTCAAAGTGTAACTTTAACTTGTCAAAACGTAACTTTAATTTGTTAAAATCATAACTTTAACTTGTAAAAAAAGTAAATTTAATTTGTCAAACGTAACTTGAACTTGTTAAAACGTAACTTTACCTTGTAAAAAACGTAACTTTCACTTGTCAAAATGTAACTTTAACTTGTCAAAACGTACCTTTAACTTGTATAAAACGTATCTTTAAATTGTCAAAATGAAACTTTAAAATGTCAAAATATAAGTTTAACTTGTCAAAATATAACTTTAACTTGTCAAATTGTAACTTTAACTTGTCAAAACGTACCTTTAACTTGTATAAAACGTATCTTTAAATTGTCAAAATGAAACTTTAAAATGTCAAAATATAACTTTAACTTGTCAAAATATAACTTTAACTTGTAAAAAAAGTATCTTTAACTAGTCAAAAGGTAACTTTAAAATGTCAAAATGTAACATTAAATTGTCAAAACGTAAATTTAACTTGTAAAAAACGTATCTTAAACTTGTCTAAATGTAACTTTAAAATGTCAAAGTGTAACTTTAACTTGTCAAAATGTAACTTTAATTTGTAAAAAACGTAACTATAACTTGTAAAAAATGTAAATTTTATTTTTCAACGTAATTTTAACTTGTTAAAACGTAACTTTACGTTGTAAAAAACGTAACATTCACATGTCAAAATGTAACTTTAACTTGTCAAAACGTACCTTTAACTTGTATAAAACGTATCTTTAAATTGTCAAAATGAAACTTTAAAATGTCAAAATATAAGTTTAACTTGTCAAAATATAACTTTAACTTGTAAAAAACGTATCTTTAACTTGTCAAAATGTAACTTTAAAATTTCAAAATGTAACATTAACTTGTCAATACGTCAATTTAACTTGTAAAAAACGTATCTTAAACTTGTCTAAATGTAACTTTAAAATGTCAAAGTGTAACTTTAACTTGTCAAAACATAAATTTAATTTGTAAAAAACGTAACTATAACTTGTAAAAAAAGTAAATTTAATTTTTCAAACGTAACTTTAACTTGTTAAAACGTAACTTTACGTTGTAAAAAACGTAACTTTCACTTGTCAAAATGTAACTTTAACTTGTCAAAACGTACCTTTAACTTGTATAAAACGTATCTTTAAATTGTCAAAATGAAACTTTAAAATGTCAAAATATAACTTTATCTTGTCAAAACGTAAATTTAACTTGTAAGAATCGTATCTTTAACTTGTTAAAACGTAACATAAAAATGTTAAAATGTAACTTTAACTTTTCAAATTGTAATTTTAACTTGTAAAAAAGTACTTATAACTTGTAAAAAACGTATCTTTAAATTGTCAAAATATAAATTTTAAATGTCAAAATGTAACATTAACTTTCAAAACGTAAATTTAACTTGTAAAAAACGTATCTTTAAGTTGTCTAAATGTAACGTTAAAATGTCAAAGTATAACTTTAACTTGTCAAAATGTAACTTTAATTTGTTAAAATCATAACTTTAACTTGTAAAAAAGTAAATTTAATTTGTCAAACGTAACTTTAACTTGTTAAAACGTAACTTTACCTTGTAAAAAACTGTAACTTTCACTTGTCAAAATGTAACTTTAACTTGTCAAAACGTACTTTTAACTTGTATAAAACGTATCTTTAAAATTGTCAAAATGAAACTTTAAAATGTCAAAATATAACTTTATTTTGTCAAAACGTAAATTTAACTTGTAAAAATCGTATCTTTAAGTTGTCAAAATGTAACTTTAAAATTTTAAAATGTAACTTTAATTTGCTAAAATGTATCTTTAACTTGTAAAAAATGTAATTCTAAGTTGTTACAACGTAACTTTACCTTGTAAAAAACGTAACTTTAAATTGTCAAAATGTATATTTACCTTGTCAAAACGTAACTTTAACTTGTAAATAACGTAACTTTAACTTGTCAAAATGTAACTTTAACTTGTAAAAAACATATCTTTAATTAGTCAAAATGTAACTTTAAAATGTCAAAATGTAACATTAACTTGTCAAAACGTAAATTTAACTTGTATAAAACGTATCTTAAACTTGTCTAAATGTAACTTTAAAATGTCAATGTATAACTTTAACTTGTCAAAATGTAACATTAACTTGTAAGAATCATATCTTTAACTTTTCAAAACATAACATAAAAATGTTCAAATGTATTTTTAACTTGTCAAATTGTAATTTTAATTTGTAAAAAAGTACTTATAACTTGTAAAAACGTATCTTTAAATTTGTCAAAATATAAATTTTAAATGTCAAAATGTAACATTAACTTTCAAAACGTAAATTGAACTTGTAAAAAACGTAACTTTAAGTTGTCTAAATGTAACGTTAAAATGTCAAAGTATAACTTTAACTTGTCAAAACGTAACTTTAATTTGTTAAAATCATAACTTTAACTTGTAAATAAAGTAAATTTAATTTGTCAAACGTAACTTTAACTTGTTAAAGGGTAACTTTACCTTGTAAAAAACGTAACTTTCACTTGTCAAAATGTAACTTTAACTTGTACAAACGTACCTTTAACTTGTATAAAACGTATCTTTAAATTGTGAAAATGAAACTTTAAAATGTCAAAATATAACTTTATCTTGTCAAAACATAAATTTAACTTGTAAAAAACGTATCTTTGACTTGTCTAAATGTAACGTTAAATTGTCAAAGTGTAAGTTTGACTTGTCAAAACGTAACTTTAATTTGTTAAAATCATAACTTTAACTTGTAAAAAAAGTAAATTTAATTTGTCAAACGTAACTTGAACTTGTTAAAACGTAACTTTACCTTGTAAAAAACGTAACTTTCTCTTGTCAAAACGTACCTTTAACTTGTATAAAACGTATCTTTAAATTGTCAAAATCAAACTTTAAAATGTCAAAATATAACTTTAACTTGTCAAAATATAACTTTAACTTGTAAAAAACGTATCTTTAACTAGTCAAAATGTAACTTTAAAATGTCAAAATGTAACATTAACTTGTCAAAACGTAAATTTAACTTGTAAAAAAACGTATCTTAAACTTGTCTAAATGTAACTTTAAAATGTCAAAGTGTAACTTTAATTGTCAAAACATAACTTTAATTTGTAAAAAACGTAACTATAACTTGTAAAAAAAGTAAATTTAATCTTTCAAACGTAACTTTAACTTGTTAAAACGTAACTTTTAGTTGTAAAAAACGTAACTTTCACTTGTCAAAATGTAACTTTAACTTGTCAAAACGTACCTTTAACTTGTATAAAACGTATCTTTAAATTGTCAAAATGAAACTTTAAAATGTCAAAATATAACTTTATCTTGTCAAAACGTAAATTTAACTTGTAAGAATCGTATCTTTAACTTGTCAAAACGTAACATAAAAATGTTAAAATGTAACTTTAACTTGTCAAGTTGTAATTTTAACTTGTAAAAAAGTATTATAACTTGTAAATAATGTATCTTTAAATTGTCAAAATATAAATTTTAAATGTCAAAATGTAACATTAACTTTCAAAACGTAAATTGAACTTGTAAAAAACGTATCTTTAAGTTGTCTAAATGTAACATTAAAATGACAAAGTATAACTTTAACTTGTCAAAACGTAACTTTAATTTGTTAAAATCATAACTTTAACTTGTAAAAAAAGTAAATTTAATTTGTCAAACGTAACTTTAACTTGTTAAAACGTAACTTTACCTTGTAAAAAACTGTAACTTTCACTTGTCAAAACGTACTTTTAACTTGTATAAAACGTATCTTTAAAATTGTCAAAATGAAACTTTAAAATGTCAAAATATAACTTTATTTTGTCAAAACGTAAATTTAACTTGTAAAAATCGTATCTTTAAGTTGTCAAAATGTAACTTTAAAATTTTAAAATGTAACTTTAATTTGCTAAAACGTATCTTTAAATTGTAAAAATATAAAATTTTAAATGTCAAAATATAACATTAACTTTCAATACGTAAATTTAACTTGTAAAAAATGTAACTTTAACTTGTCTAAATGAAACTTTGAAATGTCAAAATGTAACTTTAACTTGTCAAAACGTAACTATAATTTGTAAAACATATAACTTTAACTTGTAAAAAAACTAAATTTAATTTGTCAAACGTAACTTTAACTTGTTAAATCGTAAATTTACCTTGTAAAAAATGTAAGTTTAACTTGTCAAAATGTAACTTAAACTTGTCAAAACGTACCTTTAACTTGTAAAAGATGCATCTATAAATTGTAAAAATGTAACTTTAAAATGTCAAAATGTAACTTTATCTTGTCAAAACGTAAATTTAACTTGTAGAAAAAGTTTCTTTAACTTGTCTAAATGTAACATTAAAATGTCAAAATATAACTTTAACTTCTTAAAACTTAACTTTAAATTGTAAAAAAACGAAATTTTAACTTGTCAAAGTGTAACTTTAACTTGTTAAACGTAACTCTAACTTGTTACAACGTAACTTTACCTTGTAAAAAACGTAACTTTAAAATGTCAAAATGTATCTTTTTCTTGTCAAAACGTAACTTTAATTTGTAAATAACGTAACTTTAACTTGTCAAAATGTAACTTTAACTTGTCAAAACGTAACTTTAACTTGTAAAAAACGTATCTTTAACTTGTCAAAATGTAACTTTAAAATGTCAATATGTAATTAACTTGTCAAAATGTAAATTTAATATGTAAAAAACGTATATTTAACTTGTCTAAATGTAACGTTAAAATGTCAAAGTGTAACTTTAACTTGTCAAAACGTAACTTTAATTTGTAAAAAACATAACTTTAACTTGTAAAAAAAGTATATTTAATTTGTCAAACGTAACTTTAACTTGTTAAAACGTAACTATACCTTGTAAAAAACGTAACTTTCACTTGTCAAAATGTAACTTTAACTTGTCAATACGTACCTTTAACTTGTATAAAACGTATCTTTAAATTGTCAAAATGAAACTTTAAAATGTCAAAATATAACTTTATCTTGTAAAAACGTAAATTTAACTTGTAAAATCGTATCTTTAAGTTGTCAAAATGTATCTTTAAAATTTCAAAATATAACTTTAATTTGCTAAAATGTAATTTTAACTTGTAAAAAACGTAACTCTAAGTTGTTACAACGTAACTTTACCTTGTAAAAAACGTAACTTTAAATTGTCAAAATGTATATTTTTCTTGTCAAAACGTAACTTTAACTTGTAAATAACGTAACTTTAACTTGTCAAAATGTAACTTTAACTTGTAAAAACATATCTTTAACTAGTCAAAATGTAACTTTAAAATGTCAAAATATAACATTAACTTGTCAAAACGTAAATTTAACTTGTAAAAAACGTATCTTAAACTTGTCTAAATGTAACTTTAAAATGTCAAAGTGTAACTTTAACTTGTCAAAACGTAACTTTAATTTGTAAAAAACGTAACTATAACTTGTAAAAAAAGTAAATTTAATTTGGCAAACGTAACTTTAACTTGTTAAAACGTAACTTTACCTTGTAAAAAACTTAATTTTAACTTGTCAAAATGTAACTTTAATTTGTCAAAACGTATATTTAACTTTTAAAAAATGTATCTTTAAAATTGCAAAATGTAAATTTAACTTGTAATAAACGTATCTTTAACTTGTCTAAATGTAACTTTAAAATGTCGAAGTGTAACTTTAACTTGTAATAAACGTACCTTTAACTTGTATAAAACGTATCTTTAAATTGTCAAAATGAAACTTTAAAATGTCAAAATATAACTTTATCTTGTCAAAACGTAAATTTAACTTGTAAAAAAGGTATCTTTAACTTGTCTAAATGTAACGTTAAAATATTAAAGTGTAACTTTAACTTGTCACAACGTAACTTTAATTTGTTAAAATCATAACTTTAACTTGTAAAAAAAGTAAATTTAATTTGTCAAACGTAACTTTAACTTGTTAAAACGTAACTTTACCTTGCAAAAAACGTAACTTTCACTTGTCAAAATGTAACTTTAACTTGTCAAAACGTACCTTTAACTTGTATAAAACGTATCTTTAAATTGTCAAAAGAAACTTTAAAATGTCAAAATATAACTTTATCTTGTCAAAACGTAAATTTAACTTGTAAAAATCGTATCTTTAAGTTGTCAAAATGTATCTTTAAAATTTCAAAATATAATTTTAATTTTCTAAAATGTATCTTTAACTTGTAAAAAATGTAACTCTAAGTTGTTACAACGTAACTTTACCTAGTAAGAAACGTAACTTTAAATTATAAAAATGTATATTTATCTTGTCAAAACGTAACTTTAACTTGTAAATAACGTAACTTTAACTTGTCAAAATGTAACTTTAACTTGTAAAAAACATATCTTTAACTAGTCAAAATGTAACTTTAAAATGTCAAAATTTAAAATTTAACTTGTTAAAACGTTAATTTAACTTGTAAAAAACGTATCTTAAACTTGTCTAACTGTAACTTTAAAATGTCAAAGTGTAACTTTAACTTGTCATAACGTAACTTTAATTTGTAAAAAACGTCACTATAACTTGTAAAAAAGTAAATTTAATTTGGCAAACGTAACTTTAACTTGTCAAAACGTAACTTTACCTTGTAAAAAACTTAACTTTAACTTGTAAAAATGTAACTTTAATTTGTCAAAAATGTATCTTTAAAATGGCAAAATGTAAATTTAACTTGTAATAAACGTATCTTTAACTTGTCTAAATGTAACTTTAAAATGTCGGAGTGTAACTTTAACTTGTAAAAATGTTACTTTAATTTGAAAAAAACGTAAATATAACTTGTAAAACAAGTAACTTTAACTTGTTAAAACGTATATTTATATTACAAAATGTAAACTTTTAAATGTCAAAATATAACATTAACTTTCAATACGTAAATTTAACTTGTAAAAAACGTATTTGTAACTTGTCTAAATGTAACTTTGAAATGTCAAAATGTAACTTTAACTTGTAAAAACGTTACTTTAATTTGAAAAAAAAGTAAATATAACTTGTAAAAAAAGTAATTTAACTTGTTAAAACGTATCTTTAAATTGTAAAAATATAAAATTTTAAATGTCAAAATATAACATTAACTTTCAATACGTAAATTTAACTTGTAAAAAACGTATCTTTAACTTGTCTAAATGAAACTTTGAAATGTCAAAATGTAACTTTAACTTGTCAAAACGTAACTATAATTTGTAAAACATGTAACTTTAACTTGTAAAAAAACTAAATTTAATTTGTCAAACGTAACTTTAACTTGTTAAAACGTAAATTTACCTTGTAAAAAATGAAAGTTTAACTTGTCAAAATGTAACTTAAACTTGTCAAAACGTACCTTTAACTTGTAAAAGATGCATCTATAAATTGTAAAAATGTAACTTTAAAATGTCAAAATGTAACTTTATCTTGTCAAAACGTAAATTTAACTTGTAGATAAAGTTTCTTTAAATTGTCTAAATGTAACATTAAAATGTCAAAATATAACTTTAACTTGTTAAAACTTAACTTTAACTTGTAAAAAAACGAAAGTTTAACTTGTCAAAGTGTAACTTTAACTTGTTAAACTTAACTCTAACTTGTTACAACGTAACTTTACCATGTAAAAAACGTAACTTTAAAATGTCAAAATGTATCTTTTTCTTGTCAAAACGTAACTTTAATTTGTAAATAACGTAACTTTAACTTGTCAAAATATAACTTTAATTTGTCAAAATATAACTTTAACTTGTTAAAAACGTATCTTTAACTAGTCAAAATGTAACTTTAAAATGTCAAAATGTAACATTAACTTGTCAAAACGTAAATTTAACATGTAAAAAACGTAACTTAAACTTGTCTAAATGTAACTTAAAAATGTCAAAGTGTAACTTTAACTTGTCAAAACGTAACTTTAATTTGTAAAAAAACATAACTTTAACTTGTAAAAAAAGTATATTTAATTTGTCAAACGTAACTTTAACTTGTTAAAACGTAACTATACCTTGTAATAAACGTAACTTTCACTTGTCAAAATATAACTTTAATTTGTCAATACGTACCTTTAACTTGTATAAAACGTATCTTTAAATTGTCAAAATGAAACTTTAAAATGTCAAAATATAACTTTATCTTGTCAAAACGTAAATTTAACTTGTAAAAATCGTATTTTTAAGTTGTCAAAATGTATCTTTAAAATTTCAAAATATAACTTTAATTTGCTAAAATGTATCTTTAACTTGTAAAAAACGTAACTCTAAGTTGTTACAACGTAACTTTACCTTGTAAAAAACGTAACTTTAAATTGTCAAAATGTATATTTATCTTGTCAAAACGTAACTTTAACTTGTAAATAACGTAACTTTAACTTGTCAAAATGTAACTTTAACTTGTAAAAAACATATCTTTAACTAGTCAAAATGTAACTTTAAAATGTCAAAATATAACATTAACTTGTGAAAACGTAAATTTAACCTGTAAAAAACGTATCTTAAACTTGTCTAAATGTAACTTTAAAATGTCAAAGTGTAACTTTAACTTGTCAAAACGTAACTTTAATTTGTAAAAAACGTAACTATAACTTGTAAAAAAAGTAAATTTAATTTGGCAAACGTAACTTCAACTTGTTAAAACGTAACTTTACCTTGTAAAAAACTTAACTTTAACTTGTCAAAATCTAACTTTAATTTGTCAAAACGTATATTTAACTTTTAAAAAATGTATCTTTAAAATTGCAAAATGTAAATTTAACTTGTAATAAACGTATCTTTAACTTGTCTAAATGTAACTTTAAAATGTCGAAGTGTAACTTTAACTTGTAAAAACGTTACTTTAATTTGAAAAAAACGTAAATATAACTTGTAAAAAAAGTAACTTTAACTTGTTAAAACGTATCTTTAAATTGTTAAAATATAAACTTTTAAATGTCAAAATATAACATTAACTTTCAATACGTAAATTTAACTTGTAAAAATGTATCTTTAACTTGTCTAAATGTAACTTTGAAATGTCAAAATGTAACTTTAACTTGTCAAAACGTAACTATAATTTGTAAAACATGTAACTTTAACTTGTAAAAAAACTAAATTTAATTTGTCAAACGTAACTTTAACATGTTAAAACATAAATTTACCTTGTAAAAATATAAGTTTAACTTTTCAAAATGTAACTTTAACTTGTCAAAACGTCCCTTTAACTTGTAAAAAATGCATCTTTAAATTATCAAAATGTAACTTTAATGTGTCAAAATGTAACTTTATCTTGTCAAAACGTAAATTTAACTTGTAAAAAAAGTATCTTTAACTTGTCTAAATGTAACATTAAAATGTCAAAATATAACTTTAACTTGTTAAAACTTAACTTTAACTTGTAAAAAAACGAAACTTTAACTTGTACAAAAAGTAACTTTAATTTGTTAAACGTAACTCTAACTTGTTACAACGTAACTTTACCTTGTAAAAAACGTAACTTTAAAATGTCAAAATGTATCTTTATCTTGTCAAAACGTAACTTTAATTTGTAAATAACGTAACTTTAACTTGTCAAAATGTAACTTTAACTTGTCAAAACGTAACTTTAAAATGTCAATATGTAATATTAACTTGTCAAAATGTAAATTTAACATGTAAAAAACGTATCTTTAACTTGTCTAAATGTAACGTTAAAATGTCAAAGTCTAACTTTAACTTGTAAAAACGTAACTTTAATTTGTAAAAAACATAACTTTAACATGTTAAAAGAGTAAATTTAATTTGTCAAACGTAACTTTAACTTGTTAAAACGTAACTATACCTTGTAAAAAAATGTAACTTTCACTTGTCAAAATGTAACTTTAACTTGTCAAAACGTACCTTTAACTTGTATAAAACGTATCTTTAAATTGTCAAAATGAAACTTTAAAATGTCAAAATATAACTTTAATTTGTCAAAATAATTTTAACTTGTTAAAAACGTATCTTTAACTAGTCAAAATGTAACTTTAAAATGTCAAAATGTATCATTAACTTGTCAAAACGTAAATTTAACTTGTAAAAAACGTATCTTAAACTTGTCTAAATGTAACTTTAAAATGTCATAGTGTAACTTTAACTTGTCAAAACATAACTTTAATTTATAAAAAACGTAACGATAACTTGTAAAAAAAGTAAATTTAATTTTTCAAACGTAACTTTAACTTGTTAAAACGTAACTTTACGTTGTAAAAAACGTAACTTTCACTTGTCAAAATGTAACTTTAACTTGTCAAAACGTACCTTTAACTTGTATAAAACGTATCTTTAAATTCTCAAAATGAAACTTTAAAATGTCAAAATATAACTTTATCTTGTCAAAACGTAAATTTAACTTGTAAGAATCGTATCTTTAACTTGTCAAAACGTAACATAAAAATGTTAAAACGTAACTTTAACATGTCAAATTGTAATTTTAACTTGTAAAAAAGTACTTATAACTTGTAAAAAACGTATCTTTAAATTGTCAAAATATAAATTTTAAATGTCAAAATGTAACATTAACTTTCAAAACGTAAATTGAACTTGTAAAAAACGTATCTTTAAGTTGTCTAAATGTAACGTTAAAATGTTAAAGTATAACTTTAACTTGTCAAAACGTAACTATAATTTGTTAAAATCATAACTTTAACTTGTAAAAAAAGTAAATTTACTTTGTCAAACGTAACTTTAACTTGTTAAAACGTAACTTTACCTTGTAAAAAACGTAAGTTTCACTTGTCAAAATGTAACTTTAACTTGTCAAAACGTACCTTTAACTTGTATAAAACGTATCTTTAAAATTGTCAAAATGATACTTTAAAATGTTAAAATATAACTTTATCTTGTCAAAACGTAAATTTAACTTGTAAAAATCGTATCTTTAAGTTGTCAAAATGTAACTTTAAAATTTCAAAATATAACTTTAATTTGCTAAAATGTATCTTTAACTTGTAAAAAACGTAACTCTAAGTTGTTACAACGTAACTTTACCTTGTAAAAAACGTAACTTTAAATTGTCAAAATGTATATTTATCTTGTCAAAACGTAACTTTAACTTGTAAATAACGTAACTTTAACTTTTCAAAATGTAACTTTAACTTGTAAAAAACATATCTTTAACTAGTCAAAATGTAACTTAAAAATGTCAAAATGTAACATTAACTTGTCAAAACGTAAATTTAACTTGTAAAAAACGTATCTTAAACTTGTCTAAATAAAATAAAATGTCAATGTGTAACTTTAACTTGTCAAAACGTAACTTTAATTTGTAAAAAACGTAACTATAACTTGTAAAAAAAGTAAATTTAATTTGGCAAACGTTACTTTAACTTGTCAAAACGTAACTTTACCTTGTAAAAAACTTAACTTTAACTTGTTAAAATGTTACTTTAATTTGTCAAAATGTATCTTTAACTTTTAAAAAAGTATCTTTAAAATGGCAAAATGTAAATTTAACTTCTAATAAACGTATCTTTAACTTGTCTAAATGTAACTTTAAAATGTCGGAGTCTAACTTTAACTTTTACTTTAATTTGAAAAAAACGTAAATATAACTTGTAAAAAAAGTAACTTTAACTTGTTAAAGCTTATCTTTATATTGTCAAAATGTAAACTTTTAAATGTCAAAATATAACATTAACTTTCAATACTTAAATTTAACTTGTAAAAAACGTATCTGTAACTTGTCTAAATGTAACTCAGAAATGTCAAAATGTAACTTTAACTTGACAAAACGTAACTTTAATTTGTAAAAAATGTAACTTTAACTTGTAAAAAAACTAGATTTAATTTTCAAACGTAACTTTAACTTGTTAAAACATAACTTTACCTTGTAAAAAACGTAACTTTAACATGTTAAAATATAACTTTACCTTGTAAAAAACTTAACTTTTACTTGTCAAAAATATAATTTTAACTTCTCAAAACGTACTTTTAACTTGCAAAAATTGCATCTTTAAATTGTCAAAATGTAACTTTAAAATGTCAAATTGTAACTTCATCTTGTCAAAACGTAAATTTAACTTAAAAAAACATATCTTTAACTTGTCTAAATGTAACTTTAAAATGTCAAAATGTAACTTTAACTTGTTAAAACATAACTTTAACTTCTAAAAAAACGTATCTTTAAATTGTCAAAATATAACTTTTAAATGTAAAAATGTAACATTAACTTTCAAAACGTAAATTTAACTTATAAAAAACGTATCTTTAACTTATCTAAATGTAACCTTAAAATGTCAAAGTGTAACTTGAACTTGTCAAAACGTAACTTTAATTTGTTAAAATCATAACTTTAACTTGTAAATAAAGTAAATTTAATTTGTCAAACGTAACTTTAACTTGTTAAAACGTAACTTTACCTTGTAAAAAACGTAACTTTCACTTGTTAAAATGTAACTTTAACTGGTACAAACGTACCTTTAACTTGTATAAAACATATCTTTAAATTGTCAAAATGAAACTTTAAAATGTCAAAATATAACTTTATCTTGTCAAAACGTAAATTTAATTGTAAAAAACGTATCTTTAACTTGTATAAATGTAACGTTAAAATGTCAAAGTGTAACTTTAACTTGTCAAAACGTAACTTTAATTTGTTAAAATCATATCTTTAACTTGTAAAAAAAGTACATTTAATTTGTCAAACGTAACTTTAACTTGTTAAAACGTAACTTTACCTTGTAAAAAATGTAACTTTCACTTGTCAAAATGTAACTTTAACTTGTCAAAACGTACCTATAATTTGTATAAAACGTATCTTTAAATTGTCAAAATAAAATCTTAAAATGTCAAAATATAACTTAAACTTGTCAAAATATAACTTTAAATTGTAAAAAACGTATCTTTAACTAGTCAAAATGTAACTTTAAAATGTCAAAATGTAACATTAACTTGTCAAAACGTAAATTTAACTTGTAAAAAATGTATCTTAAACTTGTCTAAATGTAACTTGAAAATGTCAAAACGTAACTTTAATTTGTAAAAATCGTAACTATAACTTGTAAAAAAAGTAAATTTAATTTTTCAAACGTAACTTTAATTTGTTAAAACGTAACTTTGCGTTGTAAAAAACGTAACTTTCTCTTGTCAAAATGTAACTTTAACTTGTCAAAACGTACCTTTAACTTGTATAAAACGTATCTTTAAATTGTCAAAATGAAACTTTAAAATGTCAAAATATAACTTTATCTTGTCAAAACGTAAATTTAACTTGTAAGAATCGTATCTTTAACTTGTCCGAACGTAACACAAAAATGTTAAAATGTAACTTTATCCTGTCAAATTGTAATTTTAACTTGTAAAAAAGTACTTATAACTTATAAAAAATGTATCTTTAAATTTTCAAAATATAAACTTTAAATGTCAAAATGTAACATTAACTTTCAAAACGTAAATTTAACTTGTAAAAAACGTATCATTAGGTTGTCTAAATGTAAAGTTAAAATGTCAAAGCCTAACTTTAACTTGTCAAAACGTAACTTTAATTTGTTAAAATCATAACTTTAACTTGTAAAAAAAGTAAATTTAATTTGTCAAACGTAACTTTAACTTGTTAAAACGTAACTTTACCTTGTAAAAAACATAACTTTCACTTGTCAAAATGTAACTTTAACTTGTCAAAACGTACCTTTAACTTGTATAAAATGTATCTTTAAATTGTCAAAATGAAACTTTAAAATGTCAAAATATAACTTTATCTTGTCAAAACGTAATTTTAACTTGTAAAAATCGTATCTTTAACTTGTCAAAATGAATCTTTAAAATTTCAAAATATAACTTTAATTTGCTAAAATGTATCTTTAACTTGTAAAAAACGTAACTCTAAGTTGTTACAACGTAACTTTACCTTGTAAAAAACGTAACTTTAAATTGTCAAAATGTATATTTATCTTGTCAAAACGTAACTTTAACTTGTAAATAACGTAACTTTAACTTGTCAAAATGTAACTTTAACTTGTAAAAAACATATCTTTAACTAGTCAAAATGTAACTTTAAAATGTCAAAATATAACATTAACTTGTCAAAACGTAAATTTAACTTGTAAAAAACATATCTTAAAGTTCTCTAAATGTAACTTTAAAATGTCAAAGTGTAACTTTAACTTGTCAAAACTTTAATTTGTAAAAAACGTAACTATAAGTTGTAAAAAAAGTAAATTTAATTTGGCAAACGTAACTTTAACTTGTCAAAACTTAACTTTAACTTGTCAAAATGTAACTTTAATTTGTCAGAACGTATCTTTAACTTTTGAAAAACATATCTTTAAAATGCAAAATGTAAATTTAACTTGTAATAAACGTATCTTTAACTTGTCCAAATGTAACTTTAAAATGTCGAAGTATAACTTTAACTTGTAAAAACGTTACTTTAATTTGAAAAAAACGTAAATATAACTTGTAAAAAGAGTAACTTTAACTTGTTAAAACGTATCTTTAAATTGTCAAAAGATAAACTTTTAAATGTCAAAATATAACATTAACTTTCAATACGTAAATTTAACTTGTAAAAAACGTATCTTTAACTTGTTTAAAAGTAACTTTAAAATGTCCAAATGTAACTTTTACTTGTCAAAACGTAATTATAATTTGTAAAACATGTAACTTTAACTTGTAAAAAAACTAAATTTAATTTGTCAAATGTAACTTTAACTTGTTAAAATGTAAATTTACCTTGTAAAAAATGTAAGTTTAACTTGTCAAAATGTAACTTTAACTTGTCAAAACGTACCTTTAACTTGTAAAAATGCATCTTTAAATTGTCAAAATGTAACTTTAAAATGTCAAAATGTAACTTTATCTTGTCAAAACGTTAATTTAACTTGTAAAACAAGTATCTTTAACTTGTCTAAATGTAACTTTAAAATGTCAAAATATAACTTTAACTTGTTAAAACTTAACTTTAACTTGTAAAAAAACGAAACTTTAACTTGTACAAAAAGTAACTTTAATTTGTTAAACGTAACTCTAACTTGTTACAACGTAACTTTACCTTGTAAAAAACGTAACTTTAAAATGTCAAAATGTATTTTTATCTTGTCAAAACGTAACTTTAATTTGTAAATATAAGTTTAACTTGTCAAGATGTAACTTTAACTTGTCAAAACGTAACTTTAACTTGTAAAAAACGTATCTTTAACTTGTGAAAATGTAACTTTAAAATGTCAATATGTAATATTAACTTGTCAAAATGTAAATTTATCTTGTAAAAAACGTATCTTTAACTTGTGTAAATGTAACGTTAAAATGTCAAAGTGTAACTTTAACTTGTCAAAACGTAACTTTAATTTGTAAAAAACATAACATTAACTTGTAAAAAAAGTAAATTTAATTTGTCAAACGAAACTTTAACTTGCTAAAACGTAACTTTACCTTGTAAAAAACGTAACTATATCTTGTCAAAATGTAAATTTAACTTGTTAAAACGTACCATTAACTTGTCAAAATGTAACATTAAAATTTCAAAATGTAACTTTAATTTACTAAAATGTATCTTTAACTTGTAAAAAACGTAACTCTAACTTGTTACAACGTAACTTTACCTTGTAAAAAACGTAACTTTAAATTGTCAAAACGTATATTTATATTGTCAAAACGTAACTTTAACTTGTAATTAACGTAACTTTAACTTGTCCAAATGTAACTTTAACTTGTCAGAATGTAACTTTAACTTGTAAAAAACGTATCTTTAACTAGTCAAAATGTAACTTTAAAATGTCAAAATGTAACATTAACTTCTAAAAACGTAAATTTAATTTGTAAAAAACGTATCTTAAACTTGTCTAAATGTAACTTTAAAATGTCAAAGTGTAACTTTAACATGTCAAAACGTAACTTTAATTTGTAAAAAACGTAACTATAACTTGTAAAAAAAGTAAATTTAATTTGGCAATGGTAACTTTAACTTGTCAAAACATAACTTTACCTTGTAAAAAACGTAACTTTAACTTGTCAAAATGCAACTTTAACTTGTCAAAACGTATCTTTAACTTTTAAAAAACGTATTTTTAAATTGTCAAAATGTAAATTTAACTTTTAATAAACGTATCTTTAACTTGTCTAAATGTAACTTTAAAATGTCGAAGTGTAACTTTAACTTGTAAAAACGTTACTTTAATTTGAAAAAAACGTAAATATAAGTTCTAAATAAAGTAACTTTAACTTGTTAATACGTATCTTTAAATTGTCAAAATATAAACTTTTAAATGTCAAAATATAACATTAACTTTCAATACGTAAATTTAACTTGTAAAAAACGTATCTTGAACTTGTCTAAATGTAACTTTGAAATGTCAAAATGTAACTTTAACTTGTCAAAACGTAACTATAATTTGTAAAACATGTAACTTTAACTTGTAAAAAAACTAGATTTTATTTGTCAAACGTAACTTTAACTTGTTAAATAGTAAATTTACCTTGTAAACAATGTAACTTTAACTTGTCAAAATGTAACTTTAACTTGTCAAAACGTACCTTTAACTTGTAAAAAATGCATCTTTAAATTGTCAAAATGTAACTTTAAAATGTCAAAATGTAACTTTATATTGTCAAAACGTAAATTTAACTTGTAAAAAAAAAGAAACTTTAACTTGTACAAAAAGAATCTTTAACTTGTCTAAATGTAACTTTAAAATGTAAAAAATATAACTTTAACTTGCTAAAACTTAACTTTAACTTGTAAAAAAACGAAACTTTAACTTGTACAAAAAGTAACTTTAATTTGTTAAACGTAACTCTAACTTGATACAACGTAACTTTACCTTGTAAAAAACGTAACTTTAAAATGTCAAAATGTATCTTTATCTTGTCAAAACGTAACTTTAATTTGTAAATAAAATAATTTTAACTTGTCAATATGTAAATTTAACTTGTCAAAACGTAATTTTAACTTGTAAAAAATGTATCTTTAACTTGTCAAAATGTAACTTTAAAATGTTAATATGTAATATTAATTTGTCAAAATGTAAATTTAACTGGTAAAAAACGTATCTTTACCTTGTCTAAATGTAGCGTTAAAATGTCAAAGTGTAACTTTAACTTGTCAAAACGTAACATTAATTTGTAAAAAACATAACTTTAACTTGTACAAAAAGTAAATCTAATTTGTCAAACGTAACTTTAACTTGCTAAAACGTAACTTTACCTTGTAAAAAACGTAACTTTCACTTGTCAAAATGTAAATTTAACTTGTCAAAACGTACCTTTACCTTGTATAAAACATATCTTTAAATTGTCAAAATGAAACTTTAAAATGTCAAAATGTAACTTTATCTTGTCAAAACTTAAATTTAACTTGTAAAAAACGTATCTTTAACTTGTCTAAATGTAACTTTGAAATGTCAAAATATAACTTTAACTTGTCAAAACATAACTTTAACTTGTTAAAAAAAAAGAAACTTTAACTTGTACAAAAAGTAACTTTAATTTGTCAAACGTAACTCTAACTTGTTACAACGTAACTTTACCTTGTAAAAAACATAACTTTAAATTGTCAAAATGTAAATTTATCTTGTCAAAACGTAACTTTAATTTGTAAATAATGTAACTTTAACTTGTCAAAATGTAACTTTAACTTGTCAAAACGTAACTTTAACTTGTAAAAAACGTATCTTTAACTTGTCAAAATGTAACTTTAAAATGTCAATATGTAATATTAACTTGTCAAAATATAAATTTAACTTGTAAAAAAGTATCTTTAACTTGTCTAAATGTAACGTTAAAATGTCAAAGTGAAACTTTAACTTGTCAAAACGTAACTTTAATTTGTTAAAATCATAACTTTAACTAGTAAAAAAAGTAAATTTAATTTGTTAAACATAAGTTTAACTTGTTAAAACGTAACTTTTCCTTGTAAAAAATGTAAATTTCACTTGTTTAAATGTGACTTTAACTTGTCAAAACGTACCTTTAACTTATATAAAACGTATCTTTAAATTGTTAAAATGAAAATTTAAAATGTCAGATTATAAGTTTATCTTGTCAAAACGGAAATTTAACTTGTAAAAATTGTATCTTTAACTTGTCAAAATGTAACTTTAAAATTTAAAAATGTAACTTTAATTTGCCAAAATATATCTTTAACTTGTTAAAAACGTAACTCTAACTTGTTACAACGTAACTTTACCTTGTAAAAAACATAACTTTAAATTGTCAAAATGTATATTTATCTTCTCAAAACGTAACTTTAACTTGTAAATAACGTAACTTTAACTTGTCAAAATGTAACTTTAACTTGTAAAAAACATATCTTTAACTAGTCAAAATGTAACTTTAAAATGTCTAAATGTAACATTAACTTGTCAAAACATAAATTTAACTTGTAAAAAACGTATCTTAAACTTGTCTAAATGTAACTTTAAAAAGTCAAACTGTAACTTTAACTTGTCAAAACGTAACTTTAATTTGTTAAAAACGTTACTATAACTTGTAAAAAAAGTAAATTTAATTTGGCAAACGTAACTTTAACTTGTCAAAACGTAACTTTACCTTGTAAAAAACGTAACTTTAACTTGTCAAATGTAACTTTAACTTGTCAAAACGTATCTTTAAATTTTCAAAAACGTATCTTTAAATTGTCAAAATGTAAATTTAACTAGTAATAAACGTATCTTTAACTTGTCTAAATGTAACTTTAAAATGTCGAAGTGTAACTTTAACTTGTAAAAACGTTAATTTAATTTTAAAATAACTTAAATAGAACTTGTAAAAAAACTAACTTTAACTTGTTAAAACGTATCTTTAAATTGTCAAAATATAAACTTTTAAATGTCAAAATATAACATTAACTTTCAATACGTAAATTTAACTTGTAAAAAACATATCTTTAACTTGTCAAGATGTAACTTTAACTTGTCAAAACGTAACTTTAACTTGTAAAAAACGTATCTTTAACTTGTGAAAATGTAACTTTAAAATGTCAATATGTAATATTAACTTGTCAAAATGTATATTTTACTTGTAAAAAACGTATCTTTAACTTGTGTAAATGTAACGTTAAAATGTCAAAGTGTAACTTTAACTTGTCAAAACGTAACTTTAATTTGTAAAAAACATAACAGTAACTTGTAAAAAAAGTAAATTTAATTTGTCAAACGTAACTTTAACTTGCTAAAACGTAACTTTACCATGCAAAAAACGTTACTATATCTTGTCAAAATGTAACTTTAACTTGTCAAAATGTAACTTTAACTTGTCAAAACGTATCTTTAAATTTTCAAAAACGTATCTTTAAATTGTCAAAATGTAAATTTAACTAGTAATAAACGTATCTTTAACTTGTCTAAATTTAACTTTAAAATGTCGAAGTGTAACTTTAACTTGTAAAAACGTTAATTTACTTTTAAAATAACTTAAATAGAACTTGTAAAAAAAGTAACTTTAACTTGTTAAAACGTATCTTTAAATTGTCAAAATATAAACTTTTAAATTTTCAAAATATAACATTAACTTTCAATACGTAAATTTAACTTGTAAAAAACATATCTTTAACTTGTCTAAATGTAACTTTGAAATGTCAAAATGTAACTTTAACTTGTCAAAACGTAACTATAATTTGTAAAACATGTAACTTTAACTTGTAAAAAAACTAAATTTAATTTGTCAAACGTAACTTTAACTTGTTAAAACGTAAATTTAACTTGTAAAACATGTAAGTTTAACTTGTCAAAATGTAACTTTAACTTTCAATACGTAAATTTAACTTGCACAAAACGTATCTTTAAGTTGTCAAAATGTAACTTTAAAATGTCAAAATATAACTTTATTTTGTCAAAACGTAACTTGAACTTGTAAAAAACGTATCTTTAACTTGTCAAAACGTAACTTTAAAATGTTAAAATGTAAGTTTAACTTGTCAAATTATAATTTTAACTTGTAAAAACGTAACTATAACTTGTAAAAAATGTATCTTTAAATTGTCAAAATATAAACTTTAACTTGTCAAAACGTACCTTTAACTTGTAAAAAAGGTATCTTTAAATTGTCAAAATGTAACTTTAAGATGTCAAAATGTAAATTTATCGTGTAAAAATGTAAATTTAACTTGTAAAAAACGTATCTTTAACTTGTCAAAATGTAAGTTAAAAATGTTAAAATGTAAGTTTAACTTGTCAAATTATAATTTTAATTTATAAAACGTAACTATAACTTGTAAAAAACGTATCTTTAAATTGTCAAAATATAAACTGTAACTTGTCAAAACGTACCTTTAACTTGTAACCTATCAAAATGGAACTTTGACTTGTCAAAATGTAACTTTATCTTGTAAAAAACGTACTTTAACTTGTAAAAAACGTAATTTAACTTGTCAAAACTTAACTTTAATGTTTCAAAACGTAACTTTAACTTTATAAAACGTAACTTTAATTTATAGAAAAAGTAATTTAACTTGTAAAAAACGTACTTTAACTTGTCAAAACGTAACTTTAACTTTTAAAGAACGTACTTTAACTTGTCAAAACGTAACTTTAACGTTTCAAAACGTAACTTTAACTTGTTAAAACGTAACTCTAATTTTTAGAAAACGTAATTTAACTTGTAAAACACGTACTTTAACTTGTCAAGACGTAACTTGAACTTGTCAAAACGTAAGTTTAACTTGTTAAAAAGTAGTTTCCCTTTTAAAAAACGTAATTTAACTTGTCACAACGAAACTTTATCTTGTAAATAACGTACTTTAACATGTCAAAATATAACTTTAAGTTGTCCAAACGTAACTTTATCTTATAAAAAACGTACTTTAACTTGTAAAAAACGTAATTTAACTTGTAAAAAACGTACTTGAACTTGTCAAATATGTGGTTTAAATTTTCAAAAATGTAATTTAACTAGAATAAAACATACTCTAAATTGTTAAAAACGTACTCTAACTTGTAAAAAACATAACTTTAACTTGTAAAAAACGTACTTTAACTTGTAAAAAACGTACTTGAACTTGTCAAATATGTGGTTTAACTTGAAAAAAATGTACTTTAACTAGTATAAAACATACTTTAAATTATAAAAAACGTACTTTATCTTGTAAAAAACGTAACTTTAACTTGTAAAAAACGTACTTTAACTTGTCAAATATGTGGTTTAACTTGAAAAAAATGTACTTTAACTAGTATAAAACATACTTTAAATTGTAAAAAACGTACTTTATCTTGTAAAAAACGTAACTTTAACTTGTAAAAAACGTACTTTAACTTGTCAAAAATGTGGTTTAACTTGTAAAAAATGTACTTTAACTTGTAATAAACGCGCTTCAATTTGTAAAAAATGTACTATAACTTGTAAAAAACGTACATTAACTTGTAAAAAACGTACTTTAACTTGTAAAAAACGAACTTTAAATTGTCAAAACGTAACTTTAACTTTATAAAACGTAACTTTAATTTATAGAAAAAGTAATTTAACTTGTAAAAAAACGTACTTTAACTTGTCAAAACGTAACTTTAACTTGTAAAGAACGTACTTTGACTTGTCAAAACGTAACTTTAACGTTTCAAAACGTAACTTTAACTTGTTAAAACGTAACTCTAATTTTTAGAAAACGTAATTTAACTTGTAAAACACGTACTTTAACTTGTCAAGACGTAACTTGAACTTGTCAAAATGTAAGTTTAACTTGTTAAAAAGTAGTTTCCCTTTTAAAAAACGTAATTTAACTTGTCACAACGAAACTTTATCATGTAAATAATGTACTTTAACATGTCAAAATATAACTTTAAGTTGTCCAAACGTAACTTTATCTTGTAAAAAGGTACTTTAACTTGTAAAAAACGTAATTTAACTTGTAAAAAACGTACTTGAACTTGTCAAATATGTGGTTTAAATTTTAAAAAAAGTAATTTAACTAGATTAAAACATACTCTAAATTGTAAAAAACGTACTCTAACTTGTAAAAAACATAACTTTAACTTGTAAAAAACGTACTTTAACTTGTAAAAAACGTAATTTAACTTGTAAAAAACTTACTTGAACTTGTCAAATATGTGTTTTAACTTGAAAAAAATGTACTTTACCTAGTATAAAACATACTTTAAATTGTAAAAAACGTACTTTATCTTGTAAAAAACGTAACTTTAACTTGTAAAAAACGTACTTTAACTTCTCAAATATGTGGTTTAACTTGAAAAATATGTACTTTAACTAGTATAAAACATACTTTAAATTATAAAAAACGTACTTTATCTTGTAAAAAACGTACTTTAACTTGTCAAAAATGTGGTTTAACTTGTAAAAAATGTACTTTAACTTCTAATAAACGCACTTCAATTTGTAAAAAATGTACTATAACTTGTAAAAAACGTACATCAACTTGTAAAAAACGTACTTTAACTTGTAAAAAACGAACTTTAAATTGTCAAAACGTAACTTTAACTTTATAAAACGTAACTTTAGTTTATAGAAAAAGTAATTTAACTTGTAAAAAACGTACTTTAACTTGTCAAAACGTAACTTTAACTTGTAAAGAACGTACTTTAACTTGTCAAAACGTAACTTTAACGTTTCAAAACGTAACTTTAACTTGTTAAAACGTAACTCTAATTTTTAGAAAACGTAATTTAACTTGTAAAAAAACGTACTTTAACTTGTCAAGACATAACTTGAACTTGTCAAAATGTAAGTTTAACTTGTTAAGAAGTAGTTTCCCTTTTAAAAAACGTAATTTAACTTGTCACAACGAAACTTTATCTTGTAAATAACGTACTTTAACATGTCAAAATATAACTTTAAGTTGTCCAAACGTAACTTTATCTTGTAAAAACGTACTTTAACTTGTAAAAAACGTAATTTAACTTGTAAAAAACGTACTTGAACTTCTCAAATATGGGGTTTAAATTTTAAAAAAAGGTAATTTAACTAGAATAAAACATACTCTAAATTGTAAAAAACGTACTCTAACTTGTAAAAAACATAACTTTAACTTGTCAAAAACGTACTTTAACTTGTAAAAAACGTACTTTAACTTGTAAAAAAAAAAATTTAACTTGTATAAAACGTACTTGAACTTGTCAAATATGTGGTTTAACTTGAAAAAAATGTACTTTAACTAGTATAAAACATACTTTAAATTGTAAAAAACGTACTTTATCTTGTAAAAGCGTACTTTAACTTGTAAAAAACGTAATTTAACTTGTAAAAAACGTACTTGAACTTGTCAAATATGTGGTTTAAATTTTAAAAAAAGTAATTTAACTAGAATAAAACATACTCTAAATTGTAAAAAACGTACTCTAATTTGTAAAAAACATAATTTGAACTTGTAAAAAACGTACTTTAACTTGTAAAAAACGTAATTTAACTTGTAAAAAACGTACTTGAACTTGTCAAATATGTGGTTTAACTTGTAAAAAATGTACTTTAACTAGTATAAAACATACTTTAAATTGTAAAAAACGTACTTTATCTTGTAAAAAACGTAACTTTAACTTGTAAAAAATGTACTTTAACTTGTCAAAAACGTGGTTTAACTTGTAAAAAATGTACTTTAAAGTGTAATAAACGGACTTCAATTTGTAAAAAATGTACTATAACTTGTAAAAAACGTACATCAACTTGTAAAAAACGTACTTTAACTTGTAAAAAACGAACTTTAAATTGGCAAAACGTAACTTTAACTTTATAAAACGTAACTTTAATGTATAGAAAAAGTAATTTAACTTTTGAAAAACGTACTTTAACTTGTCAAAACGTAACTTTAACTTGTAAAGAACGTACTTTAACTTGTCAAAACGTAACTTTAACGTTTCAAAACGTAACTTTAACTTGTTAAAACGTAACTCTAATTTTTAGAAAACGTAATTTAACTTGTAAAACATGTAGTTTAACTTGTCAAGACGTAACTTGAACTTGTCAAAATGTAAGTTTAACTTGTTAAAAAGTAGTTTCCCTTTTAAAAAAACGTAATTTAACTTGTCACAACGAAACTTTATCTTCTAAATAACGTACTTTTACATGTCAAAATATAACTTTAAGTTGTCAAAACGTAACTTTATCTTGTAAAAGCGTACTTTAACTTGTAAAAAACGTACTTGAACTTGTCAAATATGTGGTTTAAATTTTAAAAAAAGTAATTTAACTAGAATAAAACATACTCTAAATTGTAAAAAACGTACTCTAACTTGTAAAAAACATAACTTTAACTTGTAAAAAACGTACTTTAACTTGTAAAAAACGTACTTTAACTTGTAAAAAACAAAATTTAACTTGTAAAAAACGTACTTGAACTTGTCAAATATGTGGTTTAACTTGAAAAAATGTACTTTAACTAGTATAGAACATACTTTAAATTGTAAAAAACGTACTTTATCTTGTAAACAACGTAACTTTAACTTGTAAAAAACGTACTTTAACTTGTCAAAAATGTGGTTTAACTTGTAAAAAATGTACTTTAACTTGTAATAAACGCACTTCAATTTGTAAAAAATGTACTATAACTTGTAAAAACCGTACATCAACTTGTAAAAAACGTACTTTAACTTGTAAAAATCGAACTTTAAATTGTCAAAACGTAACTTTAACTTTATAAAACGTAACTTTAATTTATAGAAAAAGTAATTTAACTTGTAAAAAACGTACTTTAACTTGTCAAAACGTAACTTTAACTTGTAAAGAACGTACTTTAACCTGTCAAAACGTAACTTTAACGTTTCAAAACGTAACTTTAACTAGTTAAAACGTAACTCTAATTTTTAGAAAACGTAATTTAACTTGTAAAACACATACTTTAACTTGATAAGACGTAACTTTAACTTGTCAAAATGTAAGTTTAACTTGTTAAAAAGTAGTTTCCCTTTAAAAAACGTAATTTAACTTGTCACAACGAAACTTTATCTTGTAAATAACGTACTTTAACATGTCAAAATATAACTTTAAGTTGTCCAAACGTAACTTTATCTTGTAAAAACGTACTTTAACTTGTAAAAAATGTAATTTAACATGTAAAAAACGTACTTGAACTTGTCAAATATGTGGTTTAAATTTTAAAAAAAGTAATTTAACTAGATTAAAACATACTCTAAATTGTAAAAAACGTACTCTAACTTGTAAAAAACATAACTTTAACTTGTAAAAAACGTACTTTAACTTGTAAAAAACATAATTTAACTTGTAAAAAACGTACTTGAACTTGTCAAATATGTGGTTTAACTTGTAAAAAATGTACTTTAACTAGTATAAAACAGACTTTAACTTGTAAAAAACGTACTTTAACTTGTAAAAAACGTAATTTAACTTGTAAAAAACGTACTTCAACTTGTCAAATATGTGGTTTAACTTGTAAAAAATGTACTTTAACTAGTATAAAACATACTTTAAATTGTAAAAAACGTACTTTATCTTGTAAAAAACGTAACTTTAATTTATAGAAAAAGTAATTTAACTTGTAAAAAACGTACTTTAACTTGTCAAAACGTAACTTTAACTTGTAAAGAACGTACTTTAACTTGTCAAAACGTAACTTTAACGTTTAAAAACGTAACTTTAACTTGTTAAAACGTAACTCTAATTTTTAGAAAACGTAATTTAACTTGCAAAACACGTACTTTAACTTGTCAAGACATAACTTGAACTTGTCAAAATGTAAGTTTAACTTGTTAAAAAGTAGTTTCCCTTTTAAAAAACGTAATTTAACTTGTCACAACGAAACTTTATCTTGTAAATAACGTACTTTAACATGTCAAAATATAACTTTAAGTTGTCCAAACGTAACTTTATCTTGTAAAAACGTAGTTTAACTTGTAAAAAACGTACTTGAACTTGTCAAATATGTGGTTTAAATTTTAAAAAAAGTAATTTAACTAGATTAAAAAATACTCTAAATTGTAAAAAACGTACTCTAACTTGTAAAAAACATAACTTTAACTTGTAAAAAACGTACTTTAACTTGTAAAGAACGTAATTTAACTTGTAAAAAACGTACTTGAACTTGTCAAATATGTGGTTTAACTTGTAAAAAATGTACTTTAACTAGTATAAAACATACTTTAAATTGTAAAAAACGTACTTTATCTTGTAAAAAACGTAACTTTAACTTGTAAAACACGTACTTTAACTTGTCAAAAATGTGGTTTAACTTGTAAAAAATGTACTTTAACTTGTAATAAACGCACTTCAATTTGTAAGAAATGTAGTATAACTTGTAAAAAACCTACATCAACTTGTAAAAAACGTAGTTAAACTTGTAAAAAACGAACTTTAAATTGTCAAAACGTAACTTTAACTTTATAAAACGTAACTTTAATTTATAGAAAAAGTAATTTAACTTGTAAAAAACGTACTTTAACTTGTCAAAACGTAACTTTAACTTGTTAAGAACGTACTTTAACTTGTCAAACGTAACTTTAACGTTTCAAAACGTAACTTTAACTTGTTAAAACGTACCTCTAATTTTTAGAAAACGTAATTTAACTTGTAAATCACATATTTTAACTTGTCAAGACGTAACTTTAACTTGTCAAAATGTAAGTTTAACTTGTTAAAAAGTAGTTTCCCTTTTAAAAAACGTAATTTAACTTGTCACAACGAAACTTTATCTTGTAAATAACGTACTTTAACATGTCAAAATATAACTTTAAGTTGTCCAAACGTAACTTTATCTTGTAAAAACGTACTTTAACTTGTAAAAAACGTAATTTAACTTGTAAAAAACGTACTTGAACTTGTCAAATATGTGGTTTAAATTTTAAAAAAAGTAATTTAACTAGATTAAAACATACTCTAAATTGTAAAAAACGTACTCTAACTTGTAAAAAACATAACTTTAACTTGTAAAAAACGTACTTTAACTTGTAAAGAACGTAATTTAACTTGTAAAAAACGTACTTGAACTTGTCAAATATGTGGTTTAACTTGTAAAAAATGTACTTTAACTAGTATAAAACATACTTTAAATTGTAAAAAACGTACTTTATCTTGTAAAAAACGTAACTTTAACTTGTAAAACACGTACTTTAACTTGTCAAAAATGTGGTTTAACTTGTAAAAAATGTACTTTAACTTGTAATAAACGCACTTCAATTTGTAAGAAATGTAGTATAACTTGTAAAAAACCTACATCAACTTGTAAAAAACGTAGTTAAACTTGTAAAAAACGAACTTTAAATTGTCAAAACGTAACTTTAACTTTATAAAACGTAACTTTAATTTATAGAAAAAGTAATTTAACTTGTAAAAAACGTACTTTAACTTGTCAAAACGTAACTTTAACTTGTTAAGAACGTACTTTAACTTGTCAAACGTAACTTTAACGTTTCAAAACGTAACTTTAACTTGTTAAAACGTACCTCTAATTTTTAGAAAACGTAATTTAACTTGTAAATCACATATTTTAACTTGTCAAGACGTAACTTTAACTTGTCAAAATGTAAGTTTAACTTGTTAAAAAGTAGTTTCCCTTTTAAAAAACGTAATTTAACTTGTCACAACGAAACTTTATCTTGTAAATAACGTACTTTAACATGTCAAAATATAACTTTAAGTTGTCCAAACGTAACTTTATCTTGTAAAAACGTACTTTAACTTGTAAAAAACGTAATTTAACTTGTAAAAAACGTACTTGAACTTGTCAAATATGTGGTTTAAATTTTAAAAAAAGTAATTTAACTAGATTAAAACATACTCTAAATTGTAAAAAACGTACTCTAACTTGTAAAAAACATAACTTTAACTTGTAAAAAACGTACTTTAACTTCTAAAAAACATAATTTAACTTGTAAAAAACGTACTTGAACTTGTCAAATATGTGGTTTAACTTGTAAAAAATGTACTTTAACTAGTATAAAACAGACTTTAACTTGTAAAAAACGTACTTTAACTTGTAAAAAACGTAATTTAACTTGTAAAAAACGTACTTGAACTTGTCAAATATGTGGTTTAACTTGTAAAAAATGTACATTAACTAGTATAAAACATACTTTAAATTGTAAAAAACGTACTTTATCTTGTAAAAAACGTAACTTTAATTTATAGAAAAAGTAATTTAACTTGTAAAAAACGTACTTTAACTTGTCAAAACGTAACTTTAACTTGTAAAGAACGTACTTTAACTTGTCAAAACGTAACTTTAACGTTTAAAAACGTAACTTTAACTTGTTAAAACGTAACTCTAATTTTTAGAAAACGTAATTTAACTTGCAAAACACGTACTTTAACTTGTCAAGACATAACTTGAACTTGTCAAAATGTAAGTTTAACTTGTTAAAAAGTAGTTTCCCTTTTAAAAAACGTAATTTAACTTGTCACAACGAAACTTTATCTTGTAAATAACGTACTTTAACATGTCAAAATATAACTTTAAGTTGTCCAAACGTAACTTTATCTTGTAAAAACGTAGTTTAACTTGTAAAAAACGTACTTGAACTTGTCAAATATGTGGTTTAAATTTTAAAAAAAGTAATTTAACTAGATTAAAAAATACTCTAAATTGTAAAAAACGTACTCTAACTTGTAAAAAACATAACTTTAACTTGTAAAAAACGTACTTTAACTTGTAAAGAACGTAATTTAACTTGTAAAAAACGTACTTGAACTTGTCAAATATGTGGTTTAACTTGTAAAAAATGTACTTTAACTAGTATAAAACATACTTTAAATTGTAAAAAACGTACTTTATCTTGTAAAAAACGTAACTTTAACTTGTAAAACACGTACTTTAACTTGTCAAAAATGTGGTTTAACTTGTAAAAAATGTACTTTAACTTGTAATAAACGCACTTCAATTTGTAAGAAATGTAGTATAACTTGTAAAAAACCTACATCAACTTGTAAAAAACGTAGTTAAACTTGTAAAAAACGAACTTTAAATTGTCAAAACGTAACTTTAACTTTATAAAACGTAACTTTAATTTATAGAAAAAGTAATTTAACTTGTAAAAAACGTACTTTAACTTGTCAAAACGTAACTTTAACTTGTTAAGAACGTACTTTAACTTGTCAAACGTAACTTTAACGTTTCAAAACGTAACTTTAACTTGTTAAAACGTACCTCTAATTTTTAGAAAACGTAATTTAACTTGTAAATCACATATTTTAACTTGTCAAGACGTAACTTTAACTTGTCAAAATGTAAGTTTAACTTGTTAAAAAGTAGTTTCCCTTTTAAAAAACGTAATTTAACTTGTCACAACGAAACTTTATCTTGTAAATAACGTACTTTAACATGTCAAAATATAACTTTAAGTTGTCCAAACGTAACTTTATCTTGTAAAAACGTACTTTAACTTGTAAAAAACGTAATTTAACTTGTAAAAAACGTACTTGAACTTGTCAAATATGTGGTTTAAATTTTAAAAAAAGTAATTTAACTAGATTAAAACATACTCTAAATTGTAAAAAACGTACTCTAACTTGTAAAAAACATAACTTTAACTTGTAAAAAACGTACTTTAACTTCTAAAAAACATAATTTAACTTGTAAAAAACGTACTTGATCTTGTCAAATATGTGGTTTAACTTGTAAAAAATGTACTTTAACTAGTATAAAACATACTTTAAGTTGTAAAAAACGTACTTTAACTTGTAAAAAACGTAATTTAACTTGTAAAAAACGTACTTGAACTTGTCAAATATGTGGTTTAACTTGTAAAAAAATGTACTTTAACTAGTATAAAACATACTTTAAATTGTAAAAAACGTACGTTATCTTGTAAAAAACGTAACTTTAACTTGTAAAAAACGTACTTTAACTAGTCAAAAATGTGGTTTAACTTGTAAAAAATGTACTTTAACTTGTAATAAACGGACTTCAATATGTAAAAAATGTACTATAACTTGTAAAAAACGTACATCAACTTGTAAAAAACGTACTTTAACTTGTAAAAAACGAACTTCAAATTGTTAAAACGTAACTTTAACTTTCTAAAACGTAACTTTAATTTATAGAAAAAGTAATTTAACTTGTAAAAAATGTACTTTAACTTGTGAAAACGTAACTTTAACTTGTTAAGAACTTACTTTAACTTGTCAAAACGTAACTTTAACGTTTCAAAACGTAACTTTAACTTGTTAAAACAACTCTAATTTTTAGAAAACGTAATTTAACTTGTAAAACACATACTTTAACTTGATAAGACGTAATTTTAACTTGTCAAAATGTAAGTTTAACTTGTTAAAAAGTAGTTTCCCTTTTAAAAAACGTAATTTAACTTGTCACAACGAAACTTTATCTTGTAAATAACGTACTTTAACATGTCAAAATATAACTTTAAGTTGTCCAAACGTAACTTTATCTTGTAAAAACGTACTTTAACTTGTAAAAAACGTAATTTAACTTGTAAAAAAAGTACTTTAACTTGTCAAATATGTGGTTTAAATTTTAGGAAAAGTAATTTAACTAGAATAAAACATACTCTAAATTGTAAAAAACGTACTCTAACTTGTAAAAAACATAACTTTAACTTGTAAAAAACGTACTTTAACTTGTAAAAAACATACTTTAACTTGTAAAAAACGTAATTTAACTTGTAAAAAACGTACTCTAACTTGTAAAAAACATAACTTTAACTTGTAAAAAACGTACTTTAACTTGTAAAAAACGTAAATCAACTTGTAAAAAACGTAATTTAACTTGTTAAAAACGAACTTTAAATTGTTAAAACGTAACTTTAACTTTATAAAACGTAACTTTAATTTATAGAAAAAGTAATTTAACTTGTGTTGCGTGCATAAAAGGCACGACGGAGTCTCCGAGAGGGCTCAGCCCCGCCACTCGGCCCAGCGGCCTTCGGCCTCTTCTTGACCCGGCCAAAGGCCGGCCCAAGACTTCTCACCCGGCCAAAGGCCGGGTGAAGCTTCCCCTCGGCCGAAGGCCGGCCCTGGCCTTTCCTTGACCCGGCCAAGGGCCGGCCCAAACTACTCGCCCGGCCAAAGGCCGGGCGAGACTTCCCCTCGGCCGAAGGCCGGCCCTGGCCTTCCCTTGACCCGGCCAAGGGCCGGCCCAAACTGTTCGCTCGGCCAAAGGCCGGCCCTGGCCTTTCCTTGACCCGGCCAGGGGCCGGCCCAAACCATTCACCCGGCCAAAGGCCGGGTGAAACTTCCTCGACCCGGCCAAGGGCCGGCCCAAGGTCTTACCTTCGGTGGAAGACCGGACGAAGAGCTCCTCTCGGCCAAAGGCCGTTTCCAGGCCCCCTTGGCCGGTCAAAAGCCATTCTCGGCTCAAAAAACAAGACAAGTCATGCTCTATAAATAGGAGACCCGATTCCCAATAACAGGTAACGAACACTTGAGTACTGAAACGCTGTTGAACTCGGACTTCGCTCGTTTCTCTCAAACCTCTAAACTCTAAACCCTTTTATCCACCTCAATCCAACTAATGTTGAGCGTCGGAGAGGTAAACAGAGGCATCCCCTCTGTTTCCCTTTGATAGTTCATTTGATTCCTTTGTATTTCAGATACTCGCGTAGCACGAACTCCATTGACAACTAAGACACGACTCGGGATACCGAGTTCGACACGCTAGAACCCGAACGCGATCACTTGGTCCTTGGGTCGAACCGTTTTTGGGTTCCTAAATCGTTGTCCGAAAACGAGCGACAACATTTTGGCGCTAGAAGAAGGGGGGATTTGACAAAGCCAGTTTTTGTTTCCCCATCGAACAATCTCCGAGAGGATGAGTCAGATTCCTATTGCATCTACCGGCACTCGGGCGACGAACGCCATATATGGCCTTCGAAGCCTTTCCCATCGACTCGGTGGTCAGCCTCGTGAGAACGAGAACGGGTCCCATGGCTCGAGGGCTGATCCTGACGTTGCTCTCCGAGAGGATACAGCTAGACGACTTGCCGAGATTCTGGATCGGCCGGGAGTTGACAATACACTCATAGCCGATCTCCTCGGATACGACATTGACAGGAGTTCGTTCCGAGATGGTTCCGATCCCGAGTATGTGGGAGAATCTCGGACTGGCGAGGTAACTCCTATCCCTGATCGAGAAGCGGATATAAGACCACCCTCACATCAACCCCCGCCGATTCGACCATCAGGTCCGCAATTCAGAGGCACTCCATCTGCGAACTCTCGGGGCGGTCGGTCGCGATCGCGGCTCGAACATAGGAGTGCACGGCGGGATGAAGGGGCAGACAGTCGAGGGACTCGAAAGACATTTCGGCGCCGGCCGGATTCGTCTCGTCGAATTCCCGACGTGGATCTTAGAGAACATCTCACGGCTCAGAGGAACTCCCGGGGCGAAGACCTCCGACAAAGGTTGAATTCTCAGAGAGAGGTGTTACCAGCCGTTACGCTTGGCCGTCCAAGGACTAATGCCGCCGATCAGGCGTCTAACGAGCGGCACCACGTGACTCCTTTGGCTCCAACGGCCAACCCCGCAGACGGGCTCGATATGGTAACAATGATACAAAGCCTCCAAAACCAGATAATCGAGATGAGAGAGTCGGGAAAGCCACGACCCTACGGAGGGGCCGAAGAATCATACTCCCCTTTCTCCGCTCAGATTTTGGCACAATCCTGTGGAGGAAATTTCAAGTTGCCCTCCATTCCTCCATACGATGGGCGCACGGACCCTCATTTTCATATCCAACATTATGAAACATGGATGTCAATGCAAGGGCAGTCAGATGCAACGTTGTGTCAAGCATTTAGTTTGACCCTTTCCGGAACAGGATTTGAGTGGTTCAGAAGCTTGAAGCCAGGGAGCATTCTTTCTTTCAAGATTTTGAAAGAAACTTTCCTCGCTCGCTTCGCCACTCTCGTGATGCAGAAGAAATCCAAAACTCATCTCTTGTCGATCAGGCAGGGCAGGGATGAAACCTTGAGGCAGTATCTCGCCCGCTTCACTGAAGAGTCGCATAAGGTGGAAGGCTTCGATGATAGGGATGCGATCACGGCAATCACTGAAGGAATTCGCACGAGTGACTTCCTGAAGTCAATCGTCGGAAAGGTCCCAAGGGACATGGCGGAACTAATGACGCGCGCTCGCACGTTCATGGGAGTGGAAGATTACCTGGAAGGCCGAGACGGTCGGAAGACCAATGGGCAGCCTGGTCGCCGGCTAGGGGACCATGAGAAGGAATATTCCGATCCTCGAAAGAGGAGGAATAGGGGACAATAAGGTCTCGACGATCGACCCTTCTCAGGGGTCAGACCACCACGTCCGGACAGTTTTCGAAAGTTTTCAACCTTCACTCTGCTGAACACCCCCCAAGAGCGAATTTTGGCGTTACATCGCGACAAATTGGGTAGCCCAGCTCCGCTGACGAAAGATCCGGCAAAGCGAGATCGTAGAAAGTTCTGCGAATACCACCAGGATCACGGTCACCTAACTTCGGAATGCTATCAACTCAAAAGGCAAATTGAGGCTCTCATACAAGATGGGAAGTTGAAAGAGTACGTGCTCCGAACCTTGGGGGCGACGGCATCGGGGAGTGAGCGAGGACATCAAGAAAGAAAAGGTCCCGCCACGGTCACTGTAACCGATCAAGTGACAGCCCGAGAACCAGATAATTCGCAATTACATATTGTGGGCTCCATTTTGGGCGGTCCGGAATGTGGGGACTCGTGCGCCCAAAGGAAACGATACGCCCGCGAAACATCCCATTCAACAGCGGTGCATCACATAAACCACACTTATGTGACTCCGCCTCCGAACGAGTTCGAATCCATGTTCTTCACAGGCCAGGAAGCGACAAGGATCATGCACCCCCATAACGACGCAATAGTGGTTTCGGCCCCGATAGCAAACAATCTTGTCCGTCGAATTCTCATCGATAACGGAAGTTCCGCCGACATCATTTTCAAGTCAGCTTTAGACAGAATGAAGTTGACCGGATTAAAGCCAACTCCGGTGGCGACCCCGCTTTTTGGATTCTCTGGCGAGAGAGTGATGACTGAGGGTATCATCGACCTCCCCGTCACTTTTGGGACGCTGGGAGGGCTCGAGGCCACTCACATTGTGTCATTCCTTGTGGTCGACCAGCCATCGGCTTACAACATCATAATTGGCCGTCCAACTCTCAACAGATTAAAGGCCATAACCTCAACCTATCATCTGATGTTAAAGTTCCCGACAGATAAGGGAATAGCCGTCATGGCCGGGGATCAATCCATGGCCAGAATGTGTTATATTCAGGGGGTAGACGGGAAAGGAAAAGGGAAAATGGTCAATACCATCTCCCAGGATTTGTCAAGCAATGGAGAAGCTGAAGGCACTTTCGGAGAGTTGGATCAGAGGGACGATGTCGAAAGACGAAAGATGGGAACAACGAGCGACCTCGTGACTGTTGTATTGGATCAATCCAAACCCGATCAAGTCGTCAAAATAGGTGCACAACTCTCATCTGAGAGGCAACTCCTACTAACGACATTCCTCCAAGAGTACAAGGACATTTTCGCATGGACCCATGCTGACATGCCCGGAATCGACCCCGAGATCATGGTTCACCGTTTGAATGACGATCAAAGGATAACCGGGCGAATACAGCCCAGGAGAGCGTTCAGTGGGGAGAAATACCAAGCCATAGGCGAGGAAGTTGATAAACTCCTCGCAGCAGGATTCATAAGGGAGGCAGAATATCCCAGATGGGTTTCTAATGTGGTTATGGTGAAAAAAGCGAACGACAAATGGCGGATTTGCATCGATTACAAGGATCTCAACAAGGCTTGTCCGAAAGACAGTTTTCCATTGCCCAGAATCGAACAACTTGTTGATGCCACCGCTGGTCATGAATTGTTAAGCTTCATGGATGCGTATTCTGGTTACAATCAGATCCGCATGCATGGTCCAGATCAGATAAAAACTACTTTCGTCACCGACCGGGGGCTATATTGCTATAAGGTCATGCCTTTTGGCCTCAAGAATGCATGGGCTACATACCAACGATTGGTGAACCGCATGTTTGCCGACCAAATTGGGAAAACAATGGAGGTCTATGTCGACGATATGTTGGTCAAAAGTTTAAAGGCCGACGATCATATCGGAGATCTCAGGAATATGTTTTCCATCCTTCGACGTTATAGAATGAAGCTTAACCCAAATAAGTGCGCCTTCGGGGTCGAATCCGGAAAATTTCTGGGTTATATGGTGAGTAGCAGGGGGATAGAGGCCAACCCCGAAAAGATCGAAGCAATCCTGAATATGAAGTCCCCTACCAAAATCAAAGAGGTTCAAAGCTTAACAGGTAGGGTTGCAGCATTGTCACGATTCGTGTCAAAGGCAACGGATCGTTGCCAACCGTTCTTCAAGGCCTTGAAAAAGGTCGATGGATTTGTTTCGACAGAGGAATGCGAGCTTGCTTTCCGCGAACTGAAAGTCTATTTCAGTTCTGCGCCGTTCTTGGCGAAGCCCAACGAAGGGGAAAAATTGTTCGTATATCTTGCAGTGACCGAAAGAGCAGTAAGCACGGTGTTGGTACGCGAAGAAAATAAAGTTCAATGGCCAATTTACTATTCGAGCAAGGCGCTCCTCGACGCCGAAACCAGATATCCGGAGATCGAAAAAATGGCTTTGGCCTTAGTCATAGGCGCGAGGAAGCTTCGGCCCTACTTCCAATCTCACCCTATCATCGTACGTACAAAGTACCCCATAGAAAGGGCATTACAAAAAGCCACATCCTCCCGGATGACCATATGGTCTCAAGAGCTAGGGGTATACGGAATAGATTTCCAACCAAGAACAACCATCAAGGGTCAAGCTTTGGCCGATTTTGTGGCTGAATTTACAAGGTCCTCCTCGATAGGGGATGATGTAGATGCTCTCGGGAAAAAGAGAAACGACGCAACCGCGAAAAGGCCAATGATCCCGGAAGGCCTGTTATGGGAACTACACGTCGATGGTGCGTCGAACGCCCAGGGCGCTGGCGCTGGCATTATACTTACGAACCCCGATAGGGAAGAAATCAAGTATGCCATGCGATTCGAGTTCAATGCCTCGAACAACGAGGCCGAGTACGAGGCCCTGATCATAGGTTTGGAGTTAGCGAAAAAACTCGGCGCTGAAAAACTGCGTATCCATTGCGACTCGCAATTGGTGGTCAACCAAGTCAAAGGGGAATATGGTGCTAAGGAGCCAAGCATGATGGCATACCGCGCCAAGGTTATAAAACTATTAGAATCATTCCTATGGTTCGAAATAATTCAGATTCCCAGAGCAAAAAACGTCCACGCCGATGCTCTAGCCCGTTTGGCATCTGGGATTGATGAAGGGGGGATTGACGATGTTCCCATAGAAAAACTGACAAGGCCATGTATCTCGAGAAATGACGTGGGAACAATCGAACAGGCACCACAAACGACGTGGATGACGCCGCTTCTAAAGTACCTACAAGAGGGGGAGACCCCCGAAGGGAGAGAAGAGACCCGAAGACTGAAGAATTTGGCATCCAAATACGTACTGAGGGAGCAGACACTCTACAAACGAGGATATTCAATACCGCTGCTCCGGTGCTTATCTGAAGATGAAGCGAAAAAAGCATTGCATGAAGTACACGAAGGGGTTTGCGGGAACCATTCGGCCGGACAGTCATTGGCCTTGAAATTACTCCGAGCGGGGTATTTTTGGCCAACCATGAAAAGGGACGCTCACTTGTGGGCCAAGAAATGCGACAAGTGCCAGAGATTTGCACACGTGCCAAGACAGCCTCCGGCACCTTTATGCCCGGTCATAGTACCCCGACCTTTCGCCAAATGGGGGGTCGACCTCATCGGGGAATTACCCGCAGCCCCAAGACAATACAAATTCGCAATCGTTGCAGTAGATTATTTTACAAAGTGGGTAGAAGCAGAACCACTCGCCAAGATCACAGAGGCGAACACAACAAGTTTCATGTGGAAAAATATAATATGTTGCTTTGGGGTTCCAGAGTCGATCGTCACCGACAATGGGAAACAATTTGACAACGTACGCCTTCGGGAGTTGTGTGAACAATTGGGGATTCGAAAGACTTATTCGTCACCTCGACACCCTCAGGCTAACGGTCAAGTCGAAGCAGTCAACAAGACGATCAAAGAAAACTTGAAAAAAAGGCTAGAAGCGAAAAAAGGGGCCTGGGCGGAAGAGTTACCAACAGTCCTATGGGCATATAGGACCACGGCGCGTAACGCTACCGGCAAAACTCCATTTGCGTTAGCATTTGGCGTTGAGGCCGTGATACCTATAGAGACAAGTATCCCCACTTGTCGGGTTATCGATTACGACGGCGATCGAAACAACGAGGCAATGAGGATGGAATTAGATCTCATCGACGAAAAGAGGATGGGCGCGTTGTCACGTCTAACTGAACAAAAAAGGAAGGTGGAAAAGTATTACAACTCAAGAGTCAAGATAAGGAAATTCGCAAACGGAAGCCTTGTTCTCAGAAAGGTTTTCCAAAACACACAAATCCCGGGAGACGGAGTTCTGGGACCCACCTGGGAAGGTCCATATCGGATACGTCAAGCCACTCATAACGGCACTTACGAGTTGGAAAATCTCGAAGGTCTCGTCTTCACCCACCCGTGGAATGCCGAGCACTTGAGACAATATTATCAGTAGGCGTCAATTAGTGGGCGACCCGTTTTATTATTTTTGCAGTTTAAATTCATTGTATGCATGGTCCATGACCCGTAAAGTGTAACATTTTTCTTGACAATGAATACAAAATACGCTTCACATCAATTTATTTATAACCTTCGCAAGTTTCTAAATAAACTCGGGGGGCTGCGACATAGTCCAGGTCCTCACATAACCCGGTTCGCGTCAAGCGACCGCGTACTCGCAAAACCCGCTAAAAGGGTCAACATCCGCGCACTCGCACGCCGACAGGCAGCGAGTCTCGCAAAACCCGCTAAAGGGTCAACATCCGCGCACCGGATGGCATAAGACTGCGCACTCGCACGCCGACAGGCAGCAAGTCTCGCAAAACTCACTAAAAGGCCAACATCCGCGCACCGGATAACCAGGATGCCAAATGGCTGTATGTTGCCCACCAAAAGGCATGGGCTCAAAACACTATCGTGTCATGACTAAACAAGCGTCAAAGGAAGGTTCTCGTTTCAAATAAAATCCAAAATCCAACAAAGATATCCGTGAAGAAAACACGTAAAGGGAAACAAGCGCTAAACACATGCGCGAAAGAAATAAAAAAGAATGAAACAATCATTCAGAGCCAAAATCTACTTGTTCCTCGTCGTTGAGAGCTCCGGATCCGTCGGTGGTCTCTCCGTCGGGAGGGCGGTTCGTGGACTGGGCAACTTCTGAAGGAGCCCCAAGTGGCACGCCATCTAACCGGGGAGCTTCATCCAGCGAGGGGAACATCGCCTCGAAGAAAGAAAACGTGACCCCCCGGGCCACATTCTCTTTCGCGACAGCGTCACGAACCCGCACCGCGGCCGCATGGCGTGCTTCCTCCAAAGCTAGGTCCCAATCATCCTCCAAGTCGGCTTTCGACTTCACGGCATCGTCTTTTTCCTCGATAAGGGCCTGCATCTCGAGGAGAAGTGAGTCCCTTTCCCTCTCGGCTTTGACGCGAGAAATCTCACTCGTCATAAGTTGAGCGTGCACGATCTTCAATTCCTCGTCCCGACCCGAGAGCGCCACTTGGAGTTTCTTCGTCTCGCCTAGGAAGGTGTCTGCCGCTTGTTCCGCTTTCTCTCGGGATTTGCGATCCTCCGCTCGCAGCAACCTTTCAGCCTCCAACTCCGCACGGACCTTCCGTAGCTCTCCCTCCAGGATGTGGAAGTCCCGAACGGGACGAACCTCAGCTAGAGCGGCAGCATGGTCGGCCGCCGTTTTCTCGGCGTCTTTCTTCATAACCTGCATCCTCCGTAGTAAATCCCGGAGGATCGCATCACCCCGTTCCTGTCGAGCAAGCATCTGACAGAACGAGCGTCGAAAGTGCGTACGCATGTGTAAATAAAAAGAAGCGGGTAACGAACGACGCAACGCCAAGAAAGAGTAGTTACTACCTTACGAGCGTCGCTAATCCCGTTCTGGAAGTAATCGAGATCCCCGGTCGTCAAGAGACTTTTGAATTCCCGCAAAGGGGAATCAAGGATGCCCCGTGAACATTGACCCCTCAACATCGCGGCTTCCTTCATGAGCGAAGAATCCATGCTGCCCGACGCACTCGAGGTGTGGGCACGTTTGTTGCCAGGCGACTCAAAGGAAGAGGCAGGCGGAGCCGGCCGTATGTTTGAAGAGCCCACTTCGGCCCCAACCCGGACTGGCGACCTCCCACGTCGGGCCTCAACTCGCAGACGTGCGGCGGCCACGGCCTCAGCAGTAGGTTCACCCCTCGGAACGCATGCACGTGGACGATTGCGAACCATCGTATCTGAAACGAAAAGAAAGCAAAACAAGGGTCATAAAATAGGAACGATGTTAAAAGGACAGTACCTACATAATCAGGCGTGAGGTCAATACCCCCCGAGTCGGGAGGTGAAGGGAGATCCGTCGCCTCAAGTTCGATGCTTCCGGCAGGCTCCTCAGCCGAGACAGGATCAAAGATCGCCTCCGAATCAGGAACGAACCATCCAGTAGTCGCCATGAGATCAGCTGACTCAAAGAGAAGCCCTTGCCGTCTCGAGTCTGGGATGGCCCCAATTACGAGTGCGAGCTCGAAATCTTCAGTATCGCGGTCTGCTGGGAAGTCGGCAATGGGGCCAAAGGTCAACGGCGCTTTTCCAAAGGCAGATTCGGATACCCATACCCAGGGATATCGATGTTTGGTGGTCAACTTGGTAAGGATGGGGAATCGCCGCCGATTTTGAACTTTATAAAAACCCGGCTTCCCAGACACACCATGGACGGAGACAAGGTTCCGAATCTCATCGGCTGTCACGTTGCGACTTCGTGCCCGATAAAGCATCATGTGGCACGCCGCCACAACTCGATAGAAGAGCGGGGACATCTGAGACGCATAAACACCCAACCGAACCAACAGATCCTGAATTACGGGTTGAAAAGGCAATCGCAAACCTCCTCGGAGACTCGCCTCGTGAACGGCCGCAAATCCCAAGCGCGGGCAACTCGGGAGGTCGTCAGGCAATGGTCGTAACAACGAGACGGAGCCCGGGATGCTAAACCTCCGCCTCAAACTCGTGAAGTTGGCTAAAGAGAGAGAGCTCGGGAAGTCGACCCCGGAGCAATCAAAACCGACCCGAATCACCGACTCCTTAACCGGGAACGACATCGCGCGTCTCTCCTCCCTCGCGGTCGAAGTGGCAGGGATGACCGGACGAGGGCAATTATCAGGTGACTCATCGCAACCTTCGGCGTCGACATTGTTTTCGTTAGGTGAGCCGCCACCCGGGCCCGCATGAAGGTCGTCACCCAAACCCGAGTTGGGGTCGCTGCCCGGGACCGCTCGAAGGTCGCCGCTCGGATCCGCGCTGAGACCCGCGCGAGGGTCGCTGCCCGTACCCGCGCGGGAGTTCTCACCCAGGCCAGCGCGGGATGCGCCGCCGCCCAGCCCCGCGTGGAGATCGCCGCTCAGACTCGCGCAGGCGCTCTCGCCCAGGCCGGCGCGGGATGCGCCACCGCCAAGCCCCGCGCGGAGATCGCCGATCAGACCCGCGCGGGGGCTCTCGCCCACGCCGGCGCGGGGTGCGTCGCTGCCCAGCCCCGCGCGGATGTCACCGCCCAGACCCGCGCGGGGGCTCTCGCCCAGCTCGGCGCGGGATGCATCGCCGTCCAACTCCGCGCGGAGGTCTCCGCCCAGACCCGCGCGGAGGTCTTCTTCCCGATCGACGCGACGCGCATCGACACCTAGCTCCGCGCGGAGGTTTCTGCCCAGACCCGCGCGGAGGCTCTCGCCCAGACCGGCGCGGGATGCGTCGCCGCCCAGCTCCGCGCGGGGATCTCCACCCAGATCCGCGCGGAGGTCTTCTCCCCGGTCGGCGCGACGCGCGTCAACGACCAGCTCCGCGCGGAGGTCTCCGCCCAGACCCGCGCGGAGGTCTTCTCCCCGATCAACGCGACGCGCGACGTCGCTCAGCCCCGTGCGGGGGTCGTCGCCCGGATCGGCGCGGGACGCACCGCAACTCAGGCCTGCGCGAGGCTCGTAGCCCAGATCCGCCCGGAGGCTGTCGCCCAGATCCCGCCGAATTTCGCCGCCCAGATCCGCGGGAGATGGATCGCCGGTCACCCCGACGATGGGCGTCCCTGGACGTGTTCGCTCGGTTCCCTCCCCGTCGATCAACCACGTGTCAACAGAGGAAAACTCTCCGTCCACCATTTCAAAAGCCCTCTCGCGCGGGGAAGAAGATGGGGGCACGGGAAAAGGTCTCGCGGAAGAAGAAAATTGGTCCCAAAACAGGTCCAAATCCACGTTTTGGTCTTCGAGAAGGGGAAAAAGGTCTTCCCCGATGGTCCCACTCCCTGACACGTTGTCGGCCGAATCCATACCCACGCGGCTAAGCGTGACGTCAGAAATAAAATAAAGTAAAAGGAAGGGGGCTTACCGAGGGAGAAGGTGACGACGGGTAACGATCGGGGGCGAGAGAGTCTGAGTTCACCACACGAACCCCGGTCGAATGCCGAACTCGGGGGGCTAGTGTTGCGTGCATAAAAGGCACGACGGCTCGACGGAGTCTCCGAGAGGGCTCAGCCCCGCCACTCGGCCCAGCGGCCTTCGGCCTCTTCTTGACCCGGCCAAAGGCCGGCCCAAGACTTCTCACCCGGCCAAAGGCCGGGTGAAGCTTCCCCTCGGCCGAAGGCCGGCCCTGGCCTTTCCTTGACCCGGCCAAGGGCCGGCCCAAACTACTCGCCCGGCCAAAGGCCGGGCGAGACTTCCCCTCGGCCGAAGGCCGGCCCTAGCCTTCCCTTGACCCGGCCAAGGGCCGGCCCAAACTGTTCGCTCGGCCAAAGGCCGGCCCTGGCCTTTCCTTGACCCGGCCAGGGGCCGGCCCAAACCATTCACCCGGCCAAAGGCCGGGTGAAACTTCCTCGACCAGGCCAAGGGCCGGCCCAAGGTCTTACCTTCGGTGGAAGACCGGACGAAGAGCTCCTCTCGGCCAAAGGCCGTTTCCAGGCCCCCTTGGCCAGTCAAAAGCCATTCTCGGCTCAAAAAACAAGACAAGTCATGCTCTATAAATAGGAGACCCGATTCCCAATAACAGGTAACGAACACTTGAGTACTGAAACGCTGTTGAACTCGGACTTCGCTCGTTTCTCTCAAACCTCTAAACTCTAAACCCTTTTATCCACCTCAATCCAACTAATGTTGAGCGTCGGAGAGGTAAACAGAGGCATCCCCTCTGTTTCCCTTTGATAGTTCATTTGATTCCTTTGTATTTCAGATACTCGCGTAGCACGAACTCCATTGACAACTAAGACACGACTCGGGATACCGAGTTCGACACGCTAGAACCCGAACGCGATCACTTGGTCCGGCCTTGGGTCGAACCGTTTTTGGGTTCCTAAATCGTTGTCCGAAAACGAGCGACAACAACTTGTAAAAAACGTACTTTAACTTGTGAAAACGTAACTTTAACTTGTAAAGAACGTACTTTAACTTGTCAAAACGTAACTTTAACGTTTCAAAACGTAACTTTAACTTGTTAAAACGTAACTCTAATTTTTAGAAAACGTAATTTAACTTGTAAAACACGTACTTTAACTTGTCAAGACATAACTTTAACTTGTCAAAATGTAAGTTTAACTTGTTAAAAAGTAGTTTCCCTTTTAAAAAACGTAATTTAACTTGTCACAACGAAACTTTATCTTGTAAATAACGTACTTTAACATGTCAAAATATAACTTTAAGTTGTCCAAACGTAACTTTTTCTTGTAAAAGCGTACTTTAACTTGTAAAAAACGTAATTTAACTTGTAAAAAACGTACTTGAACTTGTCAAATATGTGGTTTAAATTTTAAAAAAAGTAATTTAACTAGAATAAAACATACTTTAAATTGTAAAAAACGTACTCTAACTTGTAAAAAACATTATTTGAACTTGTAAAACACGTACTTTAACTTGTAAAAAACGTAATTTAACTTGTAAAAAACGTACTTGAACTTGTCAAATATGTGGTTTAACTTGTAAAAAATGTACTTTAACTAGTATAAAACATACTTTAAATTGTAAAAAACGTACTTTATCTTGTAAAAAATGAAACTTTAACTTGTAAAAAACGTACTTTAACTTGTCAAAAATGTGGTTTAACTCGTAAAAAATGTACTTTAACTTGTAATAAACGGACTTCAATTTGTAAAAAATGTACTATAACTTGTAAAAAACGTACATCAACTTGTAAAAAACGTACTTTAACTTGTAAAAAACGAACTTTAAATTGTCAAAACGTAACTTTAACTTTATAAAACGTAACTTTAATTTATAGAAAAAGTAATTTAACTTGTAAAAAACGTACTTTAACTTGTAAAAACGTAACTTTAACTTGTAAAGAACGTACTTTAACTTGTCAAAACGTAACTTTAACGTTTCAAAACGTAAATTTAACTTGTTAAAACGTAACTCTAATTTTTAGAAAACGTAATTTAACTTGTAAAACACGTACTTTAACTTGTCAAGACGTAACTTGAACTTGTCAAAATGTAAGTTTACCTTGTTAAAGAGTAGTTTCCCTTTTAAAAAAACGTAATTTAACTTGTCACAACGAAACTTTATCTTCTAAATAACGTACTTTTACATGTCAAAATATAACTTTAAGTTGTCCAAACGTAACTTTATTTTGTAAAAGCGTACTTTAACTTGTAAAAAATGTAATTTAACTTGTAAAAAACGTACTTGAACTTGTCAATTATGTGGTTTAAATTTTAAAAAAAGTAATTTAACTAGAATAAAACATACTCTAAATTGTACAAAATGTACTCTAACTTGTAAAAAACATAACTTTAACTTGTAAAAAACGTACTTTAACTTGTAAAAAACGTACTTTAACTTGTAAAAAACGTACTTTAACTTGTAATAAACAAAATTTAACTTGTAAAAAACGTACTTGAACTTGTCAAATATGTGGTTTAACTTGAAAAAAATGTATTTTAACTAGTATAAAACATACTTTAAATTGTAAAAAACGTACTTTATCTTGTAAAAAACGTAACTTTAACTTGTAAAAAACGTACTTTAACTTGTCAAAAATGCGGTTTAACTTGTAAAAAATGTACTTTAACTTGTAATAAACGGACTTCAATTTGTAAAAAATGTACTATAACTTGTAAAAAACGTACATCAACTTGTAAAAAACGTACTTTAACTTGTAAAAAACGAACTTTAAATTGTCAAAACGTAACTTTAACTTTATAAAACGTAACTTTAATTTATAGAAAAAGTAATTTAACTTGTCAAAACGTAACATTAACTTGTAAAGAACGTACTTTAACTTGTCAAAACGTAACTTTAACGTTTCAAAACGTAACTTTAACTTGTTAAAACGTAACTCTAATTTTTAGAAAACGTAATTTAACTTGTAAAACACGTACTTTAACTTGTCAAGACGTAACTTGAACTTGTCAAAATGTAAGTTTAACTTGTTAAAAAGTAGTTTCCCTTTTAAAAAAACGTAATTTAACTTGTCACAACAAAACTTTATCTTCTAAATAACGTACTTTTACATGTCAAAATATAACTTTAAGTTGTCCAAACGTAACTTTATCTTGTAAAAGCGTACTTTAACTTGTAAAAAACGTAATTTAACTTGTAAAAAACGTACTTGAACTTGTCAAATATGTGGTTTAAATTTTAAAAAAAGTAATTTAACTAGAATAAAACATACTCTAAATTGTAAACAACGTACTCTAACTTGTAAAAAACATAACTTTAACTTGTAAAAAACGTACTTTAACTTGTAAAAAACGTACTTTAACTTGTAAAAAACAAAATTTAACTTGTAAAAAACGTACTTGAACTTGTCAAATATGTGGTTTAACTTGAAAAAAATGTACTTTAACTAGTATAAAACATACTTTAAATTGTAAAAAACGTACTTTAACTTGTGAAAACGTAACTTTAACTTGTTAAGAACGTACTTTAACTTGTCAAAACGTAACTTTAACGTTTCAAAACGTAACTTTAACTTGTTAAAACGTAACTCTTATTTTTAGAAAACGTAATTTAACTTGTAAAACACGTACTTTAACTTGTCAAGACATAACTTTAACTTGTCAAAATGTAAGTTTAACTTGTTAAAAAGTAGTTTCCCTTTTAAAAAACGTAATTTAACTTGTCACAACGAAACTTTATCTTGTAAATAACGTACTTTAACATGTCAAAATATAACTTTAAGTTGTCCAAACGTAACTTTTTCTTGTAAAAGCGTACTTTAACTTGTAAAAAACGTAATTTAACTTGTAAAAAACGTACTTGAACTTGTCAAATATGTGGTTTAAATTTTAAAAAAAGTAATTTAACTAGAATAAAACATACTTTAAATTGTAAAAAACGTACTCTAACTTGTAAAAAACATAATTTGAACTTGTAAAACACGTACTTTAACTTGTAAAAAACGTAATTTAACTTGTAAAAAACGTACTTGAACTTGTCAAATATGTGGTTTAACTTGTAAAAAATGTACTTTAACTAGTATAAAACATACTTTAAATTGTAAAAAACGTACTTTATCTTGTAAAAAATGTAACTTTAACTTGTAAAAAACGTACTTTAACTTGTCAAAAATGTGGTTTAACTCGTAAAAAATGTACTTTAACTTGTAATAAACGGACTTCAATTTGTAAAAAATGTACTATAACTTGTAAAAAACGTACATCAACTTGTAAAAAACGTACTTTAACTTGTAAAAAACGAACTTTAAATTGTCAAAACGTAACTTTAACTTTATAAAACGTAACTTTAATTTATAGAAAAAGTAATTTAACTTGTAAAAAACGTACTTTAACTTGTAAAAACGTAACTTTAACTTGTAAAGAACGTACTTTAACTTGTCAAAACGTAACTTTAACGTTTCAAAACGTAAATTTAACTTGTTAAAACGTAACTCTAATTTTTAGAAAACGTAATTTAACTTGTAAAACACGTACTTTAACTTGTCAAGACGTAACTTGAACTTGTCAAAATGTAAGTTTACCTTGTTAAAGAGTAGTTTCCCTTTTAAAAAAACGTAATTTAACTTGTCACAACGAAACTTTATCTTCTAAATAACGTACTTTTACATGTCAAAATATAACTTTAAGTTGTCCAAACGTAACTTTATCTTGTAAAAGCGTACTTTAACTTGTAAAAAACGTAATTTAACTTGTAAAAAACGTACTTGAACTTGTCAAATATGTGGTTTAAATTTTAAAAAAAGTAATTTAACTAGAATAAAACATACTCTAAATTGTAAACAACGTACTCTAACTTGTAAAAAACATAACTTTAACTTGTAAAAAACGTACTTTAACTTGTAAAAAACGTACTTTAACTTGTAAAAAACGTAGTTTAACTTGTAATAAACAAAATTTAACTTGTAAAAAACGTACTTGAACTTGTCAAATATGTGGTTTAACTTGAAAAAAATGTATTTTAACTAGTATAAAACATACTTTAAATTGTAAAAAACGTACTTTATCTTGTAAAAAACGTAACTTTAACTTGTAAAAAACGTACTTTAACTTGTCAAAAATGCGGTTTAACTTGTAAAAAATGTACTTTAACTTGTAATAAACGGACTTCAATTTGTAAAAAATGTACTATAACTTGTAAAAAACGTACATCAACTTGTAAAAAACGTACTTTAACTTGTAAAAAACGAACTTTAAATTGTCAAAACGTAACTTTAACTTTATAAAACGTAACTTTAATTTATAGAAAAAGTAATTTAACTTGTCAAAACGTAACATTAACTTGTAAAGAACGTACTTTAACTTGTCAAAACGTAACTTTAACGTTTCAAAACGTAACTTTAACTTGTTAAAACGTAACTCTAATTTTTAGAAAACGTAATTTAACTTGTAAAACACGTACTTTAACTTGTCAAGACGTAACTTGAACTTGTCAAAATGTAAGTTTAACTTGTTAAAAAGTAGTTTCCCTTTTAAAAAAACGTAATTTAACTTGTCACAACGAAACTTTATCTTCTAAATAACGTACTTTTACATGTCAAAATATAACTTTAAGTTGTCCAAACGTAACTTTATCTTGTAAAAGCGTACTTTAACTTGTAAAAAACGTAATTTAACTTGTAAAAAACGTACTTGAACTTGTCAAATATGTGGTTTAAATTTTAAAAAAAGTAATTTAACTAGAATAAAACATACTCTAAATTGTAAACAACGTACTCTAACTTGTAAAAAACATAACTTTAACTTGTAAAAAACGTACTTTAACTTGTAAAAAACGTACTTTAACTTGTAAAAAACAAAATTTAACTTGTAAAAAACGTACTTGAACTTGTCAAATATGTGGTTTAACTTGAAAAAAATGTACTTTAACTAGTATAAAACATACTTTAAATTGTAAAAAACGTACTTTAACTTGTGAAAACGTAACTTTAACTTGTTAAGAACGTACTTTAACTTGTCAAAACGTAACTTTAACGTTTCAAAACGTAACTTTAACTTGTTAAAACGTAACTCTTATTTTTAGAAAACGTAATTTAACTTGTAAAACACGTACTTTAACTTGTCAAGACATAACTTTAACTTGTCAAAATGTAAGTTTAACTTGTTAAAAAGTAGTTTCCCTTTTAAAAAACGTAATTTAACTTGTCACAACGAAACTTTATCTTGTAAATAACGTACTTTAACATGTCAAAATATAACTTTAAGTTGTCCAAACGTAACTTTTTCTTGTAAAAGCGTACTTTAACTTGTAAAAAACGTAATTTAACTTGTAAAAAACGTACTTGAACTTGTCAAATATGTGGTTTAAATTTTAAAAAAAGTAATTTAACTAGAATAAAACATACTTTAAATTGTAAAAAACGTACTCTAACTTGTAAAAAACATAATTTGAACTTGTAAAACACGTACTTTAACTTGTAAAAAACGTAATTTAACTTGTAAAAAACGTACTTGAACTTGTCAAATATGTGGTTTAACTTGTAAAAAATGTACTTTAACTAGTATAAAACATACTTTAAATTGTAAAAAACGTACTTTAACTTGTGAAAACGTAACTTTAACTTGTTAAGAACGTACTTTAACTTGTCAAAACGTAACTTTAACGTTTCAAAACGTAACTTTAACTTGTTAAAACGTAACTCTTATTTTTAGAAAACGTAATTTAACTTGTAAAACACATACTTTAACTTGTCAACACGTAACTTTAACTTGTCAAAATGTAAATTTAACTTGTTAAGAAGTAGTTTCCCTTTTAAAAAACGTAATTTAACTTGTCACAACGAAACTTTATCTTGTAAATAACGTACTTTAACATGTCAAAATATAACTTTAAGTTGTCCAAACGTAACTTTATCTTGTAAAATTGTACTTTAACTTGTAAAAAACGTAATTTAACTTGTAAAAAACGTACTTGAACTTGTCAAATATGTGGTTTAAATTTTAAAAAAAGTAATTTAACTAGATTAAAACATACTCTAAATTGTAAAAAACGTACTCTAACTTGTAAAAAACATAACTTTAACTTGTAAAAAACGTACTTTAACTTGTAAAAAACATAATTTAACTTGTAAAAAACGTATTTGAACTTGTCAAATATGTGGTTTAACTTGTAAAAAATGTACTTTAACTAGTATAAAACATACTTTAAATTGTAAAAAACGTACTTTATCTTGTAAAAAACGTAACTTTAACTTGTAAAAAACGTACTTTAACTTGTCAAAAATGTGGTTTAACTTGTAAAAAATGTACTTTAACTTGTAATAAACGCACTTCAATTTGTAAAAAATGTACTATAACTTGTAAAAAACCTAAATTAACTTGTAAAAAACATACTTTAACTTGTAAAAAACGAACTTTAAATTGTCAAAACGTAACTTTAACTTTATAAAACATAACTTTAATTTATAGAAAAAGTAATTTAACTTGTAAAAAACGTACTTTAACTTGTGAAAACGTAACTTTAACTTGTAAAGAACGTACTTTAACTTGTCAAAACGTAACTTTAACGTTTCAAAACGTAACTTTAACTTGTTAAAACGTAACTCTAATATTTAGAAAACGTAATTTAACTTGTAAAACACATACTTTAACTTGTCAAGACGTAACTTTAACTTGTCAAAATGTAAGTTTAACTTGTTAAAAAGTAGTTTCCCTTTTAAAAAACGTAATTTAACTTGTCACAACGAAACTTTATCTTGTAAATAACGTACTTTAACATGTCAAAATATAACTTTAAGTTGTCCAAACGTAACTTTATCTTGTAAAAGCGTACTTTAACTTGTAAAAAACGTAATTTAACTTGTAAAAAACGTACTTGAACTTGTCAAATATGTGGTTTAAATTTTTAAAAAAGTAATTTAACTAGAATAAAACATACTCTAAATTGTAAAAAAACGTACTCTAACTTGTAAAAAACATAATTTGAACTTGTAAAAAACGTACTTTAACTTGTAAAAAACGTAATTTAACTTGTAAAAAACGTACTTGAACTTGTCAAATATGTGGTTTAACTTGTAAAAAATGTACTTTAACTAGTATAAAACATACTTTAAATTGTAAAAAACGTACTTTATCTTGTAAAAAATGTAACTTTAACTTTAACTTGTAAAGAAGGTACTTTAACTTGTCAAATATGTGGTTTAACTTGTAACAAATGTACTTTAACTTGTAAAAAAGTACTTCAACTTGAAAAAAACCTACTTTAACTTGTCAAAACGTAACTTTAATTTGTCAAAACGTAAGTTTAACTTGTTAAAAACGTAATTTAACTTGTCAAAACGTAACTTTAACTTCTCAAAATGTAATTTTAATGTGTCAAAATGTAACTTTAAGTTGTTAAAACGTAACTTTAACTCGTAAAAAATGTACTTTAACTTGTAAAACACGTACTTCAACTTGTAAAACACTTACTTTAACTTGTAAAAAACGTACTTTAACTTGTAAAAAACGTATTTACCTTGTCAAAATGTAACTTTAACTTGTCAAAACGTAACTTTAAATTGTAAAAAACGTACTTTAACTTGTAAAAAACGTACTTTAACTTGTCAAAACGTAAGTTTAACTTGTAAAAACGAAACTTTAACTTGTAAAAACCGTACTTTAACTTGTAAAAAACGTATTTTAACGTGTCAAAATGTAACTTTAACTTGTCAAAACGTAACTTTAACTTGTTCAAAATGTACTTTAACTTGTAAAAAATGTACTTTAACTCGTAAAAAACGTACTTTAACTTGTCAAAACATACCTTAACTAGTAAAAAACCTACTTTAACTTGTCAAAACGTAACTTTAATTTGTCAAAACGTAAGTTTAACTTGTTAAAAATGTAATTTAACTTGTCAAAACGTAACTTTAACTTGTGAAAATGTAATTTTAATATGTCAAAACGTAACTTTAAGTTGTTAAAACGTAACTTTAAGTCGTAACAAATGTAATTTAACTTGTAAAACGCGTACTTCAACTTGTAAAACATTTACTTTAACTTGTAAAAAACGTACTTTAACTTGTAAAAAACGTATTTACCTTGTCAAAATGTAACTTTAACTTGTCAAAACGTAACTTTAACTTGTAAAACACGTACTTCAACTTGTAAAACACTTACTTTAACTTGTAAAAGACGTAATTTAACTTGTAAAAAACGTATATACCTAGTCAAAATGTAACTATAAGTTGTCAAAACGTAACGTTAAATTGTAAAAAACGTACTTTAACTTGTAAAAAACGTACTTTAACTTGTGAAAACGTAACTTTAACTTGTCAAAACGCAACTTTAACTTGTAAAACACGTACTTCAAATTGTAACACACTTACTTTAACTTGTAAAAAATGTACTTTAACTTGTAAAAAACAATATACCTATTCAAAATGTAACTTTAACTTGTAAAAACGGAACGTTAAATTGTAAAAAATGTACTTTAACTTGTAAAAAACGTACTTTAACTTGTGAAAACGTAACTTTAACTTGTCAAAACGTAACTTTAACTTGTAAAAAACGTACTTCAACTTGTAAAACTCGTAATTTAACTTGTAAAAAACGTATTTTAACGTGTCAAAATGTAACTTTAGCTTGTCAAAATGTAACTTTAACTTGTAAAACACGTACTTTAACTTGAAAAAAACGTACTTTAACTTGTCAAAACGTAAGTTTAACTTGTAAAAAACCTACTTTAACTTGTCAAAACGTAAGTTTAACTTGTTAAAAATATACATTAACTTGTCAAAAACATACTTTAACTTGTCAAAAATGTTGTTTAACTTGTAACAAATCGACTTTAACTTGTAAAAACGTAACTTTAACTTATAAAAAACGTACTTTAACTTGTTAAAATGTAATTTTAATGCGTCTAACCGTAACTTTAAGTTGTTAAAACGTAACTTTAACTTGTAACAAACGTACTTCAACTTGTAAAAAACGTACTTCAACTTGTAAAACACTTGCTATAACTTGTTAAAAACATACATTAACTTGTAAAAAACGTATTTTAACTTGTCAAAAATGTGGTTTAACTTGTAACAAATGGACTAACTTGTCAAAATGTAATTTTAATGTCTCAAAACGTAGATTTAAGTTGTTAAAACGTAACTTTAACTAGTAAAAAATGTACTTTAACTTGTAAAACACGTACTTAAACTTGCAAAACACGTACTTTAACATGTAAAAAACGTACTTCAACTTGTAAAAAACGAACTTTAACTTGTAAAAAATGTACTTTAACTTGTCAAAACGTAACTTTAACTTGTAAAAAATGTAATTCAACTTGTAAAAAACATACTTTAAATTGTAAAAAACGTATTTTAACGTGTCAAAATGTAACTTTAACTTGTCAAAACGTAACTTTAACTTGTTCAAAGCGTACTTTAACTTGTAAAAAACGAACTTTAACTTGTAAAAAACGCACTTTAAATTGTCAAAACTTAAGTTTAACTTGTAAAAAACCTACTTTAACTTGTCAAAACGTAAGTTTAACTTGTCAAAACGTAAGTTTAACTTGATAAAAACATACATTAACTTGTAAAAAACGTACTTTAACTTGTCAAAAATGTGGTTTAACTTGTAACAAATGGACTTTAACTTATAAAAACGTACTTTAACTTGTAAAAAACCTACTTTAACTTGTCAAAACGTAACTTTGATTTGTTTAAACCTAAGTTTAACTTGTTAAAGACGTAATTTAACTTGTCAAAATGTAATTTTAATGCGTCAAACCGTAAATTTAATTTGTTAAAACGTAACTTTAACTTGTAAAAAACGTACTTCATTTTGTAAAAAACGTACTTCAACTTGTAAAACACTTGCTTTAACTTATAAAAAACGTACTTTAACTTGTAAAAAACGTATTTACGTTGTCAAAATGTAACTTTAACTTGTCAAAACGTAACTTTAACTTGTAAAAAATGTACTTTAACTTGTAAAAAACGTACTTTAACTTGTCAAAACGTACATTTAACTTGTAAATAACGTAACTTTAACTTATCAAAATGTAACTTTAACTTGTAAAAAACATATCTTTAACTAGTCAAAATGTAACTTTAAAATGTCAAAATATAACATTAACTTGTCAAAACGTAAATTTAACCTGTAAAAACCGTATCTTAAACTTGTCTAAATGTAACTTTAAAATGTCAAAGTGTAACTTTAACTTGTCAAAACGTAACTTTAACTTGTAAAAAACGTACAATAACTTGTAAAAAACGTAACTTTAACTTGTAAAAAACCTACTTTAACTTGTCAAAACGTAAGTTTAACTTGTCAAAACGTAAGTTTAACTTGTTAAAAACGTAATTTAACTTGTCAAAACGTAACTTTAACTTATAAAAAACGTACTTTAACTTGTCATGTAATTTTAATGCGTCAAACCGTAACTTTAAATTGTTAAAACGTAACTTTAACTTGTAAAAAACGTACTTCAACTTGTACAAAACGTACTTCAAGTTGTAAAACACTTGCTTTAACTTCTTTAAAACGTATTTTAACTTGTAAAAAACGTATTTACGTTGTCAAAATGTAACTTTAACTTGTCAAAACGTAACTTTATATTGTAAAAAACATACTTTAACTTGTAAAAAACGTACTTTAACTTGTCGAAACGTAACTTTAACTTGTAAAAAACGTACTTCAACTTGTAAAAAATGTACTTTAACTTGTAAAAAGCGTATTTTAACGTGTCAAAATGTAACTTTAATGCCTAAAAAACGTTCTTCAACTTGTAAAAAACGTACTTTAACGTGTAAAAAACGTATTTTAACGTGTCAAAATGTAACTTTAACTTGTCAAAACGTAACTTTAACTTGTTCAAAACGAACTTTAACTTGTAAAACACGTACTTTAACTTGAAAAAAACGTACTTTAACTTGTCAAAACGTAACTTTAACATGTAAAAAACCTACTTTAACTTGTCAAAACGTAACTTGAACTTGTCAAAAGGTAAGTTTAACTTGTTAAAAACATACATTAATTTGTAAAAAACGTACTTTAACTTGTCAAAAATGTGGTTTAACTTAAAACAAATGGACTAACTTGTCAAAATGTAATTTTAATGTCTCAAAACGTAACTTTAAGTTGTTAAAACGTAACTTTAACTGGTAAAAAATGTACTTTAACTTGTAAAACACGTACTTCAACTTGTAAAACACGTACTTTAACATGTAAAAAACGTACTTCAACTTGTAAAAAACGTACTTTAACTTGTAAAAAACGTATTTTAATGTGTCAAAATGTAACTTTAACTTGTCAAAACGTAACTTTATCTTGTTAAAAACGTACTTTAACTTGTAAAAAACCTATTTTAACTTGTCAAAACATAACTTTAACTTCTCAAATCGTAACTTTAACTTGTCAAAACGTAAGTTTAACTTGTTAAAAACGTACTTTAACTTATAAAAAATGAAATTTTACCTATCACAACGAAACTTTATCTTGTATAAAACGTACTTTAACTTGTCAAAAAGATAAATAAATTTATCAAAACGTAAATTTAACTTGTTAAAAACGTACTTTCACTTGTCAAAATATAATCTTAATGTGTCAAAACGTCACTTTAAGTTGTTAAAACGAAACATTAACTGGTAAAAAATGTAATTTAACTTGTAAAAAATGTACTTCAATTGGTAAAAAACTTACTTTAACTTGTGAAAACGTAACTTTAATTTGTCAAAACATAAGTTTAACTTGTTAAAAACATAATTAACTTGTCAAAATGAAACTTTAACTTATCAAAATGTAATTTTAATGTGTCAAAACGTAACTTTAACTTGTTAAAACGTAACTTTAACTCGTAAAAAATGTACTTTAACTTGTAAGACACGTACTTCAACTTGTAAAACACTTACTTTAACTTGTTAAAAACGTACATTAACTTGTAAATAATGTAATTACCTTGTCAAAATGTAACTTTAACTTGTAATAATGTAACTTTAAATTGTAAAAAAGGTACTTTAACTTGTAAAAAACGTACTTTAACTTTTCAAAACGTAACTTAAACTGGTAAAAATGTACTCTAACTTGTAAAAAAACGTACTTCAACTAGTAAAAAATTTATTTTAACGTGTCCAAATGTAACTTTAACTTGTCAAAACGTAACTTTAACTTGTTCAAAACGTACTTTAACTTGTAAAAAAAGTACAATAACTTGTAAAAAACGTACTTTAACTTGTCAAAACGTAATTTTAATGCGTCAAACCGTAACTTTATATTGTTAAAACGTAACTTTAACTTGTAAAAAACGTACTTCAACTTGTACAAAACGTACTTCAACTTGTAAAACACTTGCTTTAACTTCTTTAAAACGTACTTTAACTTGTAAAAAACGTATTTACCTTGTCAAAATGTAACTTTAACTTGTCAAAACGTAACTTTATATTGTAAAAAACGTACTTTAACTTGTAAAAAACGTACTTTAACTTGTCGAAACGTAACTTTAACTTGTAAAAAACGTACTTCAACTTGTAAAAAATGTACTTTAACTTGTAAAAAGCGTATTTTAACGTGTCAAAATGTAACTTTAATGTCTAAAAAACGTTCTTCAACTTGTAAAAAACGTACTTTAACGTGTAAAAAACGTATTTTAACGTGTCAAAATGTAAGTTTAACTTGTCAAAACGTAACTTTAACTTGTTCAAAACGAACTTTTACTTGTAAAACACGTACTTTAACTTGAAAAAAACGTACTTTAACTTGTCAAAACGTAACTTTAACTTGTCAAAAGGAAGTTTAACTTGTTAAAAACATACATTAACTTGTAAAAAACGTACTTTAACTTGTCAAAAATGTGGTTTAACTTGTAACAAATGGACTAACTTGTCAAAATGTAATTTTAATGTCTCAAAACGTAACTTTAAGTTGTTAAAACGTAACTTTAACTAGTAAAAAATGTACTTTAACTTGTAAAACACGTACTTCAACTTGTAAAACACGTACTTTAACATGTAAAAAACGTACTTCAACTTGTAAAAAACTTACTTTAACTTGTAAAAAACGTATTTTAACGTGTCAAAATGTAACTTTAACTTGTCAAAACGTAACTTTAACTTGTTAAAAACGTACTTTAACTTGTAAAAAACCTATTTTAACTTGTCAAAACATAACTTTAACTTCTCAAATCGTAACTTTAACTTGTCAAAACGTAAGTTTAACTTGTTAAAAACGTACTTTAACTTATAAAAAATGAAATTTTACCTATCACAACGAAACTTTATCTTGTATAAAACGTACTTTAACTTGTCAAAAAGATAAATAAATTTATCAAAACGTAAATTTAACTTGTTAAAAACGTACTTTCACTTGTCAAAATATAATCTTAATGTGTCAAAACGTCACTTTAAGTTGTTAAAACGAAACATTAACTGGTAAAAAATGTAATTTAACTTGTAAAAAATGTACTTCAATTGGTAAAAAACTTACTTTAACTTGTCAAAACGTAACTTTAATTTGTCAAAACATAAGTTTAACTTGTTAAAAACATAATTAACTTGTCAAAATGAAACTTTAACTTATCAAAATGTAATTTTAATGTGTCAAAACGTAACTTTAACTTGTTAAAACGTAACTTTAACTCGTAAAAAATGTACTTTAACTTGTAAAACACGTACTTCAACCTGTAAAACACTTACTTTAACTTGTTAAAAACGTACATTAACTTGTAAATAATGTAATTACCTTGTCAAAATGTAACTTTAACTTGTAAAAATGTAACTTTAAATTGTAAAAAAGGTACTTTAACTTGTAAAAAACGTACTTTAACTTTTCAAAACGTAACTTTAACTTGTCAAAACGTAACTTTATGTTGTTAAAACGTAACTTAAACTCGTAAAAAATGTACTCTAACTTGTAAAAAAACGTACTTCAACTAGTAAAAAATTTATTTTAACGTGTCCAAATGTAACTTTAACTTGTCAAAACGTAACTTTAACTTGTTCAAAACGTACTTTAACTTGTAAAAAAAGTACAATAACTTGTAAAAAAACGTACTTTAACTTGTCAAAACGTAACTTTAACTTGTAAAAAACCAACTTTAACTTGTCAAAACGTAAGTTTAACTTGTCAAAACGTAAGTTTAACTTGTTAAAAACGTAATTTAACTTGTCAAAACGTAACTTTAACTTATAAAAAACGTACTTTAACTTGTCAAAACGTAATTTTAATGCGTCAAACCGTAACTTTATATTGTTAAAACGTAACTTTAACTTGTAAAAAACGTACTTCAACTTGTACAAAACGTACTTCAACTTGTAAAACACTTGCTTTAACTTCTTTAAAACGTACTTTAACTTGTAAAAAACGTATTTACCTTGTCAAAATGTAACTTTAACTTGTCAAAACGTAACTTTATATTGTAAAAAACGTACTTTAACTTGTAAAAAACGTACTTTAACTTGTCGAAACGTAACTTTAACTTGTAAAAAACGTACTTCAACTTGTAAAAAATGTACTTTAACTTGTAAAAAGCGTATTTTAACGTGTCAAAATGTAACTTTAATGTCTAAAAAACGTTCTTCAACTTGTAAAAAACGTACTTTAACGTGTAAAAAACGTATTTTAACGTGTCAAAATGTAAGTTTAAATTGTCAAAACGTAACTTTAACTTGTTCAAAACGAACTTTTACTTGTAAAACACGTACTTTAACTTGAAAAAAACGTACTTTAACTTGTCAAAACGTAACTTTAACTTGTCAAAAGGAAGTTTAACTTGTTAAAAACATACATTAACTTGTAAAAAACGTACTTTAACTTGTCAAAAATGTGGTTTAACTTGTAACAAATGGACTAACTTGTCAAAATGTAATTTTAATGTCTCAAAACGTAACTTTAAGTTGTTAAAACGTAACTTTAACTGGTAAAAAATGTACTTTAACTTGTAAAACACGTACTTCAACTTGTAAAACACGTACTTTAACATGTAAAAAACGTACTTTAACTTGTAAAAAACGTATTTTAACGTGTCAAAATGTAACTTTAACTTGTCAAAACGTAACTTTAACTTGTTAAAAACGTACTTTAACTTGTAAAAAACCTATTTTAACTTGTCAAAACATAACTTTAACTTCTCAAATCGTAACTTTAACTTGTCAAAACGTAAGTTTAACTTGTTAAAAACGTACTTTAACTTATAAAAAATGAAATTTTACCTATCACAGCGAAACTTTATCTTGTATAACACGTACTTTAACTTGTCAAAAAGATAAATAAATTTATCAAAACGTAAATTTAACTTGTTAAAAACGTACTTTCACTTGTCAAAATATAATCTTAATGTGTCAAAACGTCACTTTAAGTTGTTAATACGAAACATTAACTGGTAAAAAATGTAATTTAACTTGTAAAAAATGTACTTCAATTGGTAAAAAACTTACTTTAACTTGTCAAAACGTAACTTTAATTTGTCAAAACATAAGTTTAACTTGTTAAAAACATAATTAACTTGTCAAAATGAAACTTTAACTTATCAAAATGTAATTTTAATGTGTCAAAACGTAACTTTAACTTGTTAAAACGTAACTTTAACTCGTAAAAAATGTACTTTAACTTGTAAAACACGTACTTCAACTTTTAAAACACTTACTTTAACTTGTTAAAAACGTACATTAACTTGTAAATAATGTAATTACCTTGTCAAAATGTAACTTTAACTTGTAAAAATGTAACTTTAAATTGTAAAAAAGGTACTTTAACTTGTAAAAAAACGTACTTTAACTTGTCAAAACGTAACTTTAACTTGTAAAAAACCAACTTTAACTTGTCAAAACGTAAGTTTAACTTGTCAAAACGTAAGTTTAACTTGTTAAAAACGTAATTTAACTTGTCAAAACGTAACTTTAACTTATAAAAAACGTACTTTAACTTGTCAAAACGTAATTTTAATGCGTCAAACCGTAACTTTATATTGTTAAAACGTAACTTTAACTTGTAAAAAACGTACTTCAACTTGTACAAAACGTACTTCAACTTGTAAAACACTTGCTTTAACTTCTTTAAAACGTACTTTAACTTGTAAAAAACGTATTTACCTTGTCAAAATGTAACTTTAACTTGTCAAAACGTAACTTTAAATTGTAAAAAACGTACTTTAACTTGTAAAAAACGTACTTTAACTTGTCGAAACGTAACTTTAACTTGTAAAAAACGTACTTCAACTTGTAAAAAACGTACTTTAACTTGTAAAAAGCGTATTTTAACGTGTCAAAATGTAACTTTAATGTCTAAAAAACGTTCTTCAACTTGTAAAAAACGTACTTTAACGTGTAAAAAACGTATTTTAACGTGTCAAAATGTAACTTTAACTTGTCAAAACGTAACTTTAACTTGTTCAAAACGAACTTTAACTTGTAAAACACGTACTTTAACTTGAAAAAAACGTACTTTAACTTGTCAAAACGTAACTTTAACTTGTCAAAAGGTAAGTTTAACTTGTTAAAAACATACATTAACTTGTAAAAAACGTACTTTAACTTGTCAAAAATGTGGTTTAACTTGTAACAAATGGACTAACTTGTCAAAATGTAATTTTAATGTCTCAAAACGTAACTTTAAGTTGTTAAAACGTAACTTTAACTTGTAAAAAATGTTCTTTAACTTGTAAAACACGTACTTCAACTTGTAAAACACGTACTTTAACATGTAAAAAACGTACTTCAACTTGTAAAAAACGTACTTTAACTTGTAAAAAACGTATTTTAACGTGTCAAAATGTAACTTTAACTTGTCAAAACGTAACTTTAACTTGTTAAAAACGTACTTTAACTTGTAAAAAACCTATTTTAACTTGTCAAAACATAACTTTAACTTCTCAAATCGTAACTTTAACTTGTCAAAACGTAAGTTTAACTTGTTAAAAACGTTCTTTAACTTATAAAAAATGAAATTTTACCTATCACAACGAAACTTTATCTTGTATAACACGTACTTTAACTTGTCAAAAAGATAAATAAATTTATCAAAACGTAAATTTAACTTGTTAAAAACGTACTTTCACTTGTCAAAATATAATCTTAATGTGTCAAAACGTCACTTTAAGTTGTTAATACGAAACATTAACTGGTAAAAAATGTAATTTAACTTGTAAAAAATGTACTTCAATTGGTAAAAAACTTACTTTAACTTGTCAAAACGTAACTTTAATTTGTCAAAACATAAGTTTAACTTGTTAAAAACATAATTAACTTGTCAAAATGAAACTTTAACTTATCAAAATGTAATTTTAATGTGTCAAAACGTAACTTTAACTTGTTAAAACGTAACTTTAACTCGTAAAAAATGTACTTTAACTTGTAAAACACGTACTTCAACTTTTAAAACACTTACTTTAACTTGTTAAAAACGTACATTAACTTGTAAATAATGTAATTACCTTGTCAAAATGTAACTTTAACTTGTAAAAATGTAACTTTAAATTGTAAAAAAGGTACTTTAACTTGGAAAAAACGTACTTTAACTTTTCAAAACGTAACTTTAACTTGTCAAAACGTAACTTTATGTTGTTAAAACGAACTTTTACTTGTAAAACACGTACTTTAACTTGAAAAAAACGTACTTTAACTTGTCAAAACGTAAGTTTAATTTGTCAAAAGGTAAGTTTAACTTGTTAAAAACATACATTAACTTGTAAAAAACGTACTTTAACTTGTCAAAAATGTGGTTTAACTTGTAACAAATGGACTAACTTGTCAAAATGTAATTTTAATGTCTCAAAACGTAACTTTAAGTTGTTAAAACGTAACTTTAACTGGTAAAAAATGTACTTTAACTTGTAAAACACGTACTTCAACTTGTAAAACACGTACTTTAACATGTAAAAAACGTACTTCAACTTGTAAAAAACGTACTTTAACGTATAAAAAACGTATTTTAACGTGTCAAAATGTAACTTTAACTTGTCAAAACGTAACTTTAACTTGTTCAAAACGAACTTTTACTTGTAAAACACGTACTTTAACTTGAAAAAAACGTACTTTAACTTGTCAAAACGTAACTTTAACTTGTCAAAAGGAAGTTTAACTTGTTAAAAACATACATTAACTTGTAAAAAACGTACTTTAACTTGTCAAAAATGTGGTTTAACTTGTAACAAATGGACTAACTTGTCAAAATGTAATTTTAATGTCTCAAAACGTAACTTTAAGTTGTTAAAACGTAACTTTAACTGGTAAAAAATGTACTTTAACTTGTAAAACACGTACTTCAACTTGTAAAACACGTACTTTAACATGTAAAAAACGTACTTTAACTTGTAAAAAACGTATTTTAACGTGTCAAAATGTAACTTTAACTTGTCAAAACGTAACTTTAACTTGTTAAAAACGTACTTTAACTTGTAAAAAACCTATTTTAACTTGTCAAAACATAACTTTAACTTCTCAAATCGTAACTTTAACTTGTCAAAACGTAAGTTTAACTTGTTAAAAACGTACTTTAACTTATAAAAAATGAAATTTTACCTATCACAGCGAAACTTTATCTTGTATAACACGTACTTTAACTTGTCAAAAAGATAAATAAATTTATCAAAACGTAAATTTAACTTGTTAAAAACGTACTTTCACTTGTCAAAATATAATCTTAATGTGTCAAAACGTCACTTTAAGTTGTTAATACGAAACATTAACTGGTAAAAAATGTAATTTAACTTGTAAAAAATGTACTTCAATTGGTAAAAAACTTACTTTAACTTGTCAAAACGTAACTTTAATTTGTCAAAACATAAGTTTAACTTGTTAAAAACATAATTAACTTGTCAAAATGAAACTTTAACTTATCAAAATGTAATTTTAATGTGTCAAAACGTAACTTTAACTTGTTAAAACGTAACTTTAACTCGTAAAAAATGTACTTTAACTTGTAAAACACGTACTTCAACTTTTAAAACACTTACTTTAACTTGTTAAAAACGTACATTAACTTGTAAATAATGTAATTACCTTGTCAAAATGTAACTTTAACTTGTAAAAATGTAACTTTAAATTGTAAAAAAGGTACTTTAACTTGTAAAAAAACGTACTTTAACTTGTCAAAACGTAACTTTAACTTGTAAAAAACCAACTTTAACTTGTCAAAACGTAACTTTAACTTGTCAAAACGTAAGTTTAACTTGTTAAAAACGTAATTTAACTTGTCAAAACGTAACTTTAACTTATAAAAAACGTACTTTAACTTGTCAAAACGTAATTTTAATGCGTCAAACCGTAACTTTATATTGTTAAAACGTAACTTTAACTTGTAAAAAACGTACTTCAACTTGTACAAAACGTACTTCAACTTGTAAAACACTTGCTTTAACTTCTTTAAAACGTACTTTAACTTGTAAAAAACGTATTTACCTTGTCAAAATGTAACTTTAACTTGTCAAAACGTAACTTTATATTGTAATAAACGTACTTTAACTTGTAAAAAACGTACTTTAACTTGTCGAAACGTAACTTTAACTTGTAAAAAACGTACTTCAACTTGTAAAAAATGTACTTTAACTTGTAAAAAGCGTATTTTAACGTGTCAAAATGTAACTTTAATGTCTAAAAAACGTTCTTCAACTTGTAAAAAACGTACTTTAACGTGTAAAAAACGTATTTTAACGTGTCAAAATGTAACTTTAACTTGTCAAAACGTAACTTTAACTTGTTCAAAACGAACTTTTACTTGTAAAACACGTACTTTAACTTGAAAAAAACGTACTTTAACTTGTCAAAACGTAACTTTAACTTGTCAAAAGGTAAGTTTAACTTGTTAAAAACATACATTAACTTGTAAAAAACGTACTTTAACTTGTCAAAAATGTGGTTTAACTTGTAACAAATGGACTAACTTGTCAAAATGTAATTTTAATGTCTCAAAACGTAACTTTAAGTTGTTAAAACGTAACTTTAACTGGTAAAAAATGTACTTTAACTTGTAAAACACGTACTTCAACTTGTAAAACACGTACTTTAACATGTAAAAAACGTACTTCAACTTGTAAAAAACGTACTTTAACTTGTAAAAAACGTATTTTAACGTGTCAAAATGTAACTTTAACTTGTCAAAACGTAACTTTAACTTGTTAAAAACGTACTTTAACTTGTAAAAAACCTATTTTAACTTGTCAAAACATAACTTTAACTTCTCAAATCGTAACTTTAACTTGTCAAAACGTAAGTTTAACTTGTTAAAAACGTTCTTTAACTTATAAAAAATGAAATTTTACCTATCACAACGAAACTTTATCTTGTATAACACGTACTTTAACTTGTCAAAAAGATAAAAAAATTTATCAAAACGTAAATTTAACTTGTTAAAAACGTACTTTCACTTGTCAAAATATAATCTTAATGTGTCAAAACGTCACTTTAAGTTGTTAATACGAAACATTAACTGGTAAAAAATGTAATTTAACTTGTAAAAAATGTACTTCAATTGGTAAAAAACTTACTTTAACTTGTCAAAACGTAACTTTAATTTGTCAAAACATAAGTTTAACTTGTTAAAAACATAATTAACTTGTCAAAATGAAACTTTAACTTATCAAAATGTAATTTTAATGTGTCAAAACGTAACTTTAACTTGTTAAAACGTAACTTTAACTCGTAAAAAATGTACTTTAACTTGTAAAACACGTACTTCAACTTTTAAAACACTTACTTTAACTTGTTAAAAACGTACATTAACTTGTAAATAATGTAATTACCTTGTCAAAATGTAACTTTAACTTGTAAAAATGTAACTTTAAATTGTAAAAAAGGTACTTTAACTTGGAAAAAACGTACTTTAACTTTTCAAAACGTAACTTTAACTTGTCAAAACGTAACTTTATGTTGTTAAAACGAACTTTTACTTGTAAAACACGTACTTTAACTTGAAAAAAACGTACTTTAACTTGTCAAAACGTAATTTTAACTTGTCAAAAGGTAAGTTTAACTTGTTAAAAACATACATTAACTTGTAAAAAACGTACTTTAACTTGTCAAAAATGTGGTTTAACTTGTAACAAATGGACTAACTTGTCAAAATGTAATTTTAATGTCTCAAAACGTAACTTTAAGTTGTTAAAACGTAACTTTAACTGGTAAAAAATGTACTTTAACTTGTAAAACACGTACTTCAACTTGTAAAACACGTACTTTAACATGTAAAAAACGTACTTCAACTTGTAAAAAACGTACTTTAACGTATAAAAAACGTATTTTAACGTGTCAAAATGTAACTTTAACTTGTCAAAACGTAACTTTAACTTGTTCAAAACGAACTTTTACTTGTAAAACACGTACTTTAACTTGAAAAAAACGTACTTTAACTTGTCAAAACGTAACTTTAACTTGTCAAAAGGTAAGTTTAACTTGTTAAAAACATACATTAACTTGTAAAAAACGTACTTTAACTTGTCAAAAATGTGGTTTAACTTGTAACAAATGGACTAACTTGTCAAAATGTAATTTTAATGTCTCAAAACGTAACTTTAAGTTGTTAAAACGTAACTTTAACTGGTAAAAAATGTACTTTAACTTGTAAAACACGTACTTCAACTTGTAAAACACGTACTTTAACATGTAAAAAACGTACTTCAACTTGTAAAAAACGTACTTTAACGTATAAAAAACGTATTTTAACGTGTCAAAATGTAACTTTAACTTGTCAAAACGTAACTTTAACTTGTTCAAAACGAAATTTTACTTGTAAAACACGTACTTTAACTTGAAAAAAACGTACTTTAACTTGTCAAAACGTAACTTTAACTTGTCAAAAGGTAAGTTTAACTTGTTAAAAACATACATTAACTTGTAAAAAACGTACTTTAACTTGTCAAAAATGTGGTTTAACTTGTAACAAATGGACTAACTTGTCAAAATGTAATTTTAATGTCTCAAAACGTAACTTTAAGTTGTTAAAACGTAACTTTAACTGGTAAAAAATGTACTTTAACTTGTAAAACACGTACTTCAACTTGTAAAACACGTACTTTAACATGTAAAAAACGTACTTTAACTTGTAAAAAACGTATTTTAACGTGTCAAAATGTAACTTTAACTTGTCAAAACGTAACTTTAACTTGTTAAAAACGTACTTTAACTTGTAAAAAACCTATTTTAACTTGTCAAAACATAACTTTAACTTCTCAAATCGTAACTTTAACTTGTCAAAACGTAAGTTTAACTTGTTAAAAATGTACTTTAACTTATAAAAAATGAAATTTTACCTATCACAGCGAAACTTTATCTTGTATAACACGTACTTTAACTTGTCAAAAAGATAAATAAATTTATCAAAACGTAAATTTAACTTGTTAAAAACGTACTTTCACTTGTCAAAATATAATCTTAATGTGTCAAAACGTCACTTTAAGTTGTTAATACGAAACATTAACTGGTAAAAAATGTAATTTAACTTGTAAAAAATGTACTTCAATTGGTAAAAAACTTACTTTAACTTGTCAAAACGTAACTTTAATTTGTCAAAACATAAGTTTAACTTGTTAAAAACATAATTAACTTGTCAAAATGAAACTTTAACTTATCAAAATGTAATTTTAATGTGTCAAAACGTAACTTTAACTTGTTAAAACGTAACTTTAACTCGTAAAAAATGTACTTTAACTTGTAAAACACGTACTTCAACTTTTAAAACACTTACTTTAACTTGTTAAAAACGTACATTAACTTGTAAATAATGTAATTACCTTGTCAAAATGTAACTTTAACTTGTAAAAATGTAACTTTAAATTGTAAAAAAGGTACTTTAACTTGTAAAAAAACGTACTTTAACTTGTCAAAACGTAACTTTAACTTGTAAAAAACCAACCTTACCTTGTCAAAACGTAAGTTTAACTTGTCAAAACGTACTTTAACTTGTAAAAAAATACTTTAACTTGTCAACACGTAACTTTAACTTATAAAAAACGTACTTTAACTTGTCAAAACGTAATTTTAATGCGTCAAACCGTAACTTTATATTGTTAAAACGTAACTTTAACTTGTAAAAAACGTACTTCAACTTGTACAAAACGTACTTCAACTTGTAAAACACTTGCTTTAACTTCTTTAAAACGTACTTTAACTTGTAAAAAACGTATTTACCTTGTCAAAATGTAACTTTAACTTGTCAAAACGTAACTTTATATTGTAAAAAACGTACTTTAACTTGTAAAAAACGTACTTTAACTTGTCGAAACGTAACTTTAACTTGTAAAAAACGTACTTCAACTTGTAAAAAACGTACTTTAACTTGTAAAAAGCGTATTTTAACGTGTCAAAATGTAACTTTAATGTCTAAAAAACGTTCTTCAACTTGTAAAAAACGTACTTTAACGTGTAAAAAACGTATTTTAACGTGTCAAAATGTAACTTTAACTTGTCAAAACGTAACTTTAACTTGTTCAAAACGAACTTTTACTTGTAAAACACGTACTTTAACTTGAAAAAAACGTACTTTAACTTGTCAAAACGTAACTTTAACTTGTCAAAAGGTAAGTTTAACTTGTTAAAAACATACATTAACTTGTAAAAAACGTACTTTAACTTGTCAAAAATGTGGTTTAACTTGTAACAAATGGACTAACTTGTCAAAATGTAATTTTAATGTCTCAAAACGTAACTTTAAGTTGTTAAAACGTAACTTTAACTGGTAAAAAATGTACTTTAACTTGTAAAACACGTACTTCAACTTGTAAAACACGTACTTTAACATGTAAAAAACGTACTTCAACTTGTAAAAAACGTACTTTAACGTATAAAAAACGTATTTTAACGTGTCAAAATGTAACTTTAACTTGTCAAAACGTAACTTTAACTTGTTAAAAACGTACTTTAACTTGTAACAAATGGACTAACTTGTCAAAATGTAATTTTAATGTCTCAAAACGTAACTTTAAGTTGTTAAAACGTAACTTTAACTGGTAAAAAATGTACTTTAACTTGTAAAACACGTACTTCAACTTGTAAAACACGTACTTTAACATGTAAAAAACGTACTTCAACTTGTAAAAAACGTACTTTAACTTGTAAAAAACGTATTTTAACGTGTCAAAATGTAACTTTAACTTGTCAAAACGTAACTTTAACTTGTTAAAAACGTACTTTAACTTGTAAAAAACCTATTTTAACTTGTCAAAACATAACTTTAACTTCTCAAATCGTAACTTTAACTTGTCAAAACGTAAGTTTAACTTGTTAAAAACGTACTTTAACTTATAAAAAATGAAATTTTACCTATCACAACGAAACTTTATCTTGTATAACACGTACTTTAACTTGTCAAAAAGATAAATAAATTTATCAAAACGTAAATTTAACTTGTTAAAAACGTACTTTCACTTGTCAAAATATAATCTTAATGTGTCAAAAAGTCACTTTAAGTTGTTAATACGAAACATTAACTGGTAAAAAATGTAATTTAACTTGTAAAAAATGTACTTCAATTGGTAAAAAACTTACTTTAACTTGTCAAAACGTAACTTTAATTTGTCAAAACATAAGTTTAACTTGTTAAAAACATAATTAACTTGTCAAAATGAAACTTTAACTTATCAAAATGTAATTTTAATGTGTCAAAACGTAACTTTAACTTGTTAAAACGTAACTTTAACCCGTAAAAAATGTACTTTAACTTGTAAAACACGTACTTCAACTTTTAAAACACTTACTTTAACTTGTTAAAAACGTACATTAACTTGTAAATAATGTAATTACCTTGTCAAAATGTAACTTTAACTTGTAAAAATGTAACTTTAAATTGTAAAAAAGGTACTTTAACTTGTAAAAAACGTACTTTAACTTTTCAAAACGTAACTTTAACTTGTCAAAACGTAACTTTATGTTGTTAAAACGTAACTTAAACTGGTAAAAAATGTACTCTAACTTGTAAAAAAACGTACTTCAACTAGTAAAAAATTTATTTTAACGTGTCCAAATGTAACTTTAACTTGTCAAAACGTAACTTTAACTTGTTCAAAACGTACTTTAACTTGTAAAAAACGTACAATAACTTGTAAAAAACGTACTTTAACTTGTCAAAAAGTAACTTTAACTTGTAAAAAACCAACTTTAACTTGTCAAAACGTAAGTTTAACTTGTCAAAACGTAAGTTTAACTTGTTAAAAACGTAATTTAACTTGTCAAAACGTAACTTTAACTTATAAAAAACGTACTTTAACTTGTCAAAACGTAATTTTAATGCGTCAAACCGTAACTTTATATTGTTAAAACGTAACTTTAACTTGTAAAAAACGTACTTCAACTTGTACAAAACGTACTTCAACTTGTAAAACACTTGCTTTAACTTCTTTAAAACGTACTTTAACTTGTAAAAAACGTATTTACCTTGTCAAAATGTAACTTTAACTTGTCAAAACGTAACTTTAAATTGTAAAAAATGTACTTTTACTCGTAAAAATTGTACTTTAACTTGTCAAAACGTAACTTTAAATTGTCAAAACGTAAGTTTATGTTGTTAAAACGTAACTTAAACTGGTAAAAAATGTACTCTAACTTGTAAAAAAAAGTACTTCAACTAGTAAAAAATTTATTTTAACTTGTCAAAAAGTAACTTTAATTTGTCAAAACGTAAGTTTAACTTGTTTAAAACGTAATTTAACTTGTCAAAATGTAACTTTAACTTGTCAAACTGTAATTTTAATGTGTCAAAACGTAACTTTAAGTTGTTAAAACGTAACTTTAACTCGTAAAAAATGTACTTTAACTTGTAAAACACGTATTTCAACTTGTAAAACACTTACTTTAACTTGTAAAAAACGTATTTACCTTGTCAAAATGTAACTTTAACTTGTCAAAACGTAACTTTAAATTGTAAAAAACGTACTTTAACTTGTAAAAAACGTAATTTAACATGTCAAAACGTAACTTTAACTTGTCAAAACGTAACTTTAACTTGTCAAAACGTAACTTTAAGTTGTTAAAACGTAACTTTAACTGGTAAAAAATGTACTCAAACTTGTAAAAAACGTACTTCAACTGGTTTAAAACTTACTTTAACATGTCCAAACGTAAATTTAATTTGTCAAAACGTAAATTTAACTTGTTAAAAACGTAATTTAACTTGTCAAAACGTAATTTTAACTTGTCAAAATATAATTTTAATGTGTCAAAACGTAAGTTTAACTTGTTAAAAACGTAATTGAACTTGTCAAAACGTAACTTTAACTTATAAAAAACGTACTTTAACTTGTCAAAATGTAATTTTAATGCGTCAAACCATAACTTTAAGTTGTTAAAACGTAACTTTAACATGTAAAAATCGTACTTCAACTTGTACAAAACGTACTTCAACTTGTAAATCACTTGCTTTAACTTCTAAAAAACTTACTTTAACTTGTGAAAAACGTATTTACCTTGTCAAAATGTAACTTTAACTTGTCAAAACGTAACTTTAAATTGTAAAAAACGTACTTTAACTTGTAAAAAATGTACTTAACTTGTCAAAACGTAACTTTAACTTGTCAAAACGTAACTTTAACTTGTCAAAATGTAACTTTAATTTGTCAAAACGTAGGTTTAACTTGTTAAAAACGTAATTTAACATGTCAAAACGTAACTTTAACTTATAAAAAACGTACTTTAACTAGTCAAAATATAATTTTAATGCGTCAAACCGTAACTTTAAGTTGTTAAAACGTACTTTAACTTGTCAAAAAGATAAATAAATTTATCAAAACGTAAATTTAACTTGTTAAAAACGTACTTTCACTTGTCAAACTATAATCTTAATGTGTCAAAACATCACTTTAAGTTGTTAAAACGAAACATTAACTGGTAAAAAATATACTTTAACTTGTAAAAAATGTACTTCAATTGGTAAAAAACTTACTTTAACTTGTCAAAACGTAACTTTAATTTGTCAAAATGTAAGTTTAACTTGTTAAAAACGTAATTTAACTTGTCAAAATGAAACTTTAACTTATCAAAATGTAATTTTAATGTGTCAAAACGTAACTTTAAGTTGTTAAAACGTAACTTTAACTCGTAAAAAATGTACTTTAACTTACTTCAACTTGTAAAACACTTACTTTAACTTGTAAAAAATGTACATTAACTTGTAAAAAATTTAATTACCTTGTCAAAATGTAACTTTAACTTGTAAAAATGTAACTTTAAATTGTCAAAATGTACTTTAACTTGTAAAAAACGTACTTCAACTTGTAAAACACTTACTTTAACTTGTAAAAAACGTACTTTAACTTGTAAAAAACGTATTTACCTTGTCAAAATGTAACTTTAACTTGTCAAAACGTTTAAATTGTAAAAAAAGTACTTTAACTTGTAAAAAACGTACTTTAACATGTCAAAACGTAACTTTAACTTGTCAAAACGTAACTTTAACTTGTCAAAACGTAACTTTAAGTTGTTAAAACGTAACTTTAACTGGTAAAAAATGTACTCTAACTTTTAAAAAACGTACTTCAACTGGTAAAACACTTACTTTAACTTGTCAAAACGTAACTTTAATTTGTCAAAACGTAAATTTAAGTTGTTAAAAACGTAATTTAATTTGTCAATACGTAATTTTAACTTGTCAAAATATAATTTTAATGTGTCAAAACGTAAGTTTAACTTGTTAAAAACGTAATTTAACTTGTCAAAACGTAACTTTAACTTATAAAAAACGTACTTTAACTTGTCAAAATGTAATTTTAATGCGTCAAACCGTAACTTTAAGTTGTTAAAACGTAACTTTAACATGTAAAAAAACGTACTTCAACTTGTACAAAACGTACTTCAACTTGTAAATCACTTGCTTTAACTTCTAAAAAACGTACTTTAACTTGTAAAAAACGTATTTACCTTGTCAAAATGTAACTTTAACTTGTCAAAACGTAACTTTAAATTGTAAAAAACGTACTTTAACTTGTAAAAAATGTACTTAACTTGTCAAAACGTAACTTTAACTTGTCAAAACGTAACTTTAACTTGTCAAAATGTAACTGTAATTTGTCAAAACGTAGGTTTAACTTGTTAAAAACGTAATTTAACTTGTCAAAACGTAACTTTAACTTATAAAAAACGTACTTTAACTTGTCAAAATGTAATTTTAATGCGTCAAACCGTAACTTTAAGTTGTTAAAACATAACTTTAACTCGTAAAAAATGTACTTTAACTTGTAAAAAACGTACTTTAACTTGTAAAAAACGTACTTTAACTTGTCAAAACGTAACTTTAACTTGTAAAAAACATACTTTAACTTGTCAAAACGGAAGTTTAACTTGTCAAAACATAAGTTTAACTTGTTAAAAACATACATTAACTTGTAAAAAACGTACTTTAACTTGTCAAAATGTAACTTTAATTTGTCAAACGGTAAGTTTAACTTGTTAAAAACGTAATTTAACTTGTCAAAACGTAACTTTAACTTATAAAAAACGTACTTTAACTTGTCAAAATGTAATTTTAATGCGTCAAACCGTAACTTTAGGTTGTTAAAACGTAACTTTAATTTGTAAAAAACGTACTTCAACTTGTACAAAACGTACTTCAACTTGTAAAATACTTGCTTTAACTTCTAAAAAACGTACGTTAACTTGTAAAAAACGTATTTACCTTGTCAAAATGTAACTTTAGCTTGTCAAAACGTAATTTTAAATTGTAACAAACGTACTTTAACTTGTAAAAAATGTACTTTAACTTGTCAAAACGTAACTTTAACTTGTCAAAACGTAACTTTAACTAGTAAAAAACGTACTTCAACTTGTAAAAAACGTACTTTAACTTGCAAAAAACGTATTTTAACGTGTCAAAATTTAACTTTAACTTGTAAAAAACGTACTTCAACTTGTCAAAAACGTACTTCAACTTGTAAAAAACGTACTTTAACTTGTAAAAAATGTACTTTAACTTATCAAAACGTAACTTTAATTTGTCAAAACGTAACTTTAACTTGTAAAAAACGTACTTCACCTTGTAAAAAACGTACTTTAACTTGCAAAAAACGTATTTTAACGTGTCAAAATGTAACTTTAACTTGTAAAAAACGTACTTCAACTTGTAAAAAACGTACTTTAACTTGTAAAAAACGTATTTTAACGTGTTAAAATGTAACTTTAACTTGTCAAACGTAACTTCAACTTGTTCAAAACGTACTTCAACTTGCAAAAAACGTACTTTAACATGTCAAAACGTAACTTTAACTTGTCAAAACGTAACTTTAAGTTGTTAAAACGTAACTTTAACCGGTAAAAAATGTACTCTAACTTTTAAAAAACATACTTCAACTGGTAAAACACTTACTTTAACTTGTCAAAACGTAACTTTAATTTGTCAAAACGTAAATTTAACTTGTTAAAAACGTAATTTAATTTGTCAATACGTAATTTTAACTTGTCAAAATATAATTTTAATGTGTCAAAACGTAAGTTTAACTTGTTAAAAACGTAATTTAACTTGTCAAAACGTAACTTTAACTTATAAAAAACGTACTTTAACTTGTCAAAATGTAATTTTAATGCGTCAAACCGTAATTTTAAGTTGTTAAAACGTAACTTTAACATGTAAAAAAACGTACTTCAACTTGTACAAAACGTACTTCAACTTGTAAATCACTTGCTTTAACTTCTAAAAAAGGTACTTTAACTTGTAAAAAACGTATTTAACCTGGCAAAATGTAACTTTAACTTGTCAAAACGTAACTTTAAATTGTAAAAAATGTACTTTAACTTGTAAAAAATGTACTTAACTTGTCAAAACGTAACTTTAACTTGTCAAAACGTAACTTTAAATTGTCAAAATGTAACTTTAATTTGTCAAAACGTAGGTTTAACTTGTTAAAAACGTAATTTAACTTGTCAAAACGTAACTTTAACTTATAAAAAAACGTACTTTAACTTGTCAAAATGTAATTTTAATACGTCAAAACGTAACTTTAAGTTGTTAAAACATAACTTTAACTCGTAAAAAATGTACTTTAACTTGTAAAAAACGTACTTTAACTTGTAAAAAACGTACTTTAACTTGTCAAAACGTAACTTTAACTTGTAAAAAACATACTTTAACTTGTCAAAACGTAAGTTTAACTTGTCAAAACATAAGTTTAACTTGTTAAAAACATACATTAACTTGTAAAAAACGTACTTTAACTTGTCAAAATGTAACTTTAATTTGTCAAACGGTAAGTTTAACTTGTTAAAAACGTAATTTAACTTGTCAAAACGTAACTTTAACTTATAAAAAACTTACTTTAACTTGTCAAAATGTAATTTTAATGCGTCAAACCGTAACTTTAGGTTGTTAAAACGTAACTTTAACTTGTAAAAAACGTACTTCAACTTGTACAAAACGTACTTCAACTTGTAAAATACTTGCTTTAACTTCTAAAAAACGTACTTTAACTTGTAAAAAACGTATTTACCTTGTCAAAATGTAACTTTAGCTTGCCAAAACGTAATTTTAAATTGTAACAAACGTACTTTAACTTGTAAAAAATGTACTGTAACTTGTCAAAACGTATCTTTAACTTGTCAAAACGTAACTTTAACTTGTAAAAAACGTACTTCAACTTGTAAAAAACGTACTTTAACCTGCAAAAAACGTATTTTAACGTGTCAAAATTTAACTTTAACTTGTAAAAAACGTACTTCAACTTGTCAAAACGTACTTCAACTTGTAAAAAACGTACTTTAACTTGTAAAAAATGTACTTTAACTTATCAAAACGTAACTTTAACTTGTAAAAAACGTACTTCAGCTTGTAAAAAACGTACTTTAACTTGCAAAAAACGTATTTTAACGTGTCATAATGTAACTTTAACTTGTAAAAAACGTACTTCAACTTGTAAAAAACGTACTTTAACTTGTAAAAAACGTATTTTAACGTGTTAAAATGTAACTTTAACTTGTCAAACGTAACTTTAACTTATTCAAAACGTACTTTAACTTGTAAAACATGTACTTTAACTTGAAAAAAACGTACTTTAACTTGTCAAAACGTAAATTTAACTTGTAAAAAACCTACTTTAACTTGTCAAAATGTAACTTTAACTTCTGAAAACGTATAATTTAATTTGTTAAAAAAATGCTTTAACTTTTAAAAAACGTAATTTTACTTGTCACAACGAAACTTTATCTTGTAAAAAACGTACTTTAACTTGTAAAAAGTAACTTTAACTTGTAAAAAACGTACTTTAAATTGTCAGAATGTAATTTTAATGTCTCAAAACGTAACTTTAAGTTGTTAAAACGTAACTTTAACTAGTAATAAATGTACTTTAACTTGTAAAACACGTACTTCAACTTGTAAAACACGTACTTTAACATATTAAAAATGTACTTCAACTTGTAAAAAACGTACTTTAACTTGTAAAAAACGTATTTAACGTTTCAAAATTTAACTTTAAATTTTCAAAATGTAACTTTAACTTGTTAAAAACATACATTAATTTGTAAAAAACGTACTTTAACTTGTCAAACTGTAACTTTAATTTGTCAAAACGTAAGTTTAACTTCTTAAAAACGTAATTTAACTTGTCAAAACGTAACTTTAACTTATAAAAAACGTACTTTAACTTGTCCAAATGTAAATTTAATGCGTCAAACCGTAACTTTAGGTTGTTAAAACGTAACTTTAACTTGTAAAAAACGTACTTCAACTTGTACATAACGTACTTCAACTTGTAAAACACTTGCTTTAACTTCTAAAAAACATACTTTAACTTGTAAAAAACGTATTTACCTTTTCAAAATGTAACTTTAACTTGTCAAAACGTAACTTTAAATTGTAAAAAACGTACTTTAACTTGTAAAAAACGTACTTTAACTTGTCAAAATGTAACTTTAACTTGTCAAAACGTAACTTTAACTTGTAAAAAACGTACTTCAACTTGTAAAAAACGTAGTTTAACTTGCAAAAAACGTATTTTAACGTGTCAAAATGTAACTTTAACTTGTAAAAACGTACTTCAACTTGTAAAAAACGTACTTGTAAAAAACGTATTTTAACTTGTAAAAAATTTACTTTAACTTGTAAAAAACGTACTTTAACTTGTAAAAAACGTATTTATCTTGTCAAAATGTAACTTTAACTTGTCAAAACGTAACTTTAACTTGTTCAAAACGTACTTTAACTTGTAAAACACGTACTTTAACTTGAAAAAAACGTACTTTAACTTGTCAAAACGTAACTTTAACTTGTAAAAAACGTACTTTAACTTGTAAAAAACGTACTTTAACTTGTCAAAATGTAACTTTAACTTGTCAAAACGTAACTTTAACTTGTAAAAAACGTACTTCAACTTGTAAAAAACGTAGTTTAACTTGCAAAAAACGTATTTTAACGTGTCAAAATGTAACTTTAACTTTTAAAAACGTACTTCAACTTGTAAAAAACGTACTTGTAAAAAACGTATTTTAACTTGTAAAAAATTTACTTTAACTTGTAAAAAACGTACTTTAACTTGTAAAAAACGTATTTATCTTGTCAAAATGTAACTTTAACTTGTCAAAACGTAACTTTAACTTGTTCAAAACGTACTTTAACTTGTAAAACACGTACTTTAACTTGAAAAAAACGTACTTTAACTTGTCAAAACGTAACTTTAACTTGTAAAAAACCTACTTTAACTTGTCAAAACGTAACTTTAACTTGTCAAAAGGTAAGTTTAACTTGTTAAAAACATACATTAACTTGTCAAAAGTGTGGTTTAACTTGTAACAAATGGACTAACTTGTCAAAATGTAATTTTAATGTGTCAAAACGTAACTTTAATTTGTTAAAATGTAACTTTAACTCGTAAAAAATGTACTTTAATTTGTAAAACACGTACTTCAACTTGTAAAACACTTACTTTAACTTGTAAAAAACGTATTTCAACTTGTTAAAAACATACTTTATCTTGTAAAAAACGTATTTTAACGTGTCAAAATGTAACTTTAATGTCTCAAAACGTAACTTTAAGTTGTTAAAACGTAACTTTAACTAGTAATAAATGTACTTTAACTTGTAAAACACGTACTTCAACTTGTAAAACACAAACTTAACAAATAAAAAACGTACTTTAACTTGTTAAAAACATAACTTTAAATTGTCAAACGAAAGTATAACTTGTTAAAAACGTGCTTTAACTTTTAAAAAACGTAATTTTAATTGTCATAACGAAACTTTAACTTGTAAAAAAGGTACTTTAATTTGTAAAAACATAATTAAACTTATAAAAAAGTAAATTTAACTTGTAAAAAACGTACTTTATCTTGTCAAAATGTAATATTAATGTCTCAAAACGTAACTTTAAGTTGTTAAAACATAACTTTAACTTGTAAAAAATGTACTTTAACTTGTAAAACACGTACTTCAACTAGTAAAACACGTACTTTAACATGTAAAAAACGTACTTCAACTTGTAAAAAACGTGCTTTAACTTGTAAAAAACGTATTTTAACGTGTCAAAATGTAACTTTAACTTGTCAAAACGTAACTTTAACTTGTTCAAAACTTACTTTAACTTGTAAAACACGTACTTTAACTTGGAAAAAACGTACATTAACTTGTCAAAACGTAACTTTAACTTGTAAAAAACCTACTTTAATTTGTCAAAATGTAACTTTAACTTGTCAAAATGTAACTTTAACTTGTTAAAACAGAACTTTAACTTGTTAAAACGTACTTTAACTTGTAAAAAACCTACTTTAACTTGTCAAAACGTAACTTTAACTTGTCAAAATGTTACTTTAACTTGTCAAAACGTAATTTTAACTTGTTAAAAACATACTTTAACTTTTAAAAAACGTAATTTTACCTATCAAAACGAAACGTTATCTTGTAAAAAACGTACTTTAACTTCTAAAAAAGATAACTAAACTTATCAAAACGTAAATTTAACTTGTAAAAAACGAACTTTCACTTGTCAAAACGTAACTTCAAGTTATTAAAACGTAACTTTAGATGGTAAAAAATGTACTTTAACTTGTAAAAAACGTACTTCAACTAGTAAAACACTTACTTTAACTTGTAAAAAACGTACTTCAACTTGTCAAAAACGTATTTTAACACGTAGAAAACGTATTTTAACATGTCAAAATGTAACTTTAACTAGTTAAAAACGTACTTTAACTTGTAAAAAACCTACTTTAACTTGTCAAAACGTAACTTTAACTTGTCAAAACGTAAGTGTAATTTGTTAAAAACGTGCTTTAACTTTTAAAAAACGTAATTTTACTCGTCACAACGAAACTTTATCTTGTAAAAAACGTACTTTAACAAGTAAAAACATAATTAAACTTATAAAAAAGTAACTTTAACTTGTAAAAAAACGTACTTTAACTTGTCAAAATGTAATTTTAATGTCTCAAAACGTAACTTTAAGTTGTTAACACGTAACTTTAACTAGTAATAAATGTACTTTAACTTGTAAAATACGTACTTCAACTTGTAAAACACGTACTTTAACAAATAAAAAACGTACTTCAACTTGTAAAAAACATACTTTAACTTGTAAAAAACGTATTTAACGTGTCAAAATGTAACTTTAACTTGTCAAAACGTAACTTTAACTTGTTAAAAACGTACTTTAACTTGTAAAAATCCTACTTTAACTTGTCAAAACGTAACTTTAACTTTTCAAAACGTAAGTTTAATTTGTAAAAAAAGTGCTTTAACTTTTAAAAAACGTAATTTTACTTGTCACAACGAACCTTTATCTTGAAAAAAACGTAATTAAACTTATAAAAACATAATTAAACTTATAAAAAAGTAACTTTAACTTGTAAAGATTGTACTATAACTTGGCAAAAATGTGGTTTAACTTGTAACAAATGTACTTTAACTTGTAAAAACGTACTTCCACTTGTAAAAAACCTACTTTAACTTGTCAAAAAGTAAATTTAATTTGTCAAAACGTAAGTTTAACTTCTTAAAACCGTAATTAAACTTGTCAAAACGTAACTTTAACTTTTCAAAATGTAATTTTAATGTGTCAAAACGTACTTCAACTTGTAAAAAACATACTTTAACTTGTAAAAAACGTATTTAACGTGTCAAAACGTAACTTTAAGTTGTTAAAACGTAACTTTAACTGGTTAAAAATGTACTTTAACTTGTAAAGCACGTACTTCAACTAGTAAAACACTTACTTTAGCTTGTAAAAAATGTATTTTAACGTGTCAAAATGTAACTTTAACTTGTCAAAATATAACTTTAACTTGTTAAAAACGTACTTTAACTTGTAAAAAACGTACTTTAAATTGTAAAAAACGTAACTTTAACTTGTCAAAACGTAAGCTTAACTTGTTAAAAACGTGCTTTAACTTTTAAAAAACTTAATTTTACTCGTCACAACGAAACTTTATCTTGTAAAAAAGGTACTTTAACTTATAAAAACATAATTAAACTTATAAAAAAGTAACTTTAACTTGTAAAAAACGTACTTTAACTTGTCAACATATAATTTTAATGTCTAAAAACGTAACTTTAAGTTGTTAAAACGTAACTTTATCTGGTAAAAAATGTACTTTAACTTTTAAAACACGTACTTCAACTTGTAAAACACGTACTTTAACATGTAAAAAATATACTTCAACTTGTAAAAAACGTACTTTAACTTGTAAAAACCGTATTTTAATGTGTCAAAATGTAACTTTAACTTGTCAAAACGTAACTTTAACTTGTTAAAAACGTACTTTAACTTGTAAAAAACCTACTTTAACTTGTCAAAACGTAACTTTAACTTGTCAAAACGTAAGTTTAACTTGTTATAAACGTACTTTAACTTTTAAAAAACGTAATTTTACCTATCAAAACCAAACTTTATCTAGTAAAAAACATACTTTAACTTGTAAAAAACATAATTAAACTTATCATAACGTAAATTTAACTTGTAAAAAACGCACTTTAACTTGTCAAAATGTAATTTTAATGTGTCAAAACGTAACTTTAAGTTGTTAAAACGTAACTTTAGCAGGTAGAAAATGTACTTTAACTTGTAAAACACGTACTTTAACTTGTAAAACACTTACTTTAACTTGTAAAAAACGTACTTCAACTTGTCAAAAACGTACTTTAACTTGTAAAAAACGTATTTTAACGTGTCAAAATGTAACTAAAAAACGTATTTTAACGTGTCAAAATGTAACTTTAACTTGTTAAAAACATAATTTTACCTGTCACAACGAAACTTTATATTGTAAAAAACGTACTTTAACTTGTAAAAAACATAACTAAACTTATCAAAACGTAACTTTAACTTGTAAAAAATGTACTTTAACTTGTCAAAATGTAATTTTACTTTGTCAAAACGTAACTTTAAGTTGTTATAACGTAACTGTAACTGGTAAATAATGTACTTTAATTTCTAAACAACGTATTTCAACTTGTAAAACACTTACTTTAACTTGTAAAAAAACGTACTTCAACTTGTCAAAAACGTACTTTAACTAGTAAAAAACGTATTTTAACGTGTCAAAATGTAACTTTAACTTTGTTGCGTGCAGAAAAGACGCGACGGCTCGACGGAGGCTCCGAGAGGGCTTAGCCTTGCCCTGGGCCGGCGCCCTACACCTGTCCACTCGGCCTAGGGCCGAGTAGAATATTTCCCTCGGCCGATGGCCGGCCCAGCAGCTTCCCTTGGCCCGGCCAAAGGCCGGCCCACAACTTTTCACTCGGCCAATGGCCGAGTGAAACCTCCCCCTCGGCCAAGGGCCGGCCTTGGCCCTTCCTTGACCCAGCCAAGGGCCGGCCCAAGACTATTCACCTCGCCAAAGGCTGGGTAAAGCTTCCTCTCGGCCGAAGGCCGGTCTTGGCCCTTCCTTGACCCGGCCAAGGGCCGGCCTAAGACTATTCACCCGGCCAAAAGCCGGGTGAAGCTTCCTCTCGGCCGAAGCCCGGTCCTAGCTTTTCCTTGACCCGGTCAAAGGCCGGCCCAAGACTATTCACCCGGCCAAAGGCCGGGAGAAGCTTCCTCTCGGCCGAAGTCCGGCCCTGGCCATCCCCTGACCCGGCCAAGGGCCGGCCCAAGACTATTCACCCGGCCAAAGGCCGGGTGAAACTTTCTCTCGGCCGAAGGCCGGCCCTGGTCCTTCCTTGGCTCCTCTTTGACCCGGGCAAGATCCGGCTCAAGAACTTGCATTCGGCCGAAGGCCAGACGAGAGGCTTCCCTCGGCCAAGGGCCGTCTCCAGACTTCTTTGGCCGGTCAAAGGCCACCCTTGGCTCAAATATGCTCACAAGACATGTCTTATAAATATGGAGCTAACCAAGACTTGAGTACTGAAACGCTGCTGAACTCGTACTTCACTCGTTTCTCTCAAACCTCAACCCTCTAAACTCCTAACCTTTTTATCCACATCAATCCTACTAATGTTGAGCGTCGGAGAGGTAAACAGAGGCGCCCCCTCTGTTTCTCCTTGGTAGTTCACTTGACTTCTTCTCATTTCAGGTACCTGCACCGAGCAAATCTCATTGACAGCTAAGGGGTGACTTGGGACACCGAGTCCAACACGCTAAGAACCCGAACGCGATCACTTGGTCTGGCCTTTGGTCGAGCCGTTCTGGGTTCCTAAATCTTTGTCCGAAAACGAGCGACGACATTTTGGCGCTAGAAGGAGGGGAACCGCACAGTTTGGCTAATCACTTTCGCTTTCCGGCGAAGCCAGCCTTGTTCCCCGTCAGCAACCTCCGACAAGATGAGCCAGATTCCAGTTGCGTCTACTGGCACCCGGGCGACGAACGACAGATATGGCCTTCGAAGCCTCTCCCATCAACTCGGCGATCAACCTCGTGAGAACGAGAATGGGTCTCGAGGCTCGAGGGAGGATCCCGATGTCGCTCTCCGAGAGGATACAGCTCGACGACTCGCGGAAATTCTGGATCGACCGGGAGTGGACAATACGCTCATCGCCGACCTCCTCGGATATGATATTGACAAAAGCTCATTCCGGGATGGTTCCGACCCCGAATACGTGGGGGAATCTCGGACGGACGAGATAACTCCTCGCCCTATGGTCTCAAGAGCTGGGTGAATATGGTATAGATTTTCAACCAAGAACCGCAATCAAAGGTCAAGCTCTCGCCGACTTTGTAGCCGAATTCACAGGAGCCTCCCCAATAGGGGACAATGCAGAGGTCGTCGGAGAAAAAGGAGGTAACCCAGCCATGAAGAGGCCGACGGGCCTAGAAGGCCTGTTCTGGGAACTACACGTCGATGGCGCATCGAACGCCCAAGGCGCCGGTGCTGGCATCATACTGATGAACCCCGATAGGGAAAATATTAGGTATGCCATGCGATTCGAGTTCAATTCTGCAAACAACGAGGCCGAATACGAAGCTCTAATCATAGGCTTGGAATTGGCAAAGAAACTCGACGCCAAAAATCTGCGCATCCATTGCGACTCACAATTGGTAGTCAACCAGGTCAAAGGAGAATACAGCGCCAAGGAGCCAAGCATGAAGGCATACCTCGCCAAAGTTGTCAAACTCTAAGAATCATTCTCATGGTTCGAAATTGTCCAGATTCCCAGTGCGAAAAACGTCGATGTCGATGTTCTGGCCCGTTTAGCATCTGGGATAGATGAAGGGGGGATCGATGATGTCCCAATAGAAAAGCTGACAAGACCGTGTATCTCAAGAAATGATGTGGGAATGATAAAACAAACACAACAGACGACATGGATGACGCCACTGCTAAAGTACCTCCAAAAGGGGGAGACCCCCGAGGAAAAAGAAGAAGCCCGGAGAATGAAGAATCTGGCATCCAAATACGTGTTGAGAGAGGAGACTCCATACAAACGAGGATATTCCATGCCACTCCTCCGGTGCCTATCCGAGGATGAAGCAAGGAAGGCTTTGTATGAAGTGCACGAGAGAATTTGCGGAAATCACTCGGCCGGACAGTCATTGGCCTTGAAATTGCTCCGAGCGGGGTATTCCTGGCCAAGCATGAAGAGGGACGCGCACTCATGGGCCAGGAAATGCGACAAGTGCCAGAGATTCGCACATGTCCCAAGACAGCCCCCGACACCGTTATGTCCGGTCATTGTACCCCGACCTTTCGCCAAGTGGGGGGTCGACCTCATCGGGGAATTACCCATGGCCCCAAGACAATACAAATTCGCGATCGTCGCAGTAGACTACTTCACAAAGTGGGTCGAAGCGGAACCACTCGCCAAGATCACAGAAACAAACACAACGAGTTTCATGTGGAAGAACATAATATGTCGCTTTGGGGTTCCCGAGTCGATCGTCACCGACAACGGGACACAGTTCGACAACGCACGCCTGCGGGAGCTGTGCGAGCAATTGGGGATTCGCAAGACCTACTCATCGCCTCGACACCCTCAAGCTAATGGTCAAGTTGAAGCAGTCAACAAGACAATCAAAGAAAACTTGAAGAAAAAGCTAGAAGCAAAAAAGGGGGCTTGGGAGGAAGAGTTACCGACAGTCTTATGGGCATATAGAACCACGTCGCGAAACGCTACTGGCGAAACCCCGTTCGCACTGGCATTCGGCGTCGAGGCCGTGATACCTTTAGAAACAAGTATCCCCACCTGTCGGATTACCGATTACGACAGCGCTCGGAATGACGAGGCAATGAGGGTGGACCTAGACCTCATCGACGAAAAGAGAATAGGCGCGCTATCACGTTTGACTGAACAAAAGAGAAAAGTGGAAAGATACTACAATTCGAAAGTTAAGATAAGGAAATTCGCAAACGGAAGCCTTGTTCTCAGGAAGGTTTTCTAAAACACACAAGTCCCGGGAGCCGGAGTCCTGGGACCCACCTGGGAAGGTCCATACCGGGTACGTCAAGCCACTTACAACGCACTTACGAACAGGAAAATCTCGAAGGTCTCATTTTCACCCACCCATGGAATGCTGAACATTTGAGGCAATATTATCAATAGGCGTCACCTAAACGACGACCTGTTTTATTATTTTTCGCAGTTTAAATTAGTTGTACATATGGTCCATGACCCGTGAAGTGTAATCTTTTTTCTCGACAATGAATAAGAAATACTCCTCATGTCAGTTTACTTATAACATTTGCAAATTTTTAAATAAACTCGGGGGGCTACGACATAGGCCATGTCCTTGTACAATCCGATTCGCGCCATGCGACCGCGTACTCGCACACCGACAGGCAGCAAGTCTCGCACGATCCGCCAACGGGCCAACATCCGCGCACCGCATGATGCTTGCCTAGCGACCATGTACTCACGCACCGACAGTCAGCAAGTTCGCACGACCCGTCGCCGGATCAACATCTGCGGACCAGATGACTCGCCTTAAACAACCATGTATCACCCGCCAAAAGGCAAGGGTGAACCCCAAATAATTTCACACCATAACAAAGACATATATCAAAGGAAGGATAACATCAAATAAAAATCCAATGGAGATGTTCTTAAAAACACGTAAAGGAAAGAAAGCACAAAACATGTGCGCAAAAGGAATGAAAAGAGAATGAAATGATCACTCAGAACCAAAGTCTACTTGTTCCTCGTCAATAGGGGCGCCGGACCTGTCGGTAGTCTCTCCGTCATGGGGACGGTTTGTGGACTGAGCGACCTCTGAAGGAGCTCCAAGTGGCACGCCATCTAACCGAGGAGCTTCGTCAAGCGAGGGGAGCATCGCCTCGAAAAAAGAAAAAGTGACCCCTCGGGCCATGTTCTCCTTCGCGATGGCGTCACGGACACGCACGGCGGCCGCGTGGCGGGCCTCCTCCAAGGCCAGATCCCAATCATCCTCTAAGTCGGCTTTCAACTTCAGAGCATCATCTTTTTCCTCGATAAGAGCTTGCATCTCGAGGAGTAGGGAGTCTCTCTCCCTCTCAACCTTGACACGAGAGATCTCGCTCGTCATCAGCTGAGCGTGCACAATCTTCAACTCCTCGTCCCGGCCCGAGAGTGCCGTCTAAAGTTTCTTTGTCTCGCCTAGAAACGTGTTTGCCGCCTGTTCTCCTTTCTCTCGAGACTTGCGATCCTCCGCTCGCAACAATCATTTAGTCTCCAACTCCGCGCGAACCTTCCGCAGCTACCCCTCCAGGACGTGGAATTCACCGATGGGATGAACCTCCATTAAGGCAACAGCATGATCGGCCGCCATTTTCTCGGCGTCCTTCTTCATGACCTGCATCCTTCGCAGCAAATCTCGGAGGATCGCGTCACCCCGTTCTTGTCGAGCAAGCATATGACAAAACAAGGGCGAAGACACATGTACGTATGTAAAGGAAGGGAAACGAATGACGAACACGCGACGCTAAGTAGGAAGAGATTTACCTTACGAGCATCACTAATCCCATTTTGGAAGTAGTCGAGGTCCCCGGTCGTCAAAAGACCTTTGAATTCCCGCAAAGGAGAATCAAGGATCCCCCGCGAACACTGACCCCGCAACACCGCGGCCTCCGTCAAAAGCGAGGACTCCATGCTACCCGACGCACTCGAAGTGTGGGCACGCTTGTTGCCGGAAGGCTCGACGAAAGAAGTGTGCGGAACCGGCTGTTTATTCGAAGAAACTACCTCGGCCCCGGTCCGAGCCGGCGACCTTCCGCGTTGGGCCTCGACCCGCAGACGTGCGGCGGCCACGGCATGCACGCACGCGAGCGATTGCGAGCCATCGTGTCTGAAACAAAAAGAAACGAAACAAAGGTCATAATATAGGGGAGAAAAGATACGAGGAGAACGATACCCACAGAGGCAAGCGTGAGGTTAATACCCCCAGATCCGGGAGGCGAAGGGAGGTCCGCCGCCTCGAGTTCAATGCTTCCAGCGGGCTCTTCAGCTAAAGTGGGATCGGAGGTCGTCCCCGAGTCAGGGACGAACCACCCAGTGGTCGCCATAAGATCGGCAGACTCGAAGAGGAGCCCTTGTCGCCTCGAATCTGGGATGGCCCCAATCACGAGCGCAAGCTCAAAATCCTCAGTATCGCGGTCCGCCTGGAAGTCAGCAACGAGTCCGAAGGTCAACGGCGCCGTTCCAAAAGCAGATTCTGATACCCACACCCAGGGATAGCGATGCTTAGTAGACAACTTGGTGATGATAGGAAATCGCTTCCGGTTTTGAACTTTATAAAAACCCGGCTTCCCAGACACGCCGTGGACATATACGAGATTCCGAATCTCATCGGCCGTCACGTTCCGACCTCGTGCCCAATATAGCATCATATGACACACCGCCACCACTCGGTAGAAGATAGGAGACATCTGGGACGCGTGAACACCCAACAAAAGCAACAGGTCCTGAATTACCGGCTGAAAGGGTAGTCGCAAGCCCCCGCGGAGACTCGCCTCGTGAACGGCCGCAAACCCCAATCGCGGACGGCTCGGAAGGTCGTCGGGTAACGGTCGTAACAACGAGATGGAGTTCGAGACATTGACCCTCCGCCTCAAGCTCGTAAAACTGGCGAGAGAAAGGGAGCTCGGAATATTGATCCCAGAGCAATCGAAGCCGTCCCGAGCCGCCGACTCCCTAATCGGGAACGACATAGCACGCTTCTCCTCCCTCACGTTCGAAGTGACGAGGGTGATCAGGCGAGGACAAAGGTCAGCTGACTCGTCAAAACCCTCGACTCCGAGAACTATCGAGATGGAACGCCTCGCATCCACACAACCCTCGTCGACCGCGTCACTCCCGCCAATGCCAGAAACCGCCCGAGTGGGGCGTCCCGACTCTGCGTCGTCCTCCCCGGCAAGCATGGTGCCGCCGGGACCCGCGCGGAGGTCCTCGCCCAGACCGGCACGGGGTGCGTTGCCGCCCGGCCCCGCGCGGAAGTCCTCGCCCAGACCGGCGCAAGGTGCGTCGCCGCCCAGCCCCGCGCGGAGGTCCTCGCCAAGACCAGAGCGGGGTGCGTCGCCGCCCAGCCCCGCGCGGAGGTCCTCGCCCAGACCGGCGCGAAAATGGGTCGCCCAACCCGCGCGGAGGTCCTCGCCCGAACGCGATCACTTGGTCTGGCCTTGGGTCGAGCCGTTCTAGGTTCCTATATCATTGTCCGAAAACGAGCGACAACAAACTTGTCAAAACGTAACTTTAACTTGTTAAACATGTACTTTAACTTGTAAAAAACGTACTTTAAGTTGGCAAAATGTAATTTTAATGTGTCAAAACATAACTTTAAGCTGTTAAAACGTAAGTTTAACTGGTAAAAAATGTACTTTAACTTGTAACAAACGTACTTAAACTTGTAAAACACTTACTATAACTTGTAAAAAATGTACTTTAACTTGTAAAAAAAGTACTTTAACTTGTCAAAACGTAACTTTAACTTTTAAAAAACCTACTTTAACTTGTCAAAACGCAAGTTTAACTTGTTTAAAACATACATTAACTTGTAAAAAATGTACTTTAACTTGTCAAAAATGTGGTTTAACTTGTAACAAATGTACTTTCACTTGTAAAAACGTAATTCAACTTCTAAAAACGTACTTTTACTTGTAAAAAAACCTACTTTAACTTGTTAAAATATAACTTTAATTTGTCAAAACGTAAGTTTAACTTGTTAAGAACGTAATTTAACTTGTCAAAACGTAACTTTAACTTGGAAAAAACGTACTTTAACTTGTCAAAATGTAATTTTAATGTGTCAAAACTTAACTTTAACTCGTTAAAAGCGTACTTTAACTTGTAAAAAACGTAATTTAACTTGTCAATATGTAACTTTAAGTTGTCGAAACGTATCTTTAACTTGTTAAAAATATACTTTAACTTGTAAAAAACGTACTCTAACTTGTCAAAATGTATTTTTAATGTGTAAAAACGTAACTTTAAGTTGTTAAAACGTAATTTTAACTGGTAAAAAATGTACTTTAACTTGTAAAACACGTACTTCAACTTGTAAAACACTTACTTTAACTTGTAAAAAATGTACTTCAACTTGTCAAAAACGTACTTTAACTTGTAAAAAACGTATTTTAACGTGTCAATATGTAACTTTAACATGTCAAAATGTACTTTTAACATGTTAAAAATATACGTTAACTTGTAAAAAACGTAATTTAACTTGTCAAAATGTAAGTTTAACTTGTCAAAACGTAACTTTAACTTGTTAAAAACGTACTTTAACTTGTAAAAAACGTACTTTAACTTGTAAAAAACGTACTTTAACTTGTAAAAAACGTACTTTAACTTGTCAAAATGTAACTTTAACTTGTTAAAATGGAACTTTAACTTGTTAAAAACGTACTTTAACTCTTAAAAAATGTACTTTAAATCGTAAAAAACGTAACTTTAACTTGTAAAAAACATACATTAACTTGTAAAAAACATACTTTAACTTGTTAAAAATGTGGTTTAACTTGTATAAAATGTACTTTAACTTGTAAAAAACGTACTTCAACTTGTAAAAAACGTACTTTAACTTGTAACAAACATAACTAAACTTATCAAAACGTAACTTTAACTTTTAAAAAACCTACTTTAACTTGTCAAAACGTAGCTTTAACTTGTCAAAACGTAAGTTTAACTTGTTAAAAACGTGGTTTAACTTTTAAAAAACGTAATTTTACTTGTAACAACGAAACTTTATCGTGTAAAAAAAGTACTTTAACTTGTCAAAATGTAATATTAATGTCTCAAAAACGAAATTTAAAGTTGTTAAAACGTAACTTTAACTGGTAAAAAATGTACTTTAACTTGTAAAACACCTACGTCAACTTGTAAAACACGTACATTAACATGTAAAAAACGTACTCCAACTTGTAAAAACGTACTTTAACTTGTAAAAAACGTATTTTAACGTGTCAAAATGTAACTTTAATTTGTCAAAACGTAACTTTAACTTGTTAAAAACGTACTTTAACTTGTAAAAAAACCTACTTAACTTGTCAAAATGTAACTTTAACTTGTCAAAACGTAAGTTTAACTTGTTATAAAACTACTTTAACTTTAAAAAAACGTTATTTTACCTATCACAACGAAACTTTATCTAGTAAAAAACGTAGTTTAACTTGTAAAAAAATATAATTAAACTTATCAAAACGTAATTCAACTTCTAAAAACGTATTTTTACTTGTAAAAAAACCTACTTTAACTTGTTAAAATACAACTTTAATTTGTCAAAACGTAAGTTTAACTTGTTAAGAACATAATTTAACTTGTCAATATGTAACTTTAACTTGTAAAAACCGTACTTTAACTTGTCAAAATATAATTTTAATGTGTCAAAACGGAACTTTAAGTTGTTAAAACGTATGTTTAACTGGTAAAAAATGTACTTTAACTTGTAAAAAACGTACTTCAACTTGTAAAAAACGTACTTTAACTTGTAAAAAACGTATTTTAACTTGTCAAAACGTAACTTTAACTTGTTAAAAACGTAATTTTACTTGTAAAAACATAATTTCAATTGTCAAAGTGTAACTTTAACTTGTCAAAACGTAACTTTAACTTGTTAAAAACGTACTTTAACTTGTAAAAATGTAGTTTAACCTGTCAGAACGTAACTTTAACTTGTTAAAAACGTACTTTAACTTGTAAAAAGAGTAATTAATATTGTTAAAATAAAACTTTAACTTGTCAAACCGAAATTTTAACTTGTAAAATGTACTTTAACTAGTTAATAACGTACTTCAACTTGTAAAAAACGTAATTTAACTTGTAAAAAACCATATTTTAACTTGTCAATATGTAACTTTAACTTGTCAAAATGGAGCTTTAACTTGTTAAAAACGTACTTTAACTTGTAAAAAACGTACTTTAACTTGTAAAAAACGTACTTTAACTTGTCAAAATGTAACTTTAACTTGTTAAATAAGTTCTTTAACTTGTAAAAAACGTAATTTAACTTGTCAAAATGTAACTTTAACTTATTAAAAACGTACTTTAACTACTTAAAAACATACTTAAACTTGTAAAAAACGTATTTTAACTTGTAAAAAACGTATTTTAACTTGTAAAATATGTACTTTAACTTGTAAAAAACGTATTTTAACTTGTCAATATGTAACTTAAACTTGTCAAAATAGAACTTTAAGTTGTTATAAACATACTTTAACTTGTAAAAAATGTACTTTAACTTGTAAAAAACGTACTTTAAGTTGTCAAAATGTAAGTTTAACTGGTAAAAACATACATTAAGTTATGAAAAACGTACTTTAACTTGTCAAAAATGTAGTTTAACTTGTAACAAATGGACTTTAACTTGTAAAAACGTACTTCAACTTCTGAAAAACATTCTTTAACTTGTAAAAAACGTATGTTAACGTGTCAAAATGTAACTTTAACTTGTCAAAACGTCAATTTAACTTGTTAAAAACGTACTTTAACTTGTAAAAAACCTACTTTAACTTGTGAAAACGTAACTTTAACTTGTGAAAACGTAACTTTAATTTGTGAAAAACGTACTTTAACTTGTAAAAAACGTACTTCAACTTGTAAAAAACGTACTTTAACTTGTCAAAATGTAACTTTAACTTGTTAAATAAGTTCTTTAACTTGTAAAAAACGTAATTTAACTTGTCAAAATCTAACTTTAACTGGTCAAAACGTAACTTTAACTTATTACAAACGTACTTTAACTAGTTAAAAACATACTTAAACTTGTAAAAAACATACTTTAACTTGTAAAAAACGTATTTTAACTTGTAAAAAATGTACTTTAACTTGTAAAAAACGTATTTTAACTTGTCAATAGGTAACTTAAACTTGTCAAAATGGAACTTTAACTTGTTATAAACGTACTTTAACTTGTAAAAAACGTACTTTAACTTGTAAAAAACGTACTTTAACTTGTCAAAACGTAACTTTAACTTGTCAAAACGTAACTTCACCTTGTAAAAAACATACATTAACTTGTAGAAAATAAACTTTAATTTGTCAGAAATGTGGTTTAACTAGTAACAAATGTACTTTAACTAGTTAAAAACGTACTTCAACTTGTAAAAAACGTAATTTAACTTGTAAAAAACCGTATTTTCACTTGTCAATATGTAACTTTAACTTGTCAAAACGGAACTTTAACTTGTTAAAAACGTACTTTAACTTGTAAAAAACGTACTTTAACTTCTAAAAAACGTACTTTAACTTGTCAAAATGTAACTTTAACTTGTTAAATAAGTTCTTTAACTTGTAAAAAACGTATTTTAACTTGTCAAAACGTAATTTAACTTGTAAAAAACGTACTTTAACTTGTAAAAAACGTATTTTAACTTGTAAAAAATGTACTTTAACTTGTAAAAAACGTATTTTAACTTGTCAATATGTAACTTAAACTTGTCAAAATGAAACTTTTACTTGTTATAAACGTATTTAACTTGTAAAAAACGTACTTTAACTTGTAAAAAAAGTACTTTAACTTGTCAAAACGTAACTTTAACTTGTCAAAACGTAACTTTAACTTGTAAAAAACATACATTAACTTGTAAAAAACATACTTTAACTTGTTAAAAATGTGGTTTAACTAGTAACAAATGTACTTTAACTTGTAAAAAACGTACTTCAACTTGTAAAACACTTACTTTAGCTTGTAAAAAACGTACTTCAACTTGTAAAAAACGTACTTTAACTTGTAAAAAACGTATTTTAACGTGTCAAAATGTAATTTTAATTTGTCAAAACGTAACTTTAACTTGTTAAATACGTTCTTTACTTTTAAAAAACGTAATTTAACTTGTCAAAATGTAACTTTAACTTGTCAAAACGTAACTTTAACTTATTAAAAACATACTTTAACTAGTCAAAAACATACTTCAACTTGGAAAAAACGTACTTTAACTTGTAAAAAACGTATTTTAACTTGTCAATATGTAACCCAAAATTGTCAAAATTGAACTTTAACTTGTTATAAACCTACTTTAACTTGTAAAAAACGTACTTTAACTTGTAAAAAAAGTATTTAAACTTGTCAATATGTAACTTAAACTTGTCAAAATTGAACTTTAACTTGTAAAACACATACTTTAACTAGTAAAAAACGTACTTTAACTTGTCAAAACGTAATTTAACTTGTAAAAAACCTACTTTAACTTGTCAAAACGTAACTTTAACTTATCAAAACCTAAGTTTAATTTGTTAAAAACATACATTCACTTGTAAAAAATGTACTTTAACTTGTAAAAACATACTTTAACTTGTAAAAAACGAACTTTAACTTGTAAAAAACCTACTTTAACTTGTCAAAACGTAACTTTGACTTGTCAAAACGTAAGTTTAATTTGTTAAAAACATACATTCACTTGTAAAAAATGTACTTTAACTTGTAAAAAACCTACGTTAACTTGTCAAAACGAAACTTTAATTTGTCAAAATGTAAGTTTAACTTTTTAAAAACGTAATTTAACTTGTCAAAACGTAACTTTAACTTGTAAAAATCGTACTTTAACTTGTCAAAATGTAATTTTAATGTGTCAAAACGTAACGTTAAGTTGTTAAAACGTAAGTTTAACTGGTAAAACATATACTTTAACTTGTAAAAAACGTACTTCAACTTGTAAAACACTTACTTTAACTTGTCAATATGTAACTTAAACTTGTCAAAATGAAACTTGTACTTGTTATAAACGTACTTTAACTTGTAAAAAACGTACTTTAACTTGTAAAAAAAGTACTTTAACTTGTCAAAACGTAACTTTAACTTGTCAAAACGTAACTTTAACTTGTAAAAAACATACATTAACTTGTAAAAAACATACTTTAACTTGTCAAAAATGTGGTTTAACTAGTAACAAATGTACTTTAACTTGTAAAAAACGTACTTCAACTTGTAAAACACTTACTTTAGCTTGTAAAAAACGTACTTCAACTTGTAAAAAATGTACTTTAACTTGTAAAAAACGTATTTTAACGTGTCAAAATGTAATTTTAATTTGTCAAAACGTAACTTTAACTTGTTAAATACGTTCTTTACTTGTTAAAAAACGTAATTTAACTTGTCAAAATGTAACTTTAACTTGTTAAAACGTAACTTTAACTTATTAAAAACATACTTTAACTAGTAAAAAACATACTTCAACTTGTAAAAAACGTACTTTAACTTGTAAAAAACGTATTTTAACTTGTCAATATGTAACCCAAAATTGTCAAAATTGAACTTTAACTTGTTATAAACCTACTTTAACTTGTAAAAACGTACTTTAACTTGTAAAAAAAGTATTTAAACTTGTCAATATGTAACTTAAACTTGTCAAAATTGAACTTTAACTTGTAAAACACGTACTTTAACTAGTAAAAAACGTACTTTAACTTGTCAAAACGTAATTTAACTTGTAAAAAACCTACTTTAACTTGTCAAAACGTAACTTTAACTTATCAAAACCTAAGTTTAATTTGTTAAAAACATACATTCACTTGTAAAAAATGTACTTTAACTTGTAAAAACATACTTTAACTTGTAAAAAACGAACTTTAACTTGTAAAAAACCTACTTTAACTTGTCAAAACGTAACTTTGACTTGTCAAAACGTAAGTTTAATTTGTTAAAAACATACATTCACTTGTAAAAAATGTACTTTAACTTGTAAAAAACCTACGTTAACTTGCCAAAATGAAACTTTAATTTGTCAAAATGTAAGTTTAACTTTTTAAAAACGTAATTTAACTTGTCAAAACGTAACTTTAACTTGTAAAAATCGTACTTTAACTTGTCAAAATGTAATTTTAATGTGTCAAAACGTAACGTTAAGTTGTTAAAACGTAAGTTTAACTGGTAAAAAATGTACTTTAACTTGTAAAAAACGTACTTCAACTTTTAAAACACTTACTTTAACTTGTAAAAAACGTACTTCAACTTGTAAAAAACGTATTTTAACTTGTCAAAACGTAACTTTAACTTGTTAAAAACGTAATTTAACTTGTAAAAAACATAATTTCAATTGTCAAAATGTAACTTTAACTTGTCAAAACGTAACTTTAACTTGTTGAAACGTACTTTAACTTGTAAAAAATGTAGTTTAACCTGTCAAAACGTAACTTTAACTTGTTAAAAACGTACTTTAACTTGTAAAAAACGTAATTTAAATTGTTATAATGTAACTTTAACTTGTCAAAACGAAATTTAAACTTGTAAAAATTGTACTTTAACTAGTTAAAAACGTACTTCAACTTGTAAAAAACGTAATTTAACTTGTAAAAAACCGTATTTTAACTTGTCAATATGTAACTTTAACTTGTCAAAACGGAACTTTAACTTGTTAAAAACGTACTTTAACTTGTAAAAAATGTACTTTAACTTGTCAAAATGTAACTTTAACTTGTCAAAATGTAACTTTAACTTGTTAAATACGTTCTGTAACTTGTAAAAAACGTAATTTAACTTGTCAAAATTTAACTTTAACTTGTCAAAACGTAACTTCAACTTATTAAAAACGTACTTTAACTAGTTAAAAACATACTTCAACTTGTAAAAAACGTACTTTAACGTGTAAAAAACGTATATTAACTTGTCAATATATAACTTAAACTTGTCAAAATGGAACTTTAACTTGTTATAAACGTACTTTAACTTGTAAAAAACGTACTTTAACTTATAAAAAACGTACTTTAACTTGTCAAAACGTAACTTTAACTTGTCAAAACGTAACTTTAACTTGTAAAAAACATACATTAACTTGTGAAAAATATACTTTAACTTGTCAAAAATGTGGTTTAACTTGTAACAAATGTACTTTACCTTGTAAAAAACGTACTTCAACTTGTAAAACACTTACTTTATCTTGTAAAAAAGGTACTTTAACTTGTAAAAAACGTACTTTAACTTATAAAAAACGTATTTTAACGTGTCAAAATGTAACTATAACTTGTCAAAACGTAACTTTAACTTGTTCAAAACGTACTTTAAGTTGTAAAAAACGTAATTTAACTTGTAAAAAACGTAATTTAACTTGTAAAAAACGTACTTTAACATGTCAAAACGTAACTTTAACTTGTTCAAAATGTACTTTAACTTGTAAAAAACGTAATTTAACGTGTCAAAATGTAACTTTAACTTGTCAAAATGTAACTTTAAGTTGTTAAAAACGTACTTTAACTTGTAAAAAACGTACTTTAACTTGTCAAAACGTAACTTTAACTTGCCAAAACGTAACTTTAACTTGTCAAAAATGTGGTTTAACTTGTAACAAATGTACTTTAACTTGTAAAAAACATAGTTCAACTTGTAAAACACTTACTTTAGCTTGTAAAAAACGTACTTCAACTTGTAAAAAACGTACTTTAACTTGTAAAAAACATATTTTAACATGTAAAAATGTAACTTGAACTTGTAAAAAACGTACTTTAACTTGTTAAAAACGTACTTTAACTTTTTAAAAACGTAATTTAACTTGTCAAAACGTAACTTTAACTTGTAAAAAACATACTTTAACTTGTTAAAAACACACTTTAACCTGTCAAAACGTAACTTTAACTTGTCAAAACGTAAGTTTAACTTGTTAAAAACGTGCTTTAACTTTTAAAAAACGTAATTTTACTTGTCACAACGAACCTTTATCTTGTAAAAAACGTACTTTAAGTTGTAAAAACATAATAAAACTTATAAAAAAGTAACTTTAACTTGTAAAGAAGGTACTTTAACTTGTCAATAATGTGGTTTAACTTGTAACAAATGTACTTTAACTTGTAAAAACGTACTTCAACTTGTAAAAAACGTACTTTAACTTGTAAAAAGCCTACTTCAACTTGTCAAAACGTAACTTTAATTTTTCAAAACTTAAGTTTAACTTGTTAAAAACGTAATTTAACTTGTCAAAACGTATATTTAACTTGTAAAAAACGTAATTTAACTTGTCAAAATGTAATTTTAATGTGTCAAAACGTAATTTTAAGTTGTTAAAACGTAACTTTAACTTGTAAAAAACGTACTTCAACTTGTAAAAAACGTACTTCAACTCGTAAAACACTTGCTTTAACTTGTAAAAAACGTACTTTAACTTGTAAAAAACGTATTTTAACTTGTGAAAACATAACTTTAACTTGTTAAAAACATACTTTAACTTGTAAAAAACGTGATTTAACTTGTACAAATGTAACTTTAACTTGTCAAAACATAACTTTAAATTGTTAAAAACGTACTTTAACTTGTAAAAAATATAGTTTAACTTGTGAAAAACGTACTTTAACTTGTCAAAACGTAACTTTAACATTTAAAAAATCTACTTTAACTTGTCAAAACGAAACTTTAACTTGTTAAAAACATATATTCACTTGTAAAAAACGTACTTTAACTTGTCAAAAATGTGGTTTAACTTAAAACAAATGTACTTTAACTTGTAAAAACATAATTAAACTTATAAAAAAGTAACTTTAACTTGTAAAGAAGGTACTTTAACTTGTAAAAAACGTACGTTAACTTGTCAAAACGTAAGTTTAACTTGTCAAAACGTAACTTTAACTTGTAAAAAACATACATTAACTTGTAAAAAACATACTTTAACTTGTCAAAAATGTGGTTTAACTAGTAACAAATGTACTTTAACTTGTAAAAACGTACTTCAACTTGTAAAACACTTACTTTAGCTTGTAAAAAACGTACTTCATCTTGTAAAACACGTACTTTAACTTGTAAAAAACGTATTTTAACGTGTCAAAATGTAATTTTAACTTGTCAAAACGTAACTTTAACTTGTTAAATACGTTCTTTACTTGTAAAAAAACGTACTTTAACTTGTAAAAAACGTACTTTAACTTGTCAAAACGTAATTTAATTTGTAAAAAACCTACTTTAACTTGTAAAAACGTAACTTTGACTTGTCAAAACGTAAGTTTAATTTGTTAAAAACATACATTCACTTGTAAAAAATGTACTTTAACTTGTAAAAACAAACGTCAACTTGTAAAAAACGTACTTTAACTTGTAACAAACCTACTTTAACTTGTCAAAACGAAACTTTAATTTGTCAAAATGTAAGTTTAACTTTTTAAAAACGTAATTTAACTTGTCAAAACGTAACTTTCACTTGTAAAAATCGTACTTTAACTTGTCAAAATGTAATTTTAATGTGTCAAAACGTAACGTTAAGTTGTTAAAACGTAAGTTTAACTGGTAAAACATGTACTTTAACTTGTAAAAAACGTACTTCAACTTGTAAAACACTTACTTTAACTTGTAAAAAACGTACTTCAACTTGTAAAAAACGTACTTTAACTTGTAAAAAACGTATTTTAACTTGTCAAAACGTAACTTTAACTTGTTAAAAACGTAATTTAACTTGTAAAAAACATAATTTCAATTGTCAAAATCTAACTTTAATTTGTCAAAACGTAACTTTAACTTGTTGAAACGTACTTTAACTTGTAAAAAATGTAGTTTAACCTATCAGAACGTAACTTTAACTTGTTAAAAACGTACTTTAACTTGTAAAAAACGTAATTTAAATTGTTAAAATGTAACTTTAACTTGTCAAAACGAAATTTAAACTTGTTAAAAATGTACTTTAACTAGTTAAAAACGTACTTCAACTTGTAAAAAACGTAATTTAACTTGTAAAAAACCGTATTTTAACTTGTCAATATGTAACTTTAACTTGTCAAAACGGAACTTTAACTTGTTAAAAACGTACTTTAACTTGTAAAAAACGTACTTTAACTTGTAAAAAACGTACTTTAACTTGTCAAAATGTAACTTTAACTTGTTAAATACGTTCTTTAACTTCTAAAAAACGTAATTTAACTTGTCAAAATTTAACTTTAACTTTTCAAAACGTAACTTTAACTTATTAAAAACGTACTTTAACTAGTTAAAAACATACTTCAACTTGTAAATAACGTACTTTAACTTGTAAAAAACGTATTTTAACTTGTCAATATGTAACTTAAACTTGTCAAAATGGAACTTTAACTTGTTATAAACGTACTTTAACTTGTAAAAAACGTACTTTAACTTGTCAAAACGTAACTTTAACTTGTCAAAACGTAACTTTAACTTGTAAAAAACATACATTAAATTGTGAAAAACATACTTTAACTTGTCAAAAATGTGGTTTAACTTGTAACAAATGTACTTTAACTTGCAAAAAACGTACTTCAACTTGTAAAACACTTACTTTAGTTTGTAAAAAACGTAATTCAACTTGTAAAAAACGTACTTTAACTTGTAAAAAACGTATTTTAACGTGTCAAAATGTAACTATAACTTGTCAAAACGTAACTTTAACTTGTTCAAAACATACTCTAAGTTGTAAAAAACGTACTTTAACATGTCAAAACGTAACTTTAACTTGTTCAAAATGTACTTTAACTTGTAAAAAACGTAATTTAACGTGTCAAAATGTAACTTTAACTTGTCAAAACGTAACTTTAACTTGTAAAAAACGTACTTTAACTTGTAAAAAGCCTACTTCAACTTGTCAAAACGTAACTTTAATTTTTCAAAACTTAAGTTTAACTTGTTAAAAACGTAATTTAACTTGTCAAAACGTAAATTTAACTTGTAAAAAACGTACTTTAACTTTTTAAAATGTAATTTTAATGTGTCAAAATGTAATTTTAATGTGTCAAAACGTAATTTTAAGTTGTTAAAACGTAACTTTAACTTGTAAAAAACGTACTTCAACTTGTAAAAAACGTACTTCAACTCGTAAAACACTTGCTTTAACTTGTAAAAAACGTACTTTAACTTGTAAAAAACGTATTTTAACTTGTGAAAACGTAACTTTAACTTGTTAAAAACATACTTTAACTTGTAAAAAACGTGATTTAACTTGTACAAATGTAACTTTAACTTGTCAAAACATAACTTTAAATTGTTAAAAACGTACTTTAACTTGTAAAAAATATAGTTTAACCTGTGAAAAACGTACTTTAACTTGTCAAAACGTAACTTTAACATTTAAAAAATCTACTTTAACTTGTCAAAACGAAACTTTAACTTGTTAAAAACATATATTCACTTGTAAAAAACGTACTTTAACTTGTCAAAAATGTGGTTTAACTTAAAACAAATGTACTTTAACTTGTAAAAACATAATTAAACTTATAAAAAAGTTACTTTAACTTGTAAAGAAGGTACTTTAACTTGTAAAAAACGTACGTTAACTTGTCAAAACGTAACTTTAACTTGTCAAAACGTAACTTTAACTTGTAAAAAACATACATTAACTTGTAAAAAACATACTTTAACTTGTCAAAAATGTGGTTTAACTAGTAACAAATGTACTTTAACTTGTAAAAATGTACTTCAACTTGTAAAACACTTACTTTAGCTTGTAAAAAACGTACTTCAACTTGTAAAACACGTACTTTAACTTGTAAAAAACGTATTTTAACGTGTCAAAATGTAATTTTAACTTGTCAAAACGTAACTTTAACTTGTTAAATACGTTCTTTACTTGTAAAAAACGTACTTTAACTTGTAAAAAACGTACTTTAACTTGTCAAAACGTAATTTAACTTGTAAAAAACCTACTTTAACTTGTAAAAACGTAACTTTGCTTGTCAAAACGTAAGTTTAATTTGTTAAAAACATACATTCACTTGTAAAAAATGTACTTTAACTTGTAAAAACATACGTCAACTTGTAAAAAAAGTACTTTAACTTGTAACAAACCTACTTTAACTTGTCAAAACGAAACTTTAATTTGTCAAAATGTAAGTTTAACTTTTTAAAAACGTAATTTAACTTGTCAAAACGTAACTTTCACTTGTAAAAATCGTACTTTAACTTGTCAAAATGTAATTTTAATGTGTCAAAACGTAACGTTAAGTTGTTAAAACGTAAGTTTAACTGGTAAAACATGTACTTTAACTTGTAAAAAACGTACTTCAACTTGTAAAACACTTACTTTAACTTGTAAAAAACGTACTTCAACTTGTAAAAAACGTACTTTAACTTGTAAAAAACGTATTTTAACTTGTCAAAACGTAACTTTAACTTGTTAAAAACGTAATTTAACTTGTAAAAAACATATTTTCAATTGTCAAAATCTAACTTTAATTTGTCAAAACGTAACTTTAACTTGTTGAAACGTACTTTAACTTGTAAAAAATGTAGTTTAACCTGTCAGAACGTAACTTTAACTTGTTAAAAACGTACTTTAACTTGTAAAAAACGTAATTTAAATTGTTAAAATGTAACTTTAACTTGTCAAAACGAAATTTAAATTTGTTAAAAATGTACTTTAACTAGTTAAAAACGTACTTCAACTTGTAAAAAACGTAATTTAACTTGTAAAAAACCGTATTTTAACTTGTCAATATGTAACTTTAACTTGTCAAAACGGAACTTTAACTTGTTAAAACCGTACTTTAACTTCTAAAAAACGTACTTTAACTTGTAAAAAACGTACTTTAACTTGTCAAAATGTAACTTTAACTTGTTAAATACGTTCTTTACTTGTTAAAAAACATAATTTAACTTGTCAAAATGTAACTTTAACTTGTCAAAACGTAACTTTAACTTATTAAAAACGTACTTTAACTAGTTAAAAACATACTTCAACTTGTAAAAAACGTACTTTAACTTGTAAAAAACGTATTTTAACTTGTCAATATGTAACTTAAACTTGTCAAAATGGAACTTTAACTTGTTATAAACGTACTTTAACTTGTAAAAAACGTACTTTAACTTGTAAAAAACGTACTTTAACTTGTCAAAACGTAACTTTAACTTGTCAAAACGTAACTTTAACTTGTAAAAAACATACATTAAATTGTGAAAAACATACTTTAACTTGTCAAAAATGTGGTTTAACTTGTAACAAATGTACTTTAACTTGCAAAAAACGTACTTCAACTTGTAAAACACTTACTTTAGTTTGTAAAAAACGTAATTCAACTTGTAAAAAACGTACTTTAACTTGTAAAAAACGTATTTTAACGTGTCAAAATGTAACTATAACTTGTCAAAACGTAACTTTAACTTGTTCAAAACATACTCTAAGTTGTAAAAAACGTACTTTAACATGTCAAAACGTAACTTTAACTTGTTCAAAATGTACTTTAACTTGTAAAAAACGTAATTTAACGTGTCAAAATGTAACTTTAACTTGTCAAAACGTAACTTTAACTTGTTAAAAACGTACTTTAACTTGTAAAAAATGTACTTTAACTTGTCAAAACGCAACTTTAACTTGCCAAAACGTAACTTTAACTTGTCAAAAATGTGGTTTAACTTGTAACAGATGTACTTTAAGTTGTAAAAAACATACTTCAACTTGTAAAACAGTTACTTTAGCTTGTAAAAAACGTACTTCAACTTGTAAAAAACGTACTTTAACTTGTAAAAAACATATTTTAACGTGTCAAAATGTAACTTTAACTTGTAAAAAACGTACTTTAACTTGTTAAAAACGTACTTTAACTTTTTAAAAACGTAATTTAACTTGTCAAAACGTAACTTTAACTTGTAAAAAACGTACTTTAACTTGTTAAAAACGCACTTTAACCTGTCAAAACGTAAGTTTAACTTGATAAAAACGTGCTTTAACTTTTAAAAAATGTAATTTTACTTGTCACAACGAACCTTTATCTTGTAAAAAACGTACTTTAATTTGTAAAAACATAATTAAATTTATAAAAAAGTAACTTTAACTTGTAAAGAAGGTACTTTAACTTGTCAAAAATGTGGTTTAACTTGTAACAAATGTACTTTAACTTGTCAAAACGTAACTTTAATTTATCAAAACGTAAGTTTAACTTGTTAACAACGTAATTTAACTTGTCAAAACGTAACTTTAACTTGTACAAAACGTACTTTAACTTGTCAAAATGTAATTTTAATGTGTCAAAACGTAATTTTAAGTTGTTAAAACGTAACTTTAACTTGTAAAAAAAATACTTCAACTTGTAAAAAACGTACTTCAACTTGTAAAACACTTGCTTTAACTTGTAAAAAACGTACTTTAACTTGTAAAAAAACGTATTTTAACTTGTGAAAACGTAACTTTAACTTGTTAAAAACATACTTTAACTTGTAAAAAACGTTATTTAACTTGTACAAATGTAACTTTAACTTGTCAAAACATAACTTTAAATTGTTAAAAACGTACTTTAACTTGTAAAAAATGTAGTTTAACTTGTAAAAAACGTACTTTAACTTCTCAAAACGTAACTTTAACATTTAAAAAACCTACTTTAACTTGTCAGAACGAAACTTTAACTTGTTAAAAACATATATTCACTTGTAAAAAACGTACTTTAACTTGTCAAAAATGTGGTTTAACTTAAAACAAATGTACTTTAACTTGTAAAAACTTACTTCAACTTGTAAAAAACGTACTTTAACTTGTAAAAAACCTACTTTAACTTGTCAAAAGGTAACTTTAATTTGTCAAAACGTAAGTTTAACTTGTAAAAACCGTATTTTAACTTGTCAAAATGTAACTTTAATGTGTCAAAACGTAACTTTAACTTGTTAAATTACTTTAACTTGTTTAAAACGTACTTTGACTTGTAAAAAAGGTACTTTAACTTGTCGAAACGTAACTTTATATTGTAAAAAACCTACTTTAACTTGTCAAAACGTAACTTTAACTTTTAAAAAACGTACTTCAACTTGTAAGACACTTGCTTTAACTTGTAAAAAACATACTTTTACTTGTAAAAAACTTATTTTAACGTGTCAAAATGTAACTTTGACTTGTGAAAACGTAACTTTAACTTGTCAAAAACGTACTTTAACTTGTAAAAAACGTAATTTAACTTGTCAAAATATAACTTTAACTTGTCAAAACGTAACTTTAAATTGTTAAAAACGTAATTTAACTTGTTAAAAATGTACTTTAACTTGTAAAAAACGTACTTTAACTTGTAAAAAACCTACTTTAACTTGTCAAAACGTAACTTTAACTTGTCAAAACGTAAGTTTAACTTGTTCAAAACATATATTCACTTGTAAAAAACGTACTTTAACTTGTCAAAAATGTGGTTTAACTTGTAACAAATGTACTTTAACTTGTAAAAACTTACTTCAACTTGTAAAAAACGTACTTTAACTTGTAAAAAACCTACTTCAACTTGTCAAAACGTAACTTTAATTTGTCAAAACGTAAGTTTAACTTGTAAAAAACGTATTTTAACTTGTCAAAATGTAACTTTAATGTTTCAAAACGTAACTTTAACTTGTTAAAAACGTACTTTAACTTGTTAAAATCATATTTTGACTTGTAAAAAACGTACTTTAACTTGTCAAAACGTAACTTTATATTTTAAAAAACCTACTTTAACTTGTCAAAACGTAACTTTAACTTGTAAAAAACGTACTTCAACTTGTAAGGCACTTGCTTTAACTTGTAAAAAACGTACTTAAACTTGTAAAAAACTTATTTTAACGTGTCAAAATGTAACTTTAACTTGAGAAAACGTAACTTTAACTTGTTAAAAACGTACTTTAACTTGTAAAAAACGTAATTTAACTTGTCAAAATATAACTTTAACTTGTCAAAACGTAACTTTAAATTGTTAAAAATGTACTTTAACTTGTAAAAAACGTACTTTAACTTGTAAAAAACCTATCTTAACTTGTCAAAACGTAACTTTAACTTGTCAAAACGTAAGTTTAACTTGTTCAAAACATATATTCACTTGTAAAAAACGTACTTTAGCTTGTCAAAAATGTGGTTTAACTTGTAACAAATGTACTTTAACTTGTAAAAACTCACTTCAACTTGTAAAAAACGTACTTTAACTTGTAAAAAACCTACTTTAACTTGTCAAAACGTAACTTTAATTTGTCAAAACGTAAGTTTAAGTTGTTAAAAACGTAATTCAACTTGTCAAAACGTAACTTTAACTTGTAAAAAACGTACTTTAACCTGTCAAAATGTAATTTTAATGTGTCAAAACGTAACTTTAACTGCTAAATAATGTACTTTAACTTGTAAAAAACATACTTCAACTTGTAATACACTTACTTTAACTTGTAAAAAACGTACTTCAACTTGTAAAAAAACGTACTGTAACTTGTAAAAAACGTATATTAACATGTCAAAATGTAAGTTTAACTTGTCAAAACGTAACTTTAACTTGTTAAAAACGTATTTTCACTTGTAAAAAACGTACTTTAACTTGGTAAAACGTAACTTTAACTTGTAAAAAACCTACTTTAACTTGTCAAAACGTAACTTTAACTTGTAAAAAACGTACTTCAACTTTTAAGACATGCTTTAACTTGTAAAAAACGTATTTTAACTTGTCAAAATGTAACTTTAACTTGTGTAAACGTAACTTTAACTTGTTAAAAACATACTTTAACTTGTAAAAAACGTAATTTAACTTGTCAAAATGTAACTTTAACTTGTCAAAACGTAACTTTAAATTGTTAAAAACGTACTTTAACTTGTAAAAAACGTACTTTAACTTGTGACAAACGTACTTTAACTTGTCAAAACGTAACTTTAACTTTTAAAAAACCTACTTTAACTTGTCAACACGTAAGTTTAACTTGTTAAAAACATATATTCACTTGTAAAAAACGTACTTTAACTTGTCAAAAATGTGGTTTAACTTGTAACAAATGTAATTTAACTTGTAAAAACGTACTTCAACTTGTAAAAAACGTACTTTAACTTGTAAAAAACCTACTTCAACTTGCCAAAACGTAACTTTAATTTTCCAAACGTAAGTTTAACTTGTTAAAAACGTAATTTAACTTGTCAAAACGTAACTTTAACTTGTAAAAAACGTACTTTAACTTGTCAAAATGTAATTTTAATGTGTCAAAACGTAATTTTAAGTTGTTAAAACGTAACTTTAACTTGTAAAAAACGTACTTCAACTTGTAAAAAACGTACATCAACTTGTAAAACACTTGCTTTAACTTGTAAACAACGTACTTTAACTTGTAAAAAACGTATTTTAACTTGAAAAAATTTAACTTTAACTTGTCAAAACGTAACTTTAAATTGTTATAAACGTACTTTAACTTGTAAAAAACGTAGTTTAACTTGTGAAAAACGTACTTTAACTTGTCAAAACGTAACTTTAAAATTTAAAAAACCTACTTTAACTTGTCAAAACGAAACTTTAACTTGTTAAAAACATATATTCACTTGTAAAAAACGTACTTTAACTTGTCAAAAATGTAGTTTAACTTGTAACAGATGTACTTTAACTTGTAAAAACTTACTTCAACTTGTAAAAAACGTACTTTAACTTGTAAAAAACCTACTTTAACTTGTCAAAACGTAACTTTAATTTGTCAAAACGTAAGTTTAACTTCTAAAAAACGTATTTTAACTTGTCAAAATGTAACTTTAATTTGTCAAAACGTAATTTTAACTTGTTAAAAACGTACTTTAACTTGTTAAAATCCTATTTTGACTTGTAAAAAACGTACTTTAACTTGTCAAAACGTAACTTTATATTGTAAAAAACCTACTTTAACTTTTCAAAACGTAACTTTAACTTGTAAAAAACGTACTTCAACTTGTAAGACACTTGCTTTAACTTGTAAAAAACGTACTTTAACTTGTAAAAAACTTATTTTAACGTGTCAAAATGTAACTTTAACTTGTGAAAACGTACTTTAACTTGTAAAAAACGTAATTTAACTTGTCAAAATATAACTTTAACTTGTAAAACGTAACTTTAAATTGTTAAAAACGTACTTTAACTTGTTAAAAATGTACTTTAACTTGTAGAAAACGTACTTGAACTTGTCAAAACGTAACTTTAACCTGTCAAAACATACATTAACTTGTAGAAAACGTACTTGAACTTGTCAAAAATGTGGTTTAATTTGTAACAAATGTACTTTAACTTTTAAAAAACGTACTTCAACTTGTCAAAAACGTACTTTAACTTGTAAAAAACCTACTTTAACTTGTCAAAACGTAACTTTAACTTGTCAAAACGTAAGTTTAACTTGTTCAAAACATATATTCACTTGTAAAAAACGTACTTTAACTTGTCAAAAATGTGGTTTAACTTCTAACAAATGCACTTTAACTTGTAAAAACTTACTTCAACTTGTAAAAAACCTATTTTAACTTGTAAAAAACCTACTTTAACTTGTCAAAACGTAACTTTAATTTGTCAAAACGTAAGTTTAACTTGTAAAAAACGTATTTTAACTTGTCAAAATGTAACTTTAATGTGTCAAAGCGTAACTTTAACTTGTTAAAAACGTACTTTAACTTGTTAAAATCATATTTTGACTTGTAAAAAACGTACTTTAACTTGTCAAAACGTAACTTTATATTGTAAAAAACCTACTTTAACTTGTCAAAACGTAACTTTAACTTGTAAAAAACGTACTTCAACTTGTAAGGCACTTGCTATAACTTGTAAAAAACGTACTTTAACTTGTAAAAAACTTATTTTAACGTGTCAAAATGTAACTTTAACTTGTGAAAACGTAACTTTAACTTGTTAAAACCGTTCTTTAACTTGTAAAAAACGTAATTTAACTTGTCAAAATGTAACTTTAACATGTCAAAACGTAACTTTAAATTGTTTAAAACGTACTTTAACTTGTATAAAACGTACTTTAACTTGTAAAAAACCTACTTTAACTTGTCAAAACGTAACTTTAACATGTCAAAACGTAACTTTAAATTGTTAAAAACGTAATTCAACTTGTCAAAACGTAACTTTGACTTCTAAAAAACGTACTTTAACTTGTCAAAATGTAATTATAATGTGTCAAAAAGTAACTTTAAGTTGTTAAAACGTAACTTTAACTGGTAAAAAATGTACTTTAACTTGTAAAAAACGTACTTCAACTTGTATAAAACGTACTTCAACTTGTAAAAAACGTACTTCAACTTGTAAAAAACGCATTGTAACTTGAAAAAAACGTACTTCAACTTGTAAAAAACATACTGTAACTTGTAAAAAACGTATTTTAACGTGTCAAAATGTAACTTTAACTTGTAAAAAACCTACTTTAACTTGTCAAAACGTAACTTTAACTTGTCAAAACGTAAGTTTAACTTGTTCAAAACATATATTCACTTGTAAAAAACGTACTTTAACTTGTCAAAAATGTGGTTTAACTTCTAACAAATGTAATTTAACTTGTAAAAACTTATTTCAACTTGTAAAAAACCTATTTTAACTTGTAAAAAACCTACTTTAACTTGTCAAAACGTAACTTTAATTTGTCAAAACGTAAGTTTAACTTGTAAAAAACTTATTTTAACTTGTCAAAATGTAACTTTAATGTGTGAAAACGTAACTTTAACTTGTTAAAAACGTACTTTAACTTGTTAAAATCATATTTTGACTTGTAAAAAACGTACTTTAACTTGTCAAAACGTAACTTTATATTGTAAAAAACCTACTTTAACTTGTCAATACGTAACTTTAACTTGTAAAAAACGTACTTCAACTTGTAAGGCACTTGCTTTAACTTGTAAAAAACGTACTTTACCTTGTAAAAAACTCATTTTAACGTGTCAAAATGTAACTTTAACTTGTGAAAACGTAACTTTAACTTGTTAAAACCGTACTTTAACTTGTAAAAAACGTAATTTAACTTGTCAAAATGTAACTTTAACATGTCAAAACGTAACTTTAAATTGTTAAAAACGTACTTTAACTTGTATAAAACGTACTTTAACTTGTAAAAAACCTACTTTAACTTGTCAAAACGTAACTTTAACATGTCAAAACGTAACTTTAAATTGTTAAAAACGTAATTCAACTTGTCAAAACGTAACTTTAATTTCTAAAAAACGTACTTTAACTTGTCAAAATGTAATTATAATGTGTCAAAAAGTAACTTTAAGTTGTTAAAACGTAACTTTAACTGGTAAAAAATGTACTTTAACTTGTAAAAAACGTACTTCAACTTGTATAAAACGTACTTCAACTTATAAAAAAAGTACATCAACTTGTAAAAAACGTATTGTAACTTGTAAAAAACGTATTGTAACTTGTAAAAAACGTACTTCAACTTGTAAAAAACATACTGTAACTTGTAAAAAACGTATTTTAACGTGTCAAAACGTAACTTTAACTTGTCAAAACGTAAGTTTAACTTGTTCAAAACATATATTCACTTGTAAAAAACGTACTTTAACTTGTCAAAAATGTGGTTTAACTTCTAACAAATGCACTTTAACTTGTAAAAACTTACTTCAACTTGTAAAAAACCTATTTTAACTTGTAAAAAACCTACTTTAACTTGTCAAAACGTAACTTTAATTTGTCAAAACGTAAGTTTAACTTGTAAAAAACGTATTTTAACTTGTCAAAATGTAACTTTAATGTGTCAAAGCGTAACTTTAACTTGTTAAAAACGTACTTTAACTTGTTAAAATCATATTTTGACTTGTAAAAAACGTACTTTAACTTGTCAAAACGTAACTTTATATTGTAAAAAACCTACTTTAACTTGTCAAAACGTAACTTTAACTTGTAAAAAACGTACTTCAGCTTGTAAGGCACTTGCTTTAACTTGTAAAAAACGTACTTTAACTTGTAAAAAACTTATTTTAACGTGTCAAAATGTAACTTTAACTTGTGAAAACGTAACTTTAACTTATTAAAACCGTACTTTAACTTGTAAAAAACGTAATTTAACTTGTCAAAATGTAACTTTAACATGTCAAAAAGTAACTTTAAATTGTTTAAAACGTACTTTAACTTGTATAAAACGTACTTTAACTTGTAAAAAACCTACTTTAACTTGTCAAAACGTAACTTTAACATGTCAAAACGTAACTTTAAATTGTTAAAAACGTAATTCAACTTGTCAAAACGTAACTTTGACTTCTAAAAAACGTACTTTAACTTGTCAAAATGTAATTATAATGTGTCAAAAAGTAACTTTAAGTTGTTAAAACGTAACTTTAACTGGTAAAAAATGTACTTTAACTTGTAAAAAACGTACTTCAACTTGTATAAAACGTACTTCAACTTGTAAAAAACGTACTTCAACTTGTAAAAAACGCAATGTAACTTGTAAAAAACGTACTTCAACTTGTAAAAAACATACTGTAACTTGTAAAAAACGTATTTAAACGTGTCAAAATGTAACTTTAACTTGTAAAAAACCTACTTTAACTTGTCAAAACGTAACTTTAACTTGTCAAAACGTAAGTTTAACTTGTTCAAAACATATATTCACTTGTAAAAAACGTACTTTAACTTGTCAAAAATGTGGTTTAACTTCTAACAAATGCAATTTAACTTGTAAAAACTTATTTCAACTTGTAAAAAACCTATTTTAACTTGTAAAAAACCTACTTTAACTTGTCAAAACGTAACTTTAATTTGTCAAAAAGTAAGTTTAACTTGTAAAAAACGTATTTTAACTTGTCAAAATGTAACTTTAATGTGTGAAAACGTAACTTTAACTTGTTAAAAACGTACTTTAACTTGTTAAAATCATATTTTGACTTGTAAAAAACGTACTTTAACTTGTCAAAACGTAACTTTATATTGTAAAAAACCTACTTTAACTTGTCAATACGTAACTTTAACTTGTAAAAAACGTACTTCAACTTGTAAGGCACTTGCTTTAACTTGTAAAAAACGTACTTTACCTTGTAAAAAACTTATTTTAACGTGTCAAAATGTAACTTTAACTTGTGAAAACGTAACTTTAACTTGTTAAAACCGTACTTTAACTTGTAAAAAACGTAATTTAACTTGTCAAAATGTAACTTTAACATGTCAAAACGTAACTTTAAATTGTTAAAAACGTACTTTAACTTGTATAAAACGTACTTTAACTTGTAAAAAACCTACTTTAACTTGTCAAAACGTAACTTTAACATGTCAAAACGTAACTTTTAATTGTTAAAAACGTAATTCAACTTGTCAAAACGTAACTTTAATTTCTAAAAAATGTACTTTAACTTGTCAAAATGTAATTATAATGTGTCAAAAAGTAACTTTAAGTTGTTAAAACGTAACTTTAACTGGTAAAAAATGTACTTTAACTTGTAAAAAACGTACTTCAACTTGTATAAAACGTACTTCAACTTGTAAAAAACGTACTTCAACTTGTGAAAAACGTATTGTAACTTGTAAAAAACGTACTTCAACTTGTAAAAAACATACTGTAACTTGTAAAAAACGTATTTTAACGTGTCAAAATGTAACTTTAACTTGTCAAAACGTAACTTTAACTTATCAAAACGTAACTTTAACTTCTTAAAAACGTACTTTAACTTGTAAAAAACGTACTTTAACTTGTAAAAAACGTACTTTAACTGGTCAAAACGTAACTTTAACTTGTAAAAAACCTACTTTAACTTGTCAAAACGTAACTTTAACTTGTCAAAACGGAACTTTAACTTGTTAAAAACATACATTAACTTGTAAAAATCGTACTTTAACTTGTCAAAAATGTGGTTTAACTTGTAACAAATGTCCTTTAACTTATAAAAACGTACTTCAACTTTTAAAAAACGTACTTTAACTTGTTAAAAATCAACTTTAACTTGTCAAAACGTAACTTTAATTTGTCAACACGTAAGTTTAACTTGTTAAAAACGTAATTTAACTTGTCAAAACTTAACTTTAACTTGTAAAAAACGTACTTCAACTTGTAAAACACTTACTTTAACTTGTAAAAAACGTACTTCGACTTGTAAAAAACGTACTTTAACTTGTAAAAAACATATTTTAACGTGTCAAAATGTATCTTTAACTTGTCAAAACGTAACTTTAATTAGTTAAAAACGTCCTTTAACTTGTAAAAAACGTACTTTAACTTTTCATAAATGTGGTTTAACTTGGAACAAATGTACTTCAACTTGTAAAAAACGTACTTTAACTTGTAAAAAACCTACTTTAACTTGTCAAAACGTAACTTTAATTTGTCAAAACGTAAGTTTAACTTGTTAAAAACGTAATTCAACTTGTCAAAACGTAACTTTAACTTGTAAAAAACGTACTTTAAATTGTCAAAATGTAATGTTAATGTTTCAAAACGCAACTTTAAGTTCTTAAAACAAAACTTTAACTGGTAAAAAATGTACTTTAACTTGTTAAAAACGTACTTCAACTTGTAAAACACTTACTTTAACTTGTAAAAAACATACTTCGACTTGTAAAAAAGGTACTTTAACTTGTAAAAAACATATTTTAACGTGTCAAAATGTAACTTTAACTTGTCAAAACGTAACTTTAATTTGTTAAAAACGTACTTTAACTTGTAAAAAACGTACTTTAACTTGTCAAAACGTAACTTTAATTTGTCAAAACGTAAGTTTAACTTGTTAAAAACGTAATTCAACTTGTCAAAACGTAAGTTTAACTTGTAAAAAACGTACTTTAACTTATAAAAAACGTACTTTAACTTGTCGAAAATATGGTTTAACTTGTAACAAATATACTTTAACTTGTAAAAACGTACTTCAACTTGTAAAAAACGTACTTTAACTTGTAAAAAACCTACTTTAACTTGTCAAAACGTAATTTTACCTTGTCAAAATGTAAGTTTAACTTCTTAAAAACACACATTAACTTGTAAAAAACGTACTTTAACTTGTCAAAAATGTGGTTTAACATGTATCAAATGTACTTTACCGTGTAAAAACGTACTTCAACTTTTAAAAAACGTACTTTAACTTGTAAAAAACCTACTTTAACTTGTCAAACCGTAACTTTAATTTGTCAAAACGTAAGTTTAACTTGTCAAAACGTAAGTTTAACTTGTTCAAAACATATATTCACTTGTAAAAAACGTACTTTAACTTGTCAAAAATGTGGTTTAACTTCTAACAAATGCAATTTAACTTGTAAAAACTTATTTCAACTTGTAAAAAACCTATTTTAACTTGTAAAAAACCTACTTTAACTTGTCAAAACGTAACTTTAATTTGTCAAAACGTAAGTTTAACTTGTAAAAAATGTATTTTAACTTGTCAAAATGTAACTTTAATGTGTGAAAACGTAACTTTAACTTGTTAAAAACGTACTTTAACTTGTTAAAATCATATTTTGACTTGTAAAAAACGTACTTTAACTTGTCAAAACGTAACTTTATATTGTAAAAAACCTACTTTAACTTGTCAATACGTAACTTTAACTTGTAAAAAACGTACTTCAACTTGTAAGGCACTTGCTTTAACTTGTAAAAAACGTACTTTACCTTGTAAAAAACTTATTTTAACGTGTCAAAATGTAACTTTAACTTGTGAAAACGTATCTTTAACTTGTTAAAACCGTACTTTAACTTGTAAAAAACGTAATTTAACTTGTCAAAATGTAACTTTAACATGTCAAAACGTAACTTTAAATTGTTAAAAACGTACTTTAACTTTTATAAAACGTACTTTAACTTGTAAAAAACCTACTTTAACTTGTCAAAACGTAACTTTAACATGTCAAAACGTAACTTTTAATTGTTAAAAACGTAATTCAACTTGTCAAAATGTAACTTTAATTTCTAAAAAACGTACTTTAACTTGTCAAAATGTAATTATAATGTGCAAAAAGTAACTTTAAGTTGTTAAAACGTAACTTTAACTGGTAAAAAATGTACTTTAACTTGTAAAAAACGTACTTCAACTTGTATAAAACGTACTTCAACTTGTAAAAAACGTACTTCAACTTGTAAAAAACGTATTGTAACTTGTAAAAAACGTACTTCAACTTGTAAAAAACATACTGTAACTTGTAAAAAACGTATTTTAACGTGTCAAAATATAACTTTAACTTGTCAAAACGTAACTTTAACTTATCAAAACGTAACTTTAACTTCTTAAAAACGTACTTTAACTTGTAAAAAACGTACTTTAACTTGTAAAAAACGTACTTTAACTTGTCAAAACGTAACTTTAACTTGTAAAAAACCTACTTTAACTTGTCAAAACGTAACTTTAACTTGTCAAAACGTAACTTTAACTTGTTAAAAACATACATTAACTTGTAAAAATCGTACTTTAACTTGTCAAAAATGTGGTTTAACTTGTAACAAATGTCCTTTAACTTATAAAAACGTACTTCAACTTTTAAAAAAACGTACTTTAACTTGTTAAAAATCAACTTTAACTTGTCAAAACGTAACTTTAATTTGTCAACACGTAAGTTTAACTTGTTAAAAACGTAATTTAACTTGTCAAAACTTAACTTTAACTTGTAAAAAACGTACTTCAACTTGTAAAACACTTACTTTAACTTGTAAAAAATGTACTTCGACTTGTAAAAAACGTACTTTAACTTGTAAAAAACATATTTTAACGTGTCAAAATGTATCTTTAACTTGTCAAAACGTAACTTTAATTAGTTAAAAACGTCCTTTAACTTGTAAAAAACGTACTTTAACTTTTCATAAATGTGGTTTAACTTGGAACAAATGTACTTTAACTTGTAAAAACTTACTTCAACTTGTAAAAAACGTACTTTAACTTGTAAAAAACCTACTTTAACTTGTCAAAACGTAACTTTAATTTGTCAAAACGTAAGTTTAACTTGTTAAAAACGTAATTCAACTTGTCAAAACGTAACTTTAACTTGTAAAAAACGTACTTTAACTTGTCAAAATGTAATGTTAATGTTTCAAAACGCAACTTTAAGTTCTTAAAACGTAACTTTAACTGGTAAAAAATGTACTTTAACTTGTAAAAAACGTACTTCAACTTGTAAAACACTTACTTTAACTTGTAAAAAACATACTTCGACTTGTAAAAAAGGTACTTTAACTTGTAAAAAACATATTTTAACGTGTCAAAATGTAACTTTAACTTGTCAAAACGTAACTTTAATTTGTTAAAAACGTACTTTAACTTGTAAAAAACGTACTTTAACTTGTCAAAACGTAACTTTAATTTGTCAAAACGTAAGTTTAACTTGTTAAAAACGTAATTCAACTTGTCAAAACGTAAGTTTAACTTGTAAAAAACGTACTTTAACTTATAAAAAACGTACTTTAACTTGTCGAAAATATGGTTTAACTTGTAACAAATATACTTTAACTTGTAAAAACGTACTTCAACTTGTAAAAAACGTACTTTAATTTGTAAAAAACCTACTTTAACTTGTCAAAACGTAATTTTACCTTGTCAAAATGTAAGTTTAACTTCTTAAAAACACACATTAACTTGTAAAAAACGTACTTTAACTTGTCAAAAATGTGGTTTAACTCGTATCAAATGTACTTTACCGTGTAAAAACGTACTTCAACTTTTAAAAAACGTACTTTAACTTGTAAAAAATCTACTTTAACTTGTCAAACCGTAACTTTAATTTGTCAAAACGTAAGTTTAACTTGTCAAAACGTAAGTTTAACTTGTTCAAAACATATATTCACTTGTAAAAAACGTACTTTAACTTGTCAAAAATGTGGTTTAACTTCTAACAAATGCAATTTAACTTGTAAAAACTTATTTCAACTTGTAAAAAACCTATTTTAACTTGTAAAAAACCTACTTTAACTTGTCAAAACGTAACTTTAATTTGTCAAAACGTAAGTTTAACTTGTAAAAAATGTATTTTAACTTGTCAAAATGTAACTTTAATGTGTGAAAACGTAACTTTAACTTGTTAAAAACGTACTTTAACTTGTTAAAATCATATTTTGACTTGTAAAAAACGTACTTTAACTTGTCAAAACGTAACTTTATATTGTAAAAAACCTACTTTAACTTGTCAATACGTAACTTTAACTTGTAAAAAACGTACTTCAACTTGTAAGGCACTTGCTTTAACTTGTAAAAAACGTACTTTACCTTGTAAAAAACTTATTTTAACGTGTCAAAATGTAACTTTAACTTGTGAAAACGTATCTTTAACTTGTTAAAACCGTACTTTAACTTGTAAAAAACGTAATTTAACTTTAACTTGTCAAAACGTAACTTTAAATTGTTAAAAACGTACTTTAACTTTTATAAAACGTACTTTAACTTGTAAAAAACCTACTTTAACTTGTCAAAACGTAACTTTAACATGTCAAAACGTAACTTTTAATTGTTAAAAACGTAATTCAACTTGTCAAAATGTAACTTTAATTTCTAAAAAACGTACTTTAACTTGTCAAAATGTAATTATAATGTGCAAAAAGTAACTTTAAGTTGTTAAAACGTAACTTTAACTGGTAAAAAATGTACTTTAACTTGTAAAAAACGTACTTCAACTTGTATAAAACGTACTTCAACTTGTAAAAAACGTACTTCAACTTGTAAAAAACGTATTGTAACTTGTAAAAAACGTACTTCAACTTGTAAAAAACATACTGTAACTTGTAAAAAACGTATTTTAACGTGTCAAAATATAACTTTAACTTGTCAAAACGTAACTTTAACTTATCAAAACGTAACTTTAACTTCTTAAAAACGTACTTTAACTTGTAAAAAACGTACTTTAACTTGTAAAAAACGTACTTTAACTGGTCAAAACGTAACTTTAACTTGTAAAAAACCTACTTTAACTTGTCAAAACGTAACTTTAACTTGTCAAAACGTAACTTTAACTTGTTAAAAACATACATTAACTTGTAAAAATCGTACTTTAACTTGTCAAAAATGTGGTTTAACTTGTAACAAATGTCCTTTAACTTATAAAAACGTACTTCAACTTTTAAAAAAACGTACTTTAACTTGTTAAAAATCAACTTTAACTTGTCAAAACGTAACTTTAATTTGTCAACACGTAAGTTTAACTTGTTAAAAACGTAATTTAACTTGTCAAAACTTAACTTTAACTTGTAAAAAACGTACTTCAACTTGTAAAACACTTACTTTAACTTGTAAAAAATGTACTTCGACTTGTAAAAAACGTACTTTAACTTGTAAAAAACATATTTTAACGTGTCAAAATGTAACTTTAACTTGTCAAAACGTAACTTTAATTAGTTAAAAACGTACTTTAACTTGTAAAAAACGTACTTTAACTTTTCATAAATGTGGTTTAACTTGGAACAAATGTACTTTAACTTGTAAAAACTTACTTCAACTTGTAAAAAACGTACTTTAACTTGTAAAAAACCTACTTTAACTTGTCAAAACGTAACTTTAATTTGTCAAAACGTAAGTTTAACTTGTTAAAAACGTAATTCAACTTGTCAAAACGTAACTTTAACTTGTAAAAAACGTACTTTAAATTGTCAAAATGTAATGTTAATGTTTCAAAACGCAACTTTAAGTTCTTAAAACAAAACTTTAACTGGTAAAAAATGTACTTTAACTTGTTAAAAACGTACTTCAACTTGTAAAACACTTACTTTAACTTGTAAAAAACATACTTCGACTTGTAAAAAAGGTACTTTAACTTGTAAAAAACATATTTTAACGTGTCAAAATGTAACTTTAACTTGTCAAAACGTAACTTTAATTTGTTAAAAACGTACTTTAACTTGTAAAAAACGTACTTTAATTTGTCAAAACGTAACTTTAATTTGTCAAAACGTAAGTTTAACTTGTTAAAAACGTAATTCAACTTGTCAAAACGTAAGTTTAACTTGTAAAAAACGTACTTTAACTTATAAAAAACGTACTGTAACTTGTCGAAAATATGGTTTAACTTGTAACAAATATACTTTAACTTGTAAAAACGTACTTCAACTTGTAAAAAACGTACTTTAATTTGTAAAAAACCTACTTTAACTTGTCAAAACGTAATTTTACCTTGTCAAAATGTAAGTTTAACTTCTTAAAAACACACATTAACTTGTAAAAAACGTACTTTAACTTGTCAAAAATGTGGTTTAACTCGTATCAAATGTACTTTACCGTGTAAAAACGTACTTCAACTTTAAAAAAACGTACTTTAACTTGTAAAAAATCTACTTTAACTTGTCAAACCGTAACTTTAATTTGTCAAAACGTAAGTTTAACTTGTTAAAAACGTAATTTAACTTTAACTTGTAAAAAATGTACTTTAACTTGTCAAAATGTAATTTTAATGTGTAAATATGTAACTTTAAGTTGTTAAAACGTAACTTTAACTGGTAAAAACCTACTTTACTTCTCAAAACATAACTTTAACTTGTCAAAACGTAAGTTTAACTTGTTAAAAACATACATTAACTTGTAGAAAACGTACTTTAACTTGTCAAAAATATGGTTTAACTTGTAACAAATATACTTTAACTTGTAAAAACGTACTTCAACTTGTAGATAACGTACTTTAACTTGTAAAAAACCTACTTTAACTTGTCAAAACGTAACTTTAACTTGTTAAAAACATACAGTAACTTGTAAAAAGCGTACTTTAACTTGTCAAATATGTGGTTTAACTTGTAACAAATGTCCTTTAACTTATAAAAACGTACTTCAACTTTTAAAAAACGTACTTTAACTTGTTAAAAATCAACTTTTACTTGTAAAAAACCTACTTTAACTTGTCAAAACGTAAATTTAACTTGTTAAAAACACACATTAACTTGTAAAAAACGTACTTTAACTTGTCAAAAATGTGGTTTAACTTGTAACAAATGTACTTTAACTTATAAAAATGTACTTCAACTTGTAAAAAACGTACTTTAACTTATAAAAAACCTACTTTAACTTGTCAAAACGTAATTTCAATTTCTCAAAACGTAAGGTTAACTTGTTAAAAACGTAATTTCACTTGTCAAAACTTAACTTTAACTTGTAAAAAACGTACTTTAACTTGTCAAAATGTAATATTAATGTGTCAAAACGCAACTTTAAGTTCGTAAAACGTAACTTTAACTTGTAAAAAATGTACTTTAACTTGTAAAAAACGTACTTCAACTTGTAAAACACTTACTTTAACTTGTAAAAAACGTAATTCGACTTGTAAAAAACATACTTTAACTTGTAAAAAACATATTTTAACGTGTCAAAATGTAAGTTTAACTTGTCAAAACGTAACTTTAATTTGTTAAAAACGTACTTTAACTTGTAAAAAACGTACTTTAACATGTAAAAAACGTACTTTAACTTGTCAAAACGTAGCTTTAACTAGTAAAAAACCTACTTTACTTCTCAAAAGGTAACTTTAACTTGTCAAAACGTAAGTTTAACTTGTTAAAAACATACATTAACTTGTAGAAAACGTACTTTAACTTGTCAAAAATATGGTTTAACTTGTAACAAATATACTTTAACTTGTAAAAACGTACTTCAACTTGTAGATAACGTACTTTAACTTGTAAAAAACCTACTTTAACTTGTCAAAACGTAACTTTAACTTGTTAAAAACATACAGTAACTTGTAAAAAGCGTACTTAACTTGTCAAATATGTGGTTTAACTTGTAACAAATGTCCTTTAACTTATAAAAACGTACTTCAACTTTTAAAAAACGTACTTTAACTTGTTAAAAATCAACTTTAACTTGTAAAAAACCTACTTTAACTTGTCAAAACGTAAATTTAACTTGTTAAAAACACACATTAACTTGTAAAAAACGTACTTTAACTTGTCAAAAATGTGGTTTAACTAGTAACAAATGTACTTTAACTTATAAAAATGTACTTCAACTTGTAAAAAACGTACTTTAACTTGTAAAAAACCTACTTTAACTTGTCAAAACGTAACTTTAATTTGTCAACACGTAAGTTTAACTTGTTAAAAACGTAATTTAACTTGTCAAAACTTAACTTTAACTTGTAAAAAATGTACTTTAACTTGTCAAAATATAATTTTAATGTGTCAAAACATAACTTTAAGTTGTTAAAACGTAACTTTCACTGGTAAAAAACGTACTTCAACTTATAAAACACTTACTTTAAGTTTTAAAAAACATACTTTATCTTCTCAAAACGTAACTTTAACTTGTCAAAATGTAAGTTTAACTTGTTAAATACATACATTAACTTGTAGAAAACGTACTTTAACTTGTCATAAATGTGGTATAATTTGTAACAAATGTACTTTAACTTGTAAAAACGTACTTCAACTTGTAAAAACGTACTTTAACTTGTAAAAAAACCTACTTTAAGTTGTTAGAACGTAACTTTAATTAGTCAAAACGTAAGTTTAACTTGTTAAAAACGTAATTTAACTTGTCAAAACTTAACTTTACCTTTAAAAAAACGTACTTTAACTTGTGAAAATGTAGTTTTAATGTGTCAAAACGTAACTTTAAGTTGTTAAAACGTAACTTTAACTGGTAAATAATGTACTTTAACTTCTAAACAACGTACTTCAATTTGTAAAACACTTACTTTAACTTGTAAAAAACGTACTTCAACTTGCAAATAACGTACTTTAACTTGTAAAACACGTATTTTTACGTGACAAAATGTGACTTTAACTTGTCAAAACGTAACTGTAACTTGATAAAAACGTACTTTAACTTGTATAAAACGTACTTAAACTTGTAAAACACTTACTTTAACTTGTAAAAAATGTACTTCAACTTGTAAAAAACGTACTTTAACTAGTAAAAAACCTACTTTAACTTGTCAAAATGTAATTTCAATGTGTCAAAACGTAACTTTAAGTTGTTAAAATGTAACTTTAACTGGTAAAAAACGTACTTCAACTTATAAAACACTTACGTTAAGTTTTAAAAAACCTACTTTAAGTTCTCAAAACGTAACTTTAACTTGTTAAAAACATACATTAACTTCTAGAAAACGTACTTTAACTTGTCAAAAATGTGGTATAATTTGTAACAAATGTACTTTATCTTGTAAAAACGTACTTCAACTTGTAAAAACGTACTTTAACTTGTAAAAAAACCAACTTTAACTTGTTAGAACGTAACTTTAATTAGTCAAAACGTAAGTTTAATTTGTTAAAAATGTAATTCAACTTGTCAAAAGGTAACTTTAACTTGTAAAAAACGTACTTTAACTTGTCAAAATGTAATTTTAATGTGTCAAAAGGTAACTTTAAGTTGTTAAAACGTAACTTTAACTGGTAACAAATATACTTTAACTTGTAAAAAACGTACTTCAACTTGTAAAAAACACACATTAACTAGTAAAAAACGTACTTTAACTTGTCAAAAATGTGGTTTAACTTGTATCAAATGTACTTTATTTTGTAAAAAACCTACTTTAACTTGTCAAAATGTAACTTTAACATGTCAAAACGTAACTTTAACTTGTTAAAAACATACATTAACTTGTAAAAAGCGTACTTTAACTTGTCAAAAATGTGGTTTAACATGTAACAAATGTCATTTAACTTATAAAAACGTACTTCAACTTTTAAAAAACGTACTTTAACTTGTTTAAAATCAACTTTAACTTGTCAAAACGTAACTTGAATTTGTCAAATCGTAAGTTTAACTTGTTAAAAACATACATTAACTTGTAAAAAGCGGTCTTTAACTTGTCAAAAATGTTGTTTACCTTGTAACAAATGTACTTTAACTTATAAAAATGTACTTCAACTTGTAAAAACATACTTTAACTTGTAAAAAACGTACTTTAACATGTAAAAAACGTACTTTAACTTGTCAAAACGTAGCTTTAACTAGTAAAAAACCTACTTTACTTCTCAAAAGGTAACTTTAACTTGTCAAAACGTAAGTTTAACTTGTTAAAAACATACATTAACTTGTAGAAAACGTACTTTAACTTGTCAAAAATATGGTTTAACTTGTAACAAATATACTTTAACTTGTAAAAACGTACTTCAACTTGTAGATAACGTACTTTAACTTGTAAAAAACCTACTTTAACTTGTCAAAACGTAACTTTAACTTGTTAAAAACATACAGTAACTTCTAAAAAGCGTACTTTAACTTGTCAAATATGTGGTTTAACTTGTAACAAATGTCCTTTAACTTATAAAAACGTACTTCAACTTTTAAAAAACGTACTTTAACTTGTTAAAAATCAACTTTAACTTGTAAAAAACCTACTTTAACTTGTCAAAACGTAAATTTAACTTGTCAAAAACACACATTAACTTGTAAAAACGTACTTTAACTTGTCAAAAATGTGGTTTAACTAGTAACAAATGTACTTTAACTTATAAAAATGTACTTCAACTTGTAAAAAACGTACTTTAACTTGTAAAAAACCTACTTTAACTTGTCAAAACGTAACTTTAATTTGTCAACACGTAAGTTTAACTTGTTAAAAACGTAATTCAACTTGTCAAAACTTAACTTTAACTTGTAAAAAATGTACTTTAACTTGTCAAAATATAATTTTAATGTGTCAAAACATAACTTTAAGTTGTTAAAACGTAACTTTCACTGGTAAAAAACGTACTTCAACTTATAAAACACTTACTTTAAGTTTTAAAAAACATACTTTATCTTCTCAAAACGTAACTTTAACTTGTCAAAATGTAAGTTTAACTTGTTAAATACATACATTAACTTGTAGAAAACGTACTTTAACTTGTCATAAATGTGGTATAATTTGTAACAAATGTACTTTAACTTGTAAAAACGTACTTCAACTTGTAAAAACGTACTTTAACTTGTAAAAAAACCTACTTTAAGTTGTTAGAACGTAACTTTAATTAGTCAAAACGTAAGTTTAACTTGTTAAAAACGTAATTTAACTTGTCAAAACTTAACTTTACCTTTAAAAAAACGTACTTTAACTTGTGAAAATGTAGTTTTAATGTGTCAAAACGTAACTTTAAGTTGTTAAAACGTAACTTTAACTGGTAAATAATGTACTTTAACTTCTAAACAACGTACTTCAATTTGTAAAACACTTACTTTAACTTGTAAAAAACGTACTTCAACTTGTAAAAAACATACTTTAACTTGTAAAACACGTATTTTTACGTGACAAAATGTGACTTTAACTTGTCAAAACGTAACTGTAACTTGATAAAAACGTACTTTAACTTGTAAAAAACGTACTTAAACTTGTAAAACACTTACTTTAACTTGTAAAAAATGTACTTCAACTTGTAAAAAACGTACTTTAACTAGTAAAAAACCTACTTTAACTTGTCAAAATGTAATTTCAATGTGTCAAAACGTAACTTTAAGTTGTTAAAATGTAACTTTAACTGGTAAAAAACGTACTTCAACTTATAAAACACTTACGTTAAGTTTTAAAAAACCTACTTTAAGTTCTCAAAACGTAACTTTAACTTGTTAAAAACATACATTAACTTCTAGAAAACGTACTTTAACTTCTCAAAAATGTGGTATAATTTGTAACAAATGTACTTTATCTTGTAAAAACGTACTTCAACTTGTAAAAACGTACTTTAACTTGTAAAAAAACCTACTTTAACTTGTTAGAACGTAACTTTAATTAGTCAAAACGTAAGTTTAATTTGTTAAAAATGTAATTCAACTTGTCAAAACGTAACTTTAACTTGTAAAAAACGTACTTTAACTTGTCAAAATGTAATTTTAATGTGTCAAAAGGTAACTTTAAGTTGTTAAAACGTAACTTTAACTGGTAACAAATATACTTTAACTTGTAAAAAACGTACTTCAACTTGTAAAAAACACACATTAACTAGTAAAAAACGTACTTTAACTTGTCAAAAATGTGGTTTAACTTGTATCAAATGTACTTTATTTTGTAAAAAACCTACTTTAACTTGTCAAAATGTAACTTTAACATGTCAAAACGTAACTTTAACTTGTTAAAAACATACATTAACTTGTAAAAAGCGTACTTTAACTTGTCAAAAATGTGGTTTAACTTGTAACAAATGTCATTTAACTTATAAAAACGTACTTCAACTTTTAAAAAACGTACTTTAACTTGTTTAAAATCAACTTTAACTTGTCAAAACGTAACTTGAATTTGTCAAATCGTAAGTTTAACTTGTTAAAAACATACATTAACTTGTAAAAAGCGGTCTTTAACTTGTCAAAAATGTGGTTTACCTTGTAACAAATGTACTTTAACTTATAAAAATGTACTTCAACTTGTAAAAACATACTTTAACTTGTAAAAAACCTACTTTAACTTGACAAAACGTAACTTTAATTTGTCAAAACGTAAGTTTAACTTGTTAAAAACGTCATTTCACTTTTCAAAACGTAACTTTAACTTGTAAAAAACGTACATTAACTTGTCAAAATGTAATGTTAATGTGTCAAAACGCAACTTTAAATTCTTAAAACGTAACTTTAACTGGTAAAAAATGTACTTCAACTTGTAAAAAACGTACTTCAACTTGTAAAACACTTACTTTAACTTGTAAGAAACGTACTTCGACTTGTAAAAAACGTACTTTAACTTGTAAAAAACATATTTTAACGTGTCAAAATGTAACTTTAACTTGTCAAAACGTAACTTTAATTTGTTAAAAACGTACTTTAACTTGTAAAAAACGTACTTTAACTTGTCAAAACGTAACTTTAATTTGTCAAAACGTAAGTTTAACTTGTTAAAAACGTAATTCAACTTGTTAAAACGTAAGTTTAACTTGTAAAAAACGTATTTTAACTTGTAAAAAACGTACTTTAACTTGTCATAAATGTGGTTTAACTTGGAACAAATGTACTTTAACTTGTAAAAACTTACTTCAACTTGTAAAAAACGTACTTTAACTTGTAAAAAACCTACTTTAACTTGTCAAAACGTAACTTTAATTTGTCAAAACGTAAGTTTAACTTGTTAAAAACGTAATTCAACTTGTCAAAACGTAACTTTAACTTGTAAAAAACGTACTTTAAATTGTCAAAATGTAATGTTAATGTTTCAAAACGCAACTTTAAGTTCTTAAAACATAACTTTAACTTGTAAAAAATGTACTTTAACTTGTAAAAAAACGTACTTCAACTTGTAAAACACTTACTTTAACTTGTAAAAAACATACTTCGACTTGTAAAAAAGGAATTTTAACTTGTAAAAAACAAATTTTAACGTGTCAAAATGTAACTTTAACTTGTCAAAACGTAACTTTAATTTGTTAAAAACGTACTTTAACTTGTAAAAAACGTACTTTAACTTGTCAAAACGTAACTTTAATTTGTCAAAACGTAAGTTTAACTTGTTAAAAACGTAATTCAACTTGTTAAAACGTAAGTTTAACTTGTAAAAAGCGTATTTTAACTTGTAAAAAACGTACTTTAACTTGTCGAAAATATGGTTTAACTTGTAACAAATATACTTTAAGTTGTAAAAACGTACTTCAACTTGTAAAAAACGTACTTTAACTTGTAAAAAACCTACTTTAACTTGTCAAAACAAAATTTTACCTTGTCAAAATGTAAGTTTAACTTGTTAAAAACACACATTAACTTGTCAAAAATGTGGTTTAACTCGTATCAAATGTACTTACCGTGTAAAAACGTACTTCAACTTTTAAAAAACGTACTTTAACTTATAAAAAATCTACTTTAACTTGTCAAAACGTAACTTTAATTTGTCAAAACGTAAGTTTAACTTGTTAAATACGTAATTTAACTTGTCAAAATATAACTTTAACTTGTAAAAAACATACTTTAACTTGTCAAAATGTAATTTTAATGTGTCAAAACGTAACTTTAAGTTGTTAAAACGTAACTTTAACTGGTAAAAAACGTACTTCAACTTATAAAACACTTACTTTAAGTTTTAAAAAACCTACTTTAACTTCTCAAAACGTAACTTTAACTTGTCAAAACGTAAGTTTAACTTGTTAAAAACATACATTAACTTGTAGAAAACGTACTTTAACTTGTCAAAAATATGGTTTAACTTGTAACAAATACACTTTAACTTGTAAAAACGTACTTCAACTTGTAGATAACGTACTTTAACTTCTAAAAAACCTACTTTAACTTGTCAAAACGTAACTTTAACTTGTTAAAAACATACAGTAACTTGTAAAAACCGTACTTTAACTTGTCAAATATGTTGTTTAACTTGTAACAAATGTCCTTTAACTTATAAAAACGTACTTCAACTTTTAAAAACGTACTTTAACTTGTTAAAAATCAAGTTTAACTTGTCAAAACGTAACTTGAATTTGTGAAATTGTAACTTTAACTTGTTAAAAACATACATTAACTTGTAAAAAGAGTACTTTAACTTGTCAAAAATGTGGTTTAACTTGTAACAAATATACGTTAACTTATAAAAACGTACTTCAACTTGTAAAAAACGTACTTTAACTTATAAAAAACCTACTTTAACTTGTCAAAACGTAATTTCAATTTCTCAAAACGTAAGTTTAACTTGTTAAAAACGTAATTTCACTTGTCAAAATGTAACTTTAACTTGTAAAAAACGTACTTTAACTTGTCAAAATGTAATATTAATGTGTCAAAACGCAACTTTAAGTTCGTAAAACCTAACTTTAACTTGTAAAAAATGTACTTTAACTTGTAAAAAACGTACTTCAACTTGTAAAACACTTACTTTAATTTGTAAAAAACGTAATTCGACTTGTAAAAAACGTACTTGAACTTGTTAAAAACATATTTTAACGTGTCAAAATGTAACTTTAACTTGTCAAAACGTAACTTTAATTTGTTAAAAACGTACTTTAACTTGTAAAAAACGTACTTTAACATGTAAAAAACGTACTTTAACTTGTCAAAACGTAGCTTTAACAAGTAAAAAACCTACATTAATTTGTCAAAACGTAACTGTAACTATTCAAAACGTAAGTTTAACTTGTTAAAAACATACATTAACTTGTAAAAAACGTACTTTAACTTGTCAAAAATATGGTTTAACTTGTAACAAATATACTTTAAGTTGTAAAAACGTACTTCAACTTGTAAGAAAAGTACTTTAACTTGTAAAAAACCTACTTTAACTTGTCAAAACGTAACTTTAGCTTGTCAAAATGTAAGTCTAACTTGTTAAAAACACACATTAAATTGTAAAAACCGTACTTTAACTTGTCAAAAATGTGGTTTAACTTGTATCAAATGTACTTTACCGTGTCAAAACGTACTTCAACTTTTAAAAATCGTACTTTAACTTGTAAAAAACCTACTTTAACTTGTCAAAACGTAACTTTAATTTGTCAACACGTAAGTTTAACTTGTTAAAAACGTAATTTAACTTGTCAAAACTTAACTTTAACTTGTAAAAAATGTACTTTAACTTGTCAAAATGTAATGTTAATGTTTCTAAACGCAACTTTAAGTTCTTAAAACGTAACTTTAACTGGTAAAAAATGTACTTTAATTTGTTAAAAACGTACTTTAACTTGTAAAAAACGTACTTTAACTTGTCAAAACGTAACTTTAATTTGTCAAAACGTAAGTTTAACTTGTTAAAAACGTAATTCAACTTGTTAAAACGTAAGTTTAACTTGTAAAAAGCGTATTTTAACTTGTAAAAAACGTACTTTAACTTGTCGAAAATATGGTTTAACTTGTAACAAATATACTTTAAGTTGTAAAAACGTACTTCAACTTGTAAAAAACGTACTTTAACTTGTAAAAAACCTACTTTAACTTGTCAAAACGTAATTTTACCTTGTCAAAATGTAAGTTTAACTTGTTAAAAACACACATTAACTTGTCAAAAATGTGGTTTAACTCGTATCAAATGTACTTACCGTGTAAAAACGTACTTCAACTTTTAAAAAACGTACTTTAACTTATAAAAAATCTACTTTAACTTGTCAAAACGTAACTTTAATTTGTCAAAACGTAAGTTTAACTTGTTAAATACGTAATTTAACTTATCAAAATATAACTTTAACTTGTAAAAAATGTACTTTAACTTGTCAAAATGTAATTTTAATGTGTCAAAACGTAACTTTAAGTTGTTAAAACGTAACTTTAACTGGTAAAAAACGTACTTCAACTTATAAAACACTTACTTTAAGTTTTAAAAAACCTACTTTAACTTCTCAAAACGTAACTTTAACTTGTCAAAACGTAAGTTTAACTTGTTAAAAACATACATTAACTTGTAGAAAACGTACTTTAACTTGTCAAAAATATGGTTTAACTTGTAACAAATACACTTTAACTTGTAAAAACGTACTTCAACTTGTAGATAACGTACTTTAACTTCTAAAAAACCTACTTTAACTTGTCAAAACGTAACTTTAACTTGTTAAAAACATACAGTAACTTGTAAAAACCGTACTTTAACTTGTCAAATATGTTGTTTAACTTGTAACAAATGTCCTTTAACTTATAAAAACGTACTTCAACTTTTAAAAAACGTACTTTAACTTGTTAAAAATCAAGTTTAACTTGTCAAAACGTAACTTGAATTTGTGAAATTGTAACTTTAACTTGTTAAAAACATACATTAACTTGTAAAAAGAGTACTTTAACTTGTCAAAAATGTGGTTTAACTTGTAACAAATATACGTTAACTTATAAAAACGTACTTCAACTTGTAAAAAACGTACTTTAACTTATAAAAAACCTACTTTAACTTGTCAAAACGTAATTTCAATTTCTCAAAACGTAAGTTTAACTTGTTAAAAACGTAATTTCACTTGTCAAAATGTAACTTTAACTTGTAAAAAACGTACTTTAACTTGTCAAAATGTAATATTAATGTGTCAAAACGCAACTTTAAGTTCGTAAAACCTAACTTTAACTTGTAAAAAATGTACTTTAACTAGTAAAAAACGTACTTCAACTTGTAAAACACTTACTTTAATTTGTAAAAAACGTAATTCGACTTGTAAAAAACGTACTTTAACTTGTTAAAAACATATTTTAACGTGTCAAAATGTAACTTTAACTTGTCAAAACGTAACTTTAATTTGTTAAAAACGTACTTTAACTTGTAAAAAACGTACTTTAACATGTAAAAAACGTACTTTAACTTGTCAAAACGTAGCTTTAACAAGTAAAAAACCTACATTAATTTGTCAAAACGTAACTGTAACTATTCAAAACGTAAGTTTAACTTGTTAAAAACATACATTAACTTGTAAAAAACGTACTTTAACTTGTCAAAAATATGGTTTAACTTGTAACAAATATACTTTAAGTTGTAAAAACGTACTTCAACTTGTAAGAAAAGTACTTTAACTTGTAAAAAACCTACTTTAACTTGTCAAAACGTAACTTTAGCTTGTCAAAATGTAAGTCTAACTTGTTAAAAACACACATTAAATTGTAAAAACCGTACTTTAACTTGTCAAAAATGTGGTTTAACTTGTATCAAATGTACTTTACCGTGTCAAAACGTACTTCAACTTTTAAAAATCGTACTTTAACTTGTAAAAAACCTACTTTAACTTGTCAAAACGTAACTTTAATTTGTCAACACGTAAGTTTAACTTGTTAAAAACGTAATTTAACTTGTCAAAACTTAACTTTAACTTGTAAAAAATGTACTTTAACTTGTCAAAATATAATTTTAATTTGTCAAAACATAACTTTAAGTTGTTAAAACGTAACTTTCACTGGTAAAAAACCGTACTTCAACTTATAAAACACTTACTTTAAGTTTTAAAAAACCTACTTTATCTTCTCAAAACGTAACTTTAACTTGTCAAAATGTAAGTTTAACTTGTTAAAAACATACATTAACTTGTAGAAAACGTACTTTAACTTGTCAAAAATGTGGTTTAACTTGTAACAAATGTACTTTAACTTGAAAAAACTTACTTCAACTTGTAAAAATCGTACTTTAGCTTGTAAAAAACTTACTTTAACTTGTCAAAACGTAACTTTAATTTGTCAAAACGTAAGTTTAACTTGTTAAAAACGTAATTCAACTTGTCAAAACGTAACTTTAACTTGTAAAAAACGTACTTTAAATTGTCAAAATGTAATGTTAATGTTTCTAAACGCAACTTTAAGTTCTTAAAACGTAACTTTAACTGGTAAAAAATGTACTTTAACTTGTAAAAAACGTACTTCAACTTGTAAAACACTTACTTTAACTTGTAAAAAACATACTTCGACTTGTAAAAAAGGTAATTTAACTTGTAAAAAACATATTTTAACGTGTCAAAATGTAACTTTAACTTGTCAAAACGTAACTTTAATTTGTTAAAAACGTACTTTAACTTGTAAAAAACGTACTTAAACTTGTAAAGCACTTACTTTAACTTGTAAAAAATGTACTTCAACTTGTAAAAAACGTACTTTAACTAGTAAAAAACCTACTTTAACTTGTCAAAACGTAATTTTAACTTGTCAAAACGTAAGTTTAACTTGTTAAAAATACACATTAATTTGTAAAAACCGTACTTTAACTTGTCAAAAATGTGGTTTAACTTGTAACAAATGTACTTTAACTTGAAAAAACTTACTTCAACTTGTAAAAATCGTACTTTAGCTTGTAAAAAACCTACTTTAACTTGTCAAAACGTAAGTTTAACTTGTTAAAAACGTAATTTAACTTGTCAAAACGTAACTTTAACTTGTAAAAAACGTACTTTAACTTGTCAAAATGTAATTTTAATGTGTCAAAACGTAACTTTAAGTTGTTAAAACGTAACTTTAACTAGTAAAAAACGTACTTCAACCTATAAAACACTTACTTTAAGTTTTAAAAAACCTACTTTAACTTCTCAAAACGTAACTTTAACTTGTCAAAACGTAAGTTTAACTTGTTAAAAACATACATTAACTTGTAGAAAACGTACTTTAGCTTGTCAAAAATGTGGTATAATTTGTAACAAATTTACTTTAACTTGTAAAAACGTACTTCAACTTGTAAAAACGTACTTTAACTTGTAACAAAACCTACTTTAACTTGTTAGAACGTAACTTTAATTAGTCAAAACGTATCTTTAACTTGTTGAAAACGTAAATTAACTTGTCATAACTTAACTTTACCTTGTAAAAAACGTACTTTAACTTGTCAAAATGTAGTTTTAATATGTCAAAACTTAACTTTAAGTTGTTAAAACGTAACTTTAACTGGTAAATAATGTACTTTATCTTCTAAAAACCGTACTTCAATTTGTAAAACACTTACTTTAACTTGTAAAAAACGTACTTCAACTTGTAAAAAACGTACTTTAACTTGAAAAACACGTATTTTTACGTGTCAAAATGTAACTTTAACTTATCAAAACGTAACTGTAACTTGTCAAAACGTAACTGTAACTTGTAAAAAACGTACTTCAACTTGTAAAAAAAGTACTTTAACTAGTAAAAAACCTACTTTAACTTGCCAAACCGTAATTTTAACTTGTCAAAACGTAACTTTAAATTGTTAAAAATACACATTAACTTGTAAAAAACGTACTTTAACTTGTCAAAAATGTGGTTTAACTTGAATCAAATGTACTTTACCTTGTAAAATCGTACTTCAACTTTTAAAAAACATACTTTAACTTGTAAAAAACTTACTTTAACTTGTCAAAACGTAACTTTAATTTGTCAAAACGTAAGATTAACTTGTTAAAAACGTAATTAAACTTGTCAAAACGTAACTTTAACTTGTAAAAAACGTACTTTAACTTGTCAAAATGTAATTTTAATGTGTCAAAAGGTAACTTTAAGTTGTTAAAACGTAACTTTAACTTGTAAAAAATGTACTTTAACTTGTAAAAAACGTACTTCAACTTGTCAAAAACTTACTTCAACTTGTAAAAAACCTACTTTAACTTGTCAAACGTAACTTTAACTTGTCAAAACGTAACTTTAACTTGTTAAAAACACACATTAACCTGTAAAAAACGTACTTTAACTTGTCAAAAATGTGGTTTAACTTCTATCAAATGTACTTTACATTGTAAAATCGTACTTCAACTTTTAAAAAACATACTTCAACTTGTAAAAAACCTACTTTAACTTGTCAAAACGTAACTTTAATTTGTCAAAAAGTAAGTTTAACTTGTTAAAAACGTAATTTAACTTGTCAAAACGTAATTTTAACTTGTAAAAAACGTACTTTAACTTGTCAAAATGTAATTTCAATGTGTCAAAACGTAACTTTAAGTTGTTAAAACGTAACTTTAACTGGTAAAAAACGTACTGCAACTTATAAAACACTTACGTTAAGTTTTAAAAAACCTACTTTAAGTTCTCAAAACGTAACTTTAACTTGTTAAAAACATACATTAACTTCTAGAAAACGTACTTTAACTTTTCATAAATGTGGTATAATTTCTAACAAATGTACTTTAACTTGTAAAAACGTACTTCAACTTGTAAAAACGTACTTTAACTTGTAAAAAAACCTACTTTAACTTGTTAGAACGTAACTTTAATAAGTCAAAACGTAAGTTTAATTTGTTAAAAATGTAATTAAACTTGTCAAAACGTAACTTTAACTTGTAAAAAACGTACTTTAACTTGTCAAAATGTAATTTTAATGTGTCAAAAGGTAACTTTAAGTTGTTAAAACGTAACTTTAACTGGTAACAAATATACTTTAACTTGTAAAAAACGTACTTCAACTTGTAAAAAACGTACTTTAACTTGTAAAAAACCTACTTTAACTTGTCAAAACGTAAATTTAACTTGTTAAAAACACACATTAACTAGTAAAAAACGTACTTTAACTAGTCAAAAATGTGGTTTAACTTGTATCAAATGTACTTTAACTTGTAAAAAACCTACTTTAACTTGTCAAAACGTAACTTTAATTTGTCAAAACGTAAGTTTAACTTGTTAAAAACGTACTTTAACTTGTAAAAAACGTACTTTAACTTGTAAAAAACGTACTTTAACTGGTCAAAATGTAACTTTAACTTGTAAAAAACCTACTTTAACTTGTCAAAACGTAACTTTAACATGTCAAAACGTAACTTTAACTTGTTAAAAACATACATTAACTTGTAAAAAGCGTACTTTAACTTGTCAAAAATATGGTTTAACTTGTAACAAATGTCCTTTAACTTATAAAAACGTACTTCAACTTTCAAAGAACGTACGTTAACTTGTTTAAAATCAACTTTAACTTGTCAAAACGTAACTTGAATTTGTCAAATCGTAAGTTTAACTTGTTAAAAACATACATTAACTTGTAAAAAGCGGTCTTTAACTTGTCAAAAATGTGGTTTACCTTGTAACAAATGTACTTTAACTTATAAAAATGTACTTCAACTTGTAAAAACGTACTTTAACTTATAAAAAACCTACTTTAACTTGTCAAAACGTAACTTTAATTTGTCAAAACGTAAGTTTAACTTGTTAAAAACGTCATTTCACTTTTCAAAACGTAACTTTAACTTGTAAAAAACGTACATTAACTTGTCAAAATGTAATGTTAATGTGTCAAAACGCAACTTTAAATTCTTAAAACGTAACTTTAACTGGTAAAAAATGTACTTTAACTTGTAAAAAGCGTACTTGAACTTGTAAAACACTTACTTTAACTTGTAAAAAACATACTTCGACTTGTAAAAAACGTACTTTAACTTGTAAAAAACATATTTTAACGTGTCAAAATGTAACTTTAACTTGTCAAAACGTAACTTTAATTAGTTAAAAACGTCCTTTAACTTGTAAAAAACGTACTTTAACTTGTCATAAATGTGGTTTAACTTGGAACAAATGTACTTTAACTTGTAAAAACTTACTTCAACTTGTAAATAACCTACTTTAACTTGTAAAAAACCTACTTTAACTTGTCAAAACGTAACTTTAATTTGTCAAAACGTAAGTTTAACTTGTTAAAAACGTAATTTAAATTGTCAAAACGTAACTTTAACTTGTAAAAAACGTACTTTAAATTGTCAAAATGTAATGTTAATGTTTCAAAACGCAACTTTAAGTTCTTAAAACATAACTTTAACTTGTAAAAAATGTACTTTAACTTGTAAAAAACGTACTTCAACTTGTAAAACACTTACTTTAACTTGTAAAAAACATACTTCGACTTGTAAAAAAGGTACTTTAACTTGTAAAAAACATATTTTAACGTGTCAAAATGTAACTTTAACTTGTCAAAACGTAACATTAATTTGTTAAAAACGTACTTTAACTGGTAAAAAACGTACTTTAACTTGTCAAAACGTAACTTTAATTTGTCAAAACGTAAGTTTAACTTGTTAAAAACGTAATTCAACTTGTCAAAACGTAAGTTTAACTTGTAAAAACGTACTTTAACTTGTAAAAAACGTACTTTAACTTGTCGAAAATATGGTTTAACTTGTAACAAATATACTTTAAGTTGTAAAAACGTACTTCAACTTGTAAAAAACATACTTTAACTTGTAAAAAACCTACTTTAACTTGTCAAAACGTAATTTTACCTTTTCAAAATGTAAGTTTAACTTGTTAAAAACACACATTAACTTGTAAAAAATGTACTTTAACTTGTCAAAAATGTAGTTTAACTTGTATAAAATGTACTTTACCGTGTAAAAACGTACTTCAACTTTTAAAAAACGTACTTTAACTTGTAAAAAACCTACTTTAACTTGTCAAAACGTAAGTTTAATTTGTCAAAACGTAAGTTTAACTTGTTAAAACCGTAATTTAACTTGTCAAAATATAACTTTAACTTGTAAAAAATGTACTTTAACTTGTCAAAATGTAATTTTAATGTATCAAAACGTAACTTTAAGTTGTTAAAACGTAACTTTAACTGGTAAAAAACGTACTTCAAGTTATAAAACACTTACTTTAAGTTTTAAAAAACCTACTTTAACTTCTCAAAACGTAACTTTAACTTGTCAAAACGTAAGTTTAACTTGTTAAAAACATACATTAACTTGTAGAAAACGTACTTTAACTTGTCAAAAATATGGTTTAACTTGTAACAAATATACTTTAACTTGTAAAAACGTACTTCAACTTGTAAATAACGTACTTTAACTTGTAAAAAACCTACTTTAACTTATCAAATCGTAACTTTAACTTGTTAAAAACATACAGTAACTTGTAAAAAGCGTACTTTAACTTGTCAAATATGTGGTTTAACTGGTAACAAATGTCCTTTAACTTATAAAAACGTACTTCAACTTTTAAAAAACGTACTTTAACTTGTTAAAAATCAAGTTTAACTTGTCAAAACGTAACTTGAATTTGTGAAATTGTAAGTTTAACTTGTTAAAAACATACATTAACTTGTAAAAAGAGTACTTTAACTTGTCAAAAATGTGGTTTAACTTGTAACAAATGTACTTTAACTTATAAAAACGTACTTCAACTTGTAAAAAACGTACTTTAACTTATAAAAAACCTACTTTAACTTGTCAAAACGTAATTTCAATTTCTCAAAACGTAAGTTTAATTTGTTAAATAACGTATTTTCACTTGTCAAAATGTAACTTTAACTTGTAAAAAACGTATTTTAACTTGTCAAATTGTAATATTAATGTGTCAAAACGCAACTTTAAGTTCGTAAAACGTAACTTTAACTTGTAAAAAATGTACTTTAACTTGTAAAAAACGTACTTCAACTTGTAAAACACTTACTTTAACTTGTAAAAAACGTAATTCGACTTGTGAAAAACGTACTTTAACTTGTAAAAAACATATTTTAACGTGTCAAAATGTAACTTTAACTTGTCAAAACGTAACTTTAATTTGTTAAAAACGTACTTTAACTTGTAAAAAACGTACTTTAACATGTAAAAAACGTACTTTAACTTGTCAAAACGTAGCTTTAACTAGTAAAAAACCTACATTAATTTGTCAAAACGTAACTTTAACTATTCAAAACGTAAGTTTAACTTGTTAAAAACATACATTAACTTGTAAAAAACGTACTTTAACTTGTCAAAAATATGGTTTAACTTGTAACAAATATACTTTAAGTTGTAAAAACGTACTTCAACTTGTAAAAAAATAACTTTAACTTGTAAAAAACCTACTTTAACTTGTCAAAACGTAACTTTAGCTTGTCAAAATGTAAGTTTAACTTGTTAATAACACACATTTACTTGTAAAAACCGTACTTTAACTTGTCAAAAATGTGGTTTAACTTGTATCAAATATACTTTACCGTGTCAAAACGTACTTCAACTTTTAAAAATCGTACTTTAACTTGTAAAAAACCTACTTTAACTTGTCAAAACGTAACTTTAATTTGTCAACACGTAAGTTTAACTTGTTAAAAACGTAATTCAACTTGTCAAAACTTAACTTTAACTTGTAAAAAATGTACTTTAACTTGTCAAAATATTATTTTAATGTGTCAAAACATAACTTTAAGTTGTTAAAACGTAACTTTCACTGGTAAAAAACGTACTTCAACTTATAAAACACTTACTTTAAGTTTTAAAAAACCTACTTTATCTTCTCAAAACGTAACTTTAACTTGTCAAAACGTAAGTTTAACTTGTTAAAAACATACATTAACTTGTAGAAAACGTACTTTAACTTGTCATAAATGTGGTATAATTTGTAACAAATGTACTTTAACTTGTAAAAACGTACTTCAACTTGTAAAAACGTACTTTAACTTGTAAAAAAACCTACTTTAAATTCTTAGAACGTAACTTTAATTAGTCAAACGTAAGTTTAACTTGTTAAAAACGTAATTTAACTTGTCAAAACTTAACTTTACTTTTAAAAAAGCGTACTTTAAGTTGTGAAAATGTAGTTTTAATGTGTCAAAACGTAACTTTAAGTTGTTAAAACGTAACTTTAACTGGAAAATAATGTACTTTAACTTCTAAACAACGTACTTCAATTTGTAAAACACTTACTTTAACTTGTAAAAAACGTACTTCAACTTGTAAAAAACGTACTTTAACTTGTAAAACACGTATTTTTACGTGACAAAATGTGACTTTAACTTGTCAAAACGTAACTGTAACTTGTTAAAAACGTACTTTAACTTGTAAAAAACGTACTTAAACTTGTAAAACGCTTACTTTAACTTGTAAAAAACGTACTTCAACTTGTAAAAAACGTACTTTAACTAGTAAAAAACCTACTTTAACTTGTCAAAACGTAACTTTAACTTGTCAAAACGTAAGTTTAACTTGTTAAAAATACACATTAACTTGTAAAAACCATACTTTAACTTGTCAAAAATGTGCTTTAACTTGTAACTAATGTACTTTCACTTGAAAAAACTTACTTCAACTTGTAAAAAACGTACTTTAGCTTGTAAAAAACCTACTTTAACTTGTCAAAACGTAATTTTAACTTGTTAAAAACGTAATTTAACTTGTCAAAACGTAACTTTAACTTGTAAAAAACGTACTTTAACTTGTCAAAATGTAATTTTAATGTGTCAAAACGTAACTGTAACTTGTCAAAACGTAACTGTAACTGGTAAAAAACGTACTTCAACTTGTAAAAAAAGTATTTTAACTAGTAAAAAACCTACTTAACTTTAACTTGTCAAAACGTAACTTCAACTTCTTAAAAATACACATTAACTTGTAAAAAACGTACTTTAACTTGTCAAAAATGTGGTTTAACTTGAATCAAATGTACTTTACCTTGTAAAATCGTACTTCAACTTTTAAAAAACATACTTTAACTTGTAAAAAACTTACTTTAACTTGTCAAAACGTAACTTTAATTTGTCAAAACGTAAGTTTAACTTGTTAAAAACGTAATTTAACTTGTCAAAACGTAACTTTAACTTGTAAAAAATGTACTTTAACTTGTCAAAATGTAATTTCAATGTGTCAAAACGTAACTTTAAGTTGTTAAAACGTAACTTTTACAGGTAAAAAACGTACTTCAACTTATAAAACACTTACTTTAAGTTTTAAAAAACCTACTTTAAGTTCTCAAAACGTAACTTTAACTTGTTAAAAACATACATTTACTTCTAGAAAACGTACTTTAACTTGTCAAAAATGTGGTATAATTTGTAACAAATGTACTTTAACTTGTAAAAACGTACTTCAACTTATAAAAACATACTTTAACTTGTAAAAAAACCTACTTTAACTTGTTAGAACGTAACTTTAATTAGTCAAAACGTAAGTTTAATTTGTTAAAAATGTAATTCAACTTGTCAAAACGTAACTTTAACTTGTAAAAAACGTACTTTAACTTGTCAAAATGTAATTTTAATGTGTCAAAAGGTAACTTTAAGTTGTTAAAACGTAATTTTAACTGGTAACAAATATACTTTAATATGTAAAAAACGTACTTCAACTTGTACAAAACGTACTTTAACTTGTAAAAATGTAATTTTAATGTGTCAAAAGGTAACTTTAAGTTGTTAAAACGTAACTTTAACTGGTAACAAATATACTTTAATATGTAAAAAAACGTACTTCAACTTGTAAAAAACGTACTTTAACTTGTAAAAAACATACTTTAACTTGTCAAAACGTAAGTTTAACTTGTTAAAAACACACATTAACTAGTAAAAAGCATACTTTAACTTGTCAAAAATGTGGTTTAACTTGTATCAAATGTACTTTAACTTGTAAAAAACCTACTTTAACTTGTCAAAACATAACTTTAATTTGTCAAAATGTAAGTTTAACTTGTTAAAAACTTAATTTACCTTGTAAAAACGTTACTTTAACGTGTAAAAAACGTACTTTAACTTCTCAAAACGTAAGTTTAACTTGTTAAAAACACACATTAACTAGTAAAAAGCGTACTTTAACTTGTCAAAAATGTGGTTTAACTTGTATCAAATGTACTTTAACTTGTAAAAAACCTACTTTAACTTGTCAAAACATAACTTTAATTTGTCAAAATGTAAGTTTAACTTGTTAAAAACTTAATTTAACTTGTAAAAACGTTACTTTAACGTGTAAAAAACGTACTTTAACTTGTCAAAATGTAATTTTAATGTGTCAAAACGTAAATTTAAGTTGTTAAAACGTAACTTTAACTGGTAAAAAACGTATTTCAACTTATAAAACACTTACTTTAAGTTTTAAAAAACCTACTTTAACTTCTCAAAACGTAACTTTAACTTGTCAAAACCTAAGTTTAACTTGTTAAAAACATACATGAAATTGTAGAAAACGTACTTTAACTTGTCAAAAATGTGGTATAATTTGTAACAAATGTACTTTAACTTGTAAAAACGTACTTCAACTTGTAAAAATGTACTTTAACTTGTCAAAAAACCCTACTTTAACTTGTTAGAACGTAACTTTAATAAGTCAACACGTAAGTTTAATTTCTTAAAAACGTAATATATCTTGCCAAAACTTAACTTTACCTTGTAAAAAACGTACTTCAACTTGTAAAAAACGTACTTCAACTTGTAAAAAACGTACTTTAACTTGTAAAACACGTATTTTTACGTGTCAAAATGTAAATTTAACTTGTCAAAACGTAACTGTAACTTGTCAAAACGTAACTGTAACTTGTTAAAAACGAACTTTAACTTGTAAAAAATGTACTTAAACTTGTAAAACACTTACTTTAACTTGTAAAAAACGTACTTCAACTTGTAAATAACGTACTTTAACTAGGTAAAAACCTACTTTAACTTGTCAAAATGTAACTTTAACTTGTTAAAAACGTAATTCAACTTGTCAAAACGTAACTTTAACTTGAAAAAAACGTACTTTAATTTGTCAAAATGTAATTTTAATGTGTCAAAACGTAACTTTAAGTTGTTAAAACGTAACTTTAATTGGTAAAAAATGTACTTCAACTTGTAAAACACTTACTTTAACTTTTAAAAAACCTATTTTAACTTCTCAAAACGTAACTTTAACTTGTCAAAACGTAACATTAACTTGTTAAAAACATACATTAACTTGTAGAAAACGTACTTGAACTTGTCAAAAATGTGGTTTATTTTGTAACAAATGTACTTTAACTTTTAAAAAACGTACTTCAACTTGTCAAAAACGTAATTTAACTTGTAAAAAACCTACTTTAACTTGTCAAACATAACTTTAACTTGTCAAAACGTAAGTTTAACTTGTTAAAAACACACATTAACTTGTAAAAAAACGTACCTTAACTTGTCAAAAATGTGGTTTAACTTCTATCAAATGTACTTTACCTTGTAAAATGGTACTTCAACTTTTAAAAAACATACTTTAACTTGTAAAAAACCTACTTTAACTTGTCAAAACGTAACTTCAATTTGTCAAAACGTAAGTTTAACTTGGTAAAAACGTAATGTAACATCTCAAAACGTAACTTTAACTTGTAAAAAACGTACTTTAACTTGTCGAAATGTAATTTCAATGTGTCAAAACGTAAGTTTAAGTTGTTAAAACGTAACTTTAACTGGTAAAAAACGTACTTCAACTTATAAAACACTTACTTTAAGTTTTAAAAAACCTACTTTAAGTTCTCAAAACGTAACTTTAACTTGTTAAAACGTAAATTTAACTTGTTCAAAACATACATTAAATTGTAGAAAACGTACTTTAACTTATAAAAAATGTGGTATAATTTGTAACAAATGTACTTTAACTTGTAAAAACGTACTTCAACTTGTAAAAATGTACTTTAACTTGTCAAAAAACATACTTTAACTTGTTAGAACGTAACTTTAATTATTCAAAACGTAAGTTTAATTTGTTAAAAATGTAATTCAACTTGTCAAAACGTAACATTAACTTGTCAAAAACGTACTTTAACTTGTCAAAATGTAATTTTAATGTGTCAAATGGTAACTTTAAGTTGTTAAAACGTAACTTTAACTGGTAACAAATATACTTTAACCTGTAAAAAACGTACTTCAACTTGTAAAAAACGTACTTTAACTTGTAAAAAACCTACTTTAACTTGTCAAAACGTAAATTTAACTTGTTAAAAACACACATTAACTAGTAAAAAACGTACTTTAACTTGTCAAAAATGTGGTTTAACTTGTATCAAATGTACTTTAACTTGTAAAAAACCTACTTTAAATTGTTAAAACGTAACTTTAACTGGTAAAAAACGTATTTCAACTTAACACTTACTTTAAATTTTAAAAAACCTACTTTAACTTCTCAAAACGTAACTTTAACTTGTCAAAACGTAAGTTTAACTTGTTAAAAACATACATTAAATTGTAGAAAACGTACTTTAACTTGTCAAAAATGTGGTATAATTTGTAACAAATGTACTTGAACTTGTAAAAACGTACTTCAACTTGTAGAAATGTACTTTAACTTGTCAAAAAACCTACTTTAACTTGTTAGAACGTAACTTTAATTAGTCAACACGTAAGTTTAATTTCTTAAAAACGTAATTTTACTTGCCAAAACTTAACTTTACCTTGTAAAAAACGTACTTTAACTTGTCAAAATCTAGTTTTAATGTTTCAAAACGTTACTTTAAGTTGTTAAAACGTAACTTTAACTGGTAAATAATGTACTTTAACTTCTAAATAACGTACTTCAATTTGTAAAACACTTACTTTAACTTGTAAAAAACGTACTTCAACTTGTAAAAAACGTACTTTAACTTGTAAAACACGTATTTTTACGTGTCAAAATGTAAATTTAACTTGTCAAAATGTAACTGTAACTTGTCAAAACGTAATTGTAACTTGTTAAAAACGTACTTTAACTTGTAAAAAACGTACTTAAACTTGTAAAACACTTACTTTAACTTGTAAAAAACGTACTTCAACTTGTAAAAAACGTACTTTAACTAGGTAAAAACCTACTTTAACTTGTCAAAATGTAACTTTAACTTGTTAAAAACGTAAGTCAACTCGTCAAAACGTAACTTTAACTTGTAAAAAACGTACTTTAACTTGTCAAAATGTAATTTTAATGTGTCAAAACGTAACTTTAAGTTGTTAAAACGTAACTTTAATTGGTAAAAAATGTACTTCAACTTGTAAAACACTTACTTTAAGTTTTAAAAAACCTACTTTAACTTCTCAAAACGTAACTTTAACTTGTCAAAACGTAACTTTAACTTGTTAAAAACATACATTAACTTGTAGAAAACGTACTTGAACTTGTCAAAAATGTGGTTTAATTTGTAACAAATGTACTTTAACTTTTAAAAAACGTACTTCAACTTGTCAAAAACGTACTTTAACTTGTAAAAAACCTACTTTAACTTGTCAAACGTAACTTTAACTTGTCAAAACGTAAGTTTAACTTGTTAAAAACACACATTAACTTGTAAAAAACGTACTTTAACTTGTCAAAAATGTGGTTTAACTTCTATCAAATGTACTTTACCTTGTAAAATCGTACTTCAACTTTTAAAAAACATACTTTAACTTGTAAAAAACCTACTTTAACTTGTCAAAACGTAACTTTAATTTGTCAAAACGTAAGTTTAACTTGTAAAAATCTTACTTTAAGTTGTCAAAACGTAACTTTAATTTGTCAAAACGTAAGTTTAACTTGTTAAAAACGTAATTCAACTTGTCAAAACGTAACTTTAACTTGTAAAAAATGTACTTTAACTTGTCAAAATGTAATTTTAATGTGTCAAAAGGTAACTTTAAGTTGTGAAAACGTAACTTTAACTTGTAAAAAATGTACTTTAACTTTTAAAAAACGTACTTCAACTTGTCAAAAACGTACTTCAACTTGTAAAAAATCTACTTTAACTTGTCAAACATAAATTTAACTTCTCAAAACATAAGTTTAACTTGATAAAAACACACATTAACTTGTAAAAAACGTACTTAACTTGTCAAAAATGTGGTTTAACTTCCATCAATTGTACTTTACCTTGTAAAATCGTACTTCAACTTTTAAAAAAAATACTTTAACTTGTAAAAAACCTACTTTAACGTGTCAAAATGTAACTTTAATTTGTCAAAAAGTAAGTTTAACTTGTTAAAAACGTAATTTAACTTCTCAAAACGTAATTTTAACTTGTAAAAAACGTACTTTAACTTGTCAAAATGTAATTTCAATGTGTCAAAACGTAACTTTAAGTTGTTAAAACGTAACTTTAACTAGTAAAAAACGTACTTCAACTTATAAAACACTTACTTTAAGTTTTAAAAAACCTACTTTAAGTTCTCAAAACGTAACTTTAACTTGTTAAAAACATACATTAACTTCTAGAAAACGTACTTTAACTTGTCAAAAATGTGGTATAATTTGTAACAAATGTACTTTAACTTGTAAAAACGTACTTCAACTTGTAAAAACGTACTTTAACTTGTAAAAAAACCTACTTTAACTTGTTAGAACGTAACTTTAATTAGTCAAAACGTAAGTTGAATTTGTTAAAAATGTAATTCAACTTGTCAAAACATAACTTTAACTTGTGAAAAACGTGCTTTAACTTGTCAAAATGTAATTTTAATGTGTCAAAAGGTAACTTTAAGTTGTTAAAACGTAACTTTAACTGGTAACAAATATACTTTAATATGTAAAAAACGTACTTTAACTTGTAAAAAACCTACTTTAACTTGTCAAAACGTAAGTTTAACTTGTTAAAAACACACATTAACTAGTAAAAAACGTACTTTAACTTGTCAAAAATGTGGTTTCACTTGTATCAAATGTACTTTAACTTGTAAAAAACGTACTTTAACTTGTCAAAACATAACTTTAATTTGTCAAAACGTAAGTTTAACTTGTTAAAAACTTAATTTAACTTGTTAAAACGTTAGTTTAACTTGTAAAAAATGTACTTTAACTTGTCAAAATGTAATTTTAATGTGTCAAAACGTAACTTTAAGTTGTTAAAACGTAACTTTAACTGGTAAAAAACGTATTTCAACTTATAAAACACTTACTTTAAGTTTTAAAAAACCTATTTTAACTTCTCAAAACGTAACTTTAACTTGTCAAAACGTAAGTTTAACTTGTTAAATACATACATTAAATTGTAGAAAACGTACTTTAACTTGTCAAAAATGTGGTATAATATGTAACAAATGTACTTTAACTTGTAAAAACGTACTTCAACTTGTAAAAATGTACTTTAACTTGTCAAAAAACCTACTTTAACTTGTTAGAACGTAACTTTAATTAGTCAACACGTAAGTTTAATTTCTTAAAAACGTAATATAACTTGCCAAAACTTAACTTTACCTTGTAAAAAACGTACTTTAACTTGTCAAAATGTAGTTTTAATGTGTCAAAACGTAACTTTAACTGGTAAATAATGTACTTTAACTTCTAAAAAACGTACTTCATTTTGTAAAACACTTACTTTAACTTGTAAAAAACGTACTTCAACTTGTAAAAAACGTACTTTAACTTGTAAAACACGTATTTTTACGTGTCAAAATGTAAATTTAACTTGTCAAAATGTAACTGTAACTTGTCAAAACGTAACTGTAACTTGTTAAAAACGTACTTTAACTTGTAAAAAACGTACTTAAACTTGTGAAACACTTACTTTAACTTGTAAAAAACGTACTTCAACTTGTAAAAAACGTACTTTAACTAGGTAAAAACCTACTTTAACTTGTCAAAATGTAACTTTAACTTGTTAAAAACGTAATTCAACTTGTCAAAACGTAACTTTAACTTGTAAAAAACGTACTTTAACTTGTCAAAATGTAATTTTAATGTGTCAAAACGTAACTTTAAGTTGTTAAAACGTAACTTTAATTGGTAAAAAATGTACTTCAACTTGTAAAACACTTACTTTAACATTTAAAAAACCTACTTTAACTTCTCAAAACGTAACTTTAACTTGTCAAAACGTAACTTTAACTTGTTAAAAACATACATTAACTTGTAGAAAACGTACTTGAACTTGTCAAAAATGTGGTTTAATTTGTAACAAATGTACTTTAACTTTAAAAAACGTACTTCAACTTGTCAAAAACGTACTTTAACTTGTAAAAAACCTACTTTAACTTGTCAAACGTAACTTTAACTTGTCAAAACGTAAGTTTAACTTGTTAAAAACACACATTAACTTGTAAAAAAACGTACTTTAACTTGTCAAAAATGTGGTTTAACTTCTATCAAATGTACTTTACCTTGTAAAATCGTACTTCAACTTTTAAAAAACATACTTTAACTTGTAAAAAACCTACTTTAACTTGTCAAAACGTAATTTTACCTTGTCAAAATGTAAGTTTAACTTGTTAAAAACACACATTAACTTGTCAAAAATGTGGTTTAACTCGTATCAAATGTACTTCCCGTGTAAAAACGTACTTCAACTTTTAAAAAACGTAATTTAACTTGTAAAAAATCTACTTTAACTTGTCAAAACGTAACTTTAATTTGTCAAAACGTAAGTTTAACTTGTTAAATACGTAATTTAACTTGTCAAAATATAACTTTAACTTGTCAAAACGTAACTTTAATTTGTCAAAACGTAAGTTTAACTTGTAAAAAACTTACTTTAACTTGTCATAACGTAACTTTAATTTGTCAAAACGTAAGTTTAACTTGTTAAAAACGTAATTCAACTTGTCAAAACGTAACTTTAACTTGTAAAAAATGTACTTTAACTTGTCAAAATGTAATTTTAATGTGTCAAAAGGTAACTTTAAGTTGTTAAAACGTAACTTTAACTGGTAAAAAATGTACTTTAATTTGTAAAAACGTATTTCAACTTGTCAAAAACGTACTTCAACTTGTAAAAAACCTACTTTAACTTGTCAAACGTAAATTTAACTTGTCAAAACATAAGTTTAACTTGTTAAAAACACACATTAACTTGTAAAGAACGTACTTTAACTTGTCAAAAATGTGGTTTAACTTCTATCAAATGTACTTTACCTTGTAAAATCGTACTTCAACTTTTAAAAAACATACTTTAACTTGTAAAAAACCTACTTTAACGTGTCAAAACGTAACTTTAATTTGTCAAAAAGTAAGTTTAACTTGTTAAAAACGTAATTTAACTTCTCAAAACGTAATTTTAACTTGTAAAAAACGTACTTTAACTTGTCAAAATGTAATTTCAATGTATCAAAACGTAAGTTTAAGTTGTTAAAACGTAACTTTAACTGGTAAAAAACGTACTTCAACTTATAAAACACTTACTATAAGTTTTTAAAAACCTACTTTAAGTTCTCAAAACGTAACTTTAACTTGTTAAAAACATACATTAACTTCTAGAAAACGTACTTTAACTTGTCAAAAATGTGGTATAATTTGTAACAAATGTACTTTAACTTGTAAAAACGTACTTCAACTTGTAAAAACGTACTTTAACTTGTAAAAAAACCTACTTTAACTTGTTAGAACGTAACTTTAATTAGTCAAAACGTAAGTTTAATTTGTTAAAAATGTAATTCAACATGTCAAAACGTAACTTTAACTTGTAAAAAACGTACTTTAACTTGTCAAAATGTAATTTTAATGTGTCAAAAGGTAACTTTAAGTTGTTAAAACGTAACTTTAACTGGTAACAAATATACTTTAATATGTAAAAAACGTACTTCAACTTGTAAACAACGTACTTTAACTTGTAAAAAACCTAATTTAACTTGTCAAAACGTAAGTTTAACTTGTTAAAAACACACATTAACTAGTAAAAAACGTACTTTAACTTGTCAAAAATGTGGTTTAGCTTGTATCAAATGTACTTTAACTTGTAAAAAAACCTACTTTAACTTGTCAAAACATAACTTTAATTTGTCAAAACGTAAGTTTAACTTGTTAAAAACTTAATTTAACTTGTCAAAACGTTACTTTAACTTGTAAAAAACGTACTTTAACTTGTCAAAATGTAATTTTAATGTGTCAAAACGTATCTGTAAGTTGTTAAAACGTAACTTTAACTGGTAAAAAACGTATTTCAACTTATAAAACACTTACTTCAAGTTTTAAAAAACCTACTTTAACTTCTCAAAACGTAACTTTAACTTGTCAAAACGTAAGTTTAACTTGTTAAAAACATACATTAAATTGAAGAAAACGTACTTTAACTTGTCAAAAATGTGGTATAATTTGTTACAAATGTACTTTAACTTGTAAAAACGTACTTCAACTTGTAAAAATGTACTTTAACTTGTCAAAAAACATACTTTAACTTGTTAGAACGTAACTTTAATTAGTCAACACCTAAGTTTAATTTCTTAAAAACGTAATATAACTTGCCAAAACTTAACTTTACCTTGTAAAAAACGTACTTTAACTTGTCAAAATGTAGTTTTAATGTGTCAAAACGTAACTTTAAGTTGTTAAAACGTAACTTTAACTGGTAAATAATGTACTTTAACTTCTAAACAACGTACTTCAATTTGTAAAACACTTACTTTAACTTGTAAAAAACGTACTTCAACTTGTAAAAAACGTACTTTAACTTGAAAAACACGAATTTTTATGTGTCAAAATGTAAATTTAACTTGTCAAAACGTAACTGTAACTCGTCAAAACATAACTGTAACTTGTTAAAAACGTACTTTAACTTGTAAAAAACGTACTTAAACTTGTAAAACACTTACTTTAACTTGTAAAAAACGTACTTCAACTTGTAAAAAACGTACTTTAACTAGGTAAAAACCTACTTTAACTTGTCAAAATGTAACTTTAACTTGTTAAAAACGTAATTCAACTTGTCAAAACGTAAATTTAACTTGTAAAAAACGTACTTTAACTTGTCAAAAAGTAATTTTAATGTGTCAAAACGTAACTTTAAGTTGTTAAAACGTAACTTTAATTGGTAAAAAATGTACTTCAACTTGTAAAACACTTACTTTAACTTGTAAAAAACCTACTTTTACTTCTCAAAACGTAACTTTAACTTGTCAAAACGTAACTTTAACTTGTTAAAAACATACATTAACTTGTAGAAAACGTACTTGAACTTGTCAAAAATGTGGTTTAATATGTAACAAATGTACTTAAACTTTTAAAAAACGTACTTTAACTTGTCAAAAACGTACTTTAACTTGTAAAAAACCTACTTTAACTTGTCAAACGTAACTTTAACTTGTCAAAACGTAAGTTTAACTTGTTAACAACACACATTAACTTGTAAAAAAACGTACTTTAACTTGTCAAAAATGTGGTTTAACTTCTATCAAATGTTTTTTACCTTGTAAAATCGTACTTCAACTTTTAAAAAACATACTTTAACTTGTAAAAAACCTACTTTAACTTGTCAAAACGTAACTTTAATTTGTCAAAACGTAAGTTTAACTTGTTAAAAACGTAATTTAACTTCTCAAAACGTAACTTTAACTTGTAAAAAACGTACTTTAACTTGTCAAAATGTAATTTCAATGTGTCAAAACGTAACTTTAAGTTGTTAAAACGTAACTTGAACTGGTAAAACACGTACTTCAACTTATAAAACACTTACTTTAAGTTTTAAAAAACCTACTTTAAGTTCTCAAAACGTAACTTTAACTTGTTAAAACTTAAGTTTAACTTGTTAAAAACATACATTAAATTGTAGAAAACGTACTTTAACTTGTCAAAAATGTGGTATAATTTGTATCAAATGTACTTTAACTTGTAAAAACGTACTTCAACTTGTAAAAATGTACTTTAACTTGTCAAAAAACCTACTTTAACTTGTTAGAACGTAACTTTAATTAGTCAACACCTAAGTTTAATTTCTTAAAAACGTAATATAACTTGCCAAAACTTAACTTTACCTTGTAAAAAACGTACTTTAACTTGTCAAAATGTAGTTTTAATGTGTCAAAACGTAACTTTAAGTTGTTAAAACGTAACTTTAACTGGTAAATAATGTACTTTAACTTCTAAACAACGTACTTCAATTTGTAAAACACTTACTTTAACTTGTAAAAAACGTACTTCAACTTGTAAAAAACGTACTTTAACTTGTAAAACACGAATTTTTATGTGTCAAAATGTAAATTTAACTTGTCAAAACGTAACTGTAACTCGTCAAAACATAACTGTAACTTGTTAAAAACGTACTTTAACTTGTAAAAAACGTACTTAAACTTGTAAAACACTTACTTTAACTTGTAAAAAACGTACTTCAACTTGTAAAAAACGTACTTTAACTAGGTAAAAACCTACTTTAACTTGTCAAAATGTAACTTTAACTTGTTAAAAACGTAATTCAACTTGTCAAAACGTAAATTTAACTTGTAAAAAACGTACTTTAACTTGTCAAAAAGTAATTTTAATGTGTCAAAACGTAACTTTAAGTTGTTAAAACGTAACTTTAATTGGTAAAAAATGTACTTCAACTTGTAAAACACTTACTTTAACTTGTAAAAAACCTACTTTTACTTCTCAAAACGTAACTTTAACTTGTCAAAACGTAACTTTAACTTGTTAAAAACATACATTAACTTGTAGAAAACGTACTTGAACTTGTCAAAAATGTGGTTTAATATGTAACAAATGTACTTAAACTTTTAAAACGTACTTTAACTTGTCAAAAACGTACTTTAACTTGTAAAAAACCTACTTTAACTTGTCAAACGTAACTTTAACTTGTCAAAACGTAAGTTTAACTTGTTAACAACACACATTAACTTGTAAAAAAACGTACTTTAACTTGTCAAAAATGTGGTTTAACTTCTATCAAATGTTTTTTACCTTGTAAAATCGTACTTCAACTTTTAAAAAACATACTTTAACTTGTAAAAAACCTACTTTAACTTGTCAAAACGTAACTTTAATTTGTCAAAACGTAAGTTTAACTTGTTAAAAACGTAATTTAACTTCTCAAAACGTAACTTTAACTTGTAAAAAACGTACTTTAACTTGTCAAAATGTAATTTCAATGTGTCAAAACATAACTTTAAGTTGTTAAAACGTAACTTGAACTGGTAAAACACGTACTTCAACTTATAAAACACTTACTTTAAGTTTTAAAAAACCTACTTTAAGTTCTCAAAACGTAACTTTAACTTGTTAAAACTTAAGTTTAACTTGTTAAAAACATACATTAAATTGTAGAAAACGTACTTTAACTTGTCAAAAATGTGGTATAATTTGTATCAAATGTACTTTAACTTGTAAAAACGTACTTAAACATGTAAAAATGTACTTTAACTTGTCAAAAAACATACTTTAACTTGTTAGAACGTAACTTTAATTAGTCAACACGTAAGATTAATTTGTTAAAAACGTAATTTAACTTGCCAAAACTTAACTTTACCTTGTAAAAAACGAACTTTAACTTGTCAAAATGTAGTTTTAATGTGTCAAAACGTAACTTTAAGTTGTTAAAACGTAACTTTAACTGGTAAATAATGTATTTTAACTTCTAAACAACGTACTTCAATTTGTAAAACACTTACTTTAACTTGTAAAAAACGTACTAACACTTGTAAAACACGTATTTTTACGTGTCAAAATGTAACTTTAACTTGTCAAAACGTAACTGTAACTTGTCAAAACGTAACTGTAACTTGTTAAAAACGTACTTTAACTTGTAAAAAACGTACTTAAACTTGTAAAACACTTACTTTAACTTGTAAAAAACGTACTTCAACTTGTAAAAAACGTACTTTAACTAGGTAAAAACCTACTTTAACTTGTCAAAATGTAACTTTAACTTGTCAAAACGGAAGTTTAACTTGTTAAAAACGTAATTCAACTTGTCAAAACGTAACTTTAACTTGTAAAAAACGTACTTTAACTTATCAAAATGTAATTTTAATGTGTCAAAACGTAACTTTAAGTTGTTAAAACGTAACTTTAATTGGTAAAAAACGTACTTCAACTTGTAAAACACTTACTTTAACTTTTAAAAAACCTACTTTAACTTGTAAAAACGTAACTTTAACTTGTCAAAACGTAACTTTAACTTGTTAAAAACATACATTAACTTGTAGAAGACGTACTTGAACTTGTCAAAAATGTGGTTTAATTTGTAACAAATGTACTTTAACTTGTAAAAACGTACTTCAACTTGTAAAAATGTACTTTAACTTGTAAAAAAACCTACTTTAACTGGTTAAAACGTAACTTTAATTAGTCAAAACGTAAGTTTAACTTGTTAAAAACGTAATTTAACTTGTCAAAACGTAACTTTATCTTGTAAAAAACGTACTTTAACTTGTCAAAATGTAGTTTTAATGTATCAAAACGTAACTTTAAGTTGTTAAAACATAACTTGAACTGGTAAATAATGTACTTTAACTCCTAACAACGAACTTCAATTTGTAAAACACTTATTTTAACTTGTAAAAAACTTACTTCAACGTGTAAAAAACGTACTTTAACTTGTAAAACATGTATTTTAACGTGTCAAAATGTAACTTTAACATGTCAACACGTAACTGTAACTTGTCAAAACGTAACTGTAACTAGTTAAAAACGTACTTCAACTTGTCAATATGTCACTTTAACTTGTCAAAACGTAACTTTAACTTGGTAAAAACTTACTTTAACTTGTAGAAAACATACTTTAACTTGTCAAAACGTAAATTTAACTTGTTAAAAACCTACTTTAACTTGTCAAAACGTAACTTTAACTTGTCAAAACGTAATTTTAACTTGTTTAAAACACACATTAAGTTGTAAAAAATGTACTTTAACTTGTCAAAAATGTGGTTTAACTTGTAACAAATGTATTTTAACTTGTAAAAAACGTACTTAAACTTGTAAAACACTTACTTTAACTTGTAAAAAACGTACTTCAACTTGTAAAAAACGTACTTTAACTAGGTAATAACCTACTTTAACTTGTCAAAATGTAACTTTAACTTGTCAAAACGTAAGTTTAACTTGTTAAAAACGTAATTCAACTTGTCAAAACGTAACTTTAACTTGTAAAAAACGTACTTTAACTTATCAAAATGTAATTTTAATGTGTCAAAACGTAACTTTAAGTTGTTAAAACGTAACTTTAATTAGTCAAAACGTAAGTTTAACTTGTTAAAAACGTAATTTAACTTGTCAAAACGTAACTTTACCTTGTAAAAAACGTACTTTAACTTGTCAAAATGTATTTTTAATGTGTCAAAACGTAACTTTAAATTGTTAAAACGTAACTTTAATTGGTAAAAAATGTACTTCAACTTGTAAAACACTTACTTTAACTTTTAAAAAACCTACTTTAACTTCTCAAAACGTAACTTTAACTTGTCAAAAAGTAACTTTAACTTGTTAAAAACATACATTAACTTGTAGAAAACGTACTTGAACTTGTCAAAAATGTGGTTTAATTTGTAACAAATGTACTTTAACTTGTAAAAACATACTTCAACTTGTAAAAATGTACTTTAACTTGTAAAAAAACCTACTTTAACTGGTTAAAACGTAACTTTATTTAGTCAAAACGTTAGTTTAACTTGTTAAAAACGAAATTTAACTTGTCAAAACGTAACTTTACCTTGTAAAAAACGTACTTTAACTTGTCAAAATGTATTTTTAATGTGTCAAAACGTAACTTTAAATTGTTAAAACGTAACTTTAATTGGTAAAAAATGTACTTCAACTTGTAAAACACTTACTTTAACTTTTAAAAAACCTACTTTAACTTCTCAAAACGTAACTTTAACTTGTCAAAAAGTAACTTTAACTTGTTAAAAACATACATTAACTTGTAGAAAACGTACTTGAACTTGTCAAAAATGTGGTTTAATTTGTAACAAATGTACTTTAACTTGTAAAAACATACTTCAACTTGTAAAAATGTACTTTAACTTGTAAAAAAACCTACTTTAACTGGTTAAAACGTAACTTTATTTAGTCAAAACGTAAGTTTAACTTGTTAAAAACGTAATTTAACTTGTCAAAATGTAACTTTACCTTGTAAAAAAAGTACTTTAACTTGTCAAAATGTAGTTTTAATGTGTCAAAACATAACTTTAAGTTGTTAAAACGTAACTTTAATTGGTAAAAAATGTACTTCAACTTGTATTACACTTACTTTGACTTGTAAAAAACCTACTTTAACTTGTCAAAACGTAACTTTAATATGTCCAAACGTAAGTTTAATTTGTTAAAAATGTAATTTAACTTGTCAAAACGTACTTCAACTTGTAAAAAATATACTTCAACTTGTAAAAAACATACTTTAATTTGTCAAAAAGTAACTTTAACATGTCAAAACTTAAGTGTAATTTGTTAAAAACATACTTTAACTTTTAAAAAACGTAATTTGACTTGTAACAACGAAACTTTATATTGTAAAAAACGTACTTTAACTTGTAAAAAACATAATTAAACTTATCAAAACGTAACTTTAACTTGTAAAAAAACGTACTTTAACTTGACAAAACGTAATTTTAATGTGTCAAATCGTAACTTTAAGTTGTTAAAACGCAACTTTAACTGGTAAAAAATGTACTTTAACTTGTAAAAAACGTACTTGAACTTGTCAAACACTTACTTTAACTTGTAAAAAACGTACTTCAACTTGTAAAAAACGTACTTTAACTTGTAAAAAACGTATTTTAACGTGTCAAAATGTAATTTTAATATGTCAAAAAGTAACTTTAAGTGGTTAAAACGTAACTTTAACTAGTAACAACTGTACTTTAACTTGTAAAAAACGTACTTAAACTTGTAAAAAACTGACTTTACTTGTCAAAACGTAACTTTAACTTTTAAAAAGCCTGCTTTAATTTCTCAAAATAAAACTTTAACTTGTCAAAACGCAAGTTTAACCTATTAAAAACATACATTACCTTGTAAAAAACGTACTTTAACTTGTCAAAAATGTGGTTTAACTTGTAACAAATGGACTTTAACTTGTAAAAACGTACTTCAACTTGTAAAAAACGTACTTCAACTTGTAAAAAACGTTTTTAACTTGTAAAAAACCTACTTTAACTTGTCAAAACGTAACTTTAATTTTTAAAACGTAAGTTTAACTTGTGAAAAACGTAATTTAAGTTGTCAAAATGTAATTTTAATGTGTCAAAACGTAACTGTAACTTGTTAAAAACGTACCTTAATTTGTAAAAAACGTAATTTAACTTGTCAAAATGTAACTTTAACTTGTTAAAAACGTATTTTAACTTGTATAAAATGTAACTTTAACTTGTCAAAACGTAACTTTAACTTGTAAAAAACCTACTTTAACTTGTCAAAACGTAACTTTAACTTGTCAAAACGTAAGTTTAAGTTGTTAAAAACATACATTAAGTTGTAAAAAACGTACTTTAACTTGTCAAAAATGTGGTTTAACTTGTAACAAACGTTCTTTAACTTGTAAAAAACCTACTTTAACTTGTCAAAACGTACTTCAACTTGTAAAAAACGTACCTTAACTTGTCAAAACGTAACTTTAATTTGTATAAAACGAACTTTAACTTCTAAAAAACGTACTTTAACTTGTAAAAAAGTACTTTAACTTGTAAAACAGTTGCTTTAACTTGTAAAAAACGTACTTTAACTTGTAAAAAACGTATTTTAACTTGTCAAAATGTGACTTTAACTTGTCAAAACGTAACTTTAACTTGTAAAAAACGTAATTTAACTTGTAAGAAACGTAATTTAACTTACCAAAATGTAACTTTAACTTGTTAAAAGGTAATTTTAACTTGTAAAAAACCTACTTCAACTTGTCAAAAAGTAACTTTAACTTGTTAAAAACATACATTAACTTGTAGAAAACGTACTTGAACTTGTCAAAAATGTGGTTTAATTTGTAACAAATGTACTTAACTTGTAAAAACATACTTCAACTTGTAAAAATGTACTTTAACTTGTAAAAAAACCTACTTTAACTGGTTAAAACGTAACTTTATTTAGTCAAAACGTAAGTTTAACTTGTTAAAAACGTAATTTATACTGGCAAAACGTAACTTTACCTTGTAAAAAACGTACTTTAACTTGTCAAAATGTAGTTTTAATGTGTCAAAACATAACTTTAAGTTGTTAAAACATAACTTGAACTGGTAAATAATGTACTTTAACTCCTAACAACGAACTTCAATTTGTAAAACATTTACTTTAACTTGTAAAAAACTTACTTCAACGTGTAAAAAACGTACTTTAACTTGTAAAACATGTATTTTAACGTGTCAAAATGTAACTTTAACATGTCAAAACGTAACTGTAACTTGTCAAAACGTAACTGGAACTAGTTAAAAACGTACTTTAACTTGTCAATATGTCACTTTAACTTGTCAAATCGTAACTTTAACTTGGTAAAAACTTACTTTAACTTGTAAAAAACGTACTTTAACTTGTCAAAACGTAAATTTAACTTGTTAAAAACCTACTTTAACTTGTCAAAACGTAACGTTACCTTGTCAAAACGTAATTTTAACTTGTTTAAAACACACATTAAGTTGTAAAAAATGTACTTTAACTTGTCAAAAATGTGGTTTAACTTGTAACAAATGGACTTTAACTTGTAAAAACGTAGTTCAACTTGTAAAAAATGTTCTTTGACTTGTAAAAAACCTACTTTAACTTGTCAAAACGTAACTTTAATATGTCCAAACGTAAGTTTAATTTGTTAAAAATGTAATTTAACTTGTCAAAACGTACTTCAACTTGTAAAAAATATACTTCAACTTGTAAAAAACATACTTTAATTTGTCAAAAAGTAACTTTAACATGTCAAAACTTAAGTGTAACTTGTTAAAAACATACTTTAACTTTTAAAAAACGTAATTTGACTTGTAACAACGAAACTTTATATTGTAAAAAACGTACTTTAACTTGTAAAAAACATAATTAAACTTATCAAAACGTAACTTTAACTTGTAAAAAACGTACTTTAACTTGACAAAACGTAATTTTAATGTGTCAAATCGTAACTTTAAGTTGTTAAAACGCAACTTTAACTGGTAAAAAATGTACTTTAACTTGTAAAAAACGTACTTGAACTTGTCAAACACTTACTTTAACTTGTAAAAAACGTACTTCAACTTTTAAAAAACGTACTTTAACTTGTAAAAAACGTATTTTAACGTGTCAAAATGTAATTTTAATATGTCAAAAAGTAACTTTAAGTGGTTAAAACGTAACTTTAACTAGTAACAACTGTACTTTAACTTGTAAAAAACGTACTTAAACTTGTAAAAAACTTACTTTACTTGTCAAAACGTAACTTTAACTTTTAAAAAGCCTGCTTTAATTTCTCAAAATAAAACTTTAACTTGTCAAAACGCAAGTTTAACCTATTAAAAACATACGTTACCTTGTAAAAAACGTACTTTAACTTGTCAAAAATGTGGTTTAACTTGTAACAAATGGACTTTAACTTGTAAAAACGTACTTCAACTTGTAAAAAACGTACTTCAACTTGTAAAAAACGTTTTTAACTTGTAAAAAACCTACTTTAACTTGTCAAAACGTAACTTTAATTTTTAAAACGTAAGTTTAACTTGTGAAACACGTAATTTAAGTTGTCAAAATTTAATTTTAATGTGTCAAAACGTAACTGTAACTTGTTAAAAACGTACCTTAATTTGTAAAAAACGTAATTTAACTTGTCAAAATGTAACTTTAACTTGTTAAAAACGTATTTTAACTTGTATAAAATGTAACTTTAACTTGTCAAAACGTAACTTTAACTTGTAAAAAACCTACTTTAACTTGTCAAAACGTAACTTTAACTTGTCAAAACGTAAGTTTAAGTTGTTAAAAACATACATTAAGTTGTAAAAAACGTACTTTAACTTGTCAAAAATGTGGTTTAACTTGTAACAAACGTTCTTTAACTTGTAAAAAACCTACTTTAACTTGTCAAAACGTACTTCAACTTGTAAAAAACGTACCTTAACTTGTCAAAACGTAACTTTAATTTGTATAAAACGAACTTTAACTTCTAAAAAACGTACTTTAACTTGTAACAAAGTACTTTAACTTGTAAAACAGTTGCTTTAACTTGTAAAAAACGTACTTTAACTTGTAAAAAACGTATTTTAACTTGTCAAAATGTGACTTTAACTTGTCAAAACGTAACTTTAACTTGTAAAAAACGTAATTTAACTTGTAAGAAACGTAATTTAACTTACCAAAATGTAACTTTAACTTGTTAAAAGGTAATTTTAACTTGTAAAAAACCTACTTCAACTTGTCAAAACGTAACTTTAACATGTTAAAACGTAAGTTTAACTTGTTAAAAACATACATTAACTTGTAATAAACGTACTTTAACTTGTCAAAAATGTGGTTTAACTTGTATCAAATGTAGTTTAACTTGTAAAAACGTACTTGAACTTTTAATAAACGTACTTTAACTTGTAAAAAACCTACTTTAACTTGTCAAAACATAACTTTAATTTGTCAAAACGTAAGTTTAACTTGTTAAAAACGTAATTTCAATTGTCAAAACGTAACTTTAACTTGTTAAAAACGTACTTTAACTTGTAAAAAACGTAATTTAACTTACCAAAATGTACCTTTAACTTGTTAAAACGTAACTTTAACTTGTAAAAAACCTACTTTAACTTGTCAAAACGTAACTATAACTTGTCAAAACGTTAGTTTATCTTGTTAAAAACATACATTAACTTGTAATAAACGTACTTTAACTTGTCAAAAATGTGGTTTAACTTGTATCAAATGTACCTTAACTTATAAAAACGTACTTTAACTTGTTAAAAACGTAATTTAACTTGTCAAAAACGTAATTTAACTTGTCAAAATGTAACTTTAACTTGTCAAAACGTAACTTTAACTTGTAAAAAAAGTACTTTAACTCTTCAAAATGTAAATTTAACTTGTAAAAAACCTACTTTAACTTGTCAAAACGTAACTTTAACTAGTTAAAAACATACATTAAGTTGTAAAAAACGTATTTTAACTTGTCAAAAATGTGGTTTAACTTGTAACAAATGGACATTAACTTGTAAAAATGTAACTTTAATTTGTCAAAACGTAAGTTTAACTTGTTAAAAACGTAATTTAACTGGTGTAAACGTAACTTTAATTTGTAAAAAACGTATTTTAACTTGTCAAAAATGTGGTTTAACTTGTAACAAATGGACTTTAACTTGTAAAAATGTAACTTTAATTTGTCAAAACGTAAGTTTAACTTGTTAAAAACGTAATTTAACTGGTGTAAACGTAACTTTAATTTGTAAAAAACGTACTTTAACTTGTCAAAATGAAATTTTAATATGTCAAAACGTAACTTTAACTTGTTAAAACGTAACTTTAACTCGTAAAAAACGTACTTCAACTTCTAAAAAACTTACTTCAACTTGTAAAACACTTGCTTTAACTTGTAAAAAACGTACTTCAACTTGTAAAAAACTTACCGTAAGTTGTAGAAAATGTATTTTAACGTGTCAAAATGTAACTTAAACTTGTCAAAACGTAAGTTTAACTTGTTTAAAATGTAATTTAACTTGTCAAAACGTACTTCAACATATAAAAAACATACTTAAACTTGTAAAAATCATACTTTAACTTGTCAAAAAGTAACTTTAACTTGTAAAAAACGTACTTTAAATTGACAAAATGTAATTTTAATGTGTCAAAACGTAACTTTAAGTTGTTAAAACGTAACTTTAACTGGTAAAAAACGTACTTAAACTTGTAAAACACTTACTTTAACTTGTAAAAAACGTACTTTAACTTGTCAAAACTTAAATTTAATTTGTAAAAAACCTACTTTAACTTGTCAAAACGTAACTGTAACTTGTCAAAACGTAACTTTAACTTGTTAAAAACATACATTAAGTTGTAAAAAACGTATTTTAACTTGTAAAAAACGTATTTTAACTTGTCAAAAATGTGGTTTAACTTGTAACAAATGGACTTTAACTTGTAAAAACGTAGTTCAACTTGTAAAAAACGTACTTCAACTTGTAAAAAACCTACTTTAACTTGTCAAAACGTACTTCAACTTGTAAAAAACGTACCTTAACTTGTCAAAACGTAACTTTAATTTGTCAAAACGTAACTTTAACTTGTATAAAACGTACTTTAACTTGTAAAAAACGTACTTTAACTTGTAAAAACAGTTGCTTTATCTTGTAAAAAACGTACTTTAACTTGTAAAAAACGTATTTTAACGTGTCAAAATGTGACTTTAACTTTTCAAAACGTAACTTTAACTTGTTAAAAATGTTGGGATTGGTGCCCACAAAGGAGATATTAGACATTAAGATACTTTATGTATTTATATTTTGTTGAAACATTGATATTAATAAATGTTCATTCTTTATAAGACTGTGTTTAGTTATGTTTTAGCTATGCTCTGAAACTGTCATCAACGAAAAGGGTGTTAAGTACAGACTTGACAAGATAACCCCTTGTGACAAGTTTGAAACCATTTGTTCGCAATCTAAAGATCGATAGAGCAATCGTATCTTATTATTGATTGTTAGCATGAATCATGATATCTCATCTTGTGATATAGAGAGTTGTGACTCTATGATTCATACTGAGTATTTTATAGAAGATACTGAACAAGACCAGTGACACTTAGAAGCTCGAGACAAAACTGTTTACACACTCGAAACTTCAAGTTCACAACTAAAGGAGTATTATGATACTTACCTTAATCCTGAAGTGAATATGTAATTGACATTGCACTTTGTGACATTTGATTCGTCAATGGGCAATGACTAAATTTTAGTTGCATCTGACCCGACTGTTGGTGTCACAAGGATGCAATGTTGGGTTACATGATTCACAGATATGGAATTCATGTAACAACAATGCAAATGCATTAGTATCACACTATGCTTTGTTATGAGAGTGTGAATGAATAAACCTGGCCAGGTATTCATTGAATGAGTTCATTCTTTGATTAAAACATGTGACATGTACAGACATCTCACTCTATGTTTTTCTCATTCACAAATAACAAAGGAGTTAGTGAAATAATAACTCGAGGGGTAAAACAGTAATTTTACATTCCTCTCAGTTACTGATACACATGAAGGGTAACATCGTAATATACTCCGTGGATCGTATGAGAAATTGTTTCTTCATATCAAACATAAAAGATACGCACATGAACAGAGAGATTATCAATATTGGTCCTTTAGTGGAATCGATCAATATTAAGAATTAAAAGTCGGAAAAAGTTTGTGAACTTTTGTGTCCGTACTTTATTCTAAAGCTTCGTTCATGTGGGTCCATGAGGTCTCAATGATAGACACTTGGAAGAGATTAAAAGAACTTGAAAAGTTGATTTACTCATTAAATATAAATAGTGATTTATATTGGGAAAGTTGTTTTCTTGAAACTCGATAAATAACTAGTTATTTATTTTGTTTATTGAATCACAAGATAACATCATATTGATGATGACATTTTCGAGTGATTAAATATGTTAAAAGAAGAAAACAAATTGTTTCTCAATTCGTACTTATTCGATAACTACGAAATATATTTAATGAAGTGTCATTAAATAATAATGAGAGTTCTAAATTAATTTTAGAAATTAAATCAAATAAATTTAGGAACAAAAATCAAAGACATGGACGAGTAAGGAGGGAGTGTTTGGCCGGATTCCATTAAGTGAATAGGGTCATGGGTTTGACCCAGCTTAAGCCCATTTATAACCTGTATAAATAAGCTAAGAAACCCTAATCACATAAGGCTAACCCTAAGTGATTTTCGGCAACCTCTCTCCCTTTCCCCCTTGTGCAATTCTCGGCCAAAACCCCAAACAAAAGAGAGAAAATTGTTTTCCCCCTTTTCTTCTTTGATTCCTAATTGTTCTTAAGAGCCCACACTCTTGATCTCAATATTTTCCTTGTGTAATATTGTTGATTCATCACTTGTGGTGTTTGAATAATTTAGAAAACTGTTTTGGAATTTTTTAAAATTGTTTTAAAAAGGTTTCAGCCATCACAAAACACCCTAGGTCGTTTTCTGTGCATTCCGGCGACCTTCCAGCTCTCAGGAGCCCATTCCGGCGACCCAGATCCAATCCGGCGAGGGCTACCAGTCAGGCGGATCCAATCCGGCGAGGCAGAGGCAATCCGGCGAGGCAGATCCAATCCGGCGACTCTGTCTGTCAGGCGTGCAGATCCAATCCGGCGAGGGCAATCCGGCGAGGGCATTCCGACGAGGGCAATCCGGCGAGGTCATCAGGCGAGGGGTCCCAGTGATCTCCAGTCCGGCGAGAAGTCCCAGTCCGGCGAGGCTCCCAATCCGGCGAGGTCCCTGTCAGGCAGGTCCCTGTGCGGCGACAGACTCCATTCCGGCGAGGATCCCAGTCCGGCGAGGTCACCCATTCCGGCAGGCTCCCTGTCAGGCGAGAAATCCCAGTCCGGCGAGGCTTCCAGGGGCTGTGCAATCCGGCGACAGCTTCCATTCCGGCGAGGACGCTGCTGAGCATTCCGACGAGCTTTTTCTCGGGATTTGGGCGTGACGTGGCATTCCGGAGTTAGCTAGCAACGTCATAGTTGTTTACAACTATTTACGTAAGTCTTTCTCAATTAAATAATTATATAAATGTTATATAATTTATTATTATTTGATTGAGCTTGTGAATTATAAATTGTTTATAATTACTTAATAAATTTTAATGCCTTAGGTTGTTAAATATATTAAAATTAGTTTTAATATATTAGATCTAATTATAATTTTCCGCCACATAGGATGTGTTTTATAATTAATATTGTTTAATTGTTAAATAAATTCCAACAAAAAACGTACTTTAACTTGTAAAAAACGTAATTTAACTTACCAGAATGTAACTTTAACTTGTTAAAACGTAACTTTAACTTGTAAAAAACCTACTTCAACTCGTCAAAACGTAACTTTAACATGTCAAAACGTAAGTTTAACTTGTTAAAAACATTCATTAACTTGTAATAAACGTACTTTAACTTGTCAAAAATGTGGTTTAACTTGTATCAAATGTACTTTAACTTGTAAAAACGTACTTGAACTTTTAATAAACGTACTTTAACTTGTAAAAAACCTACTTTAACTTGTCAAAACATAACTTTAATTTGTCAAAACGTAAGTTTAACTTGTTAAAAACGTAATTTAAATTGTCAAAACGTAACTTTAACTTGTTAAAAACGTACTTTAACATGTAAGAAACGTAATTTAACTTACCAAAATGTACCTTTAACTTGTTAAAACGTAACTTTAACTTGTAAAAAACCTACTTTAACTTGTCAAAACGTAACTTTAACTTGTCAAAACGTAAGTTTATCTTGTTAAAAACGTACATTAACTTGTAATAAACGTACTTTAACTTGTCAAAAATGTGGTTTAACTTGTATGAAATGTACTTTAACTTGTAAAAACGTACTTCAACTTTTAATAAACGTACTTTAACTTGTAAAAAACCTACTTTAACTTGTCAAAACATAACTTTAATTTGTCAAAACGTAAGTTTAACTTGTTAAAAACGTAACTTAAATTGTCAAAACGTTACTTTAACTTGTAAAAAATATACTTTAACTTGTCAAAATGTAATTTTAATGTGTCAAAACATAACTTTAACTGGTAAAAAATGTTGTTAAAAACGAACTTTAACTTGTAAAAAACGTACTTTAAATTGTAAAAAATGTACTTTAACTTCTCAAAATGTAACTTTAACTTGTAGAAAATCTAGTTTAACTTGTCAAAACATAACTTTAACTTGTCAAAGCGTAAGTTTAACTTGTTAAAAACATACATTAACTTGTAAAAAACGTACTTTAACTTGTCAAAAATGTTGTTTAACTCTTAATAAATGTACTTTAACTTGTAAAAACGTACTTCAACTGGTAAAAAACGTACTTTAACTTCTAAAAAACGTACTTTAACTTGTAAAAAAACGTACTTTAACTTGTCAAAACGTAACTTTAACTTGTAAAAAACCTACTTTAACTTGTCAAAACGTAACTTCAACTTGTCAAAACGTAAGTTTAAATTGTTAAAAACATACATTCACTTGTAAAAAACGTAATTTTACTTGTCATATATGTGGTTTAACTTGTAACATATGTACTTTAACTTGTAAAAACGTACTTCAAGTAGTCAAAACGTACTTTAACTTGTCAAAACGGAACTTTAACTTTTAATAAACCTACTCTAACTTGTCAAAACGTAACTTTAGCTTGTAAAAAACGTACTTCAACTTGTAAAAAACGTACTTCAACTTGTAAAAAACGTACTTCAACTTGTAAAAAACGTACTTCAACTTGTAACAAAGTATTTTAACGTGTCAAAATGTAACTTTAACTTGTCAAAACGTAACTTTAACTTGTTAAAAACGTACTTTAACTTGTAAAAAACGTACTTTAACTTGTAAAAATGTACTTTAACTTCTCAAAACGTAACTTTAACTTGTAGAAAACCGACTTTAACTTGTCAAAACATAACTTTAACTTGTTAAAAACATACATTAACTTGTAAAAAACGTACTTTAACTTGTCAAAAATGTGGTTTAACTTGTAACAAAAGTACTTTAACTTGTAAAAACGTACTTCAACTTGTAAAAAACGTACTTTAACTTGTAAAAAACCTAATTTAACTTGTCAAAACGTAACTTTAATTTGTCAAAACGTAAGTTTAAATTGTTAAAAACATACATTCACTTGTAAAAAACGTAATTTTACTTGTCATAAATGTGGTTTAACTTGTAACAAATGTACTTTAACTTGTAAAAACTTACTTCAACTAGTAAAAACGTACTTTAACTTGTCAAAACGTAACTTTAACTTTTAAAAAACCTACTTTAACTTGTCAAAACGTAACTTTAACTTGTCAAAACGTAAGTTTAACTTGTCTAAACGTAAGTTTAAATTGTTAAAAACATACATTACCTTGTAAAAAACGTAATTTAACTTGTCAAAAATGTTGTTTAACTCTTAATAAATGTACTTTAACTTGTAAAAACGTACTTCAACTTGTAAAAAACGTACTTTAACTTCTAAAAAACGTACTTTAACTTGTAAAAAACGTACTTTAACTTGTCAAAACGTAACTTTAACTTGTAAAAAACCTACTTTAACTTGTCAAAACGTAACTTCAACTTGTCAAAACGTAAGTTTAAATTGTTAAAAACATACATTCACTTGTAAAAAACGTAATTTTACTTGTCATTAATGTGGTTTAACTTGTAACATATGTACTTTAACTTGTAAAAACGTACTTCAACTAGTAAAAACGTACTTTAACTTGTCAAAACGGAACTTTAACTTTTAATACACCTACTCAAACTTGTCAAAACGTAACTTTAGCTTGTAAAAAACGTACTTCAACTTGTAAAAAACGTACTTCAACTTGTAAAAAACGTACTTCAACTTGTAAAAAACGTACTTTAACTTGTAACAAAGTATTTTAACGTGTCAAAATGTAACTTTAACTTGTCAAAACGTAACTTTAACTTGTTAAAAACGTACTTTAACTTGTAAAAAACGTACTTTAACTTGTAAAAATGTACTTTAACTTCTCAAAACGTAACTTTAACTTGTAGAAAACCGACTTTAACTTGTCAAAACATAACTTTAACTTGTCAAAACGTAAGTTTAACTTGTTAAAAACATACATTAACTTGTAAAAAACGTACTTTAACTTGTCAAAAATGTGGTTTAACTTGTAACAAAAGTACTTTAACTTGTAAAAACGTACTTCAACTTGTAAAAAACGTACTTTAACTTGTAAAAAACCTAATTTAACTTGTCAAAACGTAACTTTAATTTGTCAAAACGTAAGTTTAAATTGTTAAAAACATACATTCACTTGTAAAAAACGTAATTTTACTTGTCATAAATGTGGTTTAACTTGTAACAAATGTACTTTAACTTGTAAAAACTTACTTCAACTAGTAAAAACGTACTTTAACTTGTCAAAACGTAACTTTAACTTTTAAAAAACCTACTTTAACTTGTCAAAACGTAACTTTAACTTGTCAAAACGTAAGTTTAACTTGTCTAAACGTAAGTTTAAATTGTTAAAAACATACATTACCTTGTAAAAAACGTAATTTAACTTGTCAAAAATGTTGTTTAACTCTTAATAAATGTACTTTAACTTGTAAAAACGTACTTCAACTGGTAAAAAACGTACTTTAACTTCTAAAAAACGTACTTTAACTTGTAAAAAACGTACTTTAACTTGTCAAAACGTAACTTTAACTTGTAAAAAACCTACTTTAACTTGTCAAAACGTAACTTCAACTTGTCAAAACGTAAGTTTAAATTGTTAAAAACATACATTCACTTGTAAAAAACGTAATTTTACTTGTCATAAATGTGGTTTAACTTGTAACATATGTACTTTAACTTGTAAAAACGTACTTCAACTAGTAAAAACGTACTTTAACTTGTCAAAACGGAACTTTAACTTTTAATACACCTACTCTAACTTGTCAAAACGTAACTTTAGCTTGTAAAAAACGTACTTCAACTTGTAAAAAACGTACTTCAACTTGTAAAAAACGTACTTCAACTTGTAAAAAACGTACTTTAACTTGTAACAAAGTATTTTAACGTGTCAAAATGTAACTTTAACTTGTCAAAACGTAACTTTAACTTGTTAAAAACGTACTTTAACTTGTAAAAAACGTACTTTAACTTGTAAAAATGTACTTTAACTTCTCAAAACGTAAATTTAACTTGTAGAAAACCTACTTTAACTTGTCAAAACATAACTTTAACTTGTCAAAACGTAAGTTTAACTTGTTAAAAACATACATTAACTTGTAAAAAACGTACTTTAACTTGTCAAAAATGTGGTTTAACTTGTAACAAAAGTACTTTAACTTGTAAAAACGTACTTCAACTTGTAAAAAACGTACTTTAACTTGTCAAAAACCTACTTTAACTTGTCAAAACGTAACTTTAATTTGTCAAAACGTAAGTTTAAATTGTTAAAAACATACATTCACTTGTAAAAAACGTAATTTTACTTGTCATAAATGTGGTTTAACTTGTAACAAATGTACTTTAACTTGTAAAAACGTACTTCAACTAGTAAAAACGTACTTTAACTTGTCAAAACGTAACTTTAACTTTTAAAAAACCTACTTTAACTTGTCAAAACGTAACTTTAACTTGTCAAAGCGTAAGTTTAACTTGTCTAAACGTAAGTTTAAATTGTTAAAAACATACATTAACTTGTAAAAAACGTACTTTAACTTGTCAAAAATGTTGTTTAACTCTTAATAAATGTACTTTAACTTGTAAAAACGTACTTCAACTGGTAAAAAACGTACTTTAACTTCTAAAAAACGTACTTTAACTTGTAAAAAACGTACTTTAACTTGTCAAAACGTAACTTTATCTTGTAAAAAACCTACTTTAACTTGTCAAAACGTAACTTCAACTTGTCAAAACGTAAGTTTAAATTGTTAAAAACATACATTCACTTGTAAAAAACGTAATTTTACTTGTCATATATGTGGTTTAACTTGTAACATATGTACTTTAACTTGTAAAAACGTACTTCAAGTAGTCAAAACGTACTTTAACTTGTCAAAACGGAACTTTAACTTTTAATAAACCTACTCTAACTTGTCAAAACGTAACTTTAACTTGTAAAAAACGTACTTCAACTTGTAAAAAACGTACTTCAACTTTTAAAAAACGTACTTCAACTTGTAAAAAACGTACTTTAACTTGTAACAAAGTATTTTAACGTGTCAAAATGTAACTTTAACTTGTCAAAACGTAACTTTAACTTGTTAAAAACGTACTTTAACTTGTAAAAAACGTACTTTAACTTGTAAAAATGTACTTTAACTTCTTAAAACGTAACTTTAACTTGTAGAAAACCGACTTTAACTTGTCAAAACATAACTTTAACTTGTTAAAAACATACATTAACTTGTAAAAAACGTACTTTAACTTGTCAAAAATGTGGTTTAACTTGTAACAAAAGTACTTTAATTTCTAAAAACGTACTTCAACTTGTAAAAAACGTACTTTAACTTGTAACAAAGTATTTTAACGTGTCAAAATGTAACTTTAACTTGTCAAAACGTAACTTTAACTTGTTAAAAACGTACTTTAACTTGTAAAAAACGTACTTTAACTTGTAAAAATGTACTTTAACTTCTCAAAACGTAACTTTAACTTGTAGAAAACCGACTTTAACTTGTCAAAACATAACTTTAACTTGTCAAAACGTAAGTTTAACTTGTTAAAAACATACATTAACTTGTAAAAAACGTACTTTAACTTGTCAAAAATGTGGTTTAACTTGTAACAAAAGTACTTTAACTTGTAAAAACGTACTTCAACTTGTAAAAAACGTACTTTAACTTGTCAAAAACCTACTTTAACTTGTCAAAACGTAACTTTAATTTGTCAAAACGTAAGTTTAAATTGTTAAAAACATACATTCACTTGTAAAAAACGTAATTTTACTTGTCATAAATGTGGTTTAACTTGTAACAAATGTACTTTAACTTGTAAAAACGTACTTCAACTAGTAAAAACGTACTTTAACTTGTCAAAACGTAACTTTAACTTTTAAAAAACCTACTTTAACTTGTCAAAACGTAACTTTAACTTGTCAAAACGTAAGTTTAACTTGTCTAAACGTAAGTTTAAATTGTTAAAAACATACATTACCTTGTAAAAAACGTAATTTAACTTGTCAAAAATGTTGTTTAACTCTTAATAAATGTACTTTAACTTGTTAAAACGTACTTCAACTGGTAAAAAACGTACTTTAACTTCTAAAAAACGTACTTTAACTTGTCAAAACGTAACTTTAACTTGTAAAAAACCTACTTTAACTTGTCAAAACGTAACTTCAACTTGTCAAAACGTAAGTTTAAATTGTTAAAAACATACATTCACTTGTAAAAAACGTAATTTTACTTGTCATAAATGTGGTTTAACTTGTAACATATGTACTTTAACTTGTAAAAACGTACTTCAACTAGTAAAAACGTACTTTAACTTGTCAAAACGGAACTTTAACTTTTAATACACCTACTCTAACTTGTCAAAACGTAACTTTAGCTTGTAAAAAACGTACTTCAACTTGTAAAAAACGTACTTCAACTTGTAAAAAACGTACTTCAACTTGTAAAAAACGTACTTTAACTTGTAAAAAAGTATTTTAACGTGTCAAAATGTAACTTTAACTTGTCAAAACGTAACTTTAACTTGTTAAAAACGTACTTTAACTTGTAAAAAACGTACTTTAACTTGTAAAAATGTACTTTAACTTCTCAAAACGTAACTTTAACTTGTAGAAAACCGACTTTAACTTGTCAAAACATAACTTTAACTTGTCAAAACGTAAGTTTAACTTGTTAAAAACATACATTAACTTGTAAAAAACGTACTTTAACTTGTCAAAAATGTGGTTTAACTTGTAACAAAAGTACTTTAACTTGTAAAATCGTACTTCAACTTGTAAAAACCGTACTTTAACTTGTAAAAGACCTACTTTAACTTGTCAAAACGTAACTTTAATTTGTCAAAACGTAAGTTTAAATTGTTAAAAACATACATTCACTTGTAAAAAACGTAATTTTACTTGTCATAAATGTGGTTTAACTTGTAACAAATGTACTTTAACTTGTAAAAACGTACTTCAACTAGTAAAAACGTACTTTAACTTGTCAAAACGTAACTTTAACTTTTAAAAAACCTACTTTAAATTGTCAAAACGTACTTTAACTTGTCAAAAATGTTGTTTAACTCTTAATAAATGTACTTTAACTTGTAAAAACGTACTTCAACTTGTAAAAAACGTACTTTAACTTCTAAAAAATGTACTTTAACTTGTAAAAAACGTACTTTAACTTGTCAAAACGTAACTTTAACTTGTAAAAAACCTACTTTAACTTGTCAATACGTAACTTCAACTTGTCAAAACGTTAGTTTAAATTGTTAAAAACATACATTCACTTGTAAAAAACGTAATTTTACTTGTCATAAATGTGGTTTAACTTGTAACAAATGTATTTTAACTTGTAAAAACTTACTTCAACTAGTAAAAACGTACTTTAACTTGTCAAAACTTAACTTTAACTTTTAAAAAACCTACTCGAACTTGTCAAAACGTAACTTTAGCTTGTAAAAAACGTACTTCAACTTGTAAAAAACGTACTTCAACTTTTTAAAAACGTACTTCAACTTGTAAAAAACGTACTTCAACTTGTAAAAACGTACTTTAACTTGTAAAAAAGTATTTTAACGTGTCAAAATGTAACTTTAACTTGTCAAAACGTAACTTTAACTTGTTAAAAACGTACTTTAACTTGTAAAAAACGTACTTTAACTTGTAAAAATGTACTTTAACTTCTTAAAACGTAACTTTAACTTGTAGAAAACCGACTTTAACTTGTCAAAACATAACTTTAACTTGTCAAAACGTAAGTTTAACTTGTTAAAAACATACATTAACTTGTAAAAAACGTACTTTAAATTGTCAAAAATGTGGTTTAACTTGTAACAAAAGTACTTTAACTTGTAAAAACGTACTTCAACTTGTAAAAAACGTACTTTAACTTGTAAAAGACCTACTTTAACTTGTCAAAACGTAACTTTAATTTGTCAAAACGTAAGTTTAAATTGTTAAAAACATACATTCACTTGTAAAAAACGTAATTTTACTTGTCATAAATGTGGTTTAACTTGTAACAAATATACTTTAACTTGTAAAAACATACTTCAACTAGTAAAAACGTACTTTAACTTGTCAAAACGTAACTTTAACTTTTAAAAAACCTACTTTAACTTGTCAAAACGTAACTTTAACTTGTCAAAACGTAACTTTAACTTGTCTAAACGTAAGTTTAAATTGTTAAAAACATACATTAACTTGTAAAAACGTACTTTAACTTGTCAAAAATGTTGTTTAACTCTTAATATATGTACTTTAACTTGTAAAAACGTACTTCAACTGGTAAAAAACGTACTTTAAATTCTAAAAAACTTACTTTAACTTGTAAAAAACGTACTTTAACTTGTCAAAACGTAACTTTAACTTGTAAAAAACCTACTTTAACTTGTCAAAACGTAACTTCAACTTGTCAAAACGTAAGTTTAAATTGTTAAAAACATACATTCACTTGTAAAAAACGTAATTTTACTTGTAATAAATGTGGTTTAACTTGTAACAAATGTACTATAACTTGTAAAAACTTACTTCAACTAGTAAAAACGTATTTTAACTTGTCAAAACGTAACATTAACTTTTAAAAAACCTACTCTAACTTGTCAAAACGTAACTTTAGCTTGTAAAAAACGTACTTCAACTTGTAAAAAACGTACTTCAACTTGTTAAAAACGTACTTCAACTTGTAAAAAACGTACTTCAACTTGTGAAAACGTACTTTAACTTGTAAAAAAGTATTTTAACGTGTCAAAATGTAACTTTAACTTGTCAAAACGTAACTTTAACTTGTTAAAAACGTACTTTAACTTGTAAAAAACGTACTTTAACTTGTAAAAATGTACTTTAACTTCTCAAAACGTAACTTTAACTTGTAGAAAACCGACTTTAACTTGTCAAAACATAACTTTAACTTGTCAAAACGTAAGTTTAACTTGTTAAAAACATACATTAACTTGTAAAAAACTTACTTTAACTTGTCAAAAATGTGGTTTAACTTGTAACAAAAGTACTTTAACTTGTAAAAACGTACTTCAACTTGTAAAAAACGTACTTTAACTTGTAAAAAACCTACTTTAACTTGTCAAAACGTAACTTTAATTTGTCAAAACATAAGTTTAAATTGTTAAAAACATACATTCACTAGTAAAAAACGTAATTTTACTTGTCATAAATGTGGTTTAACTTGTAACAAATGTACTTTAACTTGTAAAAACGTACTTCAACTAGTAAAAACGTACTTTAACTTGTCAAAACGTAACTTTAACTTTTAAAAAACCTACTTTAACTTGTCAAAACGTAACTTTAACTTGTCAAAACGTAACTTTAACTTGTCTAAACGTAAGTTTAAATTGTTAAAAACATACATTAACTTGTAAAAACGTACTTTAACTGGTCAAAAATGTTGTTTAACTCTTAATATATGTACTTTAACTTGTAAAAACGTACTTCAACTGGTAAAAAACGTACTTTAAATTCTAAAAAACGTACTTTAACTTGTAAAAAACGTACTTTAACTTGTCAAAACGTAACTTTAACTTGTAAAAAACGTACTTTAACTTGTCAAAACGTAACTTCAACTTGTCAAAACGTAAGTTTAAATTGTTAAAAACATACATTCACTTGTAAAAAACGTAATTTTACTTGTAATAAATGTGGTTTAACTTATAACAAATGTACTTTAACTTGTAAAAACTTACTTCAACTAGTAAAAACGTAATTTAACTTGTCAAAACGTAACATTAACTTTTAAAAAACCTACTCTAACTTGTCAAAACGTAACTTTAGCTTGTAAAAAACGTACTTCAACTTGTAAAAAACGTACTTCAACTTGTTAAAAACGTACTTCAACTTTTAAAAAACCTACTTTAACTTGTCAAAACGTAACTTTAACTTGTCAAAACGTAACTTTAACTTGTCTAAACGTAAGTTTAAATTGTTAAAAACATACATTAACTTGTAAAAACGTACTTTAACTGGTCAAAAATGTTGTTTAACTCTTAATATATGTACTTTAACTTGTAAAAACGTACTTCAACTGGTAAAAAACGTACTTTAAATTCTAAAAAACGTACTTTAACTTGTAAAAAACGTACTTTAACTTGTCAAAACGTAACTTTAACTTGTAAAAAACGTACTTTAACTTGTCAAAACGTAACTTCAACTTGTCAAAACGTAAGTTTAAATTGTTAAAAACATACATTCACTTGTAAAAAACGTAATTTTACTTGTAATAAATGTGGTTTAACTTATAACAAATGTACTTTAACTTGTAAAAACTTACTTCAACTAGTAAAAACGTAATTTAACTTGTCAAAACGTAACATTAACTTTTAAAAAACCTACTCTAACTTGTCAAAACGTAACTTTAGCTTGTAAAAAACGTACTTCAACTTGTAAAAAACGTACTTCAACTTGTTAAAAACGTACTTCAACTTTTAAAAAACCTACTTTAACTTGTCAAAACGTAACTTTAACTTGTCAAAACGTAACTTTAACTTGTCTAAACGTAAGTTTAAATTGTTAAAAACATACATTAACTTGTAAAAACGTACTTTAACTGGTCAAAAATGTTGTTTAACTCTTAATATATGTACTTTAACTTGTAAAAACGTACTTCAACTGGTAAAAAACGTACTTTAAATTCTAAAAAACGTACTTTAACTTGTAAAAAACGTACTTTAACTTGTCAAAACGTAACTTTAACTTGTAAAAAACGTACTTTAACTTGTCAAAACGTAACTTCAACTTGTCAAAACGTAAGTTTAAATTGTTAAAAACATACATTCACTTGTAAAAAACGTAATTTTACTTGTAATAAATGTGGTTTAACTTATAACAAATGTACTTTAACTTGTAAAAACTTACTTCACCTAGTAAAAACGTAATTTAACTTGTCAAAACGTAACATTAACTTTTAAAAAACCTACTCTAACTTGTCAAAACGTAACTTTAGCTTGTAAAAAACGTACTTCAACTTGTAAAAAACGTACTTCAACTTGTTAAAAACGTACTTCAACTTGTAAAAACGTACTTTAACTTGTAAAAAAGTATTTTAACGTGTCAAAAGGTAACTTTAACTTGTCAAAACGTAACTTTAACTTGTTAAAAACGTACTTTAACTTGTAAAAAACGTACTTTAACTTGTAAAAATGTACTTTAATTTCTCAAAACGTAACTTTAACTTGTAGAAAACCGACTTTAACTTGTCAAAACATAACTTTAACTTGTCAAAACGTAAGTTTAACTTGTTAAAAACATACATTAACTTGTAAAAAACGTACTTTAACTTGTCAAAAATGTGGTTTAACTTGTAACAAAAGTACTTTAACTTGTAAAAACGTACTTCAACTTGTAAAAAACGTACTTTAACTTGTAAAAAACCTACTTTAACTTGTCAAAACGTAACTTTAATTTGTCAAAACATAAGTTTAAATTGTTAAAAACATACATTCACTTGTAAAAAACGTAATTTTACTTGTCATAAATGTGGTTTAACTTGTAACAAATGTACTTTAACTTGTAAAAACGTACTTCAACTAGTAAAAACGTACTTTAACTTGTCAAAACGTAACTTTAACTTTTAAAAAACCTACTTTAACTTGTCAAAACGTAACTTTAACTTGTCAAAACGTAACTTTAACTTGTCTAAACGTAAGTTTAAATTGTTAAAAACATACATTAACTTGTAAAAACGTACTTTAACTTGTCAAAAATGTTGTTTAACTCTTAATAAATGTACTTTAACTTGTAAAAACGTACTTCAACTGGTATAAAACGTACTTTAACTTCTAAAAAACGTACTTTAACTTGTAAAAAACGTACTTTAACTTGTCAAAACGTAACTTTAACTTGTAAAAAACCTACTTTAACTTGTCAAAACGTAACTTCAACTTGTCAAAACGTAAGTTTAAATTGTTAAAAACATACATTCACTTGTAAAAAACGTAATTTTACTTGTCATAAATGTAGTTTAACTTGTAACAAATGTACTATAACTTGTAAAAACTTACTTCAACTAGTAAAAACGTATTTTAACTTGTCAAAACGTAACATTAACTTTTAAAAAACCTACTCTAACTTGTCAAAACGTAACTTTAGCTTGTAAAAAACGTACTTCAACTTGTAAAAAACGTACTTCAACTTGTTAAAAACGTACTTCAACTTGTAAAAAACGTACTTCAACTTGTAAAAACGTACTTTAACTTGTAAAAAAGTATTTTAACGTGTCAAAATGTAACTTTAACTTGTCAAAACGTAACTTTAACTTGTTAAAAACGTACTTTAACTTGTAAAAAACGTACTTTAACTTGTAAAAATGTACTTTAACTTCTCAAAACGTAACTTTAACTTGTAGAAAACCGACTTTAACTTGTCAAAACATAACTTTAACTTGTCAAAACGTAAGTTTAACTTGTTAAAAACATACATTAACTTGTAAAAAAACGTACTTTAACTTGTCAAAAATGTGGTTTAACTTGTAACAAAAGTACTTTAACTTGTAAAAACGTACTTCAACTTGTAAAAAACGTACTTTAACTTGTAAAAAACCTACTTTAACTTGTCAAAACGTAACTTTAATTTGTCAAAACATAAGTTTAAATTGTTAAAAACATACATTCACTAGTAAAAAACGTAATTTTACTTGTCATAAATGTGGTTTAACTTGTAACAAATGTACTTTAACTTGTAAAAACGTACTTGAACTAGTAAAAACGTACTTTAACTTGTCAAAACGTAACTTTAACTTTTAAAAAACCTACTTTAACTTGTCAAAACGTAACTTTAACTTGTCAAAACGTAACTTTAACTTGTCTAAACGTAAGTTTAAATTGTTAAAAACATACATTAACTTGTAAAAACGTACTTTAACTTGTCAAAAATGTTGTTTAACTCTTAATAAATGTACTTTAACTTGTAAAAACGTACTTCAACTGGTAAAAAACGTACTTTAACTTCTAAAAAAAGTACTTTAACTTGTAAAAAACGTACTTTAACTTGTCAAAACGTAACTTTAACTTGTAAAAAACCTACTTTAACTTGTCAAAACGTAACTTCAACTTGTCAAAACGTAAGTTTAAATTGTTAAAAACATACATTCACTTGTAAAAAACGTAATTTTACTTGTCATAAATGTGGTTTAACTTGTAACAAATGTACTTTAACTTGTAAAAACGTACTTCAAGTAGTAAAAACGTACTTTAACTTGTCAAAACGTAACTTTAACTTTTAAAAAAGCTACTCTAACTTGTCAAAACATAACTTCAGCTTGTAAAAAACGTACTTCAACTTGTAAAAAACGTACTTCAACTTGTTAAAAACGTACTTCAACTTGTAAAAAACGTACTTCAACTTTTAAAACTTACTTTAACTTGTAAAAAAGTATTTTAACGTGTCAAAATGTAACTTTAACTTGTCAAAACGTAACTTTAACTTGTTAAAAACGTACTTTAACTTGTAAAAAACGTACTTTAACTTGTAAAAATGTACTTTAACTTCTCAAAACGTAACTTTAACTTGTAGAAAACCGACTTTAACTTGTCAAAACATAACTTTAACTTGTCAAACCGTAAGTTTAACTTGTTAAAAACATACATTAACTTGTAAAAAACGTACTTTAACTTGTCAAAAATGTGGTTTAACTTGTAACAAAAGTACATTAACTTGTAAAAACGTACTTCAACTTGTAAAAAACGTACTTTAACTTGTAAAAAACCTACTTTAACTTGTCAAAACGTAACTTTAATTTGTCAAAACGTAAGTTTAACTTGTTAAAAACACATATTAACTAGTAAAAAACGTACTTTAACTTGTCAAAAATGTGGGTTAACTTGTAATAAATGTACTTTAACTTGTAAAAAACGTAGTTTAACTTGTAAAAAACGTACTTTAACTTGTAAAAAACGAACTTTAACTTGACAAAACGGAACTTTAACTTGTAAAAAACCTACTTTAACTTGTCAAAACGTAATTTTCACTTGTCAAAACATAAGTTTGAATTGTTAAAAATATACATTCACTTGTAAAAAACGTACTTTAACTTGTCAAAAATGTGGTTTAGCTTGTAACAAATGTACTTTAACTTGTAAAAACGTACTTTAACTTGTCAAAAATGTTGTTTAACTCTTAATAAATGTACTTTAACTTGTAAAAACGTACTTCAACTGGTAAAAAACGTACTTTAACTTCTAAAAAACGTACTTTAACTTGTAAAAAACGTACTTTAACTTGTCAAAACGTAACTTTAACTTGTAAAAAACCTACTTTAACTTGTCAAAACGTAACTTCAACTTGTCAAAACGTAAGTTTAAATTGTTAAAAACATACATTCACTTGTAAAAAACGTAATTCTACTTGTCATAAATGTGGTTTAACTTGTAACAAATGTACTTTAACTTGTAAAAACTTACTTCAACGAGTAAAAACGTACTTTAACTTGTCAAAACGTAACTTTAACTTTTAAAAAACCTACTCTAACTTGTCAAAACGTAAGTTTAGCTTGTAAAAAACTTACTTCAACTTGTAAAAAATGTACTTCAACTTGTTAAAAACATACTTCAACTTGTAAAAAACGTACTTCAACTTGTAAAAACGTACTTTAACTTGTAAAAAAGTATTTTAACGTGTCAAAATGTAACTTTAACTTGTCAAAACGTAACTTTAACTTGTTAAAAACGTACTTTAACTTGTAAAAAACGTACTTTAACTTGTAAAAATGTACTTTAACTTCTCAAAACGTAACTTTAACTTGTAGAAAACCGACTTTAACTTGTCAAAACATAACTTTAACTTGTCAAAACGTAAGTTTAACTTGTTAAAAACATACATTAACTTGTAAAAAGCGTACTTTAACTTGTCAAAAATGTGGTTTAACTTGTAACAAAAGTACTTTAACTTGTAAAAACGTACTACAACTTGTAAAAAACGTACTTTAACTTGTAAAAAACCTACTTTAACTTGTCAAAACGTAACTTTAATTTGTCAAAACGTAAGTTTAAATTGTTAAAAACATACATTCACTTGTAAAAAACATAATTTTACTTGTCATAAATGTGGTTTAACTTGTAACAAATGTACTTTAACTTGTAAAAACGTACTTCAAGTAGTAAAAACGTACTTTAACTTGTCAAAACGTAACTTTAACTTTTAAAAAACCTACTTTAACTTGTCAAAACGTAACTTTAACTTGTCAAAACGTAACTTTAACTTGTCTAAACGTAAGTTTAAATTGTTAAAAACATACATCAACTTGTAAAAACGTACTTTAACTTGTCAAAAATGTTGTTTAACTCTTAATAAATGTACTTTAACTTGTAAAAACGCACTTCAACTGGTAAAAAACGTACTTTAACTTCTAAAAAACGTACTTTAACTTGTAAAAAACGTACTTTAACTTGTCAAAACGTAACTTTAACTTGTAAAAAACCTACTTTAACTTGTCAAAACGTAACTTTAACTTGTAAAAAACCTACTTTAACTTGTCAAAACGTAACTTCAACTTGTCAAAACGTAAGTTTAAATTATTAAAAACATACATTCACTTGTAAAAAACGTAATTTTACTTGTCATAAATGTGGTTTAACTTGTAACAAATGTACTTTAACTTGTAAAAACGTACTTCAAGTAGTAAAAACGTACTTTAACTTGTCAAAACGTAACTTTAACTTTTAAAAAACCTACTTTAACTTGTCAAAACGTAACTTTAACTTGTCAAAACGTAACTTTAACTTGTCTAAACGTAAGTTTAAATTGTTAAAAACATACATTAACTTGTAAAAACGTACTTTAACTTGTCAAAAATGTTGTTTAACTCTTAATAAATGTACTTTAACTTGTAAAAACGTACTTCAACTGGTAAAAAACGTACTTTAACTTCTAAAAAACGTACTTTAACTTGTCAAAAATATGGTTTAACTTGTAACAAAAGTACTTTAACTTGTAAAAACGTACTTTAACTTGTAAATTTGCAAACAACGTACTTTAACTTGTAAAAAACCTACTTTAACTTGTCAAAACGTAACTTTAATTTGTCAAAACGTAAGTTTAAATTGTTAAAAACATACATTCACTTGTAAAAAACGTAATTTTACTTGTCATAAATGTGGTTTAACTTGTAACAAATGTACTTTAACTTGTAAAAACGTACTTCAAGTAGTAAAAACGTACTTTAACTTGTCAAAACGTAACTTTAACTTTTAAAAAACCTACTTTAACTTGTCAAAACGTAACTTTAACTTGTCAAAACGTAACTTTAACTTGTCTAAACGTAAGTTTAAATTGTTAAAAACATACATTAACTTGTAAAAACGTACTTTAACTTGTCAAAAATGTTGTTTAACTCTTAATAAATGTACTTTAACTTGTAAAAACGTACTTCAACTGGTAAAAAACGTACTTTAACTTCTAAAAAACGTACTTTAACTTGTAAAAAACGTACTTTAACTTGTCAAAACGTAACTTTAACTTGTAAAAAACCTACTTTAACTTGTCAAAACGTAACTTTAACTTGTAAAAAACCTACTTTAACTTGTCAAAACGTAACTTCAACTTGTCAAAACGTAAGTTTAAATTATTAAAAACATACATTCACTTGTAAAAAACGTAATTTTACTTGTCATAAATATGGTTTAACTTGTAACAAATGTACTTTAACTTGTAAAAACTTACTTCAACTAGTAAAAACGTACTTTAACTTGTCAAAACGTAACTTTAACTTTTAAAAAACCTACTCTAACTTGTCAAAACGTAACTTCAGCTTGTAAAAAACGTACTTCAACTTGTAAAAAACGTACTTCAACTTGTTAAAAACGTACTTCAACTTGTAAAAAACGTACTTCAACTTGTAAAAACGTACTTTAACTTGTAAAAAAGTATTTATACGTGTCAAAATGTAACTTTAACTTGTCAAAACGTAACTTTAACTTGTCAAAACGTAACTTTAACTTGTTAAAAACGTACTTTAACTTGTAAAAAACGTACTTTAACTTGTAAATCTGTACTTTAACTTCTCAAAACGTAACTTTAACTTGTAGAAAACCGACTTTAACTTGTCAAAACATAACTTTAACTTGTCAAACCGTAAGTTTAACTTGTTAAAAACATATATTAACTAGTAGAAAACGTACTTTAACTTGTCAAAAATGTGGGTTAACTTGTAACAAATGTACTTTAACTTGTAAAAAACGTACTTTAACTTGTAAAAAACGTACTTTAACTTGTAAAAAACGAACTTTAACTTGACAAAACGTAACTTTAACTTGTAAAAAACCTACTTTAACTTGTCAAAACGTAATTTTAACTTGTCAAAACATAAGTTTGAATTGTTAAAAACATACATTCACTTGGAAAAAACGTACTTTAACTTGACAAAAATGTGGTTTAACTTGTCAAAAATGTGGTTTAACTTGTAACAAATGTACTTTAACTTGTAAAAACGTACTTCAACTTGTAAAAAACGTACTTTAACTTGTAAAAAACCTACTTTAACTTGTCAAAACGTAACTTTAACTTTAAAAAACCTACTTTAACTTGTCAAAACGTAACTTTAACTTGTAAAAAACGTACTGTAACCTGTTAAAAACGTACTTTAATGTGTCAAAATGTAACTTTAACTTTTCAAAACGTTACTTTTAAAAAACCTACTTTAACTTGTCAAAACGTAACTTTAACTTGTCAAACCGTAAGTTTAACTTGTTAAAAACATATATTCACTAGTAAAAAACGTACTTTAACTTGTCAAAAATGTGGTTTAACTTGAAACAAATGTACTTCAACTTGTAAAAAACGTACTTTAACTTGTAAAAAACCTACTTTAACTTGTCAAAACGTACCTTTAATTTGTCAAAACGTAAGTTTAACTTTTTAAAAACGTAATTTAACTTGTCAAAACGTAACTTTGACTTGTAAAAAACGTACTTTAACTTTTCAAAAATGTGGTTTAACTTGTAACAAATGTACTTTAACTTATAACGAATGTACTTTAACTTGTTAAAATGTATCAATACTTGTAAAAAACGTACTTTAACTTGTAAAAAACGTACTTTAACTTGTAAAAAACGTACTTTAACTTGACAAAACGTAACTTTAACTTGTAAAAAACCTACTTTAACTTGTCATAACGTAACTTTAACTTGTCAAATCATAAGTTTAAATTGTTAAAAACATACATTCATTTGTAAAAAACGTACTTTAACTTGTCAAAAATTTGGTTTAACTTGTAACAAATGTTCTTTTAACTTGTAAAAACGTACTTCAACTAGTAAAAACGTACTTTAACTTGTCAAAACGTAAGTTTAAATTGTAAAAAACCTACTTTAACTTGTCAATACGTAACTTTAACTTGTCAAAATGTAAGTTTAAATTGTTAAAAACATACATTCACTTGTAAAAAACGTACTTTAACTTGTCAAATATGTGGTTTAACTTGTAACAAATGTACTTAAACTTGTAAAAACGTATTTTAACTTGTCAAAACGTAACTTTAACTTTTGAAAAACCTACTTTAACTTGTCAAAACGTAATTTTAACTTGTCAAAACGTAAGTACAACTTGTAAAAAACATATATTCACTAGTAAAAAACGTACAATAACTTGTCAAAAATGTGGTTTAACTTGTAACAAATGTACTTTAATTTGTAAAAACGTACTTCAACTTGTAAAAAATGTAATTTAACTTGTAAAAAACCTACTTTAACTTGTCAAAACGTAACTTTAACTTGTAAAAAACGTACTTTAACTTGTCAAAACGTAACTTTAACTTGTAAAAAACCTACTTTAACTTGTCAAAACGTAACTTTAACTTGTCAAAACGTAAGTTTAAATTGTTAAAAACATATATTCACTTGTAAAAAACGTACTTGAACTTGTCAAATATGTGGTTTAACTTATAACAAATGTACTTTAACTTGTAAAAACGTACTTCAACTAGTAAAAACGTACTTTAACTTGTCAAAACGTAACTTTAACTTTTAAAAAACCTACTTTAACTTGTCAAAATGTAACTTTAACTTGTCAAAACGTAAGTTTAACTTGTTAAAAACATATATTCACTAGTAAAAAACGTACTTTAACTTGTCAAAAATGTGGTTTAACTTGTAACAAATGCACTTTAACTTGTAAAAACGTACTTCAACTTGTAAAAAACGTACTTTAACTTGTAAAAAACCTATTTTAACTTGTTAAAACGTAACTTTAATTTGTCAAAACGTAAGTTTAACTTGTTAAAAACGTAATTTAACTTTGCCAAAACGTAACTTTTACTTGTAAAAAACGTACTTTAACTTGTCAAAATGTTATTTTAATATGTCAAAAAGTAACTTTAAGTTGTTAAAACGTAACTTTAACTTGTAAAAAACGTACTTCAACTTGTAAAAAACGTACTTCAACTTGTAAAACACTTGCTTTAACTTGTAAAAAACGTACTTCAACTTGTAAAAAACGTTCTGTAACTTGTAAAAAATGTATTTTAAAGTTTCAAAATGTAACTTTAACTTGTCAAAACGTAACTTTAACTTGTTAAAAAAGTACTTTAACTTGTAAAAAATGTAATTTAACTTGTAAAAAATGTACTTTAACTTGTCAAAACGTAACTTTAACTTGTAAAAAACCTACTTTAACTTGTCAAAACGTAAGTTTAACTTGTTAAAAACGTACTGTAACTTGTAAAAAACGTACTTTAACTTGTCAAAACGTAACTTTAACTTGTAAAAAACCTACATTAACTTGTCAAAACGTAACTTTAACTTGAAAAAACGTAAGTTTAACTTGTTAAAAACATACATTAACTTGTAAAAAACGTACTTTAACTTGTCAAAAATGTTGTTTAACTTGTAACAAATGTACTTTAACTTGTAAAAACGTACTTCAGCTTGTAAAAAACGTACTTTTACTTGTAAAAAACCTACTTTACCTTGTCAAAACGTAACTTTAACTTGTCAAAACGTAACTTCAACTTGTAAAAAATGTACTTTAACTTGTAAAATTGTACTTCAACTTGTAAAACACGTACTTTAACTTGTAAAAAACGTACTTTAACTTGTAAAAAACGTACTTTAACTTATCAAAACGTAACTTTAACTTGTAAAAAACCTACTTTAACTTGTCAAAACGTAACTTTAACTTGTCAAAACGTAAGTTTAAATTGTTAAAAACATACATTCACTTGTAAAAAACGTACTTTAACTTGTCAACTATGTGGTTTAACTTGTAACAAATGTACTTAAACTTGTAAAAACGTATTTTAACTTGTCAAAACGTAACTTTAACTTGTAAAAAACCTACTTTAACTTGTCAAAACGTAATTTTAACTTATCAAAACGTAAGTTTAACTTGTTAAAAACACATATTAACTAGTACAAAACGTACTTTAACTTGTCAAAAATGTGGGTTAACTTGTAACAAATGTACTTTAACTTGTAAAAAACGTACTTTAACTTGTTAAAAACGTACTGTAACTTGTAAAAAACGTACTTTAACTTGTCAAAACGTAACTTTAACTTGTAAAAAACCTACATTAACTTGTCAAAACGTAACTTTAACTTGTCAAAACGTAAGTTTAACTTGTTAAAAACATACATTAACTTGTAAAAAACGTACTTTAACTTGTCAAAAATGTTGTTTAACTTGTAACAAATGTACTTTAACTTGTAAAAACGTACTTCAGCTTGTAAAAAACGTACTTTTACTTGTAAATAACCTACTTTACCTTGTCAAAACGTAACTTTAACTTGTCAAAACGTAACTTCAACTTGTAAAAAATGTACTTTAACTTGTAAAAACGTACTTCAACTTGTAAAAAACGTACTTTAACTTGTAAAAAACGTACTTTAACTTGTAAAAAACGTACTTTAACTTATCAAAACGTAACTTTAACTTGTAAAAAACCTACTTTAACTTGTCAATACGTAACTTTAACTTGTCAAAATGTAATTTTAAATTGTTAAAAACATACATTCACTTGTAAAAAACGTACTTTAACTTGTCAAATATGTGGTTTAACTTGTAACAAATGTACTTAAACTTGTAAAAACGTATTTTAACTTGTCAAAACGTAACTTTAACTTTTGAAAAACCTACTTTAACTTGTCAAAACGTAACTTTAACTTGTCAAAACGTAAGTATAACTTGTAAAAAACATATATTCACTAGTAAAAAACGTACAATAACTTGTCAAAAATGTGGTTTAACTTGTAACAAATGTACTTTAATTTGTAAAAACGTACTTCAACTTGTAAAAAACTTACTTTAACTTGTAAAAAACGTACTTTAACTTGTCAAAACGTAACTTTAACTTGTAAAAAACCTACTTTAACTTGTCAAAATGTAACTTTAACTTGTAAAAAACCTACTTTAACTTGTCAAAACGTAACTTTAACTTGTCAAAACGTAAGTTTAAATTGTTAAAAACATATATTCACTTGTAAAAAACGTACTTTAACTTGTCAAATATGTGGTTTAACTTGTAACAAATGTACTTTAACTTGTAAAAACGTACTTCAACTAGTAAAAACGTACTTTAACTTGTCAAAACGTAACTTTAACTTTTAAAAAACCTACTTTAACTTGTCAAAATGTAACTTTAACTTGTCAAAACGTAAGTTTAACTTGTTAAAAACATATATTCACTAGTAAAAAACGTACTTTAACTTGTCAAAAATGTGGTTTAACTTGTAACAAATGCACTTTAACTTGTAAAAACGTAGTTCAACTTGTAAAAAACGTACTTTAACTTGTAAAAAACCTATTATAACTTGTTAAAACGTAACTTTAATTTGTCAAAACGTAAGTTTAACTTGTTAAAAACGTAATTTAACTTTGCCAAAACGTAACTTTTACTTGTAAAAAACGTACTTTAACTTGTCAAAATGTTATTTTAATGTGTCAAAAAGTAACTTTAAGTTGTTAAAACGTAACTTTAACTTGTAAAAAACGTACTTCAACTTGTAAAAAACGTACTTCAACTTGTAAAACACTTGCTTTAACTTGTAAAAAACGTACTTCAACTTGTAAAAATCATTCTGTAACTTGTAAAAAATGTATTTTAAATTTTCAATATGTAACTTTAACTTGTCAAAACGTAACTTTAACTTGTTAAAAAAGTACTTTAACTTGTAAAAAATGTAATTTAACTTGTAAAAAATGTACTTTAACTTGTCAAAACGTAACTTTAACTTGTAAAAAACCTACTTTAACTTGTCACAACGTAAGTTTAACTTGTTAAAAACGTACTGTAACTTGTAAAAAACGTACTTTAACTTGTCAAAACGTAACTTTAACTTGTAAAAAACCTACATTAACTTGTCAAAACGTAACTTTAACTTGTCAAAACGTAAGTTTAACTTGTTAAAAACATACATTAACTTGTAAAAAACGTACTTTAACTTGTCAAAAATGTTGTTTAACTTTTAACAAATGTACTTTAACTTGTAAAAACGTACTTCAGCTTGTAAAAAACGTACTTTTACTTGTAAATAACCTACTTTACCTTGTCAAAACGTAACTTTAAGTTGTCAAAACGTAACTTCAACTTGTAAAAAATGTACTTTAACTTGTAAAATTGTACTTCAACTTGTAAACAACGTACTTTAACATGTAAAAAACGTACTTTAACTTGTAAAAAACGTACTTTAACTTATCAAAACGTAACTTTAACTTGTAAAAAACCTACTTTAACTTGTCAAAACGTAACTTTAACTTGTCAAAATGTAAGTTTAAATTGTTAAAAACATACATTCACTTGTAAAAAACGTACTTTAACTTGTCAACTATGTGGTTTAACTTGTAACAAATGTACTTAAACTTGTAAAAACGTATTTTAACTTGTCAAAACGTAACTTTAACTTTTTAAAAACCTACTTTAACTTGTCAAAACGTAACTTTAACTTGTCAAAACATAAGTATAACTTGTAAAAAACATATATTCACTAGTAAAAAACGTACAATAACTTGTCAAAAATATGGTTTAACTTGTAACAAATGTACTTTAATTTGTAAAAACGTACTTCAACTTGTAAAAAACTTACTTTAACTAGTAAAAAACCTACTTTAACTTGTCAAAACGTAACTTTAACTTGTAAAAAACCTACTTTAACTTGTCAAAACGTAACTTTAACTTGTAAAAAACCTACTTTAACTTGTCAAAACGTAACTTTAACTTGTCAAAACGTAAGTTTAAATTGTTAAAAACATATATTCACTTGTAAAAAACGTACTTGAACTTGTCAAATATGTGGTTTAACTTGTAACAAATGTACTTTAACTTGTAAAAACGTACTTCAACTAGTAAAAACGTACTTTAACTTGTCAAAACGTAACTTTAACTTTTAAAAAACCTACTTTAACTTGTCAAAATGTAACTTTAACTTGTCAAAACGTAAGTTTAACTTGTTAAAAACATATATTCACTAGTAAAAAACGTACTTTAACTTGTCAAAAATGTGGTTTAACTTGTAACAAATGCACTTTAACTTGTAAAAACGTAGTTCAACTTGTAAAAAACGTACTTTAACTTGTAAAAAACCTATTATAACTTGTTAAAACGTAACTTTAATTTGTCAAAACGTAAGTTTAACTTGTTAAAAACGTAATTTAACTTTGTCAAAACGTAACTTTTACTTGTAAAAAACGTACTTTAACTTGTCAAAATGCTATTTTAATGTGTCAAAAAGTAACTTTAAGTTGTTAAAACGTAACTTTAACCTGTAAAAAACGTACTTCAACTTGTAAAAAACGTACTTCAACTTGTAAAACACTTGCTTTAACTTGTAAAAAACGTACTTCAACTTGTAAAAATCATTTTGTAACTTGTAAAAAATGTAATTTTAAAGTTTAAAAATGTAACTTTAACTTGTCAAAACGTAACTTTAACTTGTTAAAAAAGTACTTTAACTTGTAAAAAATGTAATTTAACTTGTAAAAAATGTACTTTAAATTGTCAAAACGTAACTGTAACTTGTAAAAAACCTACTTTAACTTGTCACAACGTAAGTTTAACTTGTTAAAAACGTACTGGAACTTGTAAAAAACGTACTTTAACTTGTCAAAACGTAACTTTAACTTATAAAAAACCTACATTAACTTGTCAAAACGTAACTTTAACTTGTCAAAACGTAAGTTTAACTTGTTAAAAACATACATTAACTTGTAAAAAACGTATTTTTACTTGTCAAAAATGTTGTTTAACTTGTAACAAATGTACTTTAACTTGTAAAAACGTACTTCAGCTTGTAAAAAACGTACTTTTACTTGTAAATAACCTACTTTACCTTGTCAAAACGTAACTTTAACTTGTCAAAACGTAACTTCAACTTGTAAAAAATGTACTTTAACTTGGGAAAACGTACTTCAACTTATAAACAACGTACTTTAACTTGTAAAAAACATACTTTAACTTGTAAAAAACGTACTTTAACTTATCAAAACGTAACTTTAACTTGTAAAAAACCTACTTTAACTTGTCAAAACGTAACTTTAACTTGTCAAAACGTAAGTTTAAATTGTTAAAAACATACATTCACTTGTAAAACACGTACTTTAACTTGTCAAATATGTTGTTTAACTTGTAACAAATGTACTTAAACTTGTAAAAACGTACTTTAACTTGTCAAAACGTAACTTTAACTTTTGAAAAACCTACTTTAACTTGTCAAAACGTAACTTTAACTTGTCAAAACGTAAGTATAACTTGTTAAAAACATATATTCACTAGTAAAAAACGTACATTAACTTGTCAAAAATGTGGTTTAACTTGTAAGAAATGTACTTTAACTTGTAAAAACGTACTTCAACTTGTAAAAAACGTACTTTAACTAGTAAAAAACCTACTTTAACTTGTCAAAACGTAACTTTAACTTGTAAAAAACCTACATTAACTTGTCAAAACGTAAGTATAACTTGTTAAAAACATATATTCATTAGTAAAAAAACATACATTAACTTGTCAAAAATGTGGTTTAACTTGTAACAAATGTACTTTAACTTGTAAAAACGTACTTCAACTTGTACAAAACGTACTTTAACTAGTAAAAAACCTACTTTAACTTGTCAAAACGTAACTTTAACTTGTAAAAAACCTACTTTAACTTGTCAAAACGTAACTTTAACTTGTAAAAAACCTACTTTAACTTGTCAAAACGTAACTTTAACTTGTCAAAACGTAAGTTTAAATTGTTAAAAACATATATTCATTTGTAAAAAACGTACTTGAACTTGTCAAATATGTGGTTTAACTTGTAACAAATGTACTTTAACTTGTAAAAACGTACTTCGACTAGTAAAAACGTACTTTAACTTGTCAAAACGTAACTTTAACTTTTAAAAAACCTACTTTAACTTGTTAAAATGTAACTTTAACTTGTCAAAACGTAAGTTTAACTTATTAAAAACATATATTCACTAGTAAAAAACGTACTTTAACTTGTCAAAAAGGTGGTTTAACTTGTAACAAATGCACTTTAACTTGTAAAAACGTAGTTCAACTTGTAAAAAAAGTACTTTAACTTGTAAAAAACCTATTATAACTTGTCAAAACGTAACTTTAATTTGTCAAAACGTAACTTTAACTTGTCAAAACGTAACTTTAACTTGTTAAAAACGTACTTTAACTTGTAAAAAACGTACTTTAACTTGTAAATATGTACTTTAACTTCTCAAAACGTAACTTTAACTTGTAGAAAACCGACTTTAACTTGTCAAAACATAACTTTAACTTGTCAAACCGTAAGTTTAACTTGTTAAAAACATATATTAACTAGTAGAAAACGTACTTTAACTTGTCAAAAATGTGGGTTAACTTGTAACAAATGTACTTTAACTTGTAAAAAACGTACTTTAACTTGTAAAAAACGTACTTTAACTTGTAAAAAACGAACTTTAACTTGACAAAACGGAACTTTAACTTGTAAAAAACCTACTTTAACTTGTCAAAACGTAATTTTAACTTGTCAAAACATAAGTTTGAATTGTTAAAAACATACATTCACTTGTAAAAAACGTACTTTAACTTGTCAAAAATGTGGTTTAACTTGTCAAAAATGTGGTTTAACTTGTAACAAATGTACTTTAACTTGTAAAAACGTACTTCAACTTGTAAAAAACGTACTTTAACTTGTAAAAAACCTACTTTAACTTGTCAAAACGTAACTTTAACTTTAAAAAACCTACTTTAACTTGTCAAAACGTAACTTTAACTTGTAAAAAACGTACTGTAACTTGTAAAAAATGTATTTTAATGTGTCAAAATGTAACTTTAACTTTTCAAAACGTTACTTTTAAAAAACCTACTTTAACTTGTCAAAACGTAACTTTAACTTGTCAAACCGTAAGTTTAACTTGTTAAAAACATATATTCACTAGTAAAAAACGTACTTTAACTTGTCAAAAATGTGGTTTAACTTGAAACAAATGTACTTCAACTTGTAAAAAACGTACTTAAACTTGTAAAAAACCTACTTTAACTTGTCAAAACGTACCTTTAATTTGTCAAAACGTAAGTTTAACTTTTTAAAAACGTAATTTAACTTGTCAAAACGTAACTTTGACTTGTAAAAAACGTACTTTAACTTTTCAAAAATGTGGTTTAACTTGTAACAAATGTACTTTAACTTATAACGAATGTACTTTAACTTGTTAAAATGTATCAATACTTGTAAAAAACGTACTTTAACTTGTAAAAAACGTACTTTAACTTGTAAAAAACGTACTTTAACTTGACAAAACGTAACTTTAACTTGTAAAAAACCTACTTTAACTTGTCATAACGTAACTTTAACTTGTCAAATCATAAGTTTAAATTGTTAAAAACATACATTCACTTGTAAAAAACGTACTTTAACTTGTCAAAAATGTGGTTTAACTTGTAACAAATGTACTTTAACTTGTAAAAACGTACTTCAACTAGTAAAAACGTACTTTAACTTGTCAAAACGTAACTTTAACTTTTAAAAAACCTACTTTAACTTGTCAATACGTAACTTTAACTTGTCAAAATGTAAGTTTAAATTGTTAAAAACATACATTCACTTGTAAAAAACGTACTTTAACTTGTCAAATATGTGGTTTAACTTGTAACAAATGTACTTAAACTTGTAAAAACGTATTTTAACTTGTCAAAACGTAACTTTAACTTTTGAAAAACCTACTTTAACTTGTCAAAACGTAATTTTAACTTGTCAAAACGTAAGTACAACTTGTAAAAAACATATATTCACTAGTAAAAAACGTACAATAACTTGTCAAAAATGTGGTTTAACTTGTAACAAATGTACTTTAATTTGTAAAAACGTACTTCAACTTGTAAAAAACCTACTTTAACTAGTAAAAAACCTACTTTAACTTGTCAAAACGTAACTTTAACTTGTAAAAAACCTACTTTAACTTGTCAAAACGTAACTTTAACTTGTAAAAAACCTACTTTAACTTGTCAAAACGTAACTTTAACTTGTCAAAACGTAAGTTTAAATTGTTAAAAACATATATTCACTTGTAAAAAACGTACTTTAACTTGTCAAATATGTGGTTTAACTTATAACAAATGTACTTTAACTTGTAAAAACGTACTTCAACTAGTAAAAACGTACTTTAACTTGTCAAAACGTAACTTTAACTTTTAAAAAACCTACTTTAACTTGTCAAAATGTAACTTTAACTTGTCAAAACGTAAGTTTAACTTGTTAAAAACATATATTCACTAGTAAAAAACGTACTTTAACTTGTCAAAAATGTGGTTTAACTTGTAACAAATGCACTTTAACTTGTAAAAACGTACTTCAACTTGTAAAAAACGTACTTTAACTTGTAAAAAACCTATTATAACTTGTTAAAACGTAACTTTAATTTGTCAAAACGTAAGTTTAACTTGTTAAAAACGTAATTTAACTTTGCCAAAACGTAACTTTTACTTGTAAAAAACGTACTTTAACTTGTCAAAATGTTATTTTAATATGTCAAAAAGTAACTTTAAGTTGTTAAAACGTAACTTTAACTTGTAAAAAACGTACTTCAACTTGTAAAAAACGTACTTCAACTTGTAAAACACTTGCTTTAACTTGTAAAAAACGTACTTCAACTTGTAAAAATCATTCTGTAACTTGTAAAAAATGTATTTTAAAGTTTCAAAATGTAACTTTAACTTGTCAAAACGTAACTTTAACTTGTTAAAAAAGTACTTTAACTTGTAAAAAATGTAATTTAACTTGTAAAAAATGTACTTTAACTTGTCAAAACGTAACTTTAACTTGTAAAAAACCTACTTTAACTTGTCACAACGTAAGTTTAACTTGTTAAAAACGTACTGTAACTTGTAAAAAACGTACTTTAACTTGTCAAAACGTAACTTTAACTTGTAAAAAACCTACATTAACTTGTCAAAACGTAACTTTAACTTGAAAAAACGTAAGTTTAACTTGTTAAAAACATACATTAACTTGTAAAAAACGTACTTTAACTTGTAAATATGTACTTTAACTTCTCAAAACGTAACTTTAACTTGTAGAAAACCGACTTTAACTTGTCAAAACATAACTTTAACTTGTCAAACCGTAAGTTTAACTTGTTAAAAACATATATTAACTAGTAGAAAACGTACTTTAACTTGTCAAAAATGTGGGTTAACTTGTAACAAATGTACTTTAACTTGTAAAAAACGTACTTTAACTTGTAAAAAACGTACTTTAACTTGTAAAAAACGAACTTTAACTTGACAAAACGGAACTTTAACTTGTAAAAAACCTACTTTAACTTGTCAAAACGTAATTTTAACTTGTCAAAACATAAGTTTGAATTGTTAAAAACATACATTCACTTGGAAAAAACGTACTTTAACTTGACAAAAATGTGGTTTAACTTGTCAAAAATGTGGTTTAACTTGTAACAAATGTACTTTAACTTGTAAAAACGTACTTCAACTTGTAAAAAACGTACTTTAACTTGTAAAAAACCTACTTTAACTTGTCAAAACGTAACTTTAACTTTAAAAAACCTACTTTAACTTGTCAAAACGTAACTTTAACTTGTAAAAAACGTACTGTAACTTGTAAAAAACGTATTTTAAGGTGTCAAAATGTAACTTTAACTTGTCAAAACGTTACTTTTAAAAAACCTACTTTAACTTGTCAAAACGTAACTTTAACTTGTCAAACCGTAAGTTTAACTTGTTAAAAACATATATTCACTAGTAAAAAACGTACTTTAACTTGTCAAAAATGTGGTTTAACTTGAAACAAATGTACTTCAACTTGTAAAAAACGTACTTAAACTTGTAAAAAACCTACTTTAACTTGTCAAAACGTACCTTTAATTTGTCAAAACGTAAGTTTAACTTTTTAAAAACGTAATTTAACTTGTCAAAACGTAACTTTGACTTGTAAAAAACGTACTTTAACTTTTCAAAAATGTGGTTTAACTTGTAACAAATGTACTTTAACTTATAACGAATGTACTTTAACTTGTTAAAATGTATCAATACTTGTAAAAAACGTACTTTAACTTGTAAAAAACGTACTTTAACTTGTAAAAAACGTACTTTAACTTGACAAAACGTAACTTTAACTTGTAAAAAACCTACTTTAACTTGTCATAACGTAACTTTAACTTGTCAAATCATAAGTTTAAATTGTTAAAAACATACATTCACTTGTAAAAAACGTACTTTAACTTGTCAAAAATGTGGTTTAACTTGTAACAAATGTACTTTAACTTGTAAAAACGTACTTCAACTAGTAAAAACGTACTTTAACTTGTCAAAACATAACTTTAACTTGTAAAAAACCTACTTTAACTTGTCAATACGTAACTTTAACTTGTCAAAATGTAAGTTTAAATTGTTAAAAACATACATTCACTTGTAAAAAACGTACTTTAACTTGTCAAATATGTGGTTTAACTTGTAACAAATGTACTTAAACTTGTAAAAACGTATTTTAACTTGTCAAAACGTAACTTTAACTTTTGAAAAACCTACTTTAACTTGTCAAAACGTAATTTTAACTTGTCAAAACGTAAGTACAACTTGTAAAAAACATATATTCACTAGTAAAAAACGTACAATAACTTGTCAAAAATGTGGTTTAACTTGTAACAAATGTACTTTAATTTGTAAAAACGTACTTCAACTTGTAAAAAACTTACTTTAACTAGTAAAAAACCTACTTTAACTTGTCAAAACGTAACTTTAACTTGTAAAAAACCTACTTTAACTTGTCAAAACGTAACTTTAACTTGTAAAAAACCTACTTTAACTTGTCAAAACGTAACTTTAACTTGTCAAAACGTAAGTTTAAATTGTTAAAAACATATATTCACTTGTAAAAAACGTACTTTAACTTGTCAAATATGTGGTTTAACTTATAACAAATGTACTTTAACTTGTAAAAACGTACTTCAACTAGTAAAAACGTACTTTAACTTGTCAAAACGTAACTTTAACTTTTAAAAAACCTACTTTAACTTGTCAAAATGTAACTTTAACTTGTCAAAACGTAAGTTTAACTTGTTAAAAACATATATTCACTAGTAAAAAACGTACTTTAACTTGTCAAAAATGTGGTTTAACTTGTAACAAATGCACTTTAACTTGTAAAAACGTACTTCAACTTGTAAAAAACGTACTTTAACTTGTAAAAAACCTATTTTAACTTGTCAAAACGTAACTTTAATTTGTCAAAACGTAAGTTTAACTTGTTAAAAACGTAATTTAACTTTGCCAAAACGTAACTTTTACTTGTAAAAAACGTACTTTAACTTGTCAAAATGTTATTTTAATATGTCAAAAAGTAACTTTAAGTTGTTAAAACGTAACTTTAACTTGTAAAAAACGTACTTCAACTTGTAAAAAACGTACTTCAACTTCTAAAACACTTGCTTTAACTTGTAAAAAACGTACTTCAACTTGTAAAAATCATTCTGTAACTTGTAAAAAATGTATTTTAAAGTTTCAAAATGTAACTTTAACTTGTCAAAACGTAACTTTAACTTGTTAAAAAAGTACTTTAACTTGTAAAAAATGTAATTTAACTTGTAAAAAATGTACTTTAACTTGTCAAAACGTAACTTTAACTTGTAAAAAACCTACTTTAACTTGTCAAAACGTAAGTTTAACTTGTTAAAAACGTACTTTAACTTGTAAAAAACGTACTTTAACTTGTCAAAACGTAACTTTAACTTGTAAAAAACCTACATTAACTTGTCAAAACGTAACTTTAACTTGAAAAAACGTAAGTTTAACTTGTTAAAAACATACATTAACTTGTAAAAAACGTACTTTAACTTGTCAAAAATGTTGTTTAACTTGTAACAAATGTACTTTAACTTGTAAAAACGTACTTCAGCTTGTAAAAAACGTACTTTTACTTGTAAATAACCTACTTTACCTTGTCAAAACGTAACTTTAAGTTGTCAAAACGTAACTTCAACTTGTAAAAAATGTACTTTAACTTGTAAAATTGTACTTCAACTTGTAAACAACGTACTTTAACATGTAAAAAACGTACTTTAACTTGTAAAAAACGTACTTTAACTTATCAAAACGTAACTTTAACTTGTAAAAAACCTACTTTAACTTGTCAAAACGTAACTTTAACTTGTCAAAATGTAAGTTTAAATTGTTAAAAACATACATTCACTTGTAAAAAACGTACTTTAACTTGTCAACTATGTGGTTTAACTTGTAACAAATGTACTTAAACTTGTAAAAACGTATTTTAACTTGTCAAAACGTAACTTTAACTTGTAAAAAACCTACTTTAACTTGTCAAAACGTAATTTTAACTTATCAAAACGTAAGTTTAACTTGTTAAAAACACATATTAACTAGTACAAAACGTACTTTAACTTGTCAAAAATGTGGGTTAACTTGTAACAAATGTACTTTAACTTGTAAAAAACGTACTTTAACTTGTTAAAAACGTACTGTAACTTGTAAAAAACGTACTTTAACTTGTCAAAACGTAACTTTAACTTGTAAAAAACCTACATTAACTTGTCAAAACGTAACTTTAACTTGTCAAAACGTAAGTTTAACTTGTTAAAAACATACATTAACTTGTAAAAAACGTACTTTAACTTGTCAAAAATGTTGTTTAACTTGTAACAAATGTACTTTAACTTGTAAAAACGTACTTCAGCTTGTAAAAAACGTACTTTTACTTGTAAATAACCTACTTTACCTTGTCAAAACGTAACTTTAACTTGTCAAAACGTAACTTCAACTTGTAAAAAATGTACTTTAACTTGTAAAAACGTACTTCAACTTGTAAACAACGTACTTTAACTTGTAAAAAACGTACTTTAACTTGTAAAAAACGTACTTTAACTTATCAAAACGTAACTTTAACTTGTAAAAAACCTACTTTAACTTGTCAATACGTAACTTTAACTTGTCAAAATGTAATTTTAAATTGTTAAAAACATACATTCACTTGTAAAAAACGTACTTTAACTTGTCAAATATGTGGTTTAACTTGTAACAAATGTACTTAAACTTGTAAAAACGTATTTTAACTTGTCAAAACGTAACTTTAACTTTTGAAAAACCTACTTTAACTTGTCAAAACGTAACTTTAACTTGTCAAAACGTAAGTATAACTTGTAAAAAACATATATTCACTAGTAAAAAACGTACAATAACTTGTCAAAAATGTGGTTTAACTTGTAACAAATGTACTTTAATTTGTAAAAACGTACTTCAACTTGTAAAAAACTTACTTTAACTTGTAAAAAACCTACTTTAACTTGTCAAAACGTAACTTTAACTTGTAAAAAACCTACTTTAACTTGTCAAAATGTAACTTTAACTTGTAAAAAACCTACTTTAACTTGTCAAAACGTAACTTTAACTTGTCAAAACGTAAGTTTAAATTGTTAAAAACATATATTCACTTGTAAAAAACGTACTTTAACTTGTCAAATATGTGGTTTAACTTGTAACAAATGTACTTTAACTTGTAAAAACGTACTTCAACTAGTAAAAACGTACTTTAACTTGTCAAAACGTAACTTTAACTTTTAAAAAACCTACTTTAACTTGTCAAAATGTAACTTTAACTTGTCAAAACGTAAGTTTAACTTGTTAAAAACATATATTCACTAGTAAAAAACGTACTTTAACTTGTCAAAAATGTGGTTTAACTTGTAACAAATGCACTTTAACTTGTAAAAACGTAGTTCAACTTGTAAAAAACGTAATTTAACTTGTAAAAAACCTATTATAACTTGTCAAAACGTAACTTTAATTTGTCAAAACGTAAGTTTAACTTGTTAAAAACGTAATTTAACTTTGTCAAAACGTAACTTTTACATGTAAAAAACGTACTTTAACTTGTCAAAATGTTATTTTAATGTGTCAAAAAGTAACTTTAAGTTGTTAAAACGTAACTTTAACTTGTAAAAAACGTACTTCAACTTGTAAAAAACGTACTTCAACTTGTAAAACACTTGCTTTAACTTGTAAAAAATGTACTTCAACTAGTAAAAATCATTTTGTAACTTGTAAAAAATGTATTTTAAAGTTTCAAAATGTAACTTTAACTTGTCAAAACGTAACTTTAACTTGTTAAAAAAGTACTTTAACTTGTAAAAAATGTAATTTAACTTGTAAAAAATGTACTTTAACTTGTCAAAACGTAACTTTAACTTGTAAAAAACCTACTTTAACTTGTCACAACGTAAGTTTAACTTGTTAAAAACGTACTGTAACTTGTAAAAAACGTACTTTAACTTGTCAAAACGTAACTTTAACTTGTAAAAAACCTACTTTAACTTGTCAAAACGTAACTTTAACTTGTCAAAACGTAAGGTAAACTTGTTAAAAACATATATTCACTAGTAAAAAACGTACATTAACTTGTCAAAAATGTGGTTTAACTTGTAACAAATGTACTTTAACTTGTAAAAACGTACTTCAACTTGTCAAAACGTAACTTTAACTTTTGAAAAACCTACTTTAACTTGTCAAAACGTAACTTTAACTTGTCAAAACGTAAGTATAACTTGTAAAAAACATATATTCACTAGTAAAAAACGTACATTAACTTGTCAAAATTGGTGTTTAACTTGTAACAAATGTACTTTAATTTGTAAAAACGTACTTCAACTTGTAAAAAACTTACTTTAACTAGTAAAAAACCTACTTTAACTTGTCAAAACGTAACTTTAACTTGTAAAAAACCTACTTTAACTTGTCAAAACGTAACTTTAACTTGTCAAAACGTAAGTTTAAATTGTTAAAAACATATATTCACTTGTAAAAAACGTACTTGAACTTGTCAAATATGTGGTTTAACTTGTAACAAATGTACTTTAACTTTTAAAAACGTACTTCAACTAGTAAAAACGTACTTTAACTTGTCAAAACGTAACTTTAACTTTTAAAAAACCTACTTTAACTTGTCAAAATGTAACTTTAACTTGTCAAAACGTAAGTTTAACTTGTTAAAAACATATATTCACTAGTAAAAAACGTACTTTAACTTGTCAAAAATATGGTTTAACTTGTAACAAATGCACTTTAACTTGTAAAAACGTAGTTCAACTTGTAAAAAACGTACTTTAACTTATTAAAAACCTATTTTAACTTGTTAAAACGTAACTTTAATTTGTCAAAACGTAAGTTTAACTTGTTAAAAACGTAATTTAACTTTGTCAAAACGTAAGTTTTACTTGTAAAAAACGTACTTTAACTTGTCAAAATGTTATTTTAATGTGTCAAAAAGTAACTTTAAGTTGTTAAAACGTAACTTTAACTTGTAAAAAACGTACTTCAACTTGTAAAAAACGTACTTCAACTTGTAAAACACTTGCTTTAACTTGTAAAAAACGAACTTCAACTTGTAAAAATCATTTTGTAACTTGTAAAAAATGTATTTTAAAGTTTATAAATGTAACTTTAACTTGTTAAAACGTAACTTTAACTTGTTAAAAAAGTACTTTAACTTGTAAAAAATGTAATTTAACTTGTAAAAAATGTACTTTAAATTGTCAAAACGTAACTGTAACTTGTAAAAAACCTACTTTAACTTGTCACAACGTAAGTTTAACTTGTTAAAAACGTACTGTAACTTGTGAAAAATGTACTTTAACTTGTCAAAACGTAACTTTAACTTATAAAAAACCTACATTAACTTGTCAAAACGTAACTTTAACTTGTCAAAACGTAAGTTTAACTTGTTAAAAACATACATTAACTTGTAAAAAACGTATTTTAACTTGTCAAAAATGTTGTTTAACTTGTAACAAATGTACTTTAACTTGTAAAAACGTACTTCAGCTTGTAAAAAACGTACTTTTACTTGTAAATAACCTACTTTACCTTGTCAAAACGTAACTTTAACTTGTCAAAACGTAACGTCAACTTGTAAAAAATGTACTTTAACTTGGGAAAACGTACTTCAACTTGTAAACAACGTACTTTAACTTCTAAAAAACATATATTAACTTGTAAAAAACGTACTTTAACTTATCAAAACGTAACTTTAACTTGTAAAAAACCTACTTTAATTTGTCAAAACGTAACTTTAACTTGTCAAAACGTAAGTTTAAATTGTTAAAAACATACATTCACTTGTAAAAAACGTACTTTAACTTGTCAAATATGTGGTTTAACTTGTAACAAATGTACTTAAACTTGTAAAAACGTACTTTAACTTGTCAAAACGTAACTTTAACTTTTGAAAAACCTACTTTAACTTGTCAAAACGTAACTTTAACTTGTCAAAACGTAAGTATAACTTGTTAAAAACATATATTCACTAGTAAAAAACGTACATAAACTTTTCAAAAATGTGCTTTAACTTGTAACATATGTACTTTAACTTGTAAAAACGTACTTCAACTTGTAAAAAACGTACTTTAACTAGTAAAAAACCTACTTTAACTTGTCAAAACGTAACTTTAACTTGTAAAAAACCTACTTTAACTTGTCAAAACGTAAGTATAACTTGTTTAAAACATATATTCATTAGTAAAAAAACGTACATTAACTTGTCTAAAATGTGGTTTAACTTGTAACAAATGTACTTTAACTTGAAAAACGTACTTCAACTTGTAAAAAACGTACTTTAACTAGTAAAAACCCTACTTTAACTTGTCAAAACGTAACTTTAACTTGTAAAAAACCTACTTTAACTTGTCAAAACGTAACTTTAACTTGTAAAAAACCTACTTTAACTTGTCAAAACGTAACTTTAACTTGTCAAAACGTAAGTTTAAATTGTTAAAAACATATATTCATTTGTAAAAAACGTACTTGAACCTGTCAAATATGTGGTTTAACTTGTAACAAATGTACTTTAACTTGTAATAACGTACTTCAATTAGTAAAAACGTACTTTAACTTGTCAAAACGTAACTTTAACTTTTTAAAAACCTACTTTAACTTGTCAAAATGTAACTTTAACTTGTCAAAACGTAAGTTTAACTTATTAAAAACATATATTCACTAGTAAAAAACGTACTTTAACTTGTCAAAAAGGTGGTTTAACTTGTAACAAATGCACTTTAACTTGTAAAAACGTAGTTCAACTTGTAAAAAACGTACTTTAACTTGTAAAAAACCTACTATAACTTGTCAAAACGTAACTTTAATTTGTCAAAACGTAAGTTTAACTTGTTAAAAACGTAATTTAACTTTGTCAAAACGTAACTTTTACTTGTAAAAAACGTACTTTAACATGTCAAAATGTTATTTTAATGTGTCAAAAAGTAACTTTAAGTTGTTAAAACGTAACTTTAACTTGTAAAAAACGTACTTCAACTTGTAAAAAACGTACTTCAACTTGTAAAACACTTGCTTTAACTTGTAAAAAATGTACTTCAACTTGTAAAAATCATTCTGTAACTTGTAAAATATGTATTTTAAAGTTTCAAAATGTAACTTTAACTTGTCAAAACGTAACTTTAACTTGTTAAAAAAGCACTTTAACTTGTAAAAAATCTAATTTAACTTGTAAAAAATGTACTTTAACTTGTCAAAACGTAACTTTAACTTGTAAAAAACTTACTTTAACTTGTCACAACGTAAGTTTAACTTGTTAAAAACGTACTGTAACTTGTAAAAAACGTACTTTAACTTGTCAAAACGTAACTTTAACTTGTAAAAAACCTACTTTAAGTTGTCAAAACGTAACTTTAACTTGTCAAAACGTAAGTATAACTTGTTAAAAACATATAGTCACTAGTAAAAAACGTACATTAACTTGTCAAAAATATGGTTTAACTTGTAACAAATGTACTTTAACTTGTAAAAACGTACTTCAACTTGTAAAAAACGTACTTTAACTAGTAAAAAACCTACTTTAACTTGTCAAAACGTAACTTTAACTTGTAAAAAACCTACTTTAACTTGTCAAAACGTAACTTTAACTTGTAAAAAACCTACTTTAACTTGTAAAAACGTAACTTTAACTTGTCAAAATGTAAGTTTAACTTGTTAAAAACATACATTCACTTGTAAAAAACGTACTTTAACTTGTCAAATATGTGGTTTAACTTGTAACAAATGTACTTAAACTTGTAAAAACGTACTTTAACTTGTCAAAACGTAACTTTAACTTTTGAAAAACCTACTTTAACTTGTCAAAACGTAACTTTAACTTGTCAAAACGTAAGTATAACTTGTAGAAAACATATAATCACTTGTAAAAAACGGACATTAACTTGTCAAAAATGTGGTTTAACTTGTAACAAATGTACTTTAATTTGTAAAAACTTACTTCAACTTGTAAAAAACTTACTTTAACTAGTAAAAAACTTACTTTAACTTGTCAAAACGTAACTTTAACTTGTAAAAAACCTACTTTAACTTGTCAAAACGTAAGTTTAACTTGTAAAAAACCTACTTTAACTTGTCAAAACGTAACTTTAACTTGTCAAAACGTAAGTTTAAATTGTTAAAAACATATATTCATTTGTAAAAAACGTACTTGAACTTGTCAAATATGTGGTTTAACTTGTAACAAATGTACTTTAACTTGTAAAAACGTACTTCAACTAGTAAAAACGTACTTTAACTTGTCAAAACGTAACTTTAACTTTTAAAATACCTACTTTAACTTGTCAAAATTTAACTTTAATTTGTCAAAACGTAAGTTTAACTTATTAAAAACATATATTCACTAGTAAAAAACGTACTTTAACTTGTCAAAAAGGTGGTTTAACTTGTAACAAATGCACTTTAACTTGTAAAAACGTAGTTCAACGTGTAAAAAACGTACTTTAACTTGTAAAAAACCTACTATAACTTGTCAAAACGTAACTTTAATTTGTCAAAACGTAAGTTTAACTTGTTAAAAACGTAATTTAACTTTGTCAAAACGTAACTTTTACTTGTAAAAAACGTACTTTAACATGTCAAAATGTTATTTTAATGTGTCAAAAAGTAACTTTAAGTTGTTAAAACGTAACTTTAACTTGTAAAAAACGTACTTCAACTTGTAAAAAATGTACTTCAACTTGTAAAACACTTGCTTTAACTTGTAAAAAATGTACTTCAACTTGTAAAAATCATTCTGTAACTTGTAAAATATGTATTTTAAAGTTTCAAAATGTAACTTTAACTTGTCAAAACGTAACTTTAACTTGTTAAAAAAGCACTTTAACTTGTAAAAAATCTAATTTAACTTGTAAAAAATGTACTTTAACTTGTCAAAACGTAACTTTAACTTGTAAAAAACTTACTTTAACTTGTCACAACGTAAGTTTAACTTGTTAAAAACGTACTGTAACTTGTAAAAAACGTACTTTAACTTGTCAAAACGTAACTTTAACTTGTAAAAAACCTACTTTAAGTTGTCAAAACGTAACTTTAACTTGTCAAAACGTAAGTATAACTTGTTAAAAACATATAGTCACTAGTAAAAAACGTACTTTAACTTGTCAAAAATATGGTTTAACTTGTAACAAATGTACTTTAACTTGTAAAAACGTACTTCAACTTGTAAAAAACGTACTTTAACTAGTAAAAAACCTACTTTAACTTGTCAAAACGTAACTTTAACTTGTAAAAAACCTACTTTAACTTGTCAAAACGTAACTTTAACTTGTAAAAAACCTACTTTAACTTGTAAAAACGTAACTTTAACTTGTCAAAATGTAAGTTTAAATTGTTAAAAACATACATTCACTTGTAAAAAACGTACTTTAACTTGTCAAATATGTGGTTTAACTTGTAACAAATGTACTTAAACTTGTAAAAACGTACTTTAACTTGTCAAAACGTAACTTTAACTTTTGAAAAACCTACTTTAACTTGTCAAAACGTAACTTTAACTTGTCAAAACGTAAGTATAACTTGTAGAAAACATATATTCACTTGTAAAAAACGGACATTAACTTGTCAAAAATGTGGTTTAACTTGTAACAAATGTACTTTAATTTGTAAAAACTTACTTCAACTTGTAAAAAACTTACTTTAACTAGTAAAAAACTTACTTTAACTTGTCAAAACGTAACTTTAACTTGTAAAAAACCTACTTTAACTTGTCAAAACGTAACTTTAACTTGTAAAAAACCTACTTTAACTTGTCAAAACGTAACTTTAACTTGTCAAAACGTAAGTTTAAATTGTTAAAAACATATATTCATTTGTAAAAAACGTACTTGAACTTGTCAAATATGTGGTTTAACTTGTAACAAATGTACTTTAACTTGTAAAAACGTACTTCAACTAGTAAAAACGTACTTTAACTTGTCAAAACGTAACTTTAACTTTTAAAATACCTACTTTAACTTGTCAAAATTTAACTTTAATTTGTCAAAACGTAAGTTTAACTTATTAAAAACATATATTCACTAGTAAAAAACGTACTTTAACTTGTCAAAAAGGTGGTTTAACTTGTAACAAATGCACTTTAACTTGTAAAAACGTAGTTCAACGTGTAAAAAACGTACTTTAACTTGTAAAAAACCTACTATAACTTGTCAAAACGTAACTTTAATTTGTCAAAACGTAAGTTTAACTTGTTAAAAACGTAATTTAACTTTGTCAAAACGTAACTTTTACTTGTAAAAAACGTACTTTAACTTGTCAAAATGTTATTTTAATGTGTCAAAAAGTAACTTTAAGTTTTTAAAACGTAACTTTAACTTGTAAAAAACGTACTTCAACTTGTAAAAAATGTACTTCAACTTGTAAAACACTTGCTTTAACTTGTAAAAAACGTACTTCAACTTGTAAAAATCATTCTGTAACTTGTAAAAAATGTATTTTAAAGTTTCAAAATGTAACTTTAACTTGTCAAAACGTAACTTTAACTTGTTAAAAAAGTACTTTAACTTGTAAAAAATGTAATTTAACTTGTAAAAAATGTACTTTAAATTGTCAAAACGTAACTGTAACTTGTAAAAAACCTACTTTAACTTGTCACAACGTAAGTTTAACTTGTTAAAAACGTACTGTAACTTGTGAAAAACGTACTTTAACTTGTCAAAACGTAACTTTAACTTATAAAAAACCTACATTAACTTGTCAAAACGTAACTTTAACTTGTCAAAACATAAGTTTAACTTGTTAAAAACATACATTACTTTGTAAAAAACGTATTTTAACTTGTCAAAAATGTTGTTTAACTTGTAAAAAATGTATTTTAACTTGTAAAAACGTACTTCAGCTTGTAAAAAACGTACTTTTACTTGTAAATAACCTACTTTACCTTGTCAAAACGTAACTTTAACTTGTCAAAACGTAACTTCAACTTGTAAAAAATGTACTTTAACTTGGGAAAACGTACTTCAACTTGTAAACAACACACTTTAACTTGTAAAAAACATATTTTAACTTGTAAAAAACGTACTTTAACTTATCAAAACGTAACTTTAACTTGTAAAAAACCTACTTTAACTTGTCAAAACGTACTTTAACTTGTCAAAACGTAACTTTAACTTTTGAAAAACCTACTTTATTTTGTCAAAACGTAACTTTAACTTGTCAAAACGTAAGTATAACTTGTTAAAAACATATATTCACTAGTAAAAAACGTACATTAACTTGTCAAAAATGTGGTTTAACTTGTAACAAATGTACTTTAACTTTTAAAAACGTACTTCAACTTGTAAAAAACGTACTTTAACTAGTAAAAAACCTACTTTAACTTGTAAAAACGTAACTTTAACTTGTAAAAAACCTACTTTAACTTGTCAAAACGTAACTTTAACTCGTAAAAAACCTACTTTAACTTGTCAAAACGTAACTTTAACTTGTCAAAACGTAAGTTTAAATTGTTAAAAAACATATATTCACTTGTAAAAAACGTACTTGAACTTGTCAAATATGTGGTTTAACTTGTAACAGATGTACTTTAACTTGTAAAAACGTACTTCAACTAGTAAAAACGTACTTTAACTTGTCAAAACGTAACTTTAACTTGTTAAAAAAGTACTTTAACTTGTTAAAACGTAACTTTAAGTTGTAAAAAACCTACTTTAACTTGTCACAACGTAAGTTTAACTTGTTAAAAACGTATTGTAACTTGTAAAAAACGTACTTTAACTTGTCAAAACGTAACTTTAACTTGTAAAAAACCTACATTAACTTGTCAAAACGTAACTTTAACTTGTCAAAACGTAATTTTAACTTGTTAAAAACATATATTAACTTGTAAAAAACGTACTTTAACTTGTCAAAAATGTTGTTTAACTTGTAACAAATGTACTTTAACTTGTAAAAACGTACTTCAGCTTTTAAAAAACGTACTTTTACTTGTAAATAACCTACTTTACCGTGTCAAAACGTAACTTTAACTTGTTAAAACGTAACTTCAACTTGTAAAAAATGTACTTTAACTTGTAAAAACGTACTTCAACTTGTAAACAACATACTTTAACTTGTAAAAAAAGTACTTTAACTTGTAAAAAACGTACTTTAACTTATCAAAACGTAACTTTAACTTGTAAAAAACCTACTTTAACTTGTCAAAACGTAACTTTAACTTGTCAAAACGTAAGTTTAAATTGTTAAAAACATACATTCACTTGTAAAAAACGTACTTTAACTTGTCATATATGTGGTTTAACATGTAACAAATGTACTTAAACTTGTAAAAACGTACTTTAACTTGTCAAAACGTAACTTTAACTTTTGAAAAACCTACTTTAACTTGTCAAAACGTAACTTTAACTTGTCAAAATTTAAGTATAACTTGTTAAAAACATATATTCACTAGTAAAAAACGTACATTAACTTGTCAAAAATGTGGTTTAACTTGTAACAAATGTACTTTAACTTGTAAAAACGTACTTCAAGTTGTAAAAAATGTACTTTAACTTGTTAAAAACGTACTTTAACTTGTAAAAAACGTACTTTAACTTGTCAAAACGTAACTTTAACTTGTAAAAAACCTACTTTAACTAGTCAAAACGTAACTTTAACTTGTCAAAACGTAAGTTTAAATTGTTAAAAACATATATTAACTTGTAAAAAACGTATTTGAACTTGTCAAATATGTGGTTTAACTTGTAGCAAATGTACTTTAACTTGTAAAAACGTACTTCAACTTGTAAAAACGTACTTTAACTTGTCAAAACGTAACTTTAACTTTTAAAAAACCTACTTTAACTTGTCAAAATGTAACTTTAACTTGTCAAAACATAAGTTTAACTTGTTAAAAACATATATTCACTAGTAAAAAACGTACTTTAACTTGTCAAAAATGTGGTTTAACTTGTAACAAATGCACTTTAACTTGTAAAAACGTACTTCAACTTGTAAAAAACGTACTTTAACTTGTAAAAAACCTACTATAACTTGTCAAAACGTAACTTTAATTTGTCAAAACGTAAGTTTAACTTGTTAAAAACGTAATTTAACTTTGTCAAAACGTAACTTTTACTTGTAAAAAACGTACTTTAACTTGTCAAAATGTTATTTTAATGTGTCAAAAAGTAACTTTAAGTTGTTAAAACGTAACTTTAACTTGTAAAAAACGTACTTCAACTTGTAAAAAACATACTTCAACTTGTAAAACACTTGCTTTAACTTGTAAAAAACGTACTTCAACTTGTAAAAATCATTTTGTAACTTGTAAAAAATGAATTTTAAAGTTTCAAAATGTAACTTTAACTTGTCAAAATGTAACTTTAACTTGTTAAAAAAGTACTTTAACTTGTAAAAAATGTAATTTAACTTGTAAAAAATGTACTTTAACTTGTCAAAACGTAACTTTAACTTGTAAAAAACCTACTTTAATTTGTCACAACGTAAGTTTAACTTGTTAAAAACGTACTGTAATTTGTAAAAAACGTACTTTAACTTGTCAAAACGTAACTTTAACTTGTAAAAAACCTACTTTAACTTGTCAAAACGTAACTTTAACTTGTCAAAACGTAAGTTTAAATTGTTAAAAACATATATTCACTTGTAAAAAACGTACATGAACATGTCAAATATGTGGTTTAACTTGTAACAAATGTACTTTAACTTGTAAAAACGTACTTCAACTAGTAAAAACGTAATTTAACTTGTCAAAACGTAACTTTAACTTTTAAAAAACCTACTTTAACTTGTCAAAACGTAACTTTAACTTGTCAAAACGTAAGTATAACTTGTTAAAAACATATATTCACTAGTAAAAAACGTACATTAACTTGTCAAAAATGTGGTTTAACTTGTAGCAAATGTACTTTAACTTGTAAAAACGTACTTCAAGTTGTAAAAAATGTACTTTAACTTGTAAAAAACGTACTTTAACTTGTAAAAAACGTACTTTAACTTGTCAAAACGTAACTTTAACTTGTAAAAAACCTACTTTAACTAGTCAAAACGTAACTTTAATTGTCAAAACGTAAGTTTAAATTGTTAAAAACATATATTAACTTGTAAAAAACGTATTTGAACTTGTCAAATATGTGGTTTAACTTGTAGCAAATGTACTTTAACTTGTAAAAACGTACTTCAACTTGTAAAAACGTACTTTAACTTGTCAAAACGTAACTTTAACTTTTAAAAAACCTACTTTAACTTGTCAAAATGTAACTTTAACTTGTCAAAACATAAGTTTAACTTGTTAAAAACATATATTCACTAGTAAAAAACGTACTTTAACTTGTCAAAAATGTGGTTTAACTTGTAACAAATGCACTTTAACTTGTAAAAACGTAGTTCAACTTGTAAAAAACGTACTTTAACTTGTAAAAAACCTACTATAACTTGTCAAAACGTAACTTTAATTTGTCAAAACGTAAGTTTAACTTGTTAAAAACGTAATTTAACTTTGTCAAAACGTAACTTTTACTTGTAAAAAACGTACTTTAACTTGTCAAAATGTTATTTTAATGTGTCAAAAAGTAACTTTAAGTTGTTAAAACGTAACTTTAACTTGTAAAAAACGTACTTCAACTTGTAAAAAACGTACTTCAACTTATAAAACACTTGCTTTAACTTGTAAAAAACGTATTTCAACTTGTAAAAATCATTTTGTAACTTGTAAAAATTGAATTTTAAAGTTTCAAAATGTAACTTTAACTTGTCAAAATGTAACTTTAACTTGTTAAAAAAGTACTTTAACTTGTAAAAAATGTAATTTAACTTGTAAAAAATGTACTTTAACTTGTCAAAACGTAACTTTAACTTGTAAAAAACCTACTTTAACTTGTCACAACGTAAGTTTAACTTGTTAAAAACGTACTGTAATTTGTAAAAAACGTACTTTAACTTGTCAAAACGTAACTTTAACTTGTAAAAAACCTACTTTAACTTGTCAAAACGTAACTTTAACTTGTCAAAACGTAAGTTTAAATTGTTAAAAACATATATTCACTTGTAAAAAACGTACTTGAACATGTCAAATATGTGGTTTAACTTGTAACAAATGTACTTTAACTTGTAAAAACGTACTTCAACTAGTAAAAACGTAATTTAACTTGTCAAAACGTAACTTTAACTTTTAAAAAACCTACTTTAACTTGTCAAAACGTAACTTTAACTTGTCAAAACGTAAGTATAACTTGTTAAAAACATATATTCACTAGTAAAAAACGTACATTAACTTGTCAAAAATGTGGTTTAACTTGTAACAAATGTACTTTAACTTGTAAAAACGTACTTCAAGTTGTAAAAAATGTACTTTAACTTGTAAAAAACGTACTTTAACTTGTAAAAAACGTACTTTAACTTGTCAAAACGTAACTTTAACTTGTAAAAAACCTACTTTAACTCGTCAAAACGTAACTTTAATTGTCAAAACGTAAGTTTAAATTGTTAAAAACATATATTAACTTGTAAAAAACGTATTTGAACTTGTCAAATATGTGGTTTAACTTGTAGCAAATGTACTTTAACTTGTAAAAACGTACTTCAACTTGTAAAAACGTACTTTAACTTGTCAAAACGTAACTTTAACTTTTAAAAAACCTACTTTAACTTGTCAAAATGTAACTTTAACTTGTCAAAACATAAGTTTAACTTGTTAAAAACATATATTCACTAGTAAAAAACGTACTTTAACTTGTCAAAAATGTGGTTTAACTTGTAAGAAATGCACTTTAACTTGTAAAAAATGTACTTTAACTTGTCAAAACGTAACTTTAACTTGTAAAAAACCTACTTTAACTTGTCACAACGTAAGTTTAACTTGTTAAAAACGTACTGTAACTTGTAAAAAACGTACTTTAACTTGTCAAAACGTAAATTTAACTTGTAAAAAACCTACTTTAACTTGTCAAAACGTAACTTTAACTTGTCAAAACGTAAGTATAACTTGTTAAAAACATATATTCACTAGTAAAAAACGTACATTAACTTGTCAAAAATGTGGTTTAACTTGTAACAAATGTACTTTAACTTGTAAAACCGTACTTCAACTTGTAAAAAACGTAATTTAACTAGTAAAAAACCTACTTTAACTTGTCAAAACGTAACTTTAACTTGTAAAAAACCTACTTTAACTTGTCACAACGTAAGTTTAACTTTTTAAAAACGTACTGTAACTTGTAAAAAATGTACTTTAACTTGTCAAAACGTAACTTTAACTTGTAAAAAACCTACTTTAACTTGTCAAAACGTAACTTTAACTTGTCAAAACGTAAGTATAACTTGTTAAAAACATATATTCACTTGTAAAAAACGTACTTGAACTTGTCAAATATGTGGTTTAACTTGTAACAAATGTACTTTAACTTGTAAAAACGTACTTCAACTAGTTAAAACGTACTTTAACTTGTCAAAACGTAACTTTAACTTCTTAAAAAAGTACTTTAACTTGTAAAAAATGTAATTTAACTTGTAAAAAATGTACTTTAACTTGTCAAAACGTAACTTTAACTTGTAAAAAACCTACTTTAACTTGTCACAACGTAAGTTTAACTTGTTAAAAACGTACTGTAACTTGTAAAAAACATACTTTAACTTGTCAAAACGTAACTTTAACTTGTAAAAAACCTACATTAACTTGTCAAAACGTAACTTTAACTTGTCAAAACGTAGGTTTAACTTGTTAAAAACTTACATTAACTTGTAAAAAACGTACTTTAACTTGTCAAAAATGTTGTTTAACTTGTAACAAATGTACTTTAACTTGTAAAAACGTACTTCAACTTGTAAAAAACGTACTTTTACTTGTAAATAACCTACTTTACCTTGTCAAAACGTAACTTTAACTTGTCAAAACGTAACTTCAACTTGTAAAAAATGTACTTTAACTTGTAAAAACGTACTTCAACTTGTAAACAACATACTTTAACTTGTAAAAAAAGTACTTTAACTTGTAAAAAACGTACTTTAACTTATCAAAATGTAACTTTAACTTGTAAAAAACGTACTTTAACTTGTCAAAACGTAACTTTAACTTGTCAAAACGTAATTTTAAATTGTTAAAAACATACATTCACTTGTAAAAAACGTACTTTAACTTGTCAAATATGTGGTTTAACTTGTAACAAATGTACTTAAACTTGTAAAAACGTACTTTAACTTGTCAAAACGTAACTTTAACTTTTGAAAAACCTACTTTAACTTGTCAAAACGTAACTTTAACTTGTCAAAACGTAAGTATAACTTGTTAAAAACATATATTCACTAGTAAAAAACGTACATTAACTTGTCAAAAATGTGGTTTAACTTGTAACAAAAGTACTTTAACTTGTAAAAACGTACTTCAAGTTGTAAAAAATGTACTTTAACTTGTCAAAACGTAACTTTAACTTGTAAAAAACCTACTTTAACTAGTCAAAACGTAACTTTAACTTGTCAAAACGTAAGTTTAAATTGTTAAAAACATATATTAACTTGTAAAAAACGTATTTGAACTTGTCAAATATGTGGTTTATCTTGTAACAAATGTACTTTAACTTGTAAAAACGTACTTCAAGTTGTAAAAACGTACTTGAACTTGTCAAATATGTGGTTTAACTTGTAACAAATGTACTTTAACTTGTAAAAACGTACTTCAACTAGTTAAAACGTACTTTAACTTGTCAAAACGTAACTTTAACTTGTTAAAAAAGTACTTTAACTTGTAAAAAATGTAATTTAACTTGTAAAAAATGTACTTTAACTTGTCAAAACGTAACTTTAACTTGTAAAAAACCTACTTTAACTTGTCACAACGTAAGTTTAACTTGTTAAAAACGTACTGTAACTTGTAAAAAACATACTTTAACTTGTCAAAACGTAACTTTAACTTGTAAAAAACCTACATTAACTTGTCAAAACGTAACTTTAACTTGTCAAAACGTAGGTTTAACTTGTTAAAAACATACATTAACTTGTAAAAAACGTACTTTAACTTGTCAAAAATGTTGTTTAACTTGTAACAAATGTACTTTAACTTGTAAAAACGTACTTCAACTTGTAAAAAACGTACTTTTACTTGTAAATAACCTACTTTACCTTGTCAAAACGTAACTTTAACTTGTCAAAACGTAACTTCAACTTGTAAAAAATGTACTTTAACTTGTAAAAACGTACTTCAACTTGTAAAAAACGTACTTTAACTTGTAAAACACGTACTTTAACTTGTAAAAAACGTACTTTAACTTATCAAAATGTAACTTTAACTTGTAAAAAACGTACTTTAACTTGTCAAAACGTAACTTTAACTTGTCAAAACGTAATTTTAAATTGTTAAAAACATACATTCACTTGTAAAAAACGTACTTTAACTTGTCAAATATGTGGTTTAACTTGTAACAAATGTACTTTAACTTGTAAAAACGTACTTTAACTTGTCAAAACGTAACTTTAACTTTTGAAAAACCTACTTTAACTTGTCAAAACGTAACTTTAACTTGTCAAAACGTAAGTATAACTTGTTAAAAACATATATTCACTAGTAAAAAACGTACATTAACTTGTCAAAAATGTGGTTTAACTTGTAACAAAGGTACTTTAACTTGTAAAAACGTACTTCAAGTTGTAAAAAATGTACTTTAACTTGTCAAAACGTAACTTTAACTTGTAAAAAACCTACTTTAACTTGTCAAAACGTAACTTTAACTTGTCAAAACGTAAGTTTAAATTGTTAAAAACATATATTCACTTGTAAAAAACGTATTTGAACTTGTCAAATATGTGGTTTAACTTGTAACAAATGTACTTTAACTTGTAAAAACGTACTTCAACTTGTAAAAACGTACTTTAACTTGTTAAAACGTAACTTTAACTTTTAAAAAACCTACTTTAACTTTTCAAAATGTAACTTTAACTTGTCAAAACATAAGTTTAACTTGTTAAAAACATATATTCACTAGTAAAAAACGTACTTTAACTTGTCAAAAATGTGGTTTAACTTGTAACAAATGCACTTTAACTTGTAAAAACGTACTTCAACTTGTAAAAAACGTACTTTAACTAGTAAAAAACCTACTTTAACTTGTCAAAACGTAACTTTAATTTGTCAAAACGTAAGTTTAACTTGTTAAAAACGTAATTTAACTTTGTCAAAACGTAACTTTTACTTGTAAAAAACGTACTTTAACTTGTCAAAATGTTATTTTAATGTGTCAAAAAGTAACTTTAAGTTGTTAAAACGTAACTTTAACTTGTAAAAAACGTACTTCAACTTGTAAAAAACGTACTTCAACTTGTTAAACACTTGCTTTAACTTGTAAAAAACGTACTTCAACTTGTAAAAATCATTTTGTAACTTGTAAAAAATGTATTTTAAAGTTTCAAAATGTAACTTTAACTTGTCAAAATGTAACTTTAACTTGTTAAAAAAGTACTTTAACTTGTAAAAAATGTAATTTAACTTGTAAAAAATGTACTTTAACTTGTCAAAACGTAACTTTAACTTGTAAAAAACCTACTTTAACTTGTCACAACGTAAGTTTAACTTGTTAAAAACGTACTTTAACTTGTCAAAACGTAACTTTAACTTGTAAAAAACCTACTTTAACTTGTCAAAACGTAACTTTAACTTGTCAAAACGTAAGTTTAAATTGTTAAAAACATATATTCACTTGTAAAAAACGTACTTGAACATGTCAAATATGTGGTTTAACTTATAACAAATGTTCTTTAACTTCTAAAAACGTGCTTCAACTAGTAAAACGTACTTTAACTTGTCAAAACATAACTTTAACTTTTAAAAAACCTACTTTAACTTGTCAAAAACGTAACTTTAACTTGTCAAAACGTAAGTATAACTTGTTAAAAAACATATATTCACTAGTAAAAAAACGTACATTAACTTGTCAAAAATGTGGTTTAACTTGTAACAAATGTACTTTAACTTGTAAAAAACGTACTTCAAGTTGTAAAAAATGTACTTTAACTTGTAAAAAACGTAATTTAACTTGTAAAAAACGTACTTTAACTTGTCAAAACGTAACTTTAACTTGTAAAAAACCTACTTTAACTAGTCAAAACGTAACTTTAACTTGTCAAAACGTAAGTTTAAATTGTTAAAAACATATATTAACTTGTAAAAAACGTATTTGAACTTGTCAAATATGTGGTTTAACTTGTAGCAAATGTACTTTAACTTGTAAAAAACGTACTTCAACTTGTAAAAACGTACTTTAACTTGTCAAAACGTAACTTTAACTTTTAAAAAACCTACTTTAACTTGTCAAAATGTAACTTTAACTTGTCAAAACGTAAGTTTAACTTGTTAAAAACATATATTCACTAGTAAAAAACGTTCTTTAACTTGTCAAAAATGTGGTTTAACTTGTAACAAATGCACTTTAACTTGTAAAAAATGTACTTTAACTTGTCAAAACGTAACTTTAACTTGTAAAAAACTTACTTTAACTTGTCACAACGTAAGTTTAACTTGTTAAAAACGTACTGTAACTTGTAAAAAACGTACTTTAACTTGTCAAAACGTATCTTTAACTTGTAAAAAACCTACTTTAACTTGTCAAAACATAACTTTACCTTGTCAAAACGTACGTATAACTTGTTAAAAACATATATTCACTAGTAAAAAACGTACATTAACTTGTCAAAAATGTGGTTTAACTTGTAACAAATGTACTTTAACTTGTAAAAACGTACTTCAACTTGTAAAAAACGAACTTTAACTAGTAAAAAACCTACTTTAACTTGTCAAAACGTAACTTTAACTTGTAAAAAACCTACTTTAACTTGTCACAACGTAAGTTTAACTTTTTAAAAACGTACTGTAACTTGTAAAAAACGTACTTTAACTTGTCAAAACATAACTTTAACTTGTAAAATACCTACTTTAACTTGTCAAAACGTAACTTTAACTTGTCAAAACGTAAGTATAACTTGTTAAAAACATATATTCACTAGTAAAAAACGTACATTAACTTGTCAAAAATGTGGTTTAACTTGTAACAAATGTACTTTAACTTGTAAAAACGTACTTCAACTTGTAACAAATGTACTTTAACTTGTAAAAACGTACTTCAACTAGTTAAAACGTACTTTAACTTGTCAAAACGTAACTTTAACTTGTTAAAAAAGTACTTTAACTTGTAAAAAATGTAATTTAACTTGTAAAAAATGTACTTTAACTTGTCAAAACGTAACTTTAACTTGTAAAAAACCTACTTTAACTTGTCACAACGTAAGTTTAACTTGTTAAAAACGTACTGTAACTTGTAAAAAACATACTTTAACTTGTCAAAACGTAACTTTAACTTGTAAAAAACCTACATTAACTTGTCAAAACGTAACTTTAACTTGTCAAAACGTAGGTTTAACTTGTTAAAAACATACATTAACTTGTAAAAAACGTACTTTAACTTGTCAAAAATGTTGTTTAACTTGTAACAAATGTACTTTAACTTGTAAAAACGTACTTCAACTTGTAAAAAACGTACTTTTACTTGTAAATAACCTACTTTACCTTGTCAAAACGTAACTTTAACTTGTCAAAACGTAACTTCAACTTGTAAAAAATGTACTTTAACTTGTAAAAACGTACTTCAACTTGTAAAAAACGTACTTTAACTTGTAAAAAAAGTACTTTAACTTGTAAAAAACGTACTTTAACTTATCAAAATGTAACTTTAACTTGTAAAAAACGTACTTTAACTTGTCAAAACGTAACTTTAACTTGTCAAAACGTAATTTTAAATTGTTAAAAACATACATTCACTTGTAAAAAACGTACTTTAACTTGTCAAATATGTGGTTTAACTTGTAACAAATGTACTTAAACTTGTAAAAACGTACTTTAACTTGTCAAAACGTAACTTTAACTTTTGAAAAACCTACTTTAACTTGTCAAAACGTAACTTTAACTTGTCAAAACGTAAGTATAACTTGTTAAAAACATATATTCACTAGTAAAAAACGTACATTAACTTGTCAAAAATGTGGTTTAACTTGTAACAAATGTACTTTAACTTGTAAAAACGTACTTCAAGTTGTAAAAAATGTACTTTAACTTGTAAAAACGTAACTTTAACTTGTAAAAAACCTACTTTAACTAGTCAAAACGTAACTTTAACTTGTCAAAACGTAAGTTTAAATTGTTAAAAACATATATTAACTTGTAAAAAACGTATTTGAACTTGTCAAATATGTGGTTTAACTTGTAACAAATGTACTTTAACTTGTAAAAACGTACTTCAACTTGTAAAAACGTACTTTAACTTGTTAAAACGTAACTTTAACTTTTAAAAAACCTACTTTAACTTTTCAAAACGTAACTTTAACTTGTCAAAACGTAAGTTTAACTTGTTAAAAACATATATTCACTAGTAAAAAACGTACTTTAACTTGTCAAAAATGTGGTTTAACTTGTAACAAATGCACTTTAACTTGTAAAAACGTACTTCAACTTGTAAAAAACGTACTTTAACTAGTAAAAAACCTACTTTAACTTGTCAAAACGTAACTTTAATTTGTCAAAACGTAAGTTTAACTTGTTAAAAACGTAATTTAACTTTGTCAAAACGTAACTTTTACTTGTAAAAAACGTACTTTAACTTGTCAAAATGTTATTTTAATGTGTCAAAAAGTAACTTTAAGTTGTTAAAACGTAACTTTAACTTGTAAAAAACGTACTTCAACTTGTAAAAAACGTACTTCAACTTGTAAAACACTTGCTTTAACTTGTAAAAAACGTACTTCAACTTGTAAAAATCATTTTGTAACTTGTAAAAAATGTATTTTAAAGTTTCAAAATGTAACTTTAACTTGTCAAAATGTAACTTTAACTTGTTAAAAAAGTACTTTAACTTGTAAAAAATGTAATTTAACTTGTAAAAAATGTACTTTAACTTGTCAAAACGTAACTTTAACTTGTAGAAAACCGACTTTAACTTGTCAAAACATAACTTTAACTTGTCAAAACGTAAGTTTAACTTGTTAAAAACATACATTAACTTGTAAAAAACTTACTTTAACTTGTCAAAAATGTGGTTTAACTTGTAACAAAAGTACTTTAACTTGTAAAAACGTACTTCAACTTGTAAAAAACGTACTTTAACTTGTAAAAAACCTACTATAACTTGTCAAAACATAACTTTAATTTGTCAAAACGTAAGTTTAACTTGTTAAAAACGTAATTTAACTTTGTCAAAACGTAACTTTTACTTGTAAAAAACGTACTTTAACTTGTCAAAATGTTATTTTAATGTGTCAAAAAGTAACTTTAAGTTGTTAAAACGTAACTTTAACTTGTAAAAAACGTACTTCAACTTGTAAAAAACGTACTTCAACTTGTTAAACACTTGCTTTAACTTGTAAAAAACGTACTTCAACTTGTAAAAATCATTTTGTAACTTGTAAAAAATGTATTTTAAAGTTTCAAAATGTAACTTTAACTTGTCAAAATGTAACTTTAACTTGTTAAAAAAGTACTTTAACTTGTAAAAAATGTAATTTAACTTGTAAAAAATGTACTTTAACTTGTCAAAACGTAACTTTAACTTGTAGAAAACCGACTTTAACTTGTCAAAACATAACTTTAACTTGTCAAAACGTAAGTTTAACTTGTTAAAAACATACATTAACTTGTAAAAAACTTACTTTAACTTGTCAAAAATGTGGTTTAACTTGTAACAAAAGTACTTTAACTTGTAAAAACGTACTTCAACTTGTAAAAAACGTACTTTAACTTGTAAAAAACCTACTATAACTTGTCAAAACGTAACTTTAATTTGTCAAAACGTAAGTTTAACTTGTTAAAAACCTAGTTTAACTTTGTCAAAACGTAACTTTTACTTGTAAAAAACGTACTTTAACTTGTCAAAATGTTATTTTAATGTGTCAAAAAGTAACTTTAAGTTGTTAAAACGTAACTTTAACTTGTAAAAAACGTACTTCAACTTGTAAAAAACGTACTTCAACTTGTTAAACACTTGCTTTAACTTGTAAAAAACGTACTTCAACTTGTAAAAATCATTTTGTAACTTGTAAAAAATGTATTTTAAAGTTTCAAAATGTAACTTTAACTTGTCAAAATGTAACTTTAACTTGTTAAAAAAGTACTTTAACTTGTAAAAAATGTAATTTAACTTGTAAAAAATGTACTTTAACTTGTCAAAACGTAACTTTAACCTGTAAAAAACCTACTCTAACTTGTCACAACGTAAGTTTAACTTGTTAAAAACGTACTTTAACTTGTCAAAACGTAACTTTAACTTGTAAAAAACCTACTTTAACTTGTCAAAACGTAACTTTAACTTGTCAAAACGTAAGTTTAAATTGTTAAAAACATATATTCACTTGTAAAAAACGTACTTGAACATGTCAAATATGTGGTTTAACTTGTAACAAATGTACTTTAACTTGTAAAAACGTACTTCAACTAGTAAAAACGTAATTTAACTTGTCAAAACGTAACTTTAACTTTTAAAAAACCTACTTTAACTTGTCAAAACGTAACTTTAACTTGTCAAAACGTAAGTATAACTTGTTAAAAACATATATTCACTAGTAAAAAACGTACATTAACTTGTCAAAAATGTGGTTTAACTTGTAGCAAATGTACTTTAACTTGTAAAAACGTACTTCAAGTTGTAAAAAATGTACTTTAACTTGTAAAAAACGTAATTTAACTTGTAAAAAACGTACTTTAACTTGTCAAAACGTAACTTTAACTTGTAAAAAACCTACTTTAACTAGTCAAAACGTAACTTTAATTGTCAAAACGTAAGTTTAAATTGTTAAAAACATATATTAACTTGTAAAAAACGTATTTGAACTTGTCAAATATGTGGTTTAACTTGTAGCAAATGTACTTTAACTTGTAAAAACGTACTTCAACTTGTAAAAACGTACTTTAACTTGTCAAAACGTAACTTTAACTTTTAAAAAACCTACTTTAACTTGTCAAAATGTAACTTTAACTTGTCAAAACGTAAGTTTAACTTGTTAAAAACATATATTCACTAGTAAAAAACGTTCTTTAACTTGTCAAAAATGTGGTTTAACTTGTAACAAATGCACTTTAACTTGTAAAAAATGTACTTTAACTTGTCAAAACGTAACTTTAACTTGTAAAAAACTTACTTTAACTTGTCACAACGTAAGTTTAACTTGTTAAAAACGTACTGTAACTTGTAAAAAACGTACTTTAACTTGTCAAAACGTATCTTTAACTTGTAAAAAACCTACTTTAACTTGTCAAAACGTAACTTTACCTTGTCAAAACGTACGTATAACTTGTTAAAAACATATATTCACTAGTAAAAAACGTACATTAACTTGTCAAAAATGTGGTTTAACTTGTAACAAATGTACTTTAACTTGTAAAAACGTACTTCAACTTGTAAAAAACGAACTTTAACTAGTAAAAAACCTACTTTAACTTGTCAAAACGTAACTTTAACTTGTAAAAAACCTACTTTAACTTGTCACAACGTAAGTTTAACTTTTTAAAAACGTACTGTAACTTGTAAAAAACGTACTTTAACTTGTCAAAACATAACTTTAACTTGTAAAATACCTACTTTAACTTGTCAAAACGTAACTTTAACTTGTCAAAACGTAAGTATAACTTGTTAAAAACATATATTCACTAGTAAAAAACGTACATTAACTTGTCAAAAATGTGGTTTAACTTGTAACAAATGTACTTTAACTTGTAAAAACGTACTTCAACTTGTAAAAAATGTACTTTAACTAGTAAAAAACCTACTTTAACTTGTCAAAACGTAACTTTAACTCGTAAAAAACCTACTTTAACTTGTCAAAACGTAACTTTAACTTGTCAAAACGTAAGTTTAAATTGTTAAAAAACATATATTCACTTGTAAAAAACGTTCTTGAACTTGTCAAATATGTGGTTTAACTTGTAACAAATGTACTTTAACTTGTAAAAACGTACTTCAACTAGTAAACACGTACTTTAACTTGTCAAAACGTAACTTTAACTTGTTAAAAAAGTACTTTAACTTGTAAAAAATGTAATTTAACTTGTAAAAAATGTACTTTAACTTGTCAAAACGTAACTTTAACTTGTAAAAAACCTACTTTAACTTGTCACAACGTAAGTTTAACTTGTTAAAAACGTACTGTAACTTGTAAAAAACGTACTTTAACTTGTCAAAACGTAACTTTAACTTGTAAAAAACCTACTTTAACTTGTCAAAACGTAACTTTAACTTGTCAAAACGTAAGTATAACTTGTTAAAAACATATATTCACTAGTAAAAAACGTACATTAACTTGACAAAAATGTGGTTTAACTTGTAACAAATGTACTTTAACTTGTAAAAACGTACTTCAACTTGTAAAAAACGTACTTTAACTAGTAAAAAACCTACTTTAACTTGTCAAAACGTAACTTTAACTTGTAAAAAACCTACATTAACTTGTCAAAACGTAACTTTAACTTGTCAAAACGTAAGTTTAACTTGTTAAAAACATACATTAACTTGTAAAAAACGTACTTTAACTTGTCAAAAATGTTGTTTAACTTGTAACAAATGTACTTTAACTTGTAAAAACGTACTTCAGCTTGTAAAAAACGTACTTTTACTTGTAAATAACCTACTTTACCTTGTCAAAACTTAACTTTAACTTGTCAAAACGTAACTTCAACTTGTAAAAAATGTACTTTAACTTGTAAAAACGTACTTGAACTTGTAAACAACATACTTTAACTTGTAAAAAAAGTACTTTAACTTGTAAAAAACGTACTTTAACTTATCAAAACGTAACTTTAACTTGTAAACAACCTACTTTAACTTGTCAAAACGTAACTTTAACTTGTCAAAACGTAAGTTTAAATTGTTAAAAACATACATTCACTTGTAAAAAACGTACTTTAACTTGTCAAATATGTGGTTTAACTTGTAACAAATGTACTTAAACTTGTAAAAACGTACTTTAACTTGTCAAAACGTAACTTTAACTTTTGAAAAACCTACTTTAACTTGTCAAAACGTAACTTTAACTTGTCAAAATGTAAGTATAACTTGTTAAAAACATATATTCACTAGTAAAAAATGTACATTAACTTGTCAAGAATGTGGTTTAACTTGTAACAAATGTACTTTAACTTGTAAAAACGTACTTCAAGTTGTAAAAAATGTACAGTAACTTGTAAAAAACGTACTTTAACTTGTAAAAAACGTACTTTAACTTGTCAAAACGTAACTTTAACTTGTAAAAAACCTACTTTAACTAGTCAAAACGTAACTTTAACTTGTCAAAACGTAAGTTTAAATTTTTAAAAACATATATTAACTTGTAAAAAACATATTTGAACTTGTCAAATATGTGGTTTAACTTGTAACAAATGTACTTTAACTTGTAAAAACGTACTTCAACTTGTAAAAACGTACTTTAACTTGTCAAACGTAACTTTAACTTTTGAAAAACCTATTTTAACTTGTCAAAACGTAACTTTAACTTGTCAAAACGTAAGTATAACTTGTTAAAATCAAATATTCACTAGTAAAAAACGTACATTAACTTGTCAAAAGTGTGGTTTAACTTGTAACAAATGTACTTTAACTTGTAAAAACGTACTTCAAGTTGTAAAAAATGTACTTTAACTTGTAAAAAACGTACTTTAACTTGTAAAAAACGTACTTTAACTTGTCAAAACGTAACTTTAACTTGTAATAAACCTACTTTAACTAGTCAAAACGTAACTTTAACTTGTCAAAACGTAAGTTTAAATTGTTAAAAACATATATTAACTTGTAAAAAACGTATTTGAACTTGTCAAATATGTGGTTTAACTTGTAACAAATGTACTTTAACTTGTAAAAACGTACTTCAAGTTGTAAAAACGTAATTTAACTTGTCAAACATAACTTTAACTTTTAAAAAACCTAGTTTAACTTGTCAAAACGTAACTTTAACTTGTCAAAACGTATGTTTAACTTGTTAAAAACATATATTCACTAGTAAAGAACGTACTTTAATTTGTCAAAAATGTGGTTTAACTTGTAACAAATGTACTTTAACTTGTAAAAACGTACTTTAACTTGTAAAAACGTACTTTAACTTGTCAAACGTAACTTTAACTTTTGAAAAACCTACTTTAACTTGTCAAAACGTAACTTTAACTTGTCAAAACGTAAGTTTAAATTGTTAAAAACATATATTCACTTGTAAAAAACGTACTTTAACTTGTCAAATATGTGGTTTAACTTGTAACACATGTACTTTAACTTGTAAAAACGTACTTCAACTTGTAAAAACGTACTTTAACTTGTCAAACGTAACTTTAACTTTTGAAAAACCTACTTTAACTTGTCAAAACGTAACTTTAACTTGTCAAAACGTAACTTTAACTTGTCAAAACGTAAGTTTAACTTGTTAAAAATATATATTCACTAGTAAAGAACGTACTTTAACTTGTAAAAAGGTACTTCAACTTCTAAAAAACGTACTTTAACCTGTAAAAAACCTACTTTAACTTGTCAAAACGTAACTTTAATTTGTCAAAACGTAAGTTTAACTTCTTAAAAACGTAATTTAACTTGTAAAAACGTAACTTTAACTTGTAAAAAACGTACTTTAACTTGTCAAAATGTTATTTTAATGTATCAAAGCGTAACTTTAAGTTGTTAAAACGTAAATTTAACTGGTAAAAAATTTACTTTAACTTGTAAAAAGTGTACTTTAACTTGTAAAACACTTACTTTAACTTGTAAAACACTTACTTTAACTTTTGAAAAAGTATTTTAACGTCTCAAAACGTAACTTTAACTTGTCAAAACGTAACTTTAACTTGTTAAAAACGTACGTTAACTTGTAAAAAACGTACTTTAACTTGTTAAAAATGTACTTCAACTTCTCAAAACGTAACTTTAACTTGTAGAAAACCTACTTTAACTTGTCAAAACATAACTTTAACTTCTCAAAACGTAAGTTTAACTTATCAAAACTGTGGTTTAACTTGTAACAAATGTACTTTAACTTGTTAAAACATACTTCAACTTGTAAACAACGTACTTTAACTTGTAAAAAACCTACTTTAACTTGTCAAAACGTAACTTTAATTTGTCAAAACGTAAGTTTAACTTGTTAAAAACGTAATTTAACTTGTCAAAACGTAACTTTAACTTGTAAAAAACGTACTTTAACTTGTCAAAATGTTATTTTAATCTGTCAAAATGTAACTTTAACTTGTAAAAAACCTAATTTAACTTGACAAAACGTAACTTTAACTTGTCAAAACGTAAGTTTAAAATGTTAAAAACATATATTCACTTGTAAAAAATGTACTTTTAATTGTCAAATATGTGGTTTAACTTGTAACAAATGTACTTTAACTTGTCAAAAACGTACTTTAACTTGTAAAAAACCTACTTTAACTTGTCAAAACGTAACTTTAATTTGTCAAAGCGTAACTTTAAGTTGTTAAAACGTAAATTTAATTGGTAAATAGTGTACTTTAACTTTTAAAAAACGTTCTTCAACTTGTAAAACACTTACTTTAACTTGTAAAAAACGTACTTCAACAGGTAAAAAACGTACTTTAACTTGTAAAAAAGTATTTTAACGTCTCAAAATGTAACTTTAACTTGTCAAAACGTAATTTTAACTTGTTAAAAACGTAATTTAACTTGTAAAAAACGTACTTTAACTTGTAAAAAATGTACTTTAACTTGTCAAAACGTAACTTTAACTTGTAGAAAACCTAGTTTAACTTGTCAAAACATAACTTTAACTTGTCAAAACGTAAGTTTAACTTGTTAAAACATACATTAACTTGTAAAAAACGTACTTTAACTTGTCAAAAATGTGGTTTAACTTGTAACAAAAGTACTTTAACTTGTAAAAACGTACTTCAACTTGTAAACAACGTACTTTAACTTGTAAAAAACCTACTTTAACTTGTCAAAATGTAACCTTAATTTGTCAAAACGTAAGTTTAACTTGTTAAAAACACACATTAACTTTTAAAAGACGTACTTTAAATTGTCAAAACGTAACTTTAACTTGTAAAAAAGTATTTTAACGTGTCAAAATGTTACTTTAACTTGTCAAAACGTAACTTTAACTTGTTAAAACGTACTTTAACTTGTAAAAAACGTACTTTAACTTGTCAAAACGTAACTTTAACTTGTAAAAAACCTACATTAACTAGTCAAAACGTAACTTTAACTTGTCAAAAACGTAAGTTTAACTTGTTAAAAACGTACTTTAACTTGTAAAAAACGTACTTTAACTTGTAAAAAATGTACTTTAACTTGTAAAAAACGTACTTTAACTTGTAAAAAATGTACTTTAACTTCTCAAAACGTAACTTTAAATTGTAGAAAACCTAGTTTAACTTGTCAAAACATAACTTTAACTTGTCAAAACGTAAGTTTAACTTGTTAAAAACATACATTAACTTGTAAAAAACGTACTTTAACTTGTCAAAAATGTGGTTTAACTTGTAACAAAAGTACTTTAACTTGTAAAAACGTACTTCAACTTGTAAAAAACGTACTTTAACTTGTAAAAAACCTACTTTAACTTGTCAAAACGTAACTTTAATTTGTCAAAACGTAAGTTTAACTTGTTAAAAACACACATTAACTTGTAAAAAACGTATTTTAACTTGTCAAAAATGTGGGTTAACTTGTAACAAATGTACTTTAACTTGTAAAAACGTATCACAACTTGTAAAAAACGTACTTTAACTTGTCAAAAACGTACTTTAACTTGTAAAAAACAAACTTTAACTTGACAAAACGAAACTGTAACTTGTAAAAAACCTACTTTAACTTGTCAAAACGTAACTTTAACTTGTCAAAAGATAAGTTTAAATTGTTAAAAACATACATTCACTTGTAAAAAACGTACTTTAACATGTCAAAAATGTGGTTTAACTTGTAACAAATGTACTTTAACTTGTAAAAACGTACTTTAACTTGTCAAAACGTAACTTTAACTTGTAAAAAACATACATTAACTTGTCAAAACGTAACTTTAACTTGTCAAAAACGTAAGTATAACTTGTTAAAAACATACATTAACTTGTAAAAAACGTACTTTAACTTGTCAAACGTAACTTTAACTTGTAAAAAACGTACTTTAACTTGTCAAAATGTTATTTTAATTTGTCAAAGCATATCTTTAAGTTGTTAAAACGTAAATTTAACTGGTAAAAAATTTTCTTTAACTTCTTAAAAACGTACTTCCACTTGTAAACCACTTACTTTAACTTGTAAAAAATGTACTTCAACATGTAAAAAACGTACTTTAACTTATAAAAAAGTATTTTAACGTCTCAAAATGTAACTTTAACTTGTCAAAACGTAATTTTAACTTGTTAAAAACGTAATTTAACTTGTAAAAAACGTACTTTAACTTGTAAAAAATGTACTTTAACTTGTCAAAACGTAACTTTAACTTGTAGAAAACCTAGTTTAACTTGTCAAAACATAACTTTAACTTGTCAAAACGTAAGTTTAACTTGTTAAAACATACATTAACTTGTAAAAAACGTACTTTAACTTGTCAAAAATGTGGTTTAACTTGTAACAAAAGTACTTTAACTTGTAAAAACGTACTTCAACTTGTAAACAACGTACTTTAACTTGTAAAAAACCTACTTTAACTTGTCAAAATGTAACCTTAATTTGTCAAAACGTAAGTTTAACTTGTTAAAAACACACATTAACTTTTAAAAGACGTACTTTAAATTGTCAAAACGTAACTTTAACTTGTAAAAAAGTATTTTAACGTGTCAAAATGTTACTTTAACTTGTCAAAACGTAACTTTAACTTGTTAAAACGTACTTTAACTTGTAAAAAACGTACTTTAACTTGTCAAAACGTAACTTTAACTTGTAAAAAACCTACATTAACTAGTCAAAACGTAACTTTAACTTGTCAAAAACGTAAGTTTAACTTGTTAAAAACATACACTAACTTGTAAAAAACGTACTTTAACTTGTCAAAACGTAACTTTAACTTGTAAAAAACGTACTTCAACTTGTCAAAATGTTATTTTAATGTGTCAAAGCGTAACTTTAAGTTGTTAAAACGTAAATTTAACTGGTAAAAAATGTACTTTAACTTCTAAAAAACGTACTTCCACTTGTAAACCACTTACTTTAACTTGTAAAAAATGTACTTTAACATGTAAAAAACGTACTTTAACTTATAAAAAAGTATTTTAACGTCTCAAAATGTAACTTTAACTTGTCAAAACGTAACTTTAACTTGTTAAAAACGTACTTTAACTTGTAAAAAACGTACTTTAACTTGTAAAAAATGTACTTTAACTTCTCAAAACGTAACTTTAACTTGCAGAAAACCTAGTTTAACTTGTCAAAACATAACTTTAACTTGTCAAAACGTAAGTTTAACTTGTTAAAAACATACATTAACTTGTAAAAAACGTACTTTAACTTGTCAAAAATGTGGTTTAACTTGTAACAAAAGTACTTTAACTTGTAAAAACGTACTTCAACTTGTAAAAAACGTACTTTAACTTGTAAAAAACCTACTTTAACTTGTCAAAACGTAACTTTAATTTGTCAAAACGTAAGTTTAACTTGTTAAAAACACACATTAACTTGTAAAAAACGTACTTTAACTTGTCAAAAATGTGGGTTAACTTGTAACAAATGTACTTTAACTTGTAAAAACGTATCACAACTTGTAAAAAACGTACTTTAACTTGTCAAAAACGTACTTTAACTTGTAAAAAACAAACTTTAACTTGACAAAACGAAACTGTAACTTGTAAAAAACCTACTTTAACTTGTCAAAACGTAACTTTAACTTGTCAAAAGATAAGTTTAAATTGTTAAAAACATACATTCACTTGTAAAAAACGTACTTTAACATGTTAAAAATGTGGTTTAACTTGTAACAAATGTACTTTAACTTGTAAAAACGTACTTTAACTTGTCAAAACGTAACTTTAACTTGTAAAAAACATACATTAACTTGTCAAAACGTAACTTTAACTTGTCAAAAACGTAAGTATAACTTGTTAAAAACATACATTAACTTGTAAAAAACGTACTTTAACTTGTCAAACGTAACTTTAACTTGTAAAAAACGTACTTTAACTTGTCAAAATGTTATTTTAATTTGTCAAAGCATATCTTTAAGTTGTTAAAACGTAAATTTAACTGGTAAAAAATTTTCTTTAACTTCTTAAAAACGTACTTCCACTTGTAAACCACTTACTTTAACTTGTAAAAAATGTACTTCAACATGTAAAAAACGTACTTTAACTTGTAAAAAAGTATTTTAACGTGTCAAAATGTAACTTTAACTTGTCAAAACGTAACTTTAACTTGTTAAAAACGTACTTTAACTTGTAAAAAACGTACTTTAACTTGTCAAAACGTAACTTTAACTTGTAAAAAACTTACTTTAACTTGTCAAAATGTTATTTTAATGTGTTAAAGCGTAACGTTAAGTTGTTAAAACGTAAATTTAACTGGTAAAAAATGTACTTTAACTTCTAAAAAACGTACTTCCACTTGTAAACCACTTACTTTAACTTGTAAAAAATGTACTTCAACATGTAAAAAACGTACTTTAACTTATAAAAAAGTATTTTAACGTCTCAAAATGTAACTTTAACTTGTCAAAACGTAACTTTAACTTGTTAAAAACGTACTTTAACTTGTAAAAAACGTACTTTAACTTGTCAAAACGTAACTTTAACTTGTAAAAAACGTACTTTAACTTGTCAAAATGTTATTTTAATGTGTCAAAGCGTAACTTTAAGTTGTTAAAACGTAAATTGAACTGGTAAAAAATGTACTTTAACTTCTTAAAAACGTACTTCCACTTGTAAACCACTTACTTTAACTTGTAAAAATTGTACTTCAACATGTAAAAAACGTACTTTAACTTATAAAAAAGTATTTTAACGTCTCAAAATGTAACTTTAACTTGTCAAAACGTAACATTAACTTGTTAAAAACGTACTTTAACTTGTAAAAAACGTACTTTAACTTGTAAAAAATGTACTTTAACTTCTCAAAACGTAACTTTAACTTGCAGAAAACCTAGTTTAACTTGTCAAAACATAACTTTAACTTGTCAAAACGTAAGTTTAACTTGTTAAAAACATACATTAACTTGTAAAAAACGTACTTTAAATTGTCAAAAATGTGGTTTAACTTGTAAGAAAAGTACTTTAACTTTTAAAAACGTACTTCAACTTGTAAACAACGTACTTTAACTTGTAAAAAACCAACTTTAACTTGTCAAAACGTAACTTTAATTTGTCAAAACGTAAGTTTAACTTGTGAAAAACACACATTAACTTGTAAAAAACGTACTTTAACTTGTCAAAAATGTGGGTTAATTTGTAACAAATGTACTTTAACTTGTAAAAACGTATCACAACTTGTAAAAAACGTACTTTAACTTGTCAAAAACGTACTTTAACTTGTAAAAAATGAACTTTAACTTGACAAAACGAAACTTTAACTTGTAAAAAACCTACTTTAACTTGTCAAAACGTAACATCAACTTGTCAAAACATAAGTTTAAATTGTTAAAAACATACATTAACTTGTAAAAAACGTACTTTAACATGTCAAAAATGTGGTTTAACTTGTAACAAATGTACTTTAACTTGTAAAAATTGTACTTCAACATGTAAAAAACGTACTTTAACTTATAAAAAAGTATTTTAACGTCTCAAAATGTAACTTTAACTTGTCAAAACGTAACTTTAACTTGTTAAAAACGTACTTTAACTTGTAAAAAACGTACTTTAACTTGTCAAAACGTAAGTTTAACTTGTAAAAAACGTACTTTAACTTGTCAAAATGTTATTTTAATGTGTCAAAGCGTAACTTTAAATTGTTAAAACGTAAATTTAACTGGTAAAAAATGTACTTTAACTTCTTAAAAACGTACTTCCACTTGTAAACCACTTACTTTAACTTGTAAAAAACGTACTTTAACTTATAAAAAAGTATTTTAACGTCTCAAAATGTAACTTTAACTTGTCAAAACGTAACATTAACTTGTTAAAAACGTACTTTAACTTGTAAACAACGTACTTTAACTTGTAAAAAATGTACTTTAACTTCTCAAAACGTAACTTTAACTTGCAGAAAACCTAGTTTAACTTGTCAAAACATAACTTTAACTTGTCAAAACGTAAGTCTAACTTGTTAAAAACATACATTAACTTGTAAAAAACGTACTTTAAAATGTCAAAAATGTGGTTTAACTTCTAACAAAAGTACTTTAACTTTTAAAAACGTACTTCAACTTGTATACAACGTACTTTAACTTGTAAAAAACCAACTTTAACTTGTCAAAACGTAACTTTAATTTGTCAAAACGTAAGTTTAACTTGTTAAAAACACACATTAACTTGTAAAAAACGTACTTTAACTTGTCAAAAATGTGGGTTAACTTGTAACAAATGTACGTTAACTTGTAAAAACGTATCACAACTTGTAAAAAACGTACTTTAACTTGTCAAAAACGTACTTTAACTTGTAAAAAATGAACTTTAACTTGACAAAACGAAACATTAACTTGTAAAAAACCTACTTTAACTTGTCAAAACGTAACTTTAACTTGTAAAAAACGTACTTTAACTTGTCAAAATGTTATTTTAATGTGTCAAAGCGTAACTTTAAGTTGTTAAAACGTAAATTTAACTGGAAAAAAATGTACTTTAACTTCTAAAAAACGTACTTCCACTTGTAAACCACTTACTTTAACTTGTAAAAAATGTACTTCAACATGTAAAAAACGTACTTTAACTTATAAAAAAGTATTTTAACGTCTCAAAATGTAACTTTAACTTGTCAAAACGTATCTTTAACTTGTTAAAAACGTACTTTAACTTGTAAAAAACGTACTTTAACTTGTAAAAAATGTACGTTAACTTCTCAAAACGTAACTTTAACTTGTAGAAAACCTAGTTTAACTTGTCAAAACATAACTTTAACTTGTTAAAAACATACATTAACTTGTAAAAAACGTACTTTAACTTGTCAAAAATGTGGTTTAACTTGTAACAAAAGTATTTTAACTTGTAAAACATACTTCAACTTGTAAACAACGTACTTTAACTTGTAAAAAACCTACTTTAACTTGTCAAAACGTAACTTTAATTTGTCAAAACGTAAGTTTAACTTGTTAAAAACACACATTAACTTGTAAAAAACGTACTTTAACTTGTCAAAAATGTGGGTTAACTTGTAACAAATGTACTTTAACTTGTAAAAACGTATCACAACTTGTAAAAAACGTACTTTAACTTGTCAAAAACGTACTTTAACTTGTAAAAAATGAACTTTAACTTGACAAAACGAAACTTTAACTTGTAAAAAACCTACTTTAACTTGTCAAAACGTAACTTTAACTTGTCAAAACATAAGTTTAAATTGTTAAAAACATACATTAACTTGTAAAAAACGTACTTTAACATGTCAAAAATGTGGTTTAACTTGTAACAAATGCACTTTAACTTGTAAAAACGTACTTTAACTTGTCAAAACGTAACTTTAACTTGTAAAAAACCTACATTAACTTGTCAAAACGTAACTTTAACTTGTCAAAAATGTAAGTTTAACTTGTTAAAAACATACATTAACTTGTAAAAAACGTACTTTAACTTGTAAAAACGTAACTTTAACTTGTAAAAAACGTACTTTAACTGGTCAAAATGTTATTTTAATGTGTCAAAGCGTAACTTTAAGTTGTTAAAACGTAAATTTAACTGGTAAAAAATATACTTTAACTTCTAAAAAACGTACTTCCACTTGTAAACCACTTACTTTAACTTGTAAAAAATGTACTTCAACATGTAAAAAACGTACTTTAACTTATAAAAAAGTATTTTAACGTCTCAAAATGTAACTTTAACTTGTCAAAACGTATCTTTAACTTGTTAAAAACGTACTTTAACTTGTAAAAAACGTACTTTAACTTGTAAAAAATGTACGTTAACTTCTGAAAACGTAACTTTAACTTGTAGAAAACCTAGTTTAACTTGTCAAAACATAACTTTAACTTGTCAAAACGTAAGTGTAACTTGTTAAAAACATACATTAACTTGTAAAAAACGTACTTTAACTTGTCAAAAATGTGGTTTAACTTGTAACAAAAGTATTTTAACTTGTAAAACATACTTCAACTTGTAAACAACGTACTTTAACTTGTAAAAAACCTACTTTAACTTGTCAAAACGTAACTTTAATTTGTCAAAACGTAAGTTTAACTTGTTAAAAACACACATTAACTTGTAAAAAACGTACTTTAACTTGTCAAAAATGGGGGTTAACTTGTAACAAATGTACTTTAACTTGTAAAAACGTATCACAACTTGTAAAAAACGTAGTTTAACTTGTCAAAAACGTCTTTAACTTGTAAACAAAAGAACTTTAACTTGACAAAACGAAACTTTAACTTGTTAAAAACCTATTTTAACTTGTCAAAACGTAACTTTAACTTGTCAAAACATAAGTTGAAATTGTTAAAAACATGTCAAAAATGTGGTTTAACTTGTAACAAATAAACTTTAACTTGTAAAAACGTACTTCAACTAGTAAAAACGTACTTTAACTTGTCAAAACGTAACTTTAACTTTTAAAAAACCTACTTTAACTTGTAATAAACTTACTTCAACTTGTAAAAAACGTACTTAAACTTTTAAAAAACGTACTTCAACTTGTAAAAAACGTACTTCAACTTGTAAAAAACATACTTTAACTTGTAAAAAATGTACTTTAACTTGTCAAAACGTAACTTTAACTTTTAAAAAACCTACTTTAACTTGTCAAAACGTAACTTTAACTTGTAAAAAACATAATTAAACTTATCAAAACGTAACTTTAACTTCTATAAAACGTACTTTAACTTGTAAAAAACGTATTTGAACGTGTCAAAATGTAACTTTAACTTGTCAAAACGTAAGTTTAACTTGTAAAAAACGTATTATTAACTTGTAAAAAACCTAATTTAACTTGTCAAAACGTAAGTTTAACTTGTTAAAAACATACTTTAACTTTTAAAAAACGTACTTTAACTTGTAAAAAACGTACTTTAACTTGTCAAAACGTAACTTTAACATGTTAAAAACATACATTCATTTGAAGAAAACGTACTTTAACTTGTCATAAATGTGGTTTAACTTGTAACAAATGTAGTTTAACTTGTAAAAATGTACTTCAAATTGTAAAAAAAAGTACTATAACTTGTAAAAACCTTACTTTAACTTGTCAAAATATAACTTTAATTTGTCAAAACATAAGTTTAACTTGTTAAAAATGTAATTTAACTTGTCAAAACATAACTTTAACTTTTAAAAAAACGTACGTTAACTTTTCAAAATGTAATTTTAATGTGTTAAAACGTAACTTTAAGTTATTAAAACGTAACTTTAATTTTTTAAAACGTAACTTAAACTTCTAAACAATTTACTTTAATTTGTAAAAAACGTACTTCAACTTGTAAAACACGTAACTTTAACTTGTTAAAAACGTTCTTTAACTTGTCAAAACGTAAGTTTAACTTGTTAAAAACGTACTTTAACTTTTAAAAAATGTAATTTTACTTCTCACAATGAAACATTATCTTGTAAAAAACGTACTTTAACTTGTAAAAAACATAATTAAACTTATCAAAACGTACCTTTAACTTGTATAAAGCGTACTTTAACTAGTCAAAATTTAATTTTAATGTGTCAAAACGTAACTTTAAGTTGTTATAACGTAACTTTATCTTAAAGAAAATGTACTTTAACTTGTAAAAAACGTACTTCAACTTGTAAAACACTTCTTTAACTTGTAAAAAAAGTATTTTAACGTGTCAAAATGTAACTTTAACTTGTCAAAACGTAACTTTAACTTGTAAAAACGTAACTTTAACTTTTCAAAACGTAAGTTTAACTTGTAAATAACATACATTAATTTGTAATAAAAGTACTTAAACTTGTCAAAAATGTGGGTTAACTTGTAACAAATGTACTTTAACTTGTAAAAACGTACTTTAACTTGTAAAACACTTACTTTAATTTGTAAAAAACCTACTTTAACTTGTCAAAACGTAACTTTAACTTGTCAAAACATAGGTTTAAATTGTTAAAAACACACATTAACTTGAAAAAACGTACTTTAACTTGTCAAAAATTTGGTTTAACTTGTAACAAATGTACGTTAACTTGTAAAAACGTACTTCATCTTGTAAAAAACGTACTTTAACTTGTAAAAAACGTACTTTAACTTGTAAAAAACGTACTTTAACTTGTCAATACGTAACTTTAACTTGTAAAACACCTACTTTAACTTTACAAAACGTAACTTTAACTTGTCAAAACATAAGTTTAAATTGTTAAAAACATATATTCACTTGTAAAAAACGTACTTTAACTCGTCAAAAATGTAGTTTAACTTGTAACAAATGTACTTTAACTTGTAAAAACAAACTTCAACTTGTAAAAAACATACTTTAACTTGTAAAAAACCTACTTTAACTTGTCAAAACGTAACTTTAATTTGTCAAAACGTAAGTTTAACTTGTTAAACACGTAATTTAACTTGTCAAAACGTAACTTTAACTTATAAAAAAGCGTACTTTGACTTGTCAAAATGTAAGTTTAATGTGTCAAAACATAACTTTAAGTTGTTAAAACGTAACTTTAACTTGTAAAAAATGTACTTCAACATGTAAAAAGTACTTTAACTTGTAAAATACTTATTTTAACGTGTCAAAATGTAAGTTTAACTTGTTTAAACGTAAGTTTAACATGTAAAAAACGTATATTAACTTGTAAAAAACCTACTTTAACTTGTCAAAACGTAACCTTAACTTCTCAAAACGTAAGTTTAACTTGTTAAAAACATACTTTAACTTTTAAAAAACGTACTTTAACTTGTAAAAAACGTACTTTAAATTGTCAAAACGTAACTTTAACTTGTAAAAACGTAACTTTAACATGTTAAAAACATACATTCATTTGTAAAAAACGTAGTTTAACTTGTCAAAAATGTGGTTTAACTTGTAACAAATGTACTTTAACTTGTAAAAACGTACTCCAATTTGTAAAAAACGTACTTTAACTTGCAAAAAACTTACTTTAACTTGTCAAAACGTAACTTTAATTTGTCAAAACGTAAGTTTAACTTGTTAAAAAAGTAATTTAACTTGTCAAAACGTAGCTTTAACTTATAAAAAAAGTACTTTAACTTGTCAAAATGTAATTTTAATGTGTCAAAACGTAACTTTAAGTTGTTAAAACGTAACTTTAACTTGTCAAAATGTACTTCATCTTGTAAAAAACATACTTCAACTTGTAAAACACTTGCTTTAACTTGTAAAAAACGTACTTTATCTTGTAAAAAACGTATTTTACCGTGTCAAAATGTAACTTTAACTTGTCAAAACGTAAGTTTAACTTGTAAAAAATGTATATTAACTTGTAAAAATCCTACTTTAACTTGTGAAAACGTAACTTTAAATTGTCAAAACGTAAGTTTAACTTGTTAAAAACATACTTTAACTTTTAAAAAACGTAATTTAACTTGTAAAAAACGTACTTTAACTTGTCAAAACGTAACTTTAACTTGTAAAAACGTAACTTTAACATGTTAAAAACATACATTCATTTGTAAAAAAGGTAATTTAACTTGTCAAAACGTAACTTTAAGTTGTAAAAAACGTACTTTAACTTGTCAAAATGTAATTTTAATGTTACAAAACGTAACTTTAAGTTGTTAAAACGTAACTTTAACTTGTAAAAAATGTACTTCAACTTGTAAAAAACATACTTCAACTTGTAAAACACTTGCTTTAACTTGTACAAAACGTACTTTATCTTGTAAAAAACGTATTTTAACGTGTCAAAATGTAACTTTAACTTGTCAAAACGTAAGTTTAGCTTGTAAAAAACGTATATTAACTAGTAAAAATCCTATTTTAACTTGTGAAAACGTAACTTTAAATTGTCAAAACGTAAGTTTAACTTGTTAAAAACATACTTCAACTTTTAAAAAACGTAATTTAACTTGTAAAAAACGTACTTTAACTTGTCAAAACGTAACTTTAACTTGTCAAAACGTAACTTTAACATGTTAAAAACATACATTCATTTGTAAAAAACGTAATTTAACTTGTCAAAACGTAACTTTAAGTTGTAAAAAACGTACTTTAACTTGTCAAAATGTAATTTTAATGTGTTTAAACGTAACTTTAAGTTGTTAAAACGTAACTTCAACTTGTAAAAAATTTACTTTGACTTGTTAAAAACGTATTTCAACTTGTAAAAAACGTACCTTACCTTGTAAAAAACGTACTTCAACTTGTAAAAAACGTACTATAACTTGTAAAAAACATATTTAAACGTGTCAAGATGTAACTTTAATTGTCAAAACGTGATTTTAACTTGTTAAAAACATTCTTTAACTTGTCAAAACGTAAGTTTAACTTGTTAAAAACGTACTTTAACTTTTAAAAAATGTAATTTTACTTCTCACAACGAAACATTATCTTGTAAAAAACGTACTTTAACTTGTAAAAAACATAATTAAACTTATCAAAACGTAACTTTAACTTCTATAAAACGTACTTTAACTTGTCAAAATTTAATTTTAATGTGTCAAAACGAAACTTTAAGTTGTTATAACGTAACTTTAACTTGTAAAAAAGGTATTTTAACGTGTCAAGATGTAACTTTAACTTGTCAAAACGTAATTTTAACTTGTTAAAAATATACTTTAACTTGTAAAAAAACGTAATTTAACTTGTCAAAATGTAACTTTAACTTGTCAAACGTAACTTTAACTTGTTAAAAACGTATTTTAACTTGTAAAAAACGTACTTTAACTTGTAAAAAACGTACTTTAACTTGTCGAAACGTAACTTTAACTTGTTAAAAACGTACTTTAATTTGTAAAAAACGTACTTTAACTTGTGAAAAACGTACTTTAACTTGTCAAAACGTAACTTTAACTTGTCAAAACGTTAGTTTAACTTATAAAAAACATACATTAACTTGTAAAAAACTTACTTTAACTTGTCAAAAAAGTCGTTTAACTTGTAAAAACATACTTCAACTTGTAATAAACGTACTTAAACTTGTAAAAAACCTAATTTAACTTGTCAAAACGTAACTTTAATTTGTCAAAATGTAATTTTAACTTGTTAAAAACGTAATTTAACTTGTCAAAACGTAACTTTAACTTTTATAAAACGTACTTTAACTTGTCAAAATGTAATTTTAATGTGTTAAAACGTAACTTTCAGTTGTTAAACCGTAACTTTAACTTGTAAAAAATGTACTTTAACTTGTAAAACACGTACTTCAACTTGTAAAACACGTACCTTTACTTGTAAAAAACGTACTTCAACTTGTAAAAAACGTACTTTAACTTGTAAAAAACATATTTTAACGTGTCAAGATTTAACTTTAACTTGTCAAAACGTAACTTTAACTAGTTAAAACCTTATATTTAACTTGAAAAAACGTACATTAACTTGTAAAAAACCTACTTTAACTTGTCAAAACGTAAGTTTAACTTGATAAAAAGTAAGTTTAACTTGTTAAAAACATACTTTAACTTTAAAAAACGAACTTTAACTTGTAAAAAACGTACTTTAACTTGTGAAAACGTAACTTTAACTTGTCAAAAAACTTTAACATGTTAAAAGCATACATTCATTTGTAAAAAACGTACTTTAACTTGTCAAAAATGTGGTTTAACTTGTAACAAATGTACTTTAACTTGTAAAAACGTACTTCAACTTATAAAAAATGTACTTTAACATGTAAAAAACCTACTTTAACTTGTCAAAACATAACTTTAAATTGCCAAAACATAAGTTTAACATGTTACAAACGTAACTTTAACTTGTCAAACGTGACTTTAACTTGTTAAACACGTATTTTAACTTGTACAAAACGTACTTTAACTTGTAAAAAACGTACTTTAACTTGTCAAAACGTAACTTTAACTTGTTAAAAATGTACTTTAATTTGTAAAAAACGTACTTTAACTTGTGAAAAACGTACTTTAACTTGTCAAAACGTAACTTTAACTTGTCAAAACGTTAGTTTAACTTATAAAAAACATACATTAACTTGTAAAAAACTTACTTTAACTTGTCAAAAAAGTCGTTTCATTTGTAACAAATGTACTTTAAATTGTAAAAACATACTTCAACTTGTAAAAAACGTACTTTAACTTGTAAAAAACATAATTTAACTTGTCAAAAAGTAACTTTAATTTGTCAAAATGTAATTTTAACTTGTTAAAAACGTAATTTAACTTGTCAAAACGTAACTTTAACTTGTACAAAACGTACTTTAACTTGTCAAAATGTAATTTTAATGTGTTGAAACATAACTTTCAGTTGTTAAACCGTAACTTTAACTTGTAAAAAATGTACTTTAACTTGTAAAAAACGTACTTCAACTTGTAAAACACGTACCTTTACTTGTTAAAAACGTACTTCAACTTGTAAAAAACGTACTTTAACTTGTAAAAAACATATTTTAACGTGTCAAGATGTAACTTTAACTTGTCAAAACGTATCTTTAACTAGTTAAAACCTTATTTTTAACTTGAAAAAACGTACATTAACTTGTAAAAAAAACCTACTTTAACTTGTCAAAACGTAAGTTTAACTTGATAAAAAGTAAGTTTAACTTGTTAAAAACATACTTTAACTTTAAAAAACGAACTTTAACTTGTAAAAAACGTACTTTAACATGTAAAAAACGTACTTTAACTTGTCAAAACTTTACTTTAAATTGCCAAAACATAAGTTTAACATGTTAAAAACGTATTTTAACTTGTCAAAACGTAACTTTAACTTGTAAAAAATGTACTTTAACTTGTCAAAATGTAATTTTAATGTGTTAAAACGTAAATTTAAGTTGTTAAAACGTAACTTTAACGTGTAAAAAATTTACTTTAACTTGTAAATAACGTACTTCAACTTGTAAAACACGTACCTTAACTTGTAAAAAATGTACTTCAACTTGTAAAAAACGTACTTTAACTTGTAAAAAACATATTTAAACATGTCAAGATGTAACTTTAATTTTCAAAACGTAATTTTAACTTGTTAAAAACGTACTTTTACTTGCAAAAAACTTACTTTAACTTGTCGAAACGTAACTTTAACTTGTCAAAACGTAAGTTGAACTTGTTAAAAACGTAATTTAACTTTTAAAAAATGTAATTTTACTTTTCTCAACGAAACATTATCTTGTAAAAAACGTACTTTAACTTGTAAAAAACATAATTAAACTTATCAAAACGTAACTTTAAGTTGTATAAAACGTACTTTAAGTTGTCAAAATTTAATTTTAATGTATCAAAACGTAACTTTAAGTTGTTATAACGTAACTTTAACTTGTAAAAAACGTATTTTAACGTGTCAAGATGTAACTGTAACTTGTCAAAACGTAACTTTAACTTGTTAAAAACGTACTTTAACTTGTAAAAAATAGTAATTTCACTTGTCAAAATGTAACTTTAACTTGTCAAAACGTAACTTTAACTTGTTAAAAACGTACTTTAACTTGTAAAAAACGTACTTTAACTTGAAAAAAACGTACTTTAACTTGTCAAAACGTAACTTTAACTTGTTAAAAACGTACTTTAATTTGTAAAAACGTACTTTAACTTGTAAAAAACGTACTTTAAGTTTTCAAAACGTAACTTTAACTTGTCAAAACATTAGTTTAAATTGTAAAAAACATACATTAACTTGTAAAAAACTTACTTTAACTTGTCAAAAAAGTGGTTTAACTTGTAATAAATGTAGTTTAACTTGTAAAAACATACTTCAACTTGTAAAAAACGTACTTTAACTTGTCAAAAACCTAATTGAATTTGTCAAAACGTAACTTTAATTTGTCAAAATGTAATTTTAACTTTTTAAAAATGTAATTTAATTTGTCAAAAGGTAACTTTAACTTGTACAAAACCTACTTTAACTTGTCAAAATGTAATTTTAATGTGTTAAAACGTAACTTTAAGTTGTTAAACCGTAACTTTAACTTGTCAAATCATAAGTTTAAATTGTTAAAAACTTACATTCATTTGTAACAAACGTACTTTAACTTGACAAAAATTTGGTTTAACTTGTAACAAATGTACTTTAACTTGTAAAAACGTACTTCAACTAGTAAAAACGTACTTAAACTTGTCAAAACGTAACTTTAACTGGTAAAAAACGTACTTCAACTTGTAAAAAACGTACTTTAACTTGTAAAAAACGTACTTTAACTTGTAAAAAATTTACTTTAACTTGTCAAAACGTAACTTTAATTTGTAAAAAACGTACTTTAACTTGTAAAAAACGTACTTTAACTTGTAAAAAATGTACTTTAACTTGTAAAAAATGTACTTTAACTTGTCAAAACTTAACTTTAACTTGTTAAAAACGTACTTCAACTTGTTAAAAACGTACTTTAACTTCTAAAAAACATACTTCAACGTGTAAAAAACGTACTTTAACTTGTAAAAAACCTACTTTAACTTGTCAAAACGTAACTTTAATTTGTCAAAACGTAAGTTTAACTTGTTCAAAACGTAATTTAACTTGTCAAAACGTAACTTTAATTTGTCAAAACGTAACTTTTACTTGTAAAAAACGTACTTAAACTTGTCAAAATGTAATTTGAATGTGTCAAAACGTAACTTTAAATTTTTAAAACGTAACTTTAACTTTTAAAAAACGTACTTCAACTTGTAAAAAACGAATTTCAACTTGTAAAACACTTGCTTTAACTTGTAAAAAACGTACTTTAACTTGTAAAAAACGTATTTTAACGTGTCAAAATGTAACTTTAACTTGTCAAAACGTAAGTTTAACTTGTAAAAAACGTATATTAACTTGTAAAAAACCTAATTTAACTTGTCAAAACGTAACTTTAACTTGTCAAAACGTAAGTTTAACTTGTTAAAAACATACTTTAACTTTTAAAAAACGTACTTTAACTTGTAAAAAACGTACTTTAAATTGTCAAAACGTAACTTTAACTTGTCAAAACGTAACTTTAACATGTTAAAAACATACATTCATTTGTAAAAAACGTAGTTTAACTTGTCAAAAATGTGGTTAAACTTGTAACAAATGTACTTTAACTTGTAAAAACGTACTCCAACTTGTAAAAAACGTACTTTAACTTGTAAAAAACGTACTTTAACTTGTCAAAACGTAACTTTAACTTGTCAAAACGTAACTTTAACATGTTAAAAACATACATTCATTTGTAAAAAACGTACTTTAACTTGTCAAACATGTGGTTTAACTTGTAACAAATGTATTTTAACTTGTAAAAATGTACTTCAAATTGTAAAAAAAGTACTATAACTTGTAAAAACCCTACTTTAACTTGTCAAAACATAACTTTAATTTGTCAAAACATAAGTTTAACTTGTTAAAAACGTAATTTAACTTGTCAAAATGTAACTTTAACTGGTAAAAAATGTACTTCAACTTGTAAAAAACGTACTTTAACTTGTAAAAACTTACTTTAACTAGTAAAAAATTTACTTTAACTTGTCAAAACGTAACTTTAATTTGTAAGAAACGTACTTTAACTTGTAAAAAACGTACTTTAACTTGTAAAAAACGTACTTTAACTTGTAAAAAATGTATTTTAACTTGTAAAAAATGTACTTTAACTTGTCAAAACGTAACTTTAACTTGTTAAAAACGTACTTCAACTTGTTAAAAACGTACTTTAACTTCTAAAAAACATACTTTAACTTGTTAAAAACGTACTTTAACTTGTAAAAAACTTACTTTAACTTGTCAAAACATAACTTTAACTTGTCAAAACGTAAGTTTAACTTGTTAAAAATGTAATTTAACTTTTAAAAAATGTAATTTTACTTTTCACAACGAAACATTATCTTGTAAAAAACGTACTTTAACTTGTAAAAAACATAATTAAACTTGTCAAAACGTACCTTTAACTTGTATAAAATGTACTTTAACTAGTCAAAATTTAATTTTAATGTGTCAAAACGTAACTTTAAGTTGTTATAACGTAACTTTATCTTATAGAAAATGTACTTTAACTTGTAATAAACGTACTTCAACTTGTAAAACACTTCTTTAACTTGTAAAAAACGTATTTTAACGTGTCAAAATGTAACTTTAACTTGTCAAAACGTAACTTTAAGTTGTAAAAAACGTACTTCAACTTGTAAAACACTTGCTTTAACTTGTAAAAAACGTACTTTAACTTGTAAAAAAGGTATTTTAACGTGTCAAAATGTAACTTTAACTTGTCAAAACGTAACTTTAACTTGTAAAAACGGACTTTAACTTGTAAAAAACTACTTTAACTTCTCAAAACGTAACTTTAACTTTTCAAAACGTAAGTTTAACTTGTTAAAAACATACATTAATTTGTAATAAAAGGACTTAAACTTGTCAAAAATGTGGTTTAACTTGTAACAAATGTAATTTAACTTGTAAAAACGTACTTTAACTTGTAAAAAACGTACTTTAATTTGTAAAAAACCTACTTTAACTTGTCAAAACGTAACTTTAACTTGTCAAAACGTAAGTTTAAATTGTTAAAAACACACATTAACTTGAAAAAAACGTACTTTAACTTGTCAAAAATTTGGTTTAACTTGTAACAAATGTACTTTAACTTGTAAAAACGTACTTCATCTTGTAAAAAACGTACTTTAACTTGTAAAAAACGTACTTTAACTTGTAAAAAACGTACTTTAACTTGTCAATACGTAACTTTAACTTGTAAAACACCTACTTTAACTTGTCAAAATGTAAGTTTAACTAGTCAAAACATAAGTTTAAATTGTTAAAAACATACATTCACTTGTAAAAAACATATTTTAACTTGTCAAAAATTTGGTTTAACTTGTAACAAATGTACTTTAACATGTAAAAACGTACTTCAACTTGTAAAAAACGTACTTTAACTTGTAAAAAACCTACTTTAACTTGTCAAAACGTAACTTTAATTTGTCAAAACGTAAGTTTAACTTGTTAAAAACGTAATTTAACTATCAAAACGTAACTTTAACTTGTTAAAAACGTACTTTAACATGTCAAAAATGGGGTTTAACTTGTAAGAAATATACTTTAACTCATAACGAATGTACTATAACTTGTAAAAAACGTACTTTAACTTGTAAAAAACGTACTTTAACTTGTAAAAAACGTACTTTAACTTGACAAAACGTAACTTTAACTTGTAAAAAACCAACTTTAACTTGTCAAAACGTAACTTTAACTTGTCAAATCATAAGTTTAAATTTTTAAAAACATACATTCATTTGTAACAAACGTACTTTAACTTGCCAAAAATTTTGTTTAACTTGTAACAAATGTACTTTAACTTATAAAAACGTACTTCAACTAGTAAAAACGTACTTAAACTTGTCAAAACGTAACTTTAACTGGTAAAAAACGTACTTCAACTTGTAAAAAACGTACTTTAACTTGTAAAAAACTTACTTTAACTTGTAAAAAATTTACTTTAACTTGTCAAAACGTAACTTTAATTTGTAATAAAACGTACTTTAACTTGTAAAAAACGTACTTTAACTTGTAAAAAATGTATTTTAACTTGTAAAAAATGTACTTTAACTTGTCAAAACGTAACTTTAACTTGTTAAAAACGTACTTCAACTTGTTAAAAACGTACTTTAACTTCTAAAAACCATACTTCAACTTGTAAAAAACGTACTTTAACTTGTAAAAAACTTACTTTAACTTGTCAAAACATAACTTTAACTTGTCAAAACGTAAGTTTAACTTGTTAAATACGTAATTTAACTTTTAAAAAATGTAATTTTACTTTTCACAACGAAACATTATCTTGTAAAAAACGTACTTTAACTTGTAAAAAACATAATTAAACTTATCAAAACGTACTTTTAACTTGTATAAAACGTACTTTAACTAGTCAAAATTTAATTTTAATGTGTCAAAACGTAACTTTAAGTTGTTATAACGTAACTTTATCTTGTAGAAAATGTACTTTAACTTGTAAAAAACGTACTTCAACTTGTAAAACACTTCTTTAACTTGTAAAAAACGTATTTTAACGTGTCAAAATGTAACTTTAACTTGTCAAAACGTAACTTTAAGTTGTAAAAAACGTACTTCAACTTGTAAAACACTTGCTTTAACTTGTAAAAAACGTACTTTAACTTGTAAAAAAGGTATTTTAACGTGTCAAAATGTAACTTTAACTTGTCAAGACGTAACTTTAACTTGTAAAAACGGACTTTAACTTGTAAAAAATTACTTTAATTTCTCAAAACGTAACTTTAACTTTTCAAAACGTAAGTTTAACTTGTTAAAAACATACATTAATTTGTAATAAAAGTACTTAAACTTGTCAAAAATGTGGTTTAACTTGTAACAAATGTACTTTAACTTGTAAAAACGTACTCCAACTTGTAAAAAACGTACTTTAACTTGTAAAAAACCTACTTTAACTTGTCAAAACGTAACTTTAATTTGTCAAAACGTAAGTTTAACTTGTTAAAAAAGTAATTTAACTTGTCAAAACGTAGCTTTAACTTATAAAAAACGTACTTTAACTTGTCAAAATGTAATTTTAATGTGTCAAAACGTAACTTTAAGTTGTTAAAACGTAACTTTAACTTGTAAAAAATGTACTTCAACTTGTAAAAAACATACTTCAACTTGTAAAACACTTGCTTTAACTTGTAAAAAAGTACTTTAACTTGTAAAATACTTATTTTAACGTGCCAAAATGTAACTTTAACTTGTCAAAACGTAACTTTAATTTGTCAAAACGTAACTTTAACTTATAAAAAAGCGTACTTTAACTTGTCAAAATGTAAGTTTAATGTGTCAAAACATAACTTTAAGTTGTTAAAACGTAACTTTAACTTGTAAAAAATGTACTTCAACTTGTAAAATGTACTTCAACTTGTAAAACACTTGCTTTAACTTCTAAAAAAGTACTTTAACTTGTAAAATACTTATTTTAACGTGCCAAAATGTAACTTTAACTTGTTTAAACTTAAGTTTAACTTATAAAAAACGTATATTAACTTGTAAAAAACCTACTTTAACTTGTCAAAACGTAACCTTAACTTCTCAAAACGTAAGTTTAACTAGTTAAAAACATACTTTAACTTTTAAAAAACGTACTTTAACTTGTAAAAAACGTACTTTAAATTGTCAAAACGTAACTTTAACTTGTCAAAACGTAACTTTAACATGTTAAAAACATACATTCATTTGTAAAAAACGTAGTTTAACTTGTCAAAAATGTGGTTTAACTTGTAACAAATGTACTTTAACTTGTAAAAACGTACTCCAACTTGTAAAAAACGTACTTTAACTTGTCAAAAACCTACTTTAACTTGTCAAAACGTAACTTTAATTTGTCAAAACGTAAGTTTAACTTGTTAAAAAAGTAATTTAACTTGTCAAAACGTAGCTTTAACATATAAAAAACGTACTTTAACTTGTCAAAATGTAATTTTAATGTGTCAAAACGTAACTTTAAGTTGTTAAAACGTAACTTTAACTTGTAAAAAATGTACTTCAACTTGTAAAAAACATACTTCAACTTGTAAAACACTTGCTTTAACTTGTAAAAAAGTACTTTAACTTGTAAAATACTTATTTTAACGTGCCAAAATGTAACTTTAACTTGTCAAAACGTAACTTTAATTTGTCAAAACGTAACTTTAACTTATAAAAAAGCGTACTTTAACTTGTCAAAATGTAAGTTTAATGTGTCAAAACATAACTTTAAGTTGTTAAAACGTAACTTTAACTTGTAAAAAATGTACTTCAACTTGTAAAATGTACTTCAACTTGTAAAACACTTGCTTTAACTTCTAAAAAAGTACTTTAACTTGTAAAATACTTATTTTAACGTGCCAAAATGTAACTTTAACTTGTTTAAACTTAAGTTTAACTTATAAAAAACGTATATTAACTTGTAAAAAACCTACTTTAACTTGTCAAAACGTAACCTTTACTTCTCAAAACGTAAGTTTAACTAGTTAAAAACATACTTTAACTTTTAAAAAACGTACTTTAACTTGTAAAAAACGTACTTTAAATTGTCAAAACGTAACTTTAACTTGTCAAAACGTAACTTTAACATGTTAAAAACATACATTCATTTGTAAAAAACGTAGTTTAACTTGTCAAAAATGTGGTTTAACTTGTAACAAATGTACTTTAACTTGTAAAAACGTACTCCAACTTGTAAAAAACGTACTTTAACTTGTAAAAAACCTACTTTAACTTGTCAAAACGTAACTTTAATTTGTCAAAACGTAAGTTTAACTTGTTAAAAAAGTAATTTAACTTGTCAAAACGTAGCTTTAACATATAAAAAACGTACTTTAACTTGTCAAAATGTAATTTTAATGTGTCAAAACGTAACTTTAAGTTGTTAAAACGTAACTTTAACTTGTAAAAAATGTACTTCAACTTGTAAAAAACATACTTCAACTTGTAAAACACTTGCTTTAACTTGTAAAAAAGTACTTTAACTTGTAAAATACTTATTTTAACGTGCCAAAATGTAACTTTAACTTGTCAAAACGTAACTTTAATTTGTCAAAACGTAACTTTAACTTATAAAAAAGCGTACTTTAACTTGTCAAAATGTAAGTTTAATGTGTCAAAACATAACTTTAAGTTGTTAAAACGTAACTTTAACTTGTAAAAAATGTACTTCAACTTGTAAAATGTACTTCAACTTGTAAAACACTTCCTTTAACTTCTAAAAAAGTACTTTAACTTGTAAAATACTTATTTTAACGTGCCAAAATGTAACTTTAACTTGTTTAAACTTAAGTTTAACTTATAAAAAACGTATATTAACTTGTAAAAAACCTACTTTAACTTGTCAAAACGTAACCTTAACTTCTCAAAACGTAAGTTTAACTTGTTAAAAACATACTTTAACTTTTAAAAAACGTACTTTAACTTGTAAAAAACGTACTTTAAATTGTCAAAACGTAACTTTAACTTGTCAAAACGTAACTTTAACATGTTAAAAACATACATTCATTTGTAAAAAACGTAGTTTAACTTGTCAAAAATGTGGTTAAACTTGTAACAAATGTACTTTAACTTGTAAAAACGTACTCCAACTTGTAAAAAACGTACTTTAACTTGTAAAAAACCTACTTTAACTTGTCAAAACGTAACTTTAATTTGTCAAAACGTAAGTTTAACTTGTTAAAAAAGTAATTTAACTTGTCAAAACGTAGCTTTAACTTATAAAAAACGTACTTTAACTTGTCAAAATGTAATTTTAATGTGTCAAAACGTAAATTTAAGTTGTTAAAACGTAACTTTAACTTGTAAAAAATGTACTTCAACTTGTAAAAAACATACTTCAACTTGTAAAACACTTGCTTTAACTTGTAAAAAACGTACTTTATCTTGTAAAAAATGTATTTTAACGTGTCAAAATGTAACTTTAACTTGTCAAAACGAAAGTTTAACTTGTAAAAAACGTATATTAACTTGTAAAAATCCTACTTTAACTTGTCAAAACGTAACTTTAAATTGTCAAAACGTAAGTTTAACTTGTTAAAAACATACTTTAACTTTTAAAAAACGTACTTTAACTTGTAAAAACGTACTTTAACTTGTCAAAACGTAACTTTAACTTGTCAAAACGTAACTTTAACATGTTAAAAACATACATTCATTTCTAGAAAACGTAGTTTAACATGTCAAAAATGTGGTTTAACTTGTAACAAATATACTTTAACTTGTAAAAACGTACTCCAACTTGTAAAAAACGTACTTTAACTTGTAAAAACCCTACTTTAACTTGTCAAAACATAACTTTAATTTGTCAAAACATAAGTTTAACTTGTTAAAATCGTAATTTAACTTGTCAAAACGTAACTTTAAGTTGTAAAAAACGTACTTTAACTTGTCAAAATGTAATTTTAATGTGTTTAAACGTAACTTTAAGTTGTTAAAACGTAACTTTAACTTGTAAAAAATTTACTTTGACTTGTTAAAAACGTATTTCAACTTGTAAAACACGTACCTTAACTTGTAAAAAACGTACTTCAACTTGTAAAAAACGTACTATAACTTGTAAAAAACATATTTAAACGTGTCAAGATGTAACTTTAATTGCCAAAACGTAACTTTAACTTGTTAAAAACGTTCTTTAACTTGTCAAAACGTAAGTTTAACTTGTTAAAAACGTACTTTAACTTTTAAAAAATGTAATTTTACTTCTCACAACGAAACATTATCTTGTAAAAAACGTACTTTAACTTGTAAAAAACATAATTAAACTTATCAAAACATAACTTTAACTTCTATAAAACGTAATTTAACTTGTCAAAATTTAATTTTAATGTGTCAAAACGAAACTTTAACTTGTAAAAAAGGTATTTTAACGTGTCAAGATGTAACTTTAACTTGTCAAAACGTAATTTTAACTTGTTAAAAACGTACTTTAACTTGTAAAAAAACGAAATTTAACTTGTCAAAATGTAACATTAACTTGTCAAACGTAACTTTAACTTGTTAAAAACGTATTTTAACTTGTAAAAAACGTACTTTAACTTGTAAAAAACGTACTTTATTTTGTCAAAACGTAACTTTAACTTGTTAAAAACGTACTTTAATTTGTAAAAAACGTACTTTAACTTGTGAAAAACGTACTTTAACTTGTGAAAACGTAACTTTAACTTGTCAAAACGTTAATTTAACTTATAAAAAACATACATTAACTTGTAAAAAATTTACTTTAACTTGTCAAAAAAGTCGTTTAACTTGTAACGAATGTACTTTAACTTGTAAAAACATACTTTAACTTGTAAAAAACGTACTTTAACTTGTAAAAAACCTAATTTAACTTGTCAAAACGTTTTTAATTTGTCAAAATGTAATTTTAACTTGTTAAAAACGTAATTTAACTTGTCAAAACGTAACTTTAACTTGTACAAAACGTACTTTCACTTGTCAAAATGTAATTTTAATGTGTTAAAACGTAACTTTCAGTTGTTAAACCGTAACTTTAACTTGTAAAAAATGTACTTTAACTTGTAAAAAACACGTACCTTTACTTGTAAAAAACGTACTTCAACTTGTAAAAAACGTACTTTAACTTGTAAAAAACATATTTTAACGTGTCAAGATGTAACTTTAACTTGTCAAAACGTAACTTTAACTAGTTAAAACCTTATTTTTAACTTGAAAAAACGTACATTAACTTGTAAAAAACCTACTTTAACTTGTCAAAACGTAAGTTTAACTCGATAAAACGTAAGTTTAACTTGTTAAAAACATACTTTAACTTTAAAAACCGAACTTGAACTTGTAAAAAACGTACTTTAACTTGTGAAAACGTAACTTTAACATGTCAAAAAACTTTAACATGTTAAAAGCATACATTCATTTGTAAAAAGCGTACTTTAACTTGTCAAAAATGTGGTTTAACTTGTAACAAATGTACTTTAACTTGTAAAAACGTATGTTGTCGCTGAAATTTGGACAACGTTCAGAGACCTAAGCGGTCAGGTCCTCGCTCAGAGCGTGTGACCCTCGCTTCGGCCTAAGCGTGTCAGATCCGGTGTCCCGGGTCGTCTCTTAGCTGTCGTGTGGTCTTCGAGTCCTTCTGTTATCTGAAAAGAGTAGACAGACGTGAACTAAGAAGGGAAAACAAAGGGGGGTCCTCTGTTTACCTCTCCGACGCTCAACATTAGTATAATGTGGGTGGAGTTTGTAGGATGACGAGGAAGATCGACAAGATCGGGCGGAAGCGGAGACTTAAGAGTCAACGTCGCTTCGACGCTCGGACCTTGGATCTTAGGGAACAATTCCTATGGGAACCTGTCCCCGACTCAGCTTCCCGAGGAGGGTATGGCCGAGATAGAGAGTAAGAGAGAGGGAGTATAGTTTTCTCTTGGGAAAACTGGTGTACCTTGTTGAGAGGATTAGAGGGGCTATTTATAGCCGTGGTTGTACCGTTGGCGCCGAGTGGGGAGCCTCTAGGCGTCGGTGGCCGGCCAGGCCCCTCCCACGGGTGAGGAAGGCCGGCCAGGTCCCTCCCCTGGGTGAGGAAGGCCGGCCAGGTCCCTCCCCTGGGTGAGGAAGGCCGGCCAGGTCCCTCCCCTGGGTGAGGAAGGCCGGCCAGGTCCCTCCCCTGGGTGAGGAAGGCCGGCCAGGTCCCTCCCATAGGTGAGGAAGGCCGGCCAGGTCCCTCCCCTGGGTGAGGAAGGCCGGCCAGGTCCCTCCCCTGGGTGAGGAAGGCCGGCCAGGTCCCTCCCCTGGGTGAGGAAGGCCGGCCAGGTCCCTCCCTTGGGTGAGGAAGGCCGGCCAGGCCCCTCCCCTGGGTGAAGAAGGCCGGCCAGGCCCCTCCCATGGGTGAGGATGGCCGGCCAGGCCCCTCCCATGGGTGATGATGGCCGACCAGGGCCCTCCCGGGGTTAGGGACGATCGGCTAGGCGCGCGAGGGCGAGTCATGGTTGTCCCGGGGGAGGCGTCTCTCCTTCGCGCCTCGGAAGTTGCCGGTCGGCCGGAAGTCGCCGGCCGGACAAAGGTCTCCGGCCGGGCTGAGGTCGACGGCCGGACAGAGGTCGCCGGCCGGACTGAGGTCGACGGCCGGACAGAGGTCGCCGGGTGGACTGAGGTCGCCGGCCGGATTGAGGTCTCCGGCCGGACTGAGGTCGCCGGTCGGACAGAGGTTGCCGGCGGATTTAGGCTCGCCGAAAGGCCCAAGGCGTGCCATTGTAAACCTGGCGTGGGTTCCAAGTGTTGGTCGATCAAAGGACGACAGGGGAGGCATATACTAGAGTTGCCGTGTGAGAATACGGCGACAACATTAGCCCCCCGAGTTCAATGTCGAACATGTGGTCGAGAATAAACTCAAATCAGGATCCTCTTATTGTCGTTCGAGCTAGACATTTAATATCTCCTGATGAGCGTCATCGTAGAGTAAAAATATCTTCGAGGGACATTGTGGTCCCTACGTTCACCGAGGTGACCTATGGTGGAGTGGCATGTTACGACGTCATGAGCTAAAGGTCCGCTGTGGGTTCCTCTGACTTGCGTGGCAATTGTCTGATCAGAACCGTCTGATGTCGTATGGGAATGATTTATTTTCTTCAGCTTATCGTCAGAGGTTAGCTTTGGAGCGACGTGTTTTCATCGAATCGCCCCGAGGGGCAAGCTCGGATGTCGCTTTTGGAGCGACGTCTTCTCATCGAGTGGCCGTGAGGGGCAAACTCGGAAGTTGTTTCAGCACAACGTATTTCATCGAGTCGCCTCGAGGGGCAAACTCGGATGCTGTTTTGTAACAACTTATTTTCATTGAGCCGCCTTTAGGAGCGAGCGACGTATTTTCGTCAAGTTGCCATTACGGGCTGTCTCGGACGTCGTTTAGGAGAGACGTATTTTCATCGAGTTGCCGTTAGGGGCTAACTCGGACGCTGTTTAGGAGCGACTTATTTTCGTCGAGTTGCCGTTAGGGGCTGACTCGGACGCCGTTTAGGAGCGACGTATTTTCGTCGAGTTGCCGTTAGGGGCTGACTCGGACGCCGTTTAGGAGCGACGTATTTTCGTCGAGTTGCCGTTAGGGGCTGACTCGGACGCCGTTTAGGAGCGACGTATTTTCGTCGAGTTGCCGTTAGGGGCTGACTCGGACGCCGTTTAGGAGCGACGTATTTTCGTCGAGTTGCCGTTAGGGGCTGACTCGGACGCCATTTAGGAGCGACGTATTTTCGTCGAGTTGCCGTTAGGGGCTGACTCGGACGCTGTTTAGGAGCGACTTATTTTCGTCGAGTTGCCGTTAGGGGCTGACTCGGACGCCGTTTAGGAGCGACGTATTTTCGTCGAGTTGCCGTTAGGGGCTGACTCGGACGCCGTTTAGGAGCGACTTATTTTCGTCGAGTTGCCGTTAGGGGTTGACTCGGACGCTGTTTAGGAGCGACTTATTTTCGTCGAGTTGCCGTTAGGGGCTGACTCGGACGCCGTTTAGGAGCGACGTATTTTCGTCGAGTTGCCGTTAGGGGCTGACTCGGACGCCGTTTAGGAGCGACTTATTTTCGTCGAGTTGCCGTTAGGGGCTGACTCGGACGCCGTTTAGGAGCGACATAGTTTCGTCGAGTTGCCGTTAGGGGCTGACTCGGACGCCGTTTAGGAGCGACGTATTTTCATCGAGTTGCCGTTAGGGGCTGACTCGGACGCCGTTTAGGAGCGACGTATTTTCGTCGAGTTGCCGTTAGGGGCTGACTCGGACGCCGTTTAGGAGCGACGTATTTTCGTCGAGTTGCCGTTAGGGGCTGACTCGGATGCCGTTTAGGAGCGACGTATTTTCGTCGAGTGGCCATGAGAGGCAAACTCGGACGTTGTCTCCAAGCAACGTATTACATCGAGTTTCCTCGAGGGGCAAACTCGAATTTCGCTTTTGGAGCGACGTCTTTTCATCGAGTGGCCATGAGAGGCAAACTCGGACGTTGTTTCCACACAACGTATTTCATCGAGTCGCCTCGAGGGGCAAACTCGTATGTCGGTTTTGGAGCGACGTCTTTTCATCGAGTGGCCGTGAGAGGCAAACACGGACGTTATTTTGGAACAACGTATTTCATCGAGTCGCCTCGAGGGGCAAACTCGGATGTTGCTTTTGGAGCGATGTCTTTTCATCGAGTGGCCATGAGAGGCAAACTCGGATGTTGTTTCGGAACAACGCATTTCATCGAGTCGCCTCGAGGGGCAACTTGGACGTTGTTTCGGACCAACGTATTTCATCGAGTCGCCTCGAGGGGCAAACTCGGATGTCGCTTTTGGAGCGATGTCTTTTCATCGAGTGGCCATGAGAGGCAAACTTGGACGTTGTTTCGGAACAACGCATTTCATCGAGTCGCCTCGAGGGGCAAACTCGGACGTTGTTTCGGACCAACGTATTTCATCGAGTCGCCTCGAGGGGCAAACTCGGATGTCGCTTTTAGAGCGATGTCTTTTCATCGAGTGGCCATGAGAGGCAAACTCGGATGTTGTTTCGGAACAACGCATTTCATCGAGTCGCCTCGAGGGGCAAACTCGGACGTTGTTTCGGACCAACGTATTTCATCGAGTCGCCTCGAGGGGCAAACTCGGATGTCGCTTTTGGAGCGATGTCTTTTCATCGAGTGGCCATGAGAGGCAAACTCGGACGTTGTTTCGGAACAACGCATTTCATCGAGTCGCCTCGAGGGGCAAACTCGGACGTTGTTTCGGACCAACGTATTTCATCGAGTCGCCTCGAGGGGCAAACTCGGATGTCGCTTTTGGATCGACGTCTTTTCATCGAGTGGCCATGAGAGGCTAACTCGGACGTTGTTTCCAAGCAACGTATTTCATCGAGTTGCCTCGAGGGGCAAACTCGGATTTCGCTTTTGGAGCGACGTCTTTTCATCGGGTGGCCATTAGAGGCAAACTCGGACGTTGTTTCCAAACAACGTAATTCATCGAGTCGCCTCGAGGGGCAAACTCGGACGTTGTTTCGGACCAACGTATTTCGTCGAGTTGCCGTTAGGGGCTGACTCGGACGCCGTTTAGGAGCGACGTATTTTCGTCGAGTTGCCGTTAGAGGCTGACTCGGACGCCGTTTAGGAGCGACGTATTTTCATCGAGTTGCCGTTAGGGGCTGACTCGGATGCCGTTTAGGAGCGACGTATTTTCGTCGAGTTGCCTATAGGGGCTGACTCGGACGCCGTTTAGGAGCGACGTATTTTCGTCGAGTCATTATCGACTTTGTTATTGACCCGCCCCAGTCCCCCGAGTTTGGTGGTATTCGTGGAATAACCATGAAACACGAATATGGAAAATACGAAATATGGAGAATAACAAAGGATATTCTTTATTGTGAAACATAGAATTGGGCCCGTTTTTGGGCTCATAGCCTCGTTTGAGATACATAGGAAAGGGACATAGCATGCCGTCCGGTTAACTTGTACCCCTTATGCAATCGAGCTGGTAGGTGAAGTTGCGGGGGAGCTCTCTGCCGAGTTACTTAATTCCGGAGAGCGTGTGCCGAATTCTTTGAGTCTTCCACCTTTCGCCAGTGCCTCAATTCGCTTCTTTAGCTTGGAACAGTCAGAGGTCGTGTGTCCATGATCGCGGTGGTATTCGCAAAACTTGCTCTTGTCCCGCGTCGCATAACTCCTTTTCAATGGAGCGGGCGACCCGAGTTCATCTCGATGAAGAGTCAAGATTTGGGCTGGAGATGAACTTTGCAGGGTGAGGGTTTCTCCCCGGTACTCATCGGCGTAAGGCCTCTTTAGCCTTGACAGGGGGGTGTCACTAGTGACATAACTATCCCTTCCCTGTTTGCTTCAAGTGTCGGGACAATCATCGGTGCAATAGCTGTTGTTCGGCCCCCTGCCCCTTCTGCCGTCGAGGTAATCCTCGATTCTCATATGTGTCTTGGCACAGGCCATGAGCTCTGCCATGTCCCTCGGGGGCTTTCCCGCAATCGACTTTTAGAAGTCGCTGGGTTCGCCGCCTTCGGTGATGGCGACTATGGCATCCCGATCGTCGAAGTCTTCGACTTTGTGAGATTCTTCGGTAAAACGAGCCAGGTACTGACGCAGGCTCTCGCCCGGTTTCTGCCTGATTGTCCAAAGGTATGATTTGGACTTCTTCTGTACCACTAAGGTGGCGAATCTGGCGAGGAAAGCCTCTCGGAGAGCTCGAAAAGAGTTGATACTCCCGGGTTTAAGGCTTCTTAACCAATCGAAACCCGATCCGATCAATGTCAGGCTAAATGCCTGGCAGAGAGTTGCGTCTGACAGTCCCTGCATCAACATCCACGTTTCATAGTGGTGGATGTGGAAATTGGGGTCAGAACGCCCGTCATATGAAGAGCCGGCGGGGAGCTTGAACCTCCTTTCAGGCGGTTGTGCAAGCACCACTGCCGTGAAAGGTGAGTATGATCCCTCCAGGCCGTTGCTAGGCTTGGAACCCCCCGGGCCTGCTTCCCGAAGCTCGATGATCTGATTCTGGAGTCCCCGAATCATGGTGATCATCTCAAGTCCGTTAGCGGCACCTGCGACTGGTCCCACTGGCGTGGGGGCCTGCCGCTCATTGGACCCTTGGTCCATGAAGTTGGGAGGAGGGTTCCCGAGGGTTGCAGCCCCGGCAGCCGCCCGACGGGCGTCCAATTGTCTCCTTAGGTCTCCCTCGTGGGGATCCCGTTGCGAGCCGAGACCGATCCTAAGGTCTTCCTTGGCGGAGTACGAGGGTCTAACCATCGATGGGCGACCTTTGCGACGGACCCCACGATTATTCGCGCCATCATCTCCTCGTCGAGAAGACGTTTGGCACAAACGACGGGACCATCCGCTGCGGGCATTGCTACAGCCCTCGCGTTGAGAGCCTGTCTGAGCTCGACCAACCGATGGTTCTAACGTAGCGTCGTCTGCGCCTGCCAAGGGCGACGGGGTGAAGCTTTGACTCGTGTCCGTCTTCGAGACCATGTCATCTCCGACATAATTCTCGTCCCGGGTCGAATTATACTCTTCCTCATATCCGAGGAGGTTAACGGCCAAACCCTTGTTCACCCTCGGCTGCGCTAGCAATTCTGCTAGGCGGCGGTCGTTCTCATCTCTTAGGCCGCTTTCGTTATCACGAAGGGCAGAGGCGACGTTTCCAGAATTCCTCACCGCAGGCTGTTGCCTGGTCACTTGGTGGGGGAGTTGCCGGAACTCATACCGTGAGCTAGTCGCTCGAACGATGAGATTACTCGATCGGACAACCGCAGGGGTTGCCGGAACGTCACTCATTTTATGTGAGTGGAAAAGAAAAGAGATGTGATAGAGAGATGTGGATTGGATGAGCTTCAAGATTGAAGGCCCCTCCTTCTAGCGCCAAAATGTTTTCGCTGAAATTTGGACAACGTTCAGAGACCTAAGCGGTCAGGTCCTCGCTCAGAGCAGGTGACCCTCGCTTCGGCCTAAGCGTGTCAGATCCGGTGTCCCGGGTCGTCTCTTAGCTGTCGTGTGGTCTTCGAGTCCTTCTGTTATCTGAAAAGAGTAGACAGACGTGAACTAAGAAGGGAAAACAGAGGGGGGTCCTCTGTTTACCTCTCCGACGCTCAACATTAGTATAATGTGGGTGCAGTTTGTAGGATGACGAGGAAGGATCGACAAGATCGGGCGGAAGCGGAGACTTAAGAGTCAACGTCGCTTCGACGCTCGGACCTTGGATCTTAGGGAACAATTCCTATGGGAACCTGTCCCCGACTCAGCTTCCCGAGGAGGGTATGGCCGAGATAGAGAGTAAGAGAGAGGGAGTATAGTTTTCTCTTGGGAAAACTGGTGTACCTTGTTGAGAGGATTAGAGGGGCTATTTATAGCCGTGGTTGTACCCTTGGCGCCGAGTGGGGAGCCTCTGGGCGTCGGTGGCCGGCCAGGCCCCTCCCACGGGTGAGGAAGGCCGGCCAGGTCCCTCACCTGGGTGAGGAAGGCCGGCCAGGTCCCTCCCCTGGGTGAGGAAGGCCGGCCAGGTCCCTCCCATAGGTGAGGAAGGCCGGCCAGGTCCCTCCCCTGGGTGAGGAAGGTCGGCCAGGCCCCTCCCTTGGGTGAGGAAGGCCGGCCAGGCCCCTCCCATGGGTGATGATGGCCGACCAGGGCCCTCCCGGGGTTAGGGACGATCGGCTAGGCGCGCGAGGGCGAGTCATGGTTGTCCCGGGGGAGGCGTCTCTCCTTCGCGCCTCGGAAGTTGCCGGTCGGCCGGAAGTCGCCGGCCGGCCAGAAGTCGCCGGCCGGACAAAGGTCTCCGGCCGGGCTGAGGTCGACTGCCGGACAGAGGTCGACGGCCGGACTGAGGTCGACGGCCGGACAGAGGTCGCCGGGTGGACTGAGGTCGCCGGCCGGATTGAGGTCTCCGGCCGGATTGAGGTCGCCGATCGGACAGAGGTTGCCGGCCGGATTTAGGCTCGCCGAAAGGCCCAAGGCGTGCCATTGTAAACCTGGCGTGGGTTCCAAGTGTTGGTCGATCGGAGGACGACAGGGGAGGCATATACTAGAGTTGCCGTGTGAGAATACGGCGACAACATTAGCCCCCCGCGTTCAATGTCGAACATGTGGTCGAGAATGAACTCAAATCAGGATCCTCTTATTGTGGTCGAGAATGAACATGTGGTCGTTTAACTTGTAACAAATGTACTTTAACTTGTAAAAACATACTTCAACTTGTAAAAAACGTACTTTAACTTGTAAAAAACCTAATTTAACTTGTCAAAACGTTTTTAATTTGTCAAAATGTAATTTTAACTTGTTAAAAACGTAACTTAACTTGTCAAAACGTAACTTTAACTTGTACAAAACGTACTTTCACTTGTCAAAATGTAATTTTAATGTGTTAAAACGTAACTTTCAGTTGTTAAACCGTAACTTTAACTTGTAAAAAATGTACTTTAACTTGTAAAAAACGTACTTCAACTTGTAAAACACGTACCTTAACTTGTAAAAAACGTACTTCAACTTGTAAAAAACGTACTTAAACTTGTAAAAAACATATTTTAACGTGTCAAGATGTAACTTTAACTTGTTAAAACGTAACTTTAACTTGTTAAAACCTTACTTTTAAATTGTAAAAAACTTACTTTAACTTGTCAAAGCGTAACTTTAACTTGTCAAAACGTAAGTTTAACTTGTTAAAAATGTACTTTAACTTTTAAAAAACGTTATTTTACTTCTCGCAACGAAACTTTATCTTTTAAAAAACGTACATTAACTTGTAAAAAAACATAATTAAACTTTTCAAAACGAAACTTTTACTTGTCAAAAACGTACTTTAACTTGTTCAAATGTAATTTTAATGTGTCAAAACATAACTTTAAGTTGTTATAACGTAACTCTAACTTGTAGAAAATATACTTTAACTTGTAAAAAACGTACTTCAACTTGTAAAACACTTACTTTAACTTGTAAAAAACGTACTTTAACTTGTAAAAAACGTACTTTAACTTGTAAAAAACGAATTTTAACGTGTCAAAATATAACTTTAACTTGTCAAAACGTAACTTTAACTTGTTAAAAACGTACTTTAACTTGTAAAAAAAAGTAATTTAACTTGTCAAAATGTAACTTTAACTTGTCAAAACGTAACTTTAACTTGTTAAAAACGTACTTTAACTTGTAAAAAACGTACTTTAACTTGTCAAAACGTAACTTTAACTTGTTAAAAATGTACTTTAACTTGTAAAAAACGTACTTTAATTTGTAAAAAACGTATTTTAACTTGTCAAAACGTAACTTTAACTTGTAAAAAACATACATTAACTTGTAAAAATCTTACTTTAACTTGTTAAAACGTAACTTTAACTTGTAAAAAATGTAAGTTTAACTTGTTAAAATCATACAATAACTTGTAAAAAACGTAATTTAACTTGTTAAAAATGTGGTTTAACTTGTAACAAATGTACTTTAACTTGTAAAAGACGTACTTCAACTTGTAAAAAACGTACTTTAACTTGTAATAGAATGTAATTTAACGTGTCAAAATATAACTTTAACTTAACAAAACATAACTTTAACTTGTTAAAATTGTACTTTAACTTGTAAAAAACGTACTTTAACTTGTCAAAAACGTACTTTAACTTGTAAAAAACGTACTTTAAATTGTCAAAACGTAACTTTAACTTGGCAAAACGTAACTTTAACTTGTAAAAAACGTACATTGACTTGTAAAAAATCTACTTTAACTTGTTAAAATGTAACTTTATCTTACGTTTAACTTTTTTAAAACATACATTAACTTGTAAAAAACGTACTTTAACTTGTCAAAAATGTGGTTTAACTTCTAACAAATGTACTTTAACTTGTAACAAGGTACTTCAACTTGTAAAAAACGTACTTTAACTTATAATAAACCCTACTTTAACTTGTCAAAACGTAAATTGAATTTGTCAAAACGTAAGTTTAACTTGTTAAAAACGTAATTTAACTTGTCAAAACGTAACTTTAACTTATATAAAACGTACTTAACTTGTCAAAATGTAATTTTAATGTGTCAAAACGTAACTTTAAGTTGTTAAATCGTAACTTTAAATTGTAAAAAACGTACTTCAACTTGTAAAAAACGTACTTCAACTTGTAAAACACTTGCTTTAACTTGTAAAAATCGTACTTTAACTTCTCAAAACGTAATTTTAACTTGTTAAAAACATACATTCACTTGTAAAAAACGTACTTTAAGTTGTAAAAAATGTGGTTTAACTTGTAACAAATGTACTTTAACTTGTAAAAACGTACTTCAACTTGTATAAAACGTACTTTAACTTTTAAAAAACCTACTTTAACTTGTCAAAACGTAAATTTAACTTGTCAAAACGTAAGTTTAACTTGTTAAAAACGTAATTTAACTCATCAAAACGTAACTTTAACTTGTAAAAAACGTAGTTTAACTTGTCAAAATGTAATTTTAATGTGTCAAAACGTAACTTTTAGTTGTTAAAACGTATCTTTAACTATTAAAAAATGAACTTTAACTTGTAAAAAACGTACTTCAATTTGTAAAAAAGGTTCTTTAACTTGTAAAAAATGTACTTTAACGTGTCAAAATGTAAGTTTAACTTGTCAAAACGTAACATGAACTTGTAAAAAATGTACTTTAACTTGTAAAAAATGTACTTTAACTTGTAAAAAACGTACTTTAACTTGTCAAAATGTAACTTTAACTTGTTAAAACGTAACATTAATTTGTAAATTACTTACTTTAACTTGTCAAAAATGTGGTTTAACTTGTAACAAATGTACTTTAACTTGTAAAAAACGTACTTCAACTTGTAAAAACCGTACTTTAACTTGTAAAAAACTTATTTTAACGTGTCAAAATGTAACTTTAACTTGTCAAAATGTAACTTTAACTTGTTAAAAACATACTTTAACTTGTAAAAAAACGTAAGTTAACTTGTCAAAACGTAACTTTAACTTGTCAAAACGTAACTTTAACTTGTTAAAAACGTACTTTAACTTTTAAAAAACATAATTCAACTGGTTAAAACGTAACTTTAACTTGTTAAAAACGTACTTTAACTTGTCAAAATGTAGTTTAAATGTGTAAAAACGTAACTTTAAGTTGTTAAAACGTAACTTTAACTTGTAAAAAATGTATTTTAACTTGTAAAAAACGTACTTCAACATGTAAAACACGTACTTTAAATTGCAAAAAACGTACTTCAACTTGTAAAAAACGTACTTTAAGTTGTAAAAAACGTATTTTAACGCGTCAAAATGTAACTTTAGCCCGTCACAACAAAACTTTAACTTGTCAAAACGTAAGTTTAACTTGTCAAAAACGTACTTTAACTTTTAAAACCCGTAATTTACTAGTCCCAACGAAACTTGAACTCGTAAAAAATATACGTTAACTTGTAAAAAATGTACTTTAACTTGTCAAAATGTAATTTTAATGTGTCAAAACGTAACTTTAAATTGTTATAACGTAAATTTAACTGGTAGAAAATGTACTTTAACTTGTAAAAGACGTACTTTAACTTGTAAAAAACGTACTTTAACGTGTCAAAATATAACTTTATATTGTCAAAACGTAACTTTAACTTGTTAAAAACGTACTTTAACTTGTAAAAAAATGTAATTTAACCTGTCAAAATGTAAATTTAACTTGTCAAAACGTAACTTTAACTTGTTAAAATGTAATTTTAATGTGTCAAAACGTAACTTTAAGTTCTTAAAACGTAACTTTAACTTGTAAAAAATATACTTTAACTTGTAAAAAATGTACTTCAACATGTAAAACACGTACTTTAAATTGTAAAAAACGTACTTCAACTTGTAAAAAACGTACTTTAACTTGTAAAAACCGTATTTTAACGTGTCAAAATGTAACATTAACTTGTCAAAACGTAAATTTAACTTGTTAAAAACGTACTTTAACTTGTAAAATACGCAAGTTAACTTGTCAAAACGTAACTTTAACTTTATAAAAATGTACTTTAACTTGTAAAAAACATAATTCAACTTGTCAAAACGTAACTTTAACCTGTAAAAAACGTACTTTAACTTGTCAAAATGTAATTTTAAGGTGTTAAAACGTAACTTTAAGTTGTTAAAACGTAACTTTAACTTGTAAAAAACGTACTTTAACTTGTAAAAATGTAATTTTAATGTGTCAAAACGTAACTTTAAGTTGTTAAAACGTAACTTTAAATTCTAAAAATGTACTTTAACTTATCAAAACATAACTTTAACTTGTAAAAAACGTACTTTAACTTGTTAAAATGTAATTTTAATGTGTCAAAACGTAACTTTAAGTTGTTAAAACCTAACTTTAACTATTAAAAAATGAACTTTAACTTGTAAAAAACGTACTTCAATTTGTAAAAAAGGTTCTTTAACTTGTAAACAATGTACTTTAACGTCTCAAAATGTAAATTTAACTTGTCAAAACGTAACTTTAACTTGTTGAAAACGTAATTTAACTAGTAAAAAACGTAATTTAACTTGTCAAAACGAAAGTATAACTTGTCTAAACGTAACTTTAACTTTTAAAAGACGTACTTTAATATGTAAAAACATAACTTTATTTTGTTAAAAATGTATTTTAACTTTTAAAGAACGTAATTTAACTTGTCAAAATGTAACTCTAAGTTGTCAAAACTTAACAATAACTTGTTAAAACGAAACTCTAACTTGTCCAAACGTAACTTTAACTTGTAAAAAATGTACTTTAACTTGTAAAAAATGTACTTTAACTTGTAAAAAACGTACTTTAACTTGTCAAAATGTAACTTTAACTTGTTCAAACGTAACATTAATATGTAAAAAACTTACTTTAACTTGTCAAAAATGTGGTTTAACTTGTAACAAATGTACTTTAACTTGTAAAAAACGTACTTCAACTTGTAAAAATCGTACTTTAACTTGTAAAAAACTTATTTTAACGTGTCAAAATGTAACTTTAACTTGTCAAAATGTAACTTTAACTTGTTAATCACATACTTTAACTTGTAAAAAAACGTAAGTTAACTTGTCAAAACGTAACTTTAACTTGTCAAAACGTAACTTTAACTTGTTAAAAACGTACTTTAACTTGTAAAAAACATAATTCAACTGGTTAAAACGTAACTTTAACTTGTTAAAAACGTACTTTAACTTGTCAAAATGTAGTTTAAATGTGTAAAAACGTAACTTTAAGTTGCTAAAACGTAACTTTAATTTTTAAAAAATGTCCTTTCTTGTAAAAAACGTACTTCAACATGTAACACACGTACTTTAAATTGTAAAAAACGTACTTCAACTTGTAAAAAACGTACTTTAAGTTGTAAAAAACGTATTTTAACGTGTCAAAATGTAACTTTATGCGGTCACAACAAAACTTTAACTTGTCAAAACGTAAGTTTAACTTGTTAAAAACGTACTTTAACTTTTAAAACCCGTAATTTACTAGTCCCAACGAAACTTTAACTTGTAAAAAATATACTTTAACTTGTAAAAAATGTACTTTAACTTGTCAAAATTTAATTTTAATGTGTCAAAACGTAACTTTAAATTGTTATAACGTAAATTTAACTGGTAGAAAATGTACTTTAACTTGTAAAAGACGTACTTTAACTTGTAAAAAACGTACTTTAACGTGTCAAAATATAACTTTATATTGTCAAAACGTAACTTTAATTTGTTAAAAACTTACTTTAACTTGTAAAAAAATGTAATTTAACCTGTCAAAATGTAGCTTTAACTTGTCAAAACGTAACTTTAACTTGTTAAAATGTAATTTTAATGTGTCAAAACGTAACTTTAAGTTGTTAGAACGTAACTTTAACTTGTAAAAAATGTACTTTAACTTGTAAAAAACGTACTTCAACACGTAAAACACGTACTTTAAATTGTAAAAAAACGTACTTCAACTTGTAAAAAACGTACTTTAACTTGTAAAAACCGTATTTTAACGTGTCAAAATGTAACATTAACTTGTCAAAACGTAAATTTAACTTGTTAAAAACGTACTTTAACTTGTAAAAAACTGCAAGTTAACTTGTCAAAACATAACTTTAACTTGTCAAAACGTAACTTTAACTTTATAAGAACGTACTTTAAATTGTAAAAAACATAATTCAACTTGTCAAAACGTAACTTTAACTTGTAAAAAACGTAATTTATCTTGTCAAAATGTAATTTTAATGTGTAAAAACGTAACTTTAAGTTGTTAAAACGTAACTTTAACTTGTAAAAAATGTACTTCAACTTGTAAAAAACGTACTTCAACATGTAAAATACGTACTTTAGATTGGAAAAAATGTACTTCAACTTATAAAAAAACGTACTTTAACTTGTAAAAAACGTATTTTAACGTGTCAAAATGTAACATTAACTTGTCAAAACATTAAAATTTAACTTGTTAAAAACGTACTTTAACTTGTAAAAAACGTAAGTTAACTTGTCAAAATGTAACTTTAACTTGTAAAAACGTAACTTTAACTTTTCAATACGTAACTTTAACTTGGTAAAAACATACTTTAACTTGTAAAAAACCTACTTTAACTTGTCAAAACGTAACTTTAACTTTTCAAAACGTAAGTTTAACTTGTTAAAAACGTAATTTTACGTGTCACAGCGAAACTTTATCTTGTAAAAAACGTATTACAACTTGTAAAAATGTAATTTTAATGTGTCAAAACGTAACTTTAAGTTGTTAAAACGTAACTTTAAATTCTAAAAAATGTACTTTAACTTATCAAAACGTAACTTTAACTTGTAAAAAACGTACTTTAACTTGTTAAAATGTAATTTTAATGTGTCAAAACGTAACTTTAAGTTGTTAAAACCTAACTTTAACTATTAAAAAATGAACTTTAACTTGTAAAAAACGTACTTCAATTTGTAAAAAAGGTTCTTTAACTTGTAAAAAATGTACTTTAACGTGTCAAAATGTAAATTTAACTTGTCAAAACGTAACTTTAACTTGTTAAAAACGTAACTTAACTACTAAAAAACGTAATTTAACTTGTCAAAACGAAAGTATAATTGTCTAAACGTAACTTTAACTTTTAAAAGACGTACTTTAATATGTAAAAACATAACTTTATTTTGTTAAAAATGTATTTTAACTTTTAAAGAACGTAATTTAACTTGTCAAAATGTACCTTTAAGTTGTCAAAACTTAACATTAACTTGTTAAAACGAAACTCTAACTTGTCCCAACGTAACTTGAACTTGTAAAAAATGTATTTTAACTTGTAAAAAATGTACTTTAACTTGTAAAAAACGTACTTTAACTTGTCAAAATCTAACTTTAACTTGTTAAAACGTAACATTAATTTGTAAAAAACTTACTTTAACTTGTCAAAAATGTGGTTTAACTTGTAACAAATGTACTTTAACTTGTAAAAAACGTACTTCAACTTGTAAAAACCGTACTTTAACTTGTAATAAACTTATTTTAACGTGTCAAAATGTAACTTTAACTTGTCAAAATGTAACTTTAACTTGTTAAAAACATACTTTAACTTGTAAAAAAACGTAAGTTAACTTGTCAAAACGTAACTTTAACTTGTCAAAACGTAACTTTAACTTGATAAAAACGTACTTTAACTTGTAAAAAACATAATTCAACTGGTTAAAACGTAACTTTAACTTGTTTAAAACATACTTTAACTTGTCAAAATGTAGTTTAAATGTGTAAAAACGTAACTTTAAGTTGTTAAAACGTAACTTTAACTTGTAAAACATGTACTTTAACTTGTAAAAAACGTACTTCAACATGTAAAACACGTACTATAAATTGTAAAAAACGTACTTCAACTTGTAAAAAACGTACTTTAAGTTGTAAAAAACGTATTTTTAACGTGTCAAAATGTAACTTTATCCTGTCACAACAAAACTTTAACTTGTCAAAACGTAAGTTTAACTTGTTAAAAACGTACTTTAACTTTTAAAACTCGTAATTTTACTAGTCCGAATGAAACTTTAACTTGTAAAAAATATACTTTAACTTGTAAAAAATGTACTTCAACTTGTCAAAATGTAATTTTAATGTGTCAAAACGTAACTTTAAATTGTTATAACGTAAATTTAACTTGTAGAAAATGTACTTTAACTTGTAAAAGACATACTTTAACTTGTAAAAAACGTACTTTAACGTGTCAAGATATAACTTTAAATAGTCAAAACGTAACTTTAACTTGTTAAAAACGTACTTTAACTTGTAAAAAAATGTAATTTAACCTGTCAAAATGTAACTTTAACTTGTGAAAACGTAACTTTAACTTGTTAAAATGTAATTTTAATGTGTCAAAACGTAACTTTAAGTTGTTAAAACGTAACTTTAACTTGTAAAAAATGTACTTTAACTTGTAAAAAACGTACTTCAACATGTAAAACACGTACTTTAAATTGTAAAAAACATACTTCAACTTGTAAAAAACGTACTTTAACTTGTAAAAACCGTATTTTAAAGTGTCAAAATGTAACATTAACTTGTCAAAACGTAAATTTAACTTGTTAAAAACGTACTTTAACTTGTAAAAAACGCAAGTTAACTTGTCAAAACGTAACTTTAACTTGTCAAAACATAAATTTAACTTTATAAAAATGTACTTTAACTTGTAAAAAACATAATTCAACTTGTCAAAACGTAACTTTAACTTGTAAAAAACGTACTTTAACTTGTCAAAATGTAATTTTAATGTGTAAAAACGTAACTTTAAGTTGTTAAAACGTAACTTTAACTTGTAAAAAATGTACTTCAACTTGTAAAAAATGTACTTCAACATGTAAAATACGTACTTTAGATTGGAAAAAATGTACTTCAACTTATAAAAAACGTACTTTAACTTGTAAAAAACGTATTTTAACGTGTCAAAATGTAACATTAACTTGTCAAAACATTAAAATTTAACTTGTTAAAAACGTACTTTAACTTGTAAAAAACGTAAGTTAACTTGTCAAAATGTAACTTTAACTTGTAAAAACGTAACTTTAACTTTTCAATACGTAACTTTAACTTGGTAAAAACATACTTTAACTTGTAAAAAACCTACTTTAACTTGTCAAAACGTAACTTTAACTTGTCAAAACGTAAGTTTAACTTGTTAAAAACGTAATTTTACGTGTCACAGCGAAACTTTATCTTGTAAAAAACGTATTACAACTTGTAAAAATGTAATTTTAATGTGTCAAAACGTAACTTTAAGTTGTTAAAACGTAACTTTAAATTCTAAAAAATGTACTTTAACTTATCAAAACATATCTTTAACTTGTAAAAAACGTACTTTAACTTGTTAAAATGTAATTTTAATGTGTCAAAACGTAACTTTAAGATGTTAAAACGTAAATTTTAACTATTAAAAAATGAACTTTAACTTGTAAAAAACGTACTTCAATTTGTATAAAAGGTTCTTTAACTTGTAAAAAATGTACTTAAACATGTCAAAATGTAAATTTAACTTGTCAAAACGTAACTTTAACTTGTTAAAAACGTAATTTAACTAGTAAAAAACGTAATTTAACTTGTCAAAACGAAAGTATAACTTGTCTAAACGTAACTTTAACTTTTAAAAGACGTACTTTAATATGTAAAAAAATAACTTTATTTTGTTAAAAATGTATTTTAACTTTTAAAGAACGTAATTTAACTTGTCAAAATGTAACTTTAAGTTGTCAAAACTTAACAATAACTTGTTAAAACGAAACTCTAACTTGTCCAAACGTAACTTTAACTTGTAAAAAATGTACTTTAACTTGTAAAAAATGTACTTTAACTTGTAAAAAACGTACTTTAACTTGTCAAAATGTAACTTTAACTTGTTCAAACGTAACATTAATTTGTAAAAAACTTACTTTAACTTGTCAAAAATGTGGTTTAACTTGTAACAAGTGTACTTTAACTTGTAAAAAACGTACTTCAACTTGTAAAAACCGTACTTTAACTTGTAAAAAACTTATTTTAACGTGTCAAAATGTAACTTTAACTTGTCAAAATGTAACTTTAACTTGTTAAAAACATACTTTAACTTGTAAAAAAACGTAAGTTAACTTGTCAAAACGTAACTTTAACTTGTCAAAACGTAACTTTAACTTGATAAAAACGTACTTTAACTTGTAAAAAACATAATTCAACTGGTTAAAACGTAACTTTAACTTGTTTAAAACATACTTTAACTTGTCAAAATGTAGTTTAAATGTGTAAAAACGTAACTTTAAGTTGTTAAAACGTAACTTTAACTTGTAAAACATGTACTTTAACTTGTAAAAAACGTACTTCAACATGTAAAACACGTACTATAAATTGTAAAAAACGTACTTCAACTTGTAAAAAACGTACTTTAAGTTGTAAAAAACGTATTTTTAACGTGTCAAAATGTAACTTTATCCTGTCACAACAAAACTTTAACTTGTCAAAACGTAAGTTTAACTTGTTAAAAACGTACTTTAACTTTTAAAACTCGTAATTTTACTAGTCCGAATGAAACTTTAACTTGTAAAAAATATACTTTAACTTGTAAAAAATGTACTTCAACTTGTCAAAATGTAATTTTAATGTATCAAAACGTAACTTTAAATTGTTATAACGTAAATTTAACTGGTAGAAAATGTACTTTAACTTGTAAAAGACATACTTGAACTTGTAAAAAACATACTTTAACGTGTCAAGATATAACTTTATATAGTCAAAACGTAACTTTAACTTGTTAAAAACGTACTTTAACTTGTAAAAAAATGTAATTTAACCTGTCAAAATGTAACTTTAACTTGTGAAAACGTAACTTTAACTTGTTAAAATGTAATTTTAATGTGTCAAAACGTAACTTTAAGTTGTTAAAACGTAACTTTAACTTGTAAAAAATGTACTTTAACTTGTAAAAAACGTACTTCAACATGTAAAACACGTACTTTAAATTGTAAAAAACGTACTTCAACTTGTAAAAAACGTACTTTAACTTGTAAAAACCGTATTTTAAAGTGTCAAAATGTAACATTAACTTGTCAAAACGTAAATTTAACTTGTTAAAAACGTACTTTAACTTGTAAAAAACGCAAGTTAACTTGTCAAAACGTAACTTTAACTTGTCAAAACATAAATTTAACTTTATAAAAATGTACTTTAACTTGTAAAAAACATAATTCAACTTGTCAAAACGTAACTTTAACTTGTAAAAAACGTACTTTAACTTGTCAAAATGTAATTTTAATGTGTAAAAACGTAACTTTATGTTGTTAAAACGTAACTTTAACTTGTAAAAAATGTACTTCAACTTGTAAAAAACGTACTTCAACATGTAAAACACGTACTTTAGATTGGAAAAAACGTACTTCAACTTATAAAAAACGTACTTTAACTTGTAAAAAACGTATTTTAACGTGTCAAAATGTAACATTAACTTGTCAAAACATTAAAATTTAACTTGTTAAAAACGTACTTTAACTTGTAAAAAACGTAAGTTAACTTGTCAAAATGTAACTTTAACTTGTAAAAACGTAACTTTAACTTGTCAATACGTAACTTTAACTTGTTAAAAACATACTTTAACTTGTAAAAAACCTACTTTAACTTGTCAAAACGTAACTTTAACTTGTCAAAACGTAAGTTTAACTTGTTAAAAACGTAATTTTACGTGTCACAGCGAAACTTTATCTTGTAAAAAACGTAGTTTAACTTGTAAAAATGTAATTTTAATGTGTCAAAACGTAACTTTAAGTTGTTAAAACGTAACTTTAAATTCTAAAAAATGTACTTTAACTTATCAAAACATAACTTTAACTTGTAAAAAACGTACTTTAACTTGTTAAAATGTAATTTTAATGTGTCAAAACGTAACTTTAAGATGTTAAAAACGTAAATTTTAACTATTAAAAAATGAACTTTAACTTGTAAAAAACGTACTTCAATTTGTAAAAAAGGTTCTTTAACTTGTAAAAAATGTACTTTAACCTGTCAAAATGTAAATTTAACTTGTCAAAACGTAACTTTAACTTGTTAAAAACGTAATTTAACTAGTAAAAAACGTAATTTAACTTGTCAAAACGAAAGTATAACTTGTCTAAACGTAACTTTAACTTTTAAAAGACGTACTTTAATATGTAAAAAAATAACTTTATTTTGTAAAAATGTATTTTAACTTTTAAAGAACGTAATTTAACTTGTCAAAATGTAACTTTAAGTTGTCAAAACTTAACAATAACTTGTTAAAACGAAACTCTAACTTATCTAAACGTAACTTTAACTTGTAAAAAATGTACTTTAACTTGTAAAAAACGTACTTTAACTTGTCAAAATGTAACTTTAACTTGTTAAAACGTAACATTAATTTGTAAAAAACTTACTTTAACTTGTCAAAAATGTGGTTTAACTTGTAACAAATGTACTTTAACTTGTAAAAAATGTACTTCAACTTGTAAAAACCGTACTTTAACTTGTAAAAAACTTATTTTAACGTGTCAAAATGTAACTTTAACTTGTCAAAATATAACTTTAACTTGTTAAAAACATACTTTAACTTGTAAAAAAACGTAAGTTAACTTGTCAAAACGTAACTTTAACTTGTCAAAACGTAACTTTAACTTGTTAAAAACGTACTTTAATTTGTAAAAAACATAATTCAACTGGTTAAAACGTAACTTTAACTTATTAAAAACGTACTTTAACTTGTCAAAATGTAGTTTAAATGTGTAAAAACGTAACTTTAAGTTGTTAAAACGTAACTTTAACTTGTAAAAAATGTACTTTAACTTGTAAAAAACGTACTTCAACATGTAAAGCAAGTACTTTAAATTGTAAAAAACGTACTTCAACTTGTAAAAAAACGTACTTTAAGTTGTAAAAAACGTATTTTAACGTGTCAAAATGTAACTTTATCCTGTCACAACAAAACTTTAACTTGTTAAAACGTATGTTTAACTTGTTAAAAACGTACTTTAACTTTTAAAACCCATAATTTTACTAGTCCCAACGAAACTTTAACTTGTAAAAAATATACTTTAACTTGTAAAAAATGTACTTTAACTTGTCAAAATGTAATTTTAATGTGTCAAAATCACGATAGAGTTAGATTCCAAAGGGCAACCAAAGGGTAAGGAAGGTGATGTGTTGTTGAGTTACTTTGGCGTATTAGCTAGAGAATATGTTCCACTTTCGACTCGTGATTGGAGATTAAAAGAGAACGATCAATTAAAAGAGAGGATTTGGAACGAAATATGTGAAAGATTTTCTATTCCAATAGAACATAAGCACGATTGCCTCATGAGAGTAGTTGAAGCCGCAAAACTATTTCGTCACGAGTTATATGACGATCTTCTCAAAGACAAAATCAATGAACCAAGCTCGTTAAAAAGACCAAGTTGTGTTTTAAAATTTTACACGAGTATCACTGAAGAAGATTGGGTGAAGTTTGTTGAGTATAGACGAAGCGCAACTTTCAAGCAAACGTCGGAGCAAGGGAAAACTAATTCCGCTAAAGTGGAATACAAATCCCGATGTGGCCGAGATGGATATCGAAAACAAGATCAACAAAAGGTTGAGTTTTTTCATTTATTTATTTTGTATTCGGTTTTTACATTTAATATATGATTAATATGATTACTTGTTAATTAATAGCACGACGAAACCGGGCAATGGGCAACGTTAGAAGAATTATGGATTGACTCGCGTAAGAAAGACGGGATAGACGGAAAAGAGTTCAAGAATGACAAAGATCGACTAATGGGAGAATCAATTGTAAGATTTTAAATAATGTAAGTTATATTTTTAATATTTTTATTTACAAATTATTATAATATGTAGCAAAAATTATCTCAACATGCAATCGAAGGTACTTTTATCCCGGAAACGGGAAAAAGTATCTTGCAAGAAGCCATGGGAGCAAAGAAATATGTTTGCGGTTCAAGTATTTTGTTCCTCCGACTCCAAATGAAGAACTTAACAAGATGCGGCTCGAAATGCGTCTCGAGTTGATGGAGTTTAAAAATGATATCTTGAAAGCGGTTAATGGTCGTGGTGGTACAAGTGTTGGAGAAGCGAGTGTTGATCTAGTTGAAGATAATATTAATGCAAGTGGCGTTTATATTGAAGAGAAGACTAAGATTCAAGAAGTCGTCGAAGGTCGATCCGATTATTGTGGAAAAACTAACTAGGGTTCGGGCTAGTTGCTCATTGAATCCAACCACACCGGTGACACCGTGTTCGAATGAAAGTGTCGAATGTTTTCTCTACATTGACGATATCGTGGAAGGAAACACAATCCATGTTGCAAATGGGCGAGTATATTTGAACGAGGGCGTAATTCACTTCTCAAGTTTAGAGGAAGGAAATGCACGTGTGAGCGTTTCTGGCGTTTTGGCTAAGAAAGCCAAATTACCGATTCCCACCGAAGAAGCTCTAACCGTAGAAGATGCAATGGGAGGTTTTGTCTCGTGGCCGCGACGATTAATAGAAACTGAGACTACGGCAAAAGAGAGTCGCGGCCCACCCAAACTCGATTCTACGAGTCAACCTACTCCGGACGATAATAGGAGAATTAATTACAAGGTAATATATTTTAACCTACTCATTATTATGTATTGACTGTTCAATTTAGTTATAAGATAATTAATTCAAAGTTTAAATGGTTACAAGGTAATAAATCCCAAGTTTAAATTGCTCGCTCAATATGCCAACAAAATGATGTTAGCACAAGGAAACGTTATTCAAGTCAACGTTTGTCCAACAATCTCTGCTATACCGATTATGTTGGGATTTGATGATATTTCCGAATTTTTACAATTTTCGGAAATTGGGGCGTCAAGCATATCTCTTTACATGGAGTAAGTGTTTCTTTCATGATTTTTTTTTAATATTGATGATTGAATATTGAGTGTTTTAACTATTTGAATAATTTGGAATGTAGTTGTATACGCGCATCGATGTCAAAGTTGAAAAAAAAATTTGTCTTTGTAAACGCCGCGTTAGCTTCTCACATGTCTACAAATGACGAAGATTACCATTTGTCGACACGAGTCAAAGAGGTTGGCAACGCGGTGCGAGGATGCACAGTTGGGCAACTAGTTTTCATGCCCTACAATCAAAACTTTCATTGGATGTTTGTTGTCCTTGACTTATGGAAGGATTGTGCTATGTTTTTTGACCCGTTGAATAAACAAATTCCACAAGACTTGGTTTTGTTGATAAAAAGGTAAGTTTTTTTTACTTATATATTGAATATTTGTTATAAAAGATACTCATACTATTTGTTTTGTAGGGTGTTTTCAAATTTCAAACTTGAAAACAAAGGCGCTATTGGCCACGGACAATCAACATACATAAGGTCAATGGCCGCGCCAAGACAAAGTGGTAACACGGAATGTGAATATTTTGTTTTATGTTATATGCGAGAAATAGTTGTAGGAGGTATAAGTAGATTAGAAAACAAAAACACGTATACACCTTTGGATATAGAGAGAGTAAGAGAAGAGTGGATTAACTATGTACAAACATTTATTGAATGTGATGATTAGTTACATTTTGTGATATTGAATGTATATTTTTTAGATGATTTTGAATGATTATGATGATTTTGGATGTATAGTATGTTTTTAGATTGATTTTGCATGTATTATGCAGGTAATTATATGATATTTTGGGTTTAATATCCAATAATAATGAATAGATGCACTCTTCGGACAATGGCGCCGCGGCGACATATGTTTGGAGCCGCGGCCCCAAGTCCCACAACGGATGTTTAAATCCGTTGTGGGAGCTGCGCCGCGGCACTGAGTGTCCAAGCTGCGGCACCAGTGTCCCACAACCGCCGCCGCGGCGATCCTATATGGCGCCGCGGCGCTGCGGCCCACAACGGATGTTGGGATCCGTTGTGGGACTTCGGTGCCGCGGCACCAATTGGTGGGGCCGCGGCGAGACCGGGCCGCGGAGACCCTTTACGGCGTTGTGGGACTTGGGGCCGCGGCGCCGTAAAGGGTCGCCGCGGCGATAAATTTTCAAAAATAAAAAAATTTTACAACCGATAATTGATTGGTTGTTGAATTTCCCACAACCCATACACATTCGGTGTGGGAAATATGAACATTCCACACCGGAAGTTTAAGGGTTGTGGGAAATTCCACAACTCAAGCTCCCACAACCGTTATTAAGGGTTGTGGGAAAATTCCACACCCCTTATTAAGGGTTGTGGTAACAAGTTTTTCTACTAGTGTTTTGACACATTAAATTTACGTTTTGACAAGTTAAAGTACGTTTTGACAACATAAAGTTACATCTTGACAAGTTAAATTATGTTTTTTACAAGTTAAAGTACGTTTTTTATAAGATAAAGTTACATTTTTACAAGTTAAAGTTACATTTTGACACGTTAAAGTACATTTTTTAGAAGTTAAAGTACTTTTTTTACAAAATGAAGTACGTTTTTTAACAAGTTAAAGTACTTTTTTTACAAGTTAAACCACATATTTGACAAGTTAAACAACGTGTTTTACAAGTTATAGTTACGTTTTGACATGTTAGAGTTACATTTTGACAAGTTATAGTAAGTTTTTGACAATTTAAAGTACGTTTTTTTACAAGTTAAAGGTACGTTTAGACAAGTTTAAGTTTCATTTTGACAAGTTATTATAACATGTTGACAACATAAAGTTACATTTTGACAAGTTAAATTACGTTTTTTACAAGTTAAAGTTTGTTTTTTACAAGTTTAAGTTACATTCGGACAAGTTAAAGTTACGTTTTGATATGTTAAAGTACGTTTTTTAGAAGTTAAATTACATTTTCTACAAGTTAAAGTTACGTTTTAACAACTTGAAGTTACGTTTTGAAACGTTAAAGTTATATTTTGACAAGCTAAACTACGTTTTTAACAAGTTAAAGTTATGTTTTGACAAGTTAAATTACGTGTTTTACAAGTTAAAGTACGTTTTTAACAAATTAAAGTTACGTTTTGACAAGTTAGAGTTACATTTTTAGAAGTTAAAGTTACGTTTAGACAAGATAGAGTTTCGTTTTGACAAGTTATTGTTACGTTTTGTCAACTTAAAGTTATATTTTGACAAGTTAAATTACGTTTTTTACAACTTAAAGTTCGTTTTTTACAAGTTAAAGTACGTTTTTTACAAGTTAAAGTGCGTATTTAACAAGTTGAAGTTACGTTTTGACAAGTTAAAGTTACGTTTTGAGAAGTTAAAGAATGTTTTTTACAAGTTAAATTATATTTTCTACAACTAAAAGTTTCGTATTAACAACTTAAAGATAAATTCTGACACATTAAAATTACATTTAGAGAAGTTAAAGTACGTTTTTTACAAGTTAAAGTTACGTTTTGACAAGTTAAATTATGTTTTTTACAAGTTAAAGTACGTTTTTTACAAGATAAAGTTTCGTTGTGACAAGTTAAATTACGTTTTTTACAATTTCGATTATGTGTATAATAATTTAAAGTTACGTTTTGACTTGTTAAAGTTACGTTTTGACACGTTAAAGTACGTTTTACAAGTTAAAGTACGTTTTTAACAAGTTCAATAAAGTTTTTTACTAGTTAATGTTATGTTTTAACAAGTTAAAGATACGTTTTGACACATTAAAGTTACGTTTTGACAAATTAAAGTAACTTTTGACAACTTAAAGTTACATCTTGACAACTTAAATTATGTTTTTTACAAGTTAAATGACGTTTTTTATAAGATAAAGTTCCATTTTGACAAGTTAAAGTTACATTTTGACACGTTAAAGTACGTTTTTTACAAGTTAAAGTACGTGCTTTACAAGTTGAAGTACGTTTTTTTACAAGTTAAAGTACATTTTTTCAAGTTAATGTTGGGATTGGTGCCCACAAAGGAGATATTAGACATTGAGATACTTTGTGTATTTATATTTTGCTGAAACATTGATATTAATAAATGTTCATTCTTTATGAGATTGTGTTTACTTATGTTTAAGCTATGCTCTGAAACTGTCATCAACGAAAAGGGTGTTAAGTACAGACTTGACAAGATAACCCCTTGTGACAAGTTTGAAACATTTGTTCGCAATCTAAAGATCGATAGAGCAATCGAATCTTATTATTGATTGTTGGCATGAATCATGATATCTCATCTTGTGATATGGAGAGTTGTGACTCTATGATTCATACTTGGTATCTTATAGAAGATACTGAACAAGACCAGTGACACTTAGAAGCTCGAGACAAAACTGTTTACACACTCGAGGCTTCAAGTTCACAACTAAAGGAGTATTATGATACTTACCTTAATCCTGAAGTGAATATGTAATTGACATTGCACTTTGTGACATTTGATTCGTCAATGGGCAATGACTAAATTTTAGTTGCATCTGACCCGACTGTTGGTGTCACAAGGATGTAATGTTGGGTTGCATGATTCACAGATATGGAATTCATGTAACAACAATGCAAATGCATTAGTATCACACTATGCTTTGTTATGAGAGTGTGAATGAATAAACCTGGACATGTATTGATTGAATGAGTTCATTCTTTGATTAAAACATGTGACATGTAATGACATCTCACTTTATGTTTTTCTCATTCACAAATAATAAAGGAGTTAGTGAAATAATAACTCGAAGGGGTAAAACAGTAATCTTACATTCCCCTCAGTTACTAATACACATGAAGGGTAATATCGTAATGTACTCCGTGGATCGTGTGAGAAAGTGTTTCATCATATCAAACATAAAAGATACGCACATGAACAGAGAGATTGTCAATATTGGTCCTTTAGTGGAATCGACCAATATTAAGAGTTAAAAGACGGAAAAAGTTTGTGAACTTTTGTTTCCGATCTTTATTCTAAAGCTTCGTTCACGTGGGTCCATGAGGTCTCAATGATAGACACTTGAAAGAGATTAAAAGAACTGAAAAAGTTGATTTACTCATAAATTGTGATTTATACTGAGAAAGTTATTTTCTTGAAACTCGATAAATGACTAGTTGTTTATTTTGTTTATTGAATCATAAGATGTTATCATATTGATGATGACATTCTCGAGTGATTATAAATGTTAAAAGAAGAAAATAAATTATTTCTCATTTCGTACTTATTCGATAACTATGAAATATATTTAATGATGTGTCATTAAATAATAATGTGAGTTCTAAATTAATTTTAGAAATTAAATCAAATATATTTAGGAACAAAATTCAAAGATGAGGACGAGTAAGGGGAGAGGTTTTGGCCGAATTCCTTAAGTGAATAGGGTCATGGGTTTGACCCAGTTTAAGCCCCATTTATAACCTGTATAAATAAGGCTAAGAAGTCCTAATCACCTAACCCTAACCCTAGAGAATTTTCGGCACACACACTCTCCTTTCCCCTGTGTGTTTCTCGGCCGAAATCCCCAAACAAAAGAAGAGAAAAATTGTTTTTCCATCTTCAATCTTTGATTTCCTAATTGTTCTTAAGAGCCCACACTCTTGATCTCAATATTTCCTTGTGTAATATTGTTGATTCATCATTTGTGGTGTTTGAATAATTTAGAAAATTGTTTTAGAGTTTTTAAAATTGTTTTGAAAAGGTTTCAGCCCTCTAAAACAGCCCTAGGTCGTTTTCTGTGCATCCTGGTGACCTCGCTGCCTCCAGTCCTCCGTTCCGGCGAGGCAAACCCATTCCGGCGAAGGCTCCCTGTCAGGCGAGTTCCAATCCGGTGAGACAGGTCCAATCCGGCGAGGCAGATCCAATCCGGCGAGGTTCCCTGTCAGGCGAAGGGATTCCAGCAAGGCGCTCCAGTCCGGCGAGTCCAATCCGGCGAGGGCAATCCGGCGAGGTCATCAGGCGAGGCGTCCCAATGATCTCCGATCCGGTGAGGCTCTCCAGTACGGCGAGCTTCCTGTCAGGCGTGTTCCCGTGCGGCGACAGACTCCCATCCGGCGAGTGCCCAGTCCGGCGAAGCTCTCCAATCCGGCAAGCTCCTTGTCAGGCGAAGAACTCCAGTCCGCCGAGGCTCCCAGCTGGTGTGCATTCCGGTTACCCTTCCCAGTCCGGCGAAGAAGTTCCTAGGCAATCTGGCGAGGGTTTTCTCGGGGTTTGGGCGTGACCTGGCATTCCGGCGATAGCTAGCAACGTCGTGGTTGTTTACAACCTCTTACGTAAGTAGTTTCTCAATTAAATAATTAAATATAAATTATATAATTATTATATAAATTATTAGTTAAATTTTATTTGATTGAGCTTGTGAATTATAAATTGTTTATAATTACTTAATAAATTTTAATGTCTTAGGTTGTTAAATATATTAAAATTAGTTTTAATATATTAGATCTAATTATAATTTTCCGCCACATAGGATGTGTATTGTAATTAATATTGTTTAATTGTTAAATAAATTCCAACAGTTAAACCACATATTTGACAAGTTAAACTACGTTTTTAACAAGTTAAAGTTACGTTTTGACATGTTAGAGTTACATTTTGACAAGTTAAAGTAAGTTTTTTACAAGTTAAAGGTACGTTTAGACAAGTTAAAGTTTCGTTTTGACAAGTTATTGTTACGCTTTGACAACCTAAAGTTACATTTTTTGGAAAGTCAAATTACGTTTTTTACAAGTTAAAGTACATTTTTAACAAGTTAAAGTTACGTTTTGACAGGTTAAACTTACGTTTTGACATGTTAAAGTACATTTTTTACAAGTTAAATTACGTTTTCTACAAGTTAAAGTTACGTTTTAACAACTTAAAGTTTCGTTTCGACATGTTAAAGTTACATTTCGACAAGTTAAATTATGTTTTTAAAAAATTAAAGTTATGTTTTTACAAGTTAAATTACGTTTTTTACAAGTTAAAGTACGTTTTTAACAAGTTAAAGTTACGTTTTGACAAGTTAAAGTTACATTTTTAGAAGTTAATGTAAATTTTTTACAAGTTAAATACTTTTTTTACAAGTTAAAGTTACGTTTAGACAAGATAAAGTTTCGTTTTGACAAGTTATTGTTACGTTTGACAACTTAAAGTTATATTTGGACAGTTTAAAGTTACGTTTTCACTAGTTAAAGTTCGTTTTTTAGAAGTTAAAGTACGTTTTTAACAAGTTAAGGTTATGTTTTGACAAATTAGAGTTACGTTTTGACAAGTTAAAGTAAGTTTGTTACAAGTTAAAGTACGAATTTTTACAAGTTAAAGTTTTGTTTTACCAAGTAATTGTTACGTTTTGACAACTAAAACTTATATTTTGACAAGTTAAATTACGTTTTTTTCAATTTAAGTACGTTTTTAACAAGTTGAAGTTACTTTTTGACAAGTTAAAGTTATGTTTTGACATGTTAAAGTATGTTTTTTCCAAGTTAAATTATATCTTCTACAACTTAAACTTACGTTCTGACACATTAAAATTACATTTAGACAAGTTAAAGTACATTTTTGCCAAGTTAAAGTTACGTTTTGACAAGTTAAATAATGGTTTTACAAGTTAAAGTACGTTTTTTACAAGATAAATTTTCGTTGTTACAAGATAAATTACGTTTCTTAAAAGTGAAAGTACTTTTTAACATGTTAAACTTACGTTTTGACAAGTTCAAGTTACGACTTGACAAGTTAAAGTACATTTTTACAAGTTGAAGTACGTTTTTTACAAGTTAAAGTATATTTTTGACAAATTAAACCACATATTTGACAAGTTAAAGTACGTTTTTTACAAGTTAAACTACGTTTTTTACAAGTTAAAGTTACGTTTTGACATGTTAGAGTTAGATTTTGACAAGTTAAAGTAAGTTTTTGACAAGTTAAAGTACGTTTTTTTACAAGTTAAAGGTACGTTTACACAAGTTAAAGTTTCGTTTTGACAAGTTATTGTTACGTTTTGATAACCTAAAGTTATATTTTGACAAGTTAAATTACGTTTTTTACAAGTTAAAGTACGTTTTTAACAAGTTAAAGTTACGTTTTGACAAGTTAAATTACGTTTTGATTTGTTAAAGTACGTTTTTTACAAGTTAAATTATGTTTTCTTCAAGTTAAAGTTACGTTTTAACAACTTAAAGTTACGGTTTCACACGTTAAAGTTACATTTTGACAAGTTAAATTACGTTTTTTTACAAGTTAAAGTTCATTTTTTACAAGTTAAAGTACGTTTTTTACAAGTTAAAGTACGTTTTTAACAAGTTAAAGTTACGTTTTGACAAGTTAGAGTTACATTTCTACAAGTTAAAGTTACGTTTTAACAACTTAAAGATACGTTTGGACACGTTAAAGTTACATTTTGACAAGTTAAAGTTATGTTTTGACGAGTTAAATTACATTTTTTACAAGTTAAAGTACGTTTTTAACAAGTTAAAGTTACGTTTGGAAAAGTTAGAGTTACATTTTTAGAAGTTAAAGTAAGTTTTTTACAAGTTAGGATACTTTTTTTACAAGTTACAGTTTCGTTTGACAAGTTATTGTTACGCTTGACAACTTAAAGTTATATTTGGACAGTTTAAAGTTACGTTTTCACAAGTTAAAGTTCGTTTTTTACAATTTAAAGTACGTTTTTTACAAGTTAAAGTACGTTTTTAACAAGTTAAGGTTATGTTTTGACAAATTAGAGTTACGTTTTGACAAGTTAAAGTAAGTTTGTTACAAGTTAAAGTACGGTTTTTACAAGTTAAAGTTACGTTTGGACAAGTTAAAGTTTTGGTTTACCAAGTAATTGTTACGTTTTGACAACTAAAACTTATATTTTGACAAGTTAAATTACGTTTTTTTCAATTTAAGTACGTTTTTAACAAGTTGAAGTTACTTTTTGACAAGTAAAAGTTATGTTTTGACATGTTAAGGTATGTTTTTTCCAAGTTAAATTATATCTTCTACAACTTAAACTTACGTTCTGACACATTAAAATTACATTTAGACAAGTTAAAGTACATTTTTGACAAGTTAAAGTTACGTTTTGACAAGTTAAATAATGGTTTTACAAGTTAAAGTACGTTTTTTACAAGATAAATTTTCGTTGTTACAAGATAAATTACGTTTCTTAAAAGTGAAAGTACTTTTTAACAAGTTAAACTTACGTTTTGACAAGTTCAAGTTACGACTTGACAAGTTAAAGTACATTTTTACAAGTTGAAGTACGTTTTTTACAAGTTAAAGTATATTTTTGACAAATTAAACCACATATTTGACAAGTTAAAGTACGTTTTTTACAAGTTAAACTACGTTTTTTACAAGTTAAAGTTACGTTTTGACATGTTAGAGTTAGATTTTGACAAGTTAAAGTAAGTTTTTGACAAGTTAAAGTGCGTTTTTTTACAAGTTAAAGGTACGTTTACACAAGTTAAAGTTTCGTTTTGACAAGTTATTGTTACGTTTTGATAACCTAAAGTTATATTTTGACAAGTTAAATTACGTTTTTTACAAGTTAAAGTACGTTTTTAACAAGTTAAAGTTACGTTTTGACAAGTTAAATTACGTTTTGATTTGTTAAAGTACGTTTTTTACAAGTTAAATTATGTTTTCTTCAAGTTAAAGTTACGTTTTAACAACTTCAAGTTACGGTTTCACACGTTAAAGTTACATTTTGACAAGTTAAATTACGTTTTTTTACAAGTTAAAGTTCCTTTTTTACAAGTTAAAGTACGTTTTTTACAAGTTAAAGTACGTTTTTAACAAGTTAAAGTTACGTTTTGACAAGTTAGAGTTACATTTCTACAAGTTAAAGTTACGTTTTAACAACTTAAAGATACGTTTGGACACGTTAAAGTTACATTTTGACAAGTTAAAGTTATGTTTTGACGAGTTAAATTACATTTTTTACAAGTTAAAGTACGTTTTTAACAAGTTAAAGTTACGTTTGGAAAAGTTAGAGTTACATTTTTAGAAGTTAAAGTAAGTTTTTTACAAGTTAGGATACTTTTTTTACAAGTTACAGTTTCGTTTGACAAGTTATTGTTACGCTTGACAACATAAAGTTATATTTGGACAGTTTAAAGTTACGTTTTCACAAGTTAAAGTTCGTTTTTTACAAGTTAAAGTACGTGTTTTACAAGTTAAAGTACGTTTTTAACAAGTTAAGGTTATGTTTTGACAAATTAGAGTTACGTTTTGACAAGTTAAAGTAAGTTTGTTACAAGTTAAAGTACGGTTTTTACAAGTTAAAGTTACGTTTGGACAAGTTAAAGTTTTGTTTTACCAAGTAATTGTTACATTTTGACAACTAAAACTTATATTTTGACAAGTTAAATTACGTTTTTTTACAATTTAAGTACGTTTTTAACAAGTTGAAGTTACTTTTTGACAAGTTAAAGTTACGTTTTGACATGTTAAAGTATGTTTTTTCCAAGTTAAATTATATTTTCTACAACTTAAACTTACGTTCTGACACATTAAAATTACATTTAGACAAGTTAAAGTACATTTTTGACAAGTTAAAGTTACGTTTTGACAAGTTAAATAATGTTTTTACAAGTTAAAGTACGTTTTTTACAAGATAAATTTTCGTTGTTACAAGATAAATTACGTTTCTTAAAAGTGAAAGTACTTTTTAACAAGTTAAACTTACGTTTTGACAAGTTCAAGTTACGACTTGACAAGTTAAAGTACATTTTTACAAGTTGAAGTACGTTTTTTACAAGTTAAAGTATATTTTTGACAAATTAAACCACATATTTGACAAGTTAAAGTACGTTTTTTACAAGTTAAACTACGTTTTTTACAAGTTAAAGTTACGTTTTGACATGTTAGAGTTAGATTTTGACAAGTTAAAGTAAGTTTTTGACAAGTTAAAGTGCGTTTTTTTACAAGTTAAGGGTACGTTTACACAAGTTTAAGTTTCGTTTTGACAAGTTATTGTTACGTTTTGATAACCTAAAGTTATATTTTGACAAGTTAAATTACGTTTTTTACAAGTTAAAGTACGTTTTTAACAAGTTACAGTTACGTTTTGACAAGTTAAAGTTACGTTTTGATTTGTTAAAGTACGTTTTTTACAAGTTAAATTATGTTTTCTTCAAGTTAAAGTTACGTTTTAACAACTTAAAGTTACGGTTTCACACGTTAAAGTTACATTTTGACAAGTTAAATTACGTTTTTTTACAAGTTAAAGTTCATTTTTTACAAGTTAAAGTACGTTTTTTACAAGTTAAAGTACGTTTTTAACAAGTTAAAGTTACGTTTTGACAAGTTAGAGTTACATTTCTACAAGTTAAAGTTACGTTTTAACAACTTAAAGATACGTTTGGACACGTTAAAGTTACATTTTGACAAGTTAAATTACGTTTTTTACAAGTTAAAGTTATGTTTTGACGAGTTAAATTACATTTTTTACAAGTTAAAGTACGTTTTTAACAAGTTAAAGTTACGTTTGGAAAAGTTAGAGTTACATTTTTAGAAGTTAAAGTAAGTTTGTTACAAGTTAGGATACTTTTTTTACAAGTTACAGTTTCGTTTGACAAGTTATTGTTACGCTTGACAACTTAAAGTTATATTTGGACAGTTTAAAGTTACGTTTTCACAAGTTAAAGTTCGTTTTTTACAAGTTAAAGTACGTTTTTTACAAGTTAAAGTACGTTTTTAACAAGTTAAGGTTATGTTTTGACAAATTAGAGTTATGTTTTGACAAATTAGAGTTACGTTTTGACAAGTTAAAGTAAGTTTGTTACAAGTTAAAGTACGGTTTTTACAAGTTAAAGTTACGTTTGGACAAGTTAAAGTTTTGTTTTACCAAGTAATTGTTTCGTTTTGACAACTAAAACTTATATTTTGACAAGTTAAATTAAGTTTTTTTCAATTTAAGTACGTTTTTAACAAGTTGAAGTTACTTTTTGACAAGTTAAAGTTACGTTTTGACATGTTAAAGTATGTTTTTTACAAGTTAAATAATATTTTCTACAACTTAAACTTACGTTCTGACACATTAAAATTACATTTAGACAAGTTAAAGTACATTTTTTACAAGTTCAAGTTACGTTTTGACAAGTTAAATTATGTTTTTACAAGTTAAAGTACGTTTTTTACAAGATAAATTTTCGTTGTGACAAGATAAATTACGTTTCTTAAAAGTGAAAGTACTTTTTAACAAGTTAAACTTACGTTTTGACAAGTTCAAGTTACGACTTGACAAGTTAAAGTACATTTTTACAAGTTGAAGTATGTTTTTTACAAGTTAAAGTATATTTTTGACAAATTAAACCACATATTTGACAAGTTAAAGTACGTTTTTTACAAGTTAAACTACGTTTTTTACAAGTTAAAGTTACGTTTTGACATGTTAGAGTTAGATTTTGACAAGTTAAACTAAGTTTTTTACAAGTTAAAGTACGTTTTTTTACAAGTTAAAGGTACGTTTACACAAGTTAAAGTTTCGTTTTGACAAATTATTGTTACGTTTTGGCAACCTAAAGTTATATTTTGACAAGTTAAATTACGTTTTTTACAAGTTAAAGTACGTTTTTAACAAGTTAAAGTTACGTTTTGACAATTTAAAGTTACGTTTTGATTTGCTAAAGTACGTTTTTTACAAGTTAAATTACGTTTTCTTCAAGTTAAAGTTACGTTTTAACAACTTAAAGTTACGGTTTCACACGTTAAAGTTACATTTTGAGAAGTTAAATTACGTTTTTTAAAAGTTAAAGTTCGTTTTTTACAAGTTAAAGTAATTTTTTTACAAGTTAAAGTACGTTTTTAACAAGTTAAAGTTATGTTTTGACAAGTTAGAGTTACATTTCTACAAGTTAAAGTTACGTTTTAACAACTTAAAGATACGTTTGGACACGTTAAAGTTACATTTTGACAAGTTAAATTACGTTTTTTACAAGTTAAAGTTATGTTTTGACGAGTTAAATTACGTTTTTACAAGTTAAAGTACGTTTTTACAAGTTAAAGTTATGTTTTGAAAAGTTAGAGTTACATTTTTAGAAGTTAAAGTAAGTTTTTTACAAGTTAGGATACGTTTTTTACAAGTTACAGTTTCGTTTGACAAGTTATTGTTACGTGTTGAGAACTTAAAGTTATATTTTGACAATTAAAAGTTACCTTTTCCCAAGTTAATGTTCGTTTTTTTAAAGTTAAAGTTACGTTTTTTACAAGTTAAAGTACGTTTTTTATAATTTAAAGTATGTTTTATTCTAGTTAAAGTACATTTTTTATAAGTTAAACCACATATTTGACAAGTTAAAGTACGTTTTTTACTAGTTAAATTACGTTTTTTACAAGTTAAAGTACGTGTTTTACAAAATAAAGTTACGTTTGGACAAGTTAAAGTTATATTTTGACATGTTAAAGTACGTTATTTACAAGATAAAGTTTTTGTTGTGACAAGTTAAAGATAGTTTTTTACAATTTAAACTATGTTTTCTTCTAGTTAAAGTACATTTTTTACAAGTTAAACCACATATTTGACATGTTCAAGTACATATTTGACATGTTAAACTACGTTTTTTACAAGTTAAAGTTACATTGTGACACGTTAGAATTAGATTTTGACAAGTTAAAGTAAGTTTTTGAAAAGTTAAAGTACGTTTTTTACAAGTTAAAGGTACGGTTTGACAAGTTAATATTTCGTTTTGACAGATTATTGTTACGTTTTGACAACCTAAAGTTACATTTTGACAAGTTGAATTAAGTTTTTTACAAGTAAAAGTACGTTTTAAACAAGTTAAAGTTACGTTTTAACAAGTTAAAGTTACGTTTTAACAAGTTAAAGTTACGTTTTGACATGTTAAAGTACGTTTTTTACAAGTTAAATTACGTTTTCTACAAGTTAAAGTTACGTTTTAACAACTTAACGTTACGTTCTGACACGTTAAAGTTACATTTGTACAAGTTAAATTACGTTCTTAACAAGTTAAAGTTATGTTTTAACAAGTTAAATTACGTTTTAACAAGTTAAATTACGTTTTTAACAAGTTAAAGTTACGTTCTGACAAGTTAGAGTTACATTTTGAGAAGTTAAATTTATATTTTGACAATTTAAAGTTACGTTTTCACAAGTTAAAGTTCGTTTTTTACAAGTTAAAGTACGTTTTTTATAAGTTGATGTACGTTTTTTACAAGCTATAGTACATTTTTTACAAATTGAAGTGCGTTTTTTACAAGTTAAAGTACATTTTTTACAAGTTAAACCACATTTTTGACAAGTTAAAGTACATTTTTTACAAGTTAAAGTTTCGTTTTTTACAAGTTAAAGTACGTTTTTTACAATTTAAAGTATGTTTTATTCTAGTTAAAGTACATTTTTTTACAAGTTAAACCACATATTTGACAAGTTCAAGTACGTTTTTTACTAGTTCAATTACGTTTTTTACAAGTTAAAGTACATTTTTTAAAAGATAAAGTTACGTTTGGACAAGTTAAAGTTATATTTTGACATGTTAAAGTACGTTATTTACAAGATAAAGTTTCGTTGTGACAAGTTAAATTACGTTTTTTAAAAGGGAAAGTACTTTTTATCAAGGTAAACTTACGTTTTGACAAGTTCAAGTTACGTCTTGACAAGTTAAAGTACGTTTTTACAAGTTAAATTCATTTCTAAAAATTAGAGTTACGTTTTAACAAGTTAAAGTTACGTTTTGAAACGTTAAAGTTACGTTATGACAAGTTAAAGTACGTTTTTTACAAGTTAAAGTTACGTCTTGACATGTTAAAGTACGTATTTTACAAGTTAAATAACGTTTTCTACGAATTAAAGTTACGTTTTAACAAGTTAAAGTTACGTTTTGAAACGTTAAAGTTCCTTTTTGACAAGTTAAAGTACATTTTTTACAAGTTAAAGTACATTTTTTACAAGTTCAACTTACGTTTTGACAATTTAAAGTTCGTTTTTTACAAGTTAAAGTATGTTTTTTAAAAGTTGATGTACGTTTTTTACAAGTTATAGTACATTTTTTACAAATTGAAGTGCGTTTCTTACAAGTTAAAGTACATTTTTTACAAGTTAAACCACATTTTTGACATGTTAAAGTACGTTTTTTACAAGTTAAAGTTACGTTTTTTACAAGATAAAGTACGTTTTTTACAATTTAAAGTATGTTTTATACTAGTTAAAGTACATTTTTCACAAGTTAAACCACATATTTGACAAGTTCAAGTACGTTTTTTACAAGTTAAATTACGTTTTTTACAAGTTAAAGTACATTTTTTACAAGTTAAAGTTACGTTTTTTACAAGTTAGAGTACGTTTTTTACAATTTAGAGTATGTTTTATTCTAGTTAAAGTAGAATTTTTAAAATTTAAACCACAGACAAGTTCAAGTACGTTTTTTACAAGTTAAATTACGTTTTTTACAAGTTAAAGTACGTTTTTTACAAGATAAAGTTACGTTTGGACAAGTTAAAGTTATATTTTGACATGTTAAAGTACGTTATTTACAAGATAAAGTTTCGTTGTTACAAGTTAAATTACGTATTTTAAAAGGGAAACTACTTTTTAACAAGTTAAACTTACGTTTTGACCAGTTCAACTTACGTCTTGACCAGTAAAGTACGTTTTTTACAAGTTAAATTACGTTTTCTAAAAATTAGAGTTACGTTTTAACAAGTTAAAGTTACGTTTTCAAACATTAAAGTTACGTTTTGACAAGTTAAAGTACGTTCTTTACAAGTTAAAGTTACGTTTTGACAAGTTAAAGTACGTTTTTTACAAGTTAAATTAAGTTTTTTATAAATTAAAGTTACGTTTTATAAAGTTAAAGTTACGTTTTGAAACGTTAAAGTTACGTTTTGACAAGCTAAAGTACGTTTTTTACATGTTAAAGTTACGTTTTGACAAGTTAAATTACGTTTTTTACAAGTTAAAGTACATGTTTTACAAGATAAAGTTACATTCTGACAAGTCAAAGTTCCATTTTGACAGGTTAAAGTACGTTTTTTACAAGTTGAAGTACATTTTTTACAAGTTAAATTACGTTTTCTACAAATTTAATTTACGTTTGAACAAGTTAAAGTATTTTGAAACGTTAGATACGTTTTGACAAGTTAAAGTACGTTGTTTACCAGTTAAGGTTACGTTTTGACACGTTAAATTACGTTTTTTACAAATTGAAGTAAGTATTTTAGAAGATAAAGTTACATGTTGACAAGTTAAAGTAAGTTTTTGACAAGTTTAAGTACTTTTTTTTACAAGTTAAAGATACGTTTCGACAATTTAAAGTTTCATTTTGACAATTTATTGTTCTGTTCTGACAACTTAAAGTTACATTTTGATAAGTTAAAGTTATGTTTTGACATGTTAAAGTACGTTTTTTACAAGTTAAAATACATTTTTTAGAAGTTAAAGTACGTCTTTTACAAGTTAAACTTACGTTTTGACACGTTCAAGTTACGTTTTGACAAGTTTAAGTACATTTTTTACAAGTTAAAGTTACATTTTGACAAGTTAAATTACGTTTTTTAAAAGATAAATTACGTGTATAAGAAGGTTAAGTTACGTTTTGACATGATAAAGTTACGTTTTGACACGTTAAAATACGTTTTTTAAAAGTTAAAGTACATTTTTTACAAGTTAAACAACTATTTTTACTAGTTAAAGTTATGTTTTATCAAGTTCAAGTTAGGTTTTGACACGTTAAATTTACATTTTGACAAATTAGAGTACAATTTGATAACTTAAAGTTACGTTTTGACAAGTTAAATTACGTTTTTTACAAGTTAAAGTACTGTTTTTTTCAAGATAAAGTTACGTTTTGACAAGTTAAAGTTACATTTTGACAAGTTAAATTACGTTTTTAATAAGTTAAAGTTATGTTTTGACAAGTTAAATTACGTTTATTACAAGTTAAAGCACGTTTTTAACAAGTTAAAGTTACATTTTGACAAGTTAAAGTAAGTTTTTTACAAGTTAAAGTTTCGTTTTGACAAGTTATTTTTACATTTTGACAACTTAAAGTTACATTTTGACAAGTTAAATTACGTTTTTTACAACTTAAAGTACATTTTTAACAAGTTATAGTTACGTTTAAACAATTTAGAGTTACATTTTGATAAGTTAAAGTAAGATATTTCCAAGTTAAAGTACGCTTTTTACAATTTAACTTTATGTTTGGACAAGTTAAAGTTTTATTTTACCAAGTAATTGTTACGTTTTTACAACTTAAAGTTATATTTTGACAAGTTAAATTATGTTTTTTACAAGTTTATTTCAACAAGGTCAAGTTACGTATTGACAAGTTAAAGTTACGTTTTGACATGTTAAGGTACGTTTTTTACAAGTTAAATTATATTTTCTACACCTTAAAGTTTCGTTTTAACAACTTAAAGCTACGTTCTGAGACATTAAAATTACATTTAGACAAGTTAAAGTACGTTTGTTACAAGTTAAAGTTACGCTTTGACAAGTTAAATTATGTTATTTTCAAGTTAAAGTACGTTTTTTACAAGATAGAGTTTCGTTGTGAGAAGTTAAATTACGTTTTTTAAAAGTGAAAGTACTTTTTAACAAATTAAACTTACGTTTCGATAAGTTCAACTTACATCTTGACAAGTTAAAGTACATTTTTTACAAATTAAATTACCTTTTCTACAAATTAAAGATTCATTTTAAAAAGTTAAAGTTACGTTTTGACAACTTAAATTACGTTTTTTACAACTTGATTTACGTGTATAAGAAGGTTTAGTTACGTTTTGATATGATAAAGTTACGTTTTGACACGTTAAAATACGTTTTTTACAAGTTAAAGTACATTTTTTATAAGTTAAATTACCTTTTCTTCAAATTAAAGATACATTTTAACAAGTTAAAGTTACGTTTTGAAACGTTAAAGTTACGTTTTGACAAGTTAAAGTACGTTTTTTTACAAGTTAAAGTTACGTTTTGACAAGTTAAATTACGTTTTTTACAAGATAAAGTTACGTTTTCTTACAAGTTAGAGTACGTTTTTTACAATTTAGAATATGTTTTATTCTAGTTAAAGTACATTTTTTAAAATTTACACCACATATTTGACAAGTTCAAGTACGTTTTTTACAAGTTAAATTACGTTTTTTACAAGTTAAGGTACGTTTGTTACAAGTTAAAGTTACGTTTTGACAAGTTAAATTATGTTTTTTACATGTTAAAGTACGTTTTTTACAAGTTAAATTACGTTTTCTACAAATTAAAATTACATTTTAACAAGTTATCGTTACGTTTTGAAACGTTAAAGTTACGTTTTGACAAGTTAAAGTACGTTTTTTACAAGTTAAAGTTACGTTTTGACAAGTTAAAGTATGTTTTTTAAAAGTTAAATTATGTTTTCTACAAATTAAAGTTACGTTTTATAAAGTTAAAGTTACGTTTTGAAATGTTAAAGTTACGTTTTGACAAGTTAAAGTACGTTTTTTACATGTTAAAGTTACGTTTTGACAAGTTAAATTACGATTTTTACAAGTTAAATTACGTTTTTTACAAGATAAAGTTACATTTTGACAAGTCAAAATTCCATTTTGACAAGTTAAATTACGTTTTTTACAAGTTGAAGTACGTTTTTTACAAGTTAAATTACTTTTTCTACAAATTAAATTTACGTTTGAACAAGTTAAAGTATTTTGAAACGTTAGATACGTTTTGACAAGTTAAAGTACGTTGTTTACAAGTTAAAGTTACGTTTTGACACGTTAAATTACGTTTTTTACAAATTGAAGTACGTATTTTACAACATAAAGTTACATTTTGACAAGTTAAAGTAAGTTTTTGACAAGTTTAAGTATGTTTTTTTACAAGTTAAAGATACGTTTCGACAATTTAAAGTTTCATTTTGACAAGTTATTGTTACGTTCTGACAACCTAAAGTTACATTTTGATAAGTTAAAGTTACGTTTTGACATGTTAAAGTACGTTTTTTACAAGTTAAAATACATTTTTTTAGAAGTTAAAGTATGTCTTTTACAAGTTAAACTTACGTTTTGACACGTTCAAGTTACGTTTTGACAAGTTTAAGTACATTTTTTACAAGTTAAAGTTACATTTTGACAAGTTAAATTACGTTTTTTAAAAGATAAATTACGTGTATAAGAAGGTTAAGTTACGTTTTGACATGATAAAGTTACGTTTGACACGTTAAAATACGTTTTTTACGAGTTAAAGTACATTTTTTACAAGTTAAACAATGATTTTTATTAGTTAAAGTTATGTTTTAACAAGTTAAAGTTATGTTTTGACACGTTAAATTTACGTTTTGACAAATTAAAGTATGTTTTGACAACTTAAAGTTACGTTTTGACAAGTTAAATTATGTTTTCTTAAAGTTAAAGTACGTTTTTTTCAAGATAATGTTACGTTTTGACAAGTTAAAGTTACATTTTGACAAGTTAAATTACGTTTTTAACAATTTAAAGTTATGTTTTGACAAGTTAAATTACGTTTATTACAAGTTAAAGTACGTTTTGAACAAGTTAAAGTTACGTTAAGACAAGTTAGAGTTACATTTTGACAAGTTAAAGTAAGTTTTTTACAAGTTAAAGTTTCGTTTTGACAAGTTATTGTTACGTTTTGACAACTTAAAGTTACATTTTGACAAGTTAAATTACGTTTTTTACAACTTAAAGTACGTTTCTAACAAGTTAAAGTTACGTTTTGACAATTTATAGTTACATTTTGACAAGTTAAAGAAAGTTTTTTACAAGTTAAGGTACGCTTTTTACAAGTTAACGTTATGTTTGGACAAGTTAAAGTTTTGTTTTACCAAGTTATTGTTACGTTTTGACAATTTAGAGTTATATTTTGACAAGTTAAATTATGTTTTTTACAAGTTTAAGTACGTTTTTAACAAGTTAAAGTTACGTTTTGACAAGTTAAAGTTACGTTTTGACATGTTAAAGTCCGCTTTTTACAAGTTAAATTATATTTTTAAACAACTTAAAGGTACGTTCTGAGACATTAAAATTACATTTAGACAAGTTTGTTACAAGTTAAAGTTACAATTTGAAAAGTTAAATTACGATTTTTACAAGTCAAAGTATGTTTTTTACAAAATAAAGTTTCGTTGTGACAAGTTAAATTATGTTTTTTAAAAGTGAAAGTACTTTTTAACAAGTTAAACTTACGTTTTGACAACTTCAAGTTACATCTTGACAAGTTAAAGTGCGTTTTTACAAGTTAAATTACGTTTTCTACAATTAAAGTTACGTTTTAACAAGTTATAGTTACGTTTTAATACGTTAAAGTTACGTTTTGACAAGTTAAAGTACGTTTTTTACAAGTTAAAGTTACGTTTTGACAAGTTCAAATACGTTTTTTACAAGTTAAAGTACGTTTTTTACAAGATAAAATTACACTTTCACATGTCAAAGTTCCATTTTGACATCTTAAAGTACGTTTTTTACAAGTTAAAGTACGTTTTTTACAATTTAACTTTATGTTTGGACAAGTTAAAGTTTGTTTTACCATGTAATTGTTACGTTTTTACAACTTAAAGTTATATTTTGACAAGTTAAATTATGTTTTTTACAAGTTTATTTCAACAAGGTCAAGTTACGTATTGACAAGTTAAACTTACGTTTTGACATGTTAAAGTACGTTTTTTACAAGTTAAAGTTACGTTTTGACAAGTTCAATTACGTTTTTTACAAGTTACAGTACGTTTTTTACAGGATAAAGTTACATTTTGACAAGTCAAAGTTCCATTTTGATAGGTTAAAGTACGTTTTTTACAAATTGAAGTACGTTTTTTACAAGTTAAATTACGTTTTCTACAAATTAAATTTACGTTTGAACAATTAAAAGTTTTGAAATGTTAGATAGGTTTTGATAAGTTAAAGTACGTTTTTTACAAGTTAAAGTTACGTTTTGACACGTTAAGTTACGTTTTTTACAAGTTGAAGTACGTATTTTACAAGATAAAGTTATATTTTGACAAGTTAAAGTAAGTTTTTGACAAGTTAAAGTACGTTTTTTTACAAGTTAAAGATACGTTTCAACAAGTTAAAGTTTTGTTTTGACAAGTTATTGTTTAGTTTTGACAACCTAAAGTTATGTTTTGACAAGTTAAAGTTACGTTTTGACATGTTAAAGTACGTTTTTTACAAGTTAAAATACATTTTTTAGAAGCTAAAGTACGTCTTTTACAAGATAAACTTACGTTTTGACACGTTGAAGTTACGTTTTGACAAGTTAAATTAATTTTTTACAAGTAAAAGTTACATATTGACAAGTTAAATTACGTTCTTTACATGTTAAATTACGTGTATAAGAAGTTAAAGTTACGTGTTGACATGTTAAACTTACGTTTTGACACGTTAAAGTACGTTTTTTACAAGTTAAATTATGTTATTTACAAGTTAAAGAATGTTTTTTACTAGTTAATGTTATGTTTTAACAAAAGATACGTTTTGACACATTAAATTTACGTTTTGACAAATTAAAGTACGTTTTAACAACTTAAAGTTACATCATGCCAAGTTAAATTATGTTATTTACAAGTTAAAGTACGGTTTTTATAAGATAAAGTTATGTTTTGACAAGTTAAAGTTACATTTTTTACATGTTAATAACATTTTGACATGTTAAACTACATTTTTTACAAGTTCAATTACATTTTTGACAAGTAAAAATAGAAGGTAAAGTTACGTTTTGACAAGTTGAATTATGTTTTTTTAGAAGTTAAAGTTAAGTTTTCACAAGTTAGGGTGAAGTTTTTACAAGTTAAGTTTTGACATGTTAGAGTTACATTTTGACAAGTTAAATTAAGTTTCTGACAAGTTAAAGAACGTTTTCTACAAGTTAAAGGTACGTTTAGACAAGTTAAAGTTTCTTTTTGACAAGTTAAAGTGACATTTTGACCAGTTAAATTACGTTTTTAACAAGTTAAAGCTATGTTTTGACAAGTTAAATTATGTTTTTTACAAGTTAGAGTACGTTTTTAACAAGTTAAAGTTACGTTTTGACAAGTTAGAGTTATATTTTGAGAAGTTAAAGTAAGTTTTTTACAGTTAAATTCTTTTTTTACAAGTTAAAGTTACATTTAGACAAGATAAAGTTTCGTTTTAACAAGTTATTGTTATGTTTTGACAACTTAAAGTTACATTTTGACAATTTAAAGTTACTTTTTCACAAGTTAAAGTTCGTTTTTTACAAGTTAAATGGTTCGCGATGGCTAGGGGCCAAATCCCTCAGTTCCCCCTGCGCGTATCTCTTCTGAAGCTCGCGGTTCAACATGGCGCACTCCTCGGTGGCGTGCCCGCTCATGTTGTGGAACTCACAGAACTTGCTCGCGTCTTTTGGCCAAGGTTTTCTTTCGAAACCCCCTCGCCCTCCTGAGGGTCCTCCTCCCCCCTTGATGTGGCCTCCTCGTCCTCTAGTAAATCCTCGTCGGCTCGATATGAAGGCTCCTCGCTGACCATTTCTCGATTCACCCGAGAAATCTCCTCGCGGTCGGGCTCCCTCGGTGGGGCCTCTCCTTTCTTCTACCTGATAGACCCCTTTCCTCGGGATCTCCCGACCCCTTCGCTCCCCAAGCGCTCCCTAGGCGTCTCCACGCGCTCTCGTTGCTCAGACCTCGGCTCCGTCTCGATGATCCCTCTTTTCCGGATGCTTCCTTCTCCCGCCTCCTTCGTGGATCTTTCTCAACGCGGTTTCTTCTTCCTCGATGAAGCGCGTCCTCGACCGTCGAGGGGCGCATCTTCGCCAACTCCGGACGGAAAGGAGAGGTATAGAACAGGCCGTTCTTCAATGCCTGGATCGCGATCATCCCGTCCAGGTTCCATATTCTGATCATAACGGCCTTGAACCTTTCGATGTAGTGGCGGAGCGTTTCTCCTTTCTCCTTGGCGAGGTTCCACAACATGGTTATTGGCGCATCGCTCTGAACGTACATCGAGTAGTGGCGCAGGAAAGTAGCGACGAGGTCGTCGGAGTCGTCGATGGACTCCGAGGGCAGCTTGACGAACCAATCGCTCGTCGGACCTTGCAGGCTCTCGACGAAGAGGCGGCAAAGGATGGCATCTACCTTCTCTATCTCCCCGATTATACGCTCCCTCACGATTCGGAACGATTTCACATGGGTGTTTGGATCCGAGGTCCCCTCTTACGGCGTGATCTTGAACTTCGGGAGTTCTCCTAGCTCCACGCCGCGGATCTTGGATGAGAAGCGGGTGGCTCTCGCCTCCTTGACCATTCGGTCGATCTCCGGCGCCGAGCTCGTCACCTGGTGCACTCGAGACTTGACCTGCCCCATCCTGGACTCGATGCCCGAGGATAATTCCTTTACCATCTTCCTTACTTCTTCCGCCATGAGAGGCGTCAGGAAGGGATGGGCATTTATGGCCGCCGCCGGGTCTTCCTCCTCCGCTTTAGACGGCATGAGTACGGTGGTCTGAAAAAGGTTTTGTGGACTAGGGCTCCCGGCGCCGTCCATCCTTCCATCCCTCCGCTGGTCATGAACCGGTCCAGGCGGGCCGCGAGCTCCCTGTTCAACTCGGCCTGCTCCTCGGCCCTCCTTATGGCCTCCTACGCCGTCGCCAAGGCTTCGGCCAACTGCTGCCGTAGAAATCCTGCCTCTGTAGCCTCCTCTTGACTCCCTCTTGCACTACTACCGTCGTTTGCCATATATTCACACTCCACAAGCTTCCTGGCTGTGAGATAGAAAAAGACAAGGCTGGGCGCCAAACTATAGAGGTCGTATTTCACCGGATCCCTTTCAGTCACAAGGATTAGTAATAACGATTTTATATGTGTGAAGGCCAAGTTAGTGCATTAATATCCTTGAGTTTATGTTTATAGGGGCTCGGTCTCCTTCATTTATTAGTTTGGAAGCTTGTCAAAGAATACAAAATAATGGTGTACAGTGACGGCTAATATCTCTGTTTCCTTAGGGTTTCGATCCCCTCTATGTGGTCTTTATATTGGTATTTATAGTCCCCTCCTCTCGTGTGTGAGATATCTAGGGTTTGTCTCTCTATTAGGGTTTTCTCTTTTGGCCCGGCCTTTCTCTTACGAGCCACGGGATTCTTTCCTGAACGTTACCTACTAAATCTTGTGATTGCCGCTCTTTCGACTGACTCTCTGACGTCAAGTCTTCTCGCGCACTCTTCCGTTTTCCCGCTCTTTTCACATCGACGACATTCCTTCTAAGGCAGGTCCCCTTCGAGGGGAGGAGGGGAAACTCCATCGAGGAGTATCCCCTCGGAGAAAGGCTTCCTCGCGAAGAGCTTTCCTCACAGTCCTTCCCTTTTCCTCGCTCGGACCTAGACCCTCCTCGCGGGGATGAATCTCTCTCTTCATTTCGCTGTTGTCAGCCGCGGGCCCCGCTTACTTCCTCGTCTTTTGTCGTTTCGAGAGCCGAAACAACATGTAACTGTGTTAAGAGGGATTTGACAAAATCCTACCTTAACAGTAACAAGTTAGAGTTACGTTTGACAAATTAAAGCTACTTTTCTTACAAGTTAAAGTTTCGTTTTTTTACAAGTTAAAGTTATGGTTTGACAAGTTAAAGTTACATTTTGACATTTTAAAGTTACATTTAGACAAGTTAAAAATACGTTTTTTACAAGTTAAATTTACATTTTGACAAGGTAATGTTACATTTTGAAATTTAAAAGTTATATTTTGACAATTTAAAGATACGTTTTTTACAAGTTATAGTTACGTTTTTACAAGTTAAAATTATAATTTGACAAGTTAAAGATACGTTTTTTACAACTTATAAGTTCGTTTTTACAAGTTAAAATTACAATTTGATAAGTTAAAGTTACATTTTAACATTTTTATGTTACGTTTTGAGAAGTTAAAGATACGTTTTTTTACAAGTTAAAATTACGTTTTGATAGGATAAAATTATATTTTGACATTTTAAAGTTACAATTTGACAATTTAAAGATACGTTTTTTACATGTTAAAGGTACTTTTTGACAAGTTAAAGTTATATTTTGACAATTTAAAGTTACATTTTTTACAAGGTAAATTTACGTTTTAACAAGTTTAAGTTACGTTTGACAAATTAAATTTACTTTTATTACAAGTTATATTTACGTTTTTTTCAAATTAAAGTAAAGTTTTTACAAGTTAAAGTTACACTTAGACATTTTAAAGTTACATTTAGACATGTTAAAGATACGTTTATTACAAGTTAATTTAAGTTTTGACAAGTTAATGTTACATTTTGACATTTAAAAGTTATATTTTGACAATTTAAAGATATGTTTTTTACAAGTTATATTTACGTTTTTACAAGTTAAAATTACAATTTGACAAGTTAAAGTTACATTCTAACATTTTTAAGTTACGTTTTGACAACTTAAAGATACGTTTTTTTACAAGTTAAAGTAACGTTTTAACAAGTTAAAGTTATATTTTGACAAGTTAAAGTTACGTTATTTACAAATTAAACTTACGTTTTGACAAGATAAAGATACATTTCGACAAGTTAAAGTTATGTTTTTTACAAGGTAAAGTTACGTTTTGACAAGTTAAAGTTACGTTTGCCAAATTAAATTTACTTTTTTTACAAGTTATAGTTACGTTTTTTACAAATTAAAGTTATGTTTTGACAAGCTAAAGTTACACTTTGACATTTTAAAGTTACATTTAGACAAGTTAAAGATACGTTTTTTACAAGTTAAATTTACGTTTTGACAAGTTAATGTTACATTTTGACATTTTAAAGTTACATTTTCACTAGTTAAAGATACGTTTTTTACAAGTTAAAGTTACATTTTGACAAGTTAAAGTTACATTTTGACAAGTTAAAGTTACGTTATTTACATGTTAAAGTTACGTTTTGACAAGATAAATATACATTTTGACAATTTAAAGTTATGTTTTTTAAAAGGTAAAGTTACGTTGTAACAAGTTAGAGTTACGTTTGACAAATTAAAGTTACATTTTGTACAAGTTAAAGTTATGTTTTGACAAGTTAAAGTTACATTTTGACATTTCAAAGTTACATTTAGACAAGTTCAAGATACGTTTTTTAGAAGTTAAATTTATGTTTTGACAAGATAAAATTACATTTTGACATTTTAAAGTTTCATTTTGACAATTTAAAGATACGTTTCATACAAGATAAAGGTATGTTTTGACAAGATAAATTTACATTTTGACAAGTGAAAGTTACGTTTTTTACAAGGTAAAGTTATGTTTTAGCAAGTTAAAGTTACGTTTCACAAATTAAATTTACTTTTCTTACAAGTTAAAGTTATGATTTTTACAAATTAAAGTTACGTTTTGACAAGTTAAAGTTACACTTTGACATTTTAACGTGACATTTAGACAAGTTAAAGATACATTTTTTAGAAGTTAAATTTACATTTTGACAAGTTTATATTACATATTGATATTTTAAAGTTACATTTTGACAAGATAAAGATACATTTTTTACAAGTTAAAGTTACGTTTTGACAAGTTAAATTTACATATTGACAAGTTAAAGATACGTTTTGACAAGTTAAATTTCCGTTTTGACAAGATATAGTTATATTTTGACATTTTAAAGTTTTATTTTGAAAATTTAAACATATATTTTATACAAGTTAAAAGTACGTTTTGACAAGTTAAAGTTACATTTAGACAAGTGAAAGTTACGTTTAGACAAGTGAAAGTTACGTTTAAACAAGTTAAACTTACGTTTGACAAATTAAATTTACTTTTTTTACTAGTTAAAGTTATGATTTTAACAAATTAATGTAACGTCTTGACAAGTTAAAGTTACACTTTGACATTTTAACGTTACATTAAGACAAGTTAAAGATACTTTTTTACAAGTTAAATTTATATTTTGACAAGTTAATATTACATATTGACATTTTAAAGATACATTTTGACTAGTTAAAGATACGTTTTTTACAAGTTAAAGTTACGTTTTGACAAGTTAAAATTACATTTTGACAAGTTAAAGTTACGTTATTTACAAATTAAAGTTACGTTTTGACAAGATATATATACATTTTGACAATTTAAAGTTACGTTGTAACAAGTTAGAGTTACGTTTGACAAATTAAAGTTACTTTTTGTACAAGTTAAAGTTTCTTTTTTTTTACAAGTTAAAGTTATGTTTTGATAAGTTAAAGTTACATTTTGACATTTTAAAGTTGCATTTAGACAAGTTAAAGATACGTATTTTACAAGTTAAATTTAAGTTTTGACAAGAAAAAGTTACATTTTGACATTTTAAAGTTTCATTTTGACAATTTAAAGATACGTTTTATATAAGTTAAAGGTACGTTTTAATAAGTTAAATTACATTTTTACAAGTGAAAAGTACGTTTTTTACCAGGTAAAGTTACGTTTTAGCAAGTTAAAGTTACATTTGACAAATTAAATTTACTTTTTTTACAAATTAAACTTATGTTTTTTACAAATTAAAGTTACGTTTTGACAAGTTAAAGTTACAATTTGACATTTTAACGTTACATTTAGACAAGTTAAAGATACGTTTTTTACAAGTTAAATTTACTTTTTGACAAGTTAATATTACATATTGACATTTTAAAGTTACATTTTGACAAGTTAAAGATACGTTTTTTACAAGTTAAAGTTACGTTTTGACAAGTTAAAGTTACATTTTGACAAGTTAAAGTTACGTTATTTAAAAATTAAAGTTACGTTTTGACAAGATAAAGATACATTTTGACATTTTAAAGTTACGTTTTTTACAACGTAAAGTTACGTTGTAACAAGTTAGAGTTACGTTTAACAAATTAAAGTTACTTTTTGTACAAGTTAAAGTTTCGTTTTTTTACAAGTTAAAGTTAAGTTTTAACAAGTTAAAGTTATATTTTGACATTTTAAAGTTACATTTAGACAAGTTAAAGATATGTTTTTTACAAGTTAAATTTACGTTTTGACAAGATAAAGTTACATTTTGACATTTTAAAGTTACATTTTGACAATTTAAAGATGCATTTTTTACAAGTTAAAGCTACGTTTTGACAAGTTAAAGTTACATTTTGACAAGTTAAACTTACATTTTTTATAAGGTAAATTTACGTTTTAACAAGGTAAAGTTACGTTTGACAAATAAAATCTAGTTTTTTTACAAGCTAAAGTTACATGTTTTACAAACTATAGTTACGTTTTGACAAGTTAAAGTTACATTTTGACATTTCAAAGTTACATTTAGACAAGTTAAAGATACGTTTTTTACAAGTTAAATTTACGTATTGAAAGTTAATGTTATATTTTGACATTTAAAAGTTTATATTTTGACAATTTAAAGATACGTATTAACAAGTTAAAGTTACTTTTTTTACAAGTTATATTTACGTTTTTTTTCAAATTAAAGTAACGTTTTTCAAGTTAAAGTTACACTTCGACATTTTAAAGTTACATTTAGACAAGTTAAAGATAGGTTTATTACAATATAAATTTACATTTTGACAATTTAAAGATACGTTTTTTAAGAGGTAAAGATACGTTTTAACAAGTTAAAGTTACATTTTGTCAAGTTAAAGTTACGTTTTTTACAAGGTAAAGTTACGTTTTGACAAGTTAAAGTTACGTTTGCCAAATTAAATTTACTTTTTTTACAAGTTAAAGTTACACTTTGACATTTTAAAGTTACATTTACACAAGTTTAATATACGTTTTTGACAAGTTAAATTTACGTTTTGACAAGTTAATATTACATTTTGACATTTTAAAGTTACATTTTGACTAGTTAAAGATACGGTTTTTACAAGTTAAAGTTACATTCTGACAAGTTAAAGTTATATTTTGACAAGTTAAAGTTACGTTATTTACAAGTTAAAGTTATGTTTTGACAATATATATACACATTTTGACAATTTAAAGTTACGTTTTTTACAAGGTAAAGTTACGTTGTAACAAGTTAGACTTGCGTTTTTTACAAGTTAAAGATACATTTTGGTAAATTAAAGTTCCATTTTGAAATTTTAAAGTTACATTTTGACAAGTTAAAGATACAATTTTTACAAGTTAAATTTCCGTTTTGACAAGATATAGTTATATTTTGACATTTTAAAGTTTCATTTTGACAATTTAAAGATACGTTTTATACAAATTAAAGGTACGTTTTGACAAGTTAAAGTTACATTTACACAAGTGAAAGTTACATTTAGACAAGTGAAAGTTACGTTTAAACAAGTTAAACTTACGTTTGACAAATTAAATTTACTTTTTTACTAGTTAAAGTTATGATTTTAACAAATTAATGTAACGTCTTGACAAGTTAAAGTTACACTTTGACATTTTAACGTTACATTAAGACAAGTTAAAGATACTTTTTTACAAGTTAAATTTATATTTTGAAAAGTAATATTACATATTGACATTTTAAAGTTACATTTTGACAAGTTAAAGATACGTTTTTTACAAGTTAAAGTTACGTTTCTGCAAGTTAAAGTTATATTTTGATAAGTTAAAATTACGTTTTAACAAGATAAATATACATTTTGACAATTTAAATTTACGTTTTTTACAAGTTAAAGTTACGTTGTAACAAGTTAGAGTTACGTTTGACAAATTAAAGTTACTTTTTGTACAAGTTAAAGTTTCTTTTTTTTTACAAGTTAAAGTTAAGTTTTGACAAGTTAAAGTTACATTTTGACATTTTAAAGTTACATTTAGACAAGTTAAAGATACGTTTTTTACAACTTAAATTTAAGTTTTGACAAGAAAAAGTTACATTTTGACATTTTAAAGTTTCATTTTGACAATTTAAAGATACGTTTTATATAAGTTAAAGGTACGTTTTAACAAGTTAAATTTACATTTTGACAAGTGAAAGTTACGTTTTTTACAAGGTAAAGTTACGTTTTAGCAAGTTAAAATTACGTTGGACAAACTAAATTTACTTTTTTTACAAGTTAAATTTATGTTTTTTACAAATTAAAGTTACGTTTTGACAAGTTAAAGTTACACTTTGACATTTTAAAGTTACATTAGAGAAGTTAAAGATACGTTTTTTACAAATTAAAGTTGCGTTTTGACAAGATAAAGATACATTTTGACATTTTAAAGTTACGTTTTTTACAAGGTAAAGTTACGTTGTAACAATTTAGAGTTACTTTTAACAAATTAAAGGTACTTTTTGTACAAGTTAAAGTTTCGTTTTTTTACAAGTTAAAGTTAAGTTTTAACAAGTTAAAGTTATATTTTGACATTTTAAAGTTACATTTAGACAAGCTAAAGATACTTTTTTTACAAGTTAAATTTACGTTTTGACAAGATAAAGTTACATTTTGACATTTTAAAGTTACATTTTGACAATTTAAAGATGCATTTTTTACAAGTTAAAGGTACGTTTTTTACAAGTTTAAGCTACGTTTTGACAAGTTAAAGTTACATTTTGACAAGTTAAAGTTACGTAATTTACAAATTAAAGTTACGTTTTGACAAGATAAAGATACATTTTGACATTTTAAAGTTACGTTGTTTACTAGGTAAAGTTACGTTGTAACAAGTTAGAGTTACGTTTAACAAATTAAAGTTACTTTTTGTACAAGTTAAAGTTTCGTTTTTTACAAGTTAAAGCTAAGTTTTAACAAGTTAAAGTTATATTTTTACATTTAAAAGTTACATTTAGACAAGTTAAAGATACGTTTTTTACAAGTTAAATTTATGTTTTGACAAGATAAAGTTACATTTTAACATTTTAAAGTTACATTTTGACAATTTAAAGATGCATTTTTTTACAAGTTAAAGGTACGTTTTGACAAGTTAAAATTACATTTTGACAAGTTAAACTTACATTTTTTACAAGGTAAATTTACGTTTTAACAAGTCAAAGTTACATTTTGACAAGTTAAAGTTACGTTATTTACAAATTAAAGTTATGTTTTGACAAAATAAAGATACACTTAGACAAGTTTAAGATACGTTTTTTACAAGTTAAATTTACGTTTTGACAAGTTAATGTTACATTTTGACATTTTAAAGTTACATTTTGACTAGTTAAAGATACGTTTTTTACAAGTTAAAGTTACATTCTTACAAGTTAAAGTTACATTTTGACAATTTAAAGTTACATTTATTATAAGGTAAATTTATGTTTTAACAAGTTAAAGTTACATTTTTACAAGTTAAAGTTACGTTATTTACAAATTAAAGTTACGTTTTGACATTTTAAAGTTACATTTAGACAAGTTTAAGATACGTTTTTTACAAGTTAAAGTTACATTCTGACAAGTTAAAGTTATATTTTGACAAATTAAAGTTACGTTATTTACAAGTTAAAGTTACACTTCGACATTTAAAGTTACATTTAGACAAGTTAAAGATACGTTTATTACAAGTTAAATTTACATTTTGCATTTTAAAGATACGTTTTTTAAAAGTTAAAGATACGTTTTGACAAATTAAAGTTACATTTTGACAAGTTAAAGTTAAGTTTTTTACAAGGTAAAGTTACGTTTTGACAAGTTAAAGTTACGTTTGCCAAATTAAATTTACTTTTTTTACAAGTTATAGTTATGTTTTTTACAAATTAAAGTTACGTTTTGACAAGTTAAAGTTACACTTTGACATTTTAAAGTTACATTTAGACAAGTTTAAGATACGTTTTTTACGAGTTAAATTTACGTTTTGAAAAGTTAATGTTATATTTTGACATTTTAAAGTTACATTTTGACTAGTTAAAGATATGTTTTTTACAAGTTAAAGTTACGTTTTGACAAGTTAAAGTTACGTTATTTACAAGTTAAGTTACATTTTGACAAGATAAATATACATTTTGACAATTTAAAGTTACGTTTTTTACAAGGCAAAGTTACGTTGTAACAACTTAGACTTTTGTTTTTTACAAGTTAAAGATACATTTTAGCAAATTAAAGTTATATTTTGAAATTTTAAAGATACATTTTGACAAGTTAAAGATACGATTTTTACAAGTTAAATTTACGTTTTGACAAGATAAAGTTATATTTTGACATTTTAAAGTTTCATTTTGACAATTTAAAGATACGTTTTATACAAGTTAAAGGTACGTTTTGACAAGTTAAAGTTACATTTTGACAAGTGAAAGTTACGTTTTTTACAAGGTATAGTTACGTTTTAACAAGTTAAAGTTACGTTTGACAAATTAAATTTACTTTTTTTACAAGTTAAAGTTATGTTTTTTACAAATTAAAGTTACGTTTTGACAAGTTAAAGTTACACTTTGACATTTTAACTTTACATTTAGACAAGTTAAAGATACATTTTTTACAAGTTAAATTTACATTTTGACAAGTTAATATTACATATTGACATTTTAAAGTTACATTTTAACAAGTTAAAGATACGTTTTTTACAAGTTAAAGTTATGTTTTGACAAGTTAAAGTTACATTTCGACAAGTTAAAGTTACGTTATTTACAAATTAAAGTTACGTTTTGACAAGATAAAGATACATTTTGACATTTTAAAGTTACGGTTTTTACAAGGTAAAGTTACATTGTAACAAGTTAGCGTTACGTTTAACAAATTAAAGTTACTTTTTGTACAAGTTAAAGTTTCGTTTTTTTACAAGTTAAAGTTAAGTTTTAACAAGTTAAAGTTATATTTTGACATTTTACAGTTACATTTAGACAAGTTAAAGATACCTTTTTTACAAGTTAAATTTACGTTTTGACAAGATAAAATTACATTTTGACATTTTAAAGTTACATTTTGACAATTTAAAGATGTATTTTTTACAAGTTAAAGGTACGTTTAGACAAGTTAAAGTTACATTTTGACAAGTTAAACTTACATTTTTTACAAGGTAAATTTACGTTTTAACAAGTTAAAGATACGTTTGACAAATTAAATTTTGTTTTTTTACAAGTTAAAGTTACATGTTTTACAAATTATAGTTACGTTTTGACAAGTTAAAGTTACATTTTGACATTTCAAAGTTACATTTAGACAAGTTAAATTACGTTTTTTACAAGTTAAATTTACGTATTGAAATTTAATGTTATATTTTGACATTTAAAAGTTTATATTTTGACAATTTAAAGATACGATTTAACAAGTTAAATTTACATTTTTTACAAGTTATATTTACATTTTTTTAAAATTAAAGTAACGTTTTTACAAGTTAAAGTTAAACTTCGACATTTTAAAGTTACATTTAGGCAAGTTAAAGATACGTTTATTACAAGTCAAATTTACATTTTGCCATTTTAAAGATACGTTTTTTAAAAGTTAAAGATACGTTTTGACAAATTAAAGTTACATTTTGACAAGTTAAAGTTATGTTTTTTACAAGGTAAAGTTACGTTTTGACAAGTTAAAGTTACGTTTGCCAAATAAAATTTACTTTTTTTACAAGTTATAGTTACAGATTTTACAAATTGAAGTTACGTTTTGACAAGTTAAAGTTACACGTTAACATTTTAAAGTTACATTTTGACAATTTAAAGATGCATTTTTTTACAAGTTAAAGTTACATTCTTACAAGTTAAAGTTACATTTTGACAAGTTAAAGTTACATTTTTTACAAGGTAAATTTACGTTTTAACAAGTTAAAGTTACATTTTTACAAGTTAAAGTTACGTTATTTACAAATTAAAGTTACGTTTTGACATTTTAAAGTTACATTTAGACAAGTTTAAGATACGTTTTTTACAAGTTAAATTTATGTTTTGACAAGTTAATGTTACATTTTTACATTTTAAAGTTACATTTTGACTAGTTAAAGATACATTTTTTACAAGTTAAAGTTACATTCTAACAAGTTAAAGTTACATTTTTACAAATTAAAGTTACGTTATTTACAAGTTAAAGTTACACTTCGACAGTTAAAGTTACATTTAGACAAGTTAAAGATACGTTTATTACAAGTTAAATTTACATTTTGCATTTTAAAGATACGTTTTTTAAAAGTTAAAGATACGTTTTGACAAATTAAAGTTACATTTTGACAAGTTAAAGTTAAGTTTTTTACAAGGTAAAGTTACGTTTTGACAAGTTAAAGTTACACTTTGACATTTTAAAGTTACATTTAGACAAGTTTAAGATACGTTTTTTACAAGTTAAATTTACGTTTTGAAAAGTTAATGTTATATTTTGACATTTTAAAGTTACATTTTGACTAGTTAAAGATATGTTTTTTACAAGTTAAAGTTACGTTTTGACAAGTTAAAGTTACATTATTTACAAGTTAAAGTTACATTTTGACAAGATAAATATACATTTTGACAATTTAAAGTTACGTTATTTACAAGTTAAAGTTACATTCTGACAAGATAAATATACATTTTGACAATTTAAAGTTACGTTTTTTACAAGGTAAAATTACGTTGTAAAAACTTAGAGTTACGTTTTTTACAAGTTAAAGATACATTTTAGCAAATTAAAGTTATATTTTGAAATTTTAAAGATACATTTTGACAAGTTAAAGATACAATTTTTACAAGTTAAATTTACGTTTTGACAAGATAAAGTTATATTTTGACATTTTAAAGTTTCATTTTGACAATTTAAAGATACGTTTTATACAAGTTAAAGGTACGTTTTGACAAGTTAAAGTTACATTTTGACAAATGAAAGTTACGTTTTTTACAAGGTATAGTTACGTTTTAACAAGTTTAAGTTACGTTTGACAAATTAAATTTACTTTTTTTACAAGTTAAAGTTCTGTTTTTTACAAATTAAAGTTACGTTTTGACAAGTTAAAGTTACACTTTGACATTTTAACTTTACATTTAGACAAGTTAAAGATACATTTTTTACAAGTTAAATTTACATTTTGACAAGTTAATATTACATATTAACATTTTAAAGTTACATTTTGACAAGTTAAAGATACGTTTTTGACAAGTTAAAGTTACGTTTTGACAAGTTAAAGTTACATTTTGACAAGTTAAAGTTACGTTATTTACAAATTAAAGTTACGTTTTGACAAGATAAAGATACATTTTGACATTTTAAAGTTACGGTTTTTACAAGGTAAAGTTACATTGTAACAAGTTAGCGTTACGTTTAACAAATTAAAGTTACTTTTTGTACAAGTTAAAGTTTCGTTTGTTTACAAGTTAAAGTTAAGTTTTAACAAGTTAAAGTTATATTTTTACATTTTACAGTTACATTTAGACAAGTTAAAGATACCTTTTTTACAAGTTAAATTTACGTTTTGACAAGATAAAATTACATTTTGACATTTTAAAGTTACATTTTGACAATTTAAAGATGTATTTTTTACAAGTTAAAGGTACGTTTAGACAAGTTAAAGTTACATTTTGACAAGTTAAACTTACATTTTTTACAAGGTACATTTACGTTTTAACAAGTTAAAGATACGTTTGGCAAATTAAATTTAGTTCTTTTACAAGTTAAAGTTACATGTTTTACAAATTATAGTTACGTTTTGACAAGTTAAAATTACATTTTGACATTTCAAAGTTACATTTAGACAAGTTAAATTACGTTTTTTACAAGTTAAATTTACGTATTGAAATTTAATGTTATATTTTGACATTTAAAAGTTTATATTTTGACAATTTAAAGATACGTTTTAACAAGTTAAATTTACATTTTTTACAAGTTATATTTACATTTTTTTAAAATTAAAGTAACGTTTTTACAAGTTAAAGTTAAACTTCGACATTTTAAAGTTACATTTAGGCAAGTTAAAGATACGTTTATTACAAGTCAAATTTACATTTTGCCATTTTAAAGATACGTTTTTTAAAAGTTAAAGATACGTTTTGACAAATTAAAGTTACATTTTGACAAGTTAAAGTTATGTTTTTTACAAGTTAAAGTTACGTTTTGACAAATTAAAGTATGTTTTTTAAAAGTTAAATTATGTTTTCTACAAATTAAAGTTACGTTTTATAAAGTTAAAGTTACGTTTTGAAATGTTAAATTTACGTTTTGACAAGTTAAAGTACGTTTTTTACATGTTAAAGTTACGTTTTGACAAGTTAAATTACGATTTTTACAAGTTAAATTACGTTTTTTACAAGATAAAGTTACATTTTGACAAGTCAAAATTCCATTTTGACAAGTTAAATTACGTTTTTTACAAGTTGAAGTACGTTTTTTACAAGTTAAATTACTTTTTCTACAAATTAAATTTACGTTTGAACAAGTTAAAGTATTTTGAAACGTTAGATACGTTTTGACAAGTTAAAGTACGTTGTTTACAAGTTAAAGTTACGTTTTGACTCGTTAAATTACGTTTTTTACAAATTGAAGTACGTATTTTACAACATAAAGTTACATTTTGACAAGTTAAAGTAAGTTTTTGACAAGTTTAAGTATGTTTTTTTACAAGTTAAAGATACGTTTCGACAATTTAAAGTTTCATTTTGACAAGTTATTGTTACGTTCTGACAACCTAAAGTTACATTTTGATAAGTTAAAGTTACGTTTTGACATGTTAAAGTACGTTTTTTACAAGTTAAAATACATTTTTTAGAAGTTAAAGTACGTCTTTTACAAGTTAAACTTACGTTTTGACACGTTCAAGTTGCGTTTTGACAAGTTTAAGTACATTTTTTACAAGTTAAAGTTACATTTTGACAAGTTAAATTACGTTTTTTAAAAGATAAATTACGTGTATAAGAAGGTTAAGTTACGTTTTGACATGATAAAGTTACGTTTTGACACGTTAAAATACGTTTTTTACGAGTTAAAGTACATTTTTTACAAGTTAAACAATGATTTTTATTAGTTAAAGTTATGTTTTAACAAGTTAAAGTTAAGTTTTGACACGTTAAATTTACGTTTTGACAAATTAAAGTATGTTTTGACAACTTAAAGTTACGTTTTGACAAGTTAAATTATGTTTTCTTAAAGTTAAAGTACGTTTTTTTCAAGATAATGTTACGTTTTGACAAGTTAAAGTTACATTTTGACAAGTTAAATTACGTTTTTAACAATTTAAAGTTATGTTTTGACAAGTTAAATTACGTTTATTACAAGTTAAAGTACGTTTTGAACAAGTTAAAGTTACGTTAAGACAAGTTAGAGTTACATTTTGACAAGTTAAAGTAAGTTTTTTACAAGTTAAAGTTTCGTTTTGACAAGTTATTGTTACGTTTTGACAATTTAGAGTTATATTTTGACAAGTTAAATTATGTTTTTTACAAGTTTAAGTACGTTTTTAACAAGTTAAAGTTACGTTTTGACAAGTTAAAGTTACGTTTTGACATGTTAAAGTCCGCTTTTTACAAGTTAAATTATATTTTTAAACAACTTAAAGGTACGTTCTGAGACATTAAAATTACATTTAGACAAGTTTGTTACAAGTTAAAGTTACAATTTGAAAAGTTAAATTACGATTTTTACAAGTCAAAGTATGTTTTTTACAAAATAAAGTTTCGTTGTGACAAGTTAAATTATGTTTTTTAAAAGTGAAAGTACTTTTTAACAAGTTAAACTTACGTTTTGACAAGTTAATGTTACGTTTTCTACAAGTTAAATTAAGTTTCTGACAAGTTAAAGAACGTTTTCTACAAGTTAAAGGTACGTTTAGACAAGTTAAAGTTTCTTTTTGACAAGTTAAAGTGACATTTTGACCAGTTAAATTACGTTTTTAACAAGTTAAAGCTATGTTTTGACAAGTTAAATTATGTTTTTTACAAGTTAGAGTACGTTTTTAACAAGTTAAAGTTACGTTTTGACAAGTTAGAGTTATATTTTGAGAAGTTAAAGTAAGTTTTTTACAGTTAAATTCTTTTTTTACAAGTTAAAGTTACATTTAGACAAGATAAAGTTTCGTTTTAACAAGTTATTGTTATGTTTTGACAACTTAAAGTTACATTTTGACAATTTAAAGTTACTTTTTCACAAGTTAAAGTTCGTTTTTTACAAGTTAAATGGTTCGCGATGGCTAGGGGCCAAATCCCTCAGTTCCCCCTGCGCGTATCTCTTCTGAAGCTCGCGGTTCAACATGGCGCACTCCTCGGTGGCGTGCCCGCTCATGTTGTGGAACTCACAGAACTTGCTCGCGTCTTTTGGCCAAGGTTTTCTTTCGAAACCCCCTCGCCCTCCTGAGGGTCCTCCTCCCCCCTTGATGTGGCCTCCTCGTCCTCTAGTAAATCCTCGTCGGCTCGATATGAAGGCTCCTCGCTGACCATTTCTCGATTCACCCGAGAAATCTCCTCGCGGTCGGGCTCCCTCGGTGGGGCCTCTCCTTTCTTCTACCTGATAGACCCCTTTCCTCGGGATCTCCCGACCCCTTCGCTCTCGAAGCGCTCCCTAGGCGTCTCCACGCGCTCTCGTTGCTCAGACCTCGGATCCGTCTCGATGATCCCTCTTTTCCGGATGCTTCCTTCTCCCGCCTCCTTCGTGGATCTTTCTCAACGCGGTTTCTTCTTCCTCGATGAAGCGCGTCCTCGATCCTCGAGGGGCGCATCTTCGCCAACTCCGGACGGAAAGGAGAGGTATAGAACAGGCCGTTCTTCAATGCCTGGATCGCGATCATCCCGTCCAGGTTCCATATTCTGATCATAACGGCCTTGAACCTTTCGATGTAGTGGCGGAGCGTTTCTCCTTTCTCCTTGGCGAGGTTCCACAACATGGTTATTGGCGCATCGCTCTGAACGTACATCGAGTAGTGGCGCAGGAAAGTAGCGACGAGGTCGTCGGAGTCGTCGATGGACTCCGAGGGCAGCTTGACGAACCAATCGCTCGTCGGACCTTGCAGGCTCTCGACGAAGAGGCGGCAAAGGATGGCATCTACCTTCTCTGTCTCCCCGATTATACGCTCCCTCACGATTCGGAACGATTTCACATGGGTGTTTGGATCCGAGGTCCCCTCTTACGGCGTGATCTTGACCTTCGGGAGTTCTCCTAGCTCCACGCCGCGGATCTTGGATGAGAAGCGGGTGGCTCTCGCCTCCTTGACCATTCGGTCGATCTCCGGCGCCGAGCTCGTCACCTGGTGCACTCGAGACTTGACCTGCCCCATCCTGGACTCGATGCCCGAGGATAATTCCTTTACCATCTTCCTTACTTCTTCCGCCATGAGAGGCGTCAGGATGGGATGGGCATTTATGGCCGCCGCCGGGTCTTCCTCCTCCGCTTTAGACGGCATGAGTACGGTGGTCTGAAAAAGGTTTTATGGACTAGGGCTCCCGGCGCCGTCCATCCTTCCATCCCTCCGCTGGTCATGAACCGGTCCAGGCGGGCCGCGAGCTCCCTATTCAACTCGGCCTGCTCCTCGGCCCTCCTTATGGCCTCCTACGCCGTCGCCAAGGCTTCGGCCAACTGCTGCCGTAGAAATCCTGCCTCTGTAGCCTCCTCTTGACTCCCTCTTGCACTACTACCGTCGTTTGCCATATATTCACACTCCACAAGCTTCCTGGCTGTGAGATAGAAAAAGACAAGGCTGGGCGCCAAACTATAGAGGTCGTATTTCACCGGATCCCTTTCAGTCACAAGGATTAGTAATAACGATTTTATATGTGTGAAGGCCAAGTTAGTGCATTAATATCCTTGAGTTTATGTTTATAGGGGCTCGGTCTCCTTCATTTATTAGTTTGGAAGCTTGTCAAAGAATACAAAATAATGGTGTACAGTGACGGCTAATATCTCTGTTTCCTTAGGGTTTCGATCCCCTCTATGTGGTCTTTATATTGGTATTTATAGTCCCCTCCTCTCGTGTGTGAGATATCTAGGGTTTGTCTCTCTATTAGGGTTTTCTCTTTTGGCCCGGCCTTTCTCTTACGAGCCACGGGATTCTTTCCTGAACGTTACCTACTAAATCTTGTGATTGCCGCTCTTTCGACTGACTCTCTGACGTCAAGTCTTCTCGCGCACTCTTCCGTTTTCCCGCTCTTTTCACAGCGACGACATTCCTTCTAAGGCAGGTCCCCTTCGAGGGGAGGAGGGGAAACTCCATCGAGGAGTATCCCCTCGGAGAAAGGCTTCCTCGCGAAGAGCTTTCCTCGCAGTCCTTCCCTTTTCCTCGCTCGGACCTAGACCCTCCTCGCGGGGATGAATCTCTCTCTTCATTTCGCTGTTGTCAGCCGCGGGCCCCGCTTACTTCCTCGTCTTTTGTCGTTTCGAGAGCCGAAACAACATGTAACTGTGTTAAGAGGGATTTGACAAAATCCTACCTTAACAGTAACAAGTTAGAGTTACGTTTGACAAATTAAAGCTACTTTTCTTACAAGTTAAAGTTTCGTTTTTTTACAAGTTAAAGTTATGGTTTGACAAGTTAAAGTTACATTTTGACATTTTAAAGTTACATTTAGACAAGTTAAAAATACGTTTTTTACAAGTTAAATTTACATTTTGATAAGGTAATGTTACATTTTGAAATTTAAAAGTTATATTTTGACAATTTAAAGATACGTTTTTTACAAGTTATAGTTACGTTTTTACAAGTTAAAATTATAATTTGACAAGTTAAAGATACGTTTTTTACAAGTTATAAGTTCGTTTTTACAAGTTAAAATTACAATTTGATAAGTTAAAGTTACATTTTAACATTTTTATGTTACGTTTTGAGAAGTTAAAGATACGTTTTTTTACAAGTTAAAATTACGTTTTGACAGGATAAAATTATATTTTGACATTTTAAAGTTACAATTTGACAATTTAAAGATACGTTTTTTACATGTTAAAGGTACTTTTTGACAAGTTAAAGTTATATTTTGACAATTTAAAGTTACATTTTTAACAAGGTAAATTTACGTTTTAACAAGTTTAAGTTACGTTTGACAAATTAAATTTACTTTTATTACAAGTTATATTTACGTTTTTTTCAAATTAAAGTAAAGTTTTTACAAGTTAAAGTTACACTTAGACATTTTAAAGTTACATTTAGACAAGTTAAAGATACGTTTATTACAAGTTAATTTAAGTTTTGACAAGTTAATGTTACATTTTGACATTTAAAAGTTATATTTTGACAATTTAAAGATATGTTTTTTACAAGTTATATTTACGTTTTTACAAGTTAAAATTACAATTTGACAAGTTAAAGTTACATTCTAACATTTTTAAGTTACGTTTTGACAACTTAAAGATACGTTTTTTTACAAGTTAAAGTAACGTTTTAACAAGTTAAAGTTATATTTTGACAAGTTAAAGTTACGTTATTTACAAATTAAACTTACGTTTTGACAAGATAAAGATACATTTCGACAAGTTAAAGTTATGTTTTTTACAAGGTAAAGTTACGTTTTGACAAGTTAAAGTTACGTTTGCCAAATTAAATTTACTTTTTTTAAAAGTTATAGTTACGTTTTTTTCAAATTAAATTTACGTTTTGACAAGTTAATGTTACATTTTGACATTTTAAAGTTACATTTTGACTAGTTAAAGATACGTTTTTTACAAGTTAAAGTTACATTTTGACAAGTTAAAGTTACATTTTGACAAGTTAAAGTTACGTTATTTACATGTTAAAGTTACGTTTTGACAAGATAAATATACATTTTGACAATTTAAAGTTATGTTTTTTACAAGGTAAAGTTACGTTGTAACAAGTTAGAGTTACGTTTGACAAATTAAAGTTACATTTTGTACAAGTTAAAGTTATGTTTTGACAAGTTAAAGTTACATTTTGACATTTCAAAGTTACATTTAGACAAGTTCAAGATACGTTTTTTAGAAGTTAAATTTATGTTTTGACAAGATAAAATTACATTTTGACATTTTAAAGTTTCATTTTGACAATTTAAAGATACGTTTCATACAAGATAAAGGTATGTTTTGACAAGATAAATTTACATTTTGACAAGTGAAAGTTACGTTTTTTACAAGGTAAAGTTATGTTTTAGCAAGTTAAAGTTACGTTTCACAAATTAAATTTACTTTTCTTACAAGTTAAAGTTATGATTTTTACAAATTAAAGTTACGTTTTGACAAGTTAAAGTTAAACTTTGACATTTTAACGTGACATTTAGACAAGTTAAAGATACATTTTTTAGAAGTTAAATTTACATTTTGACAAGTTTATATTACATATTGACATTTTAAAGTTACATTTTGACAAGATAAAGATACATTTTTTACAAGTTAAAGTTACGTTTTGACAAGTTAAATTTACATATTGACAAGTTAAAGTTACGTTATTTACAGATTAAAGTTTCGTTTTGACAAGATAAAGATATATTTTGACATTTTAAAGTTACGTTTTTTATAAGGTAAAGTTACGTTGTAACAAGATAGAGTTACGTTTAACAAATTAAAGTTACTTTTTGTACAAGTTAAAGTTTCGTTTTTTTACAAGTTAAAGTTAAGTTTTAACAAGTTAAAGTTATATTTTGACATTTTAAAGTTACATTTAGGCAAGTTAAAGATACGTTTTTTACAAGTTAAATTTACGTTTTGACAAGATAAAGTTACATTTTGACATTTTAAAGTTACATTTTGACATTTTAAAGATGCATTTTTTACAAGGTAAAGGTACGTTTTGACAAGTTAAAGTTACATTTTGACAAGTTAAACTTACATTTTTTACGAGGTAAATTTACTATTTAACAAGTTAAAGTTACATGTTTTACAAATTATAGTTACGTTTTGACAAGTTAAAGTTCCATTTTGACATTTCAAAGTTACATTTAGACAAGTTAAAGATACGTTTTTTACAAGTTAAATTTACGTATTGAAAGTTAATGTTATATTTTGACATTTAAAAGTTTATATTTTGACAATTTCAAGATACGTATTAACAAGTTAAAGTTACTTTTTTTACAAGTTATATTTATGTTTTTTCAAATTAAAGTAACGTTTTTACAAGTTAAAGTTACACTTCGACATTTTAAAGTTACATTCAGACAAGTTAAAGATACGTTTATTACAAGTTAAATTTACATTTTGACAATTTAAGGATACTTTTTTTAAAAGTTAGAGAAACGTTTTGACATGTTAAAGTTACGTTTTTGACAAGGTAAAGTTACGTTCTGACAAGTTAAAGTTACGTTTGCCAAATTAAATTTAATTTTTTTACAAGTTATAGTTACGTTTTTTACAAATTAAAGTTACGTTTTGACAAGTTAAAGTTACACTTTTACATTTTAAAGTTACATTTAGACAAGTTGAAGATACGTTTTTTACAAATTAAATTTAAGTTTTGACAAGTTAATGATACATTTTGACATTTTAAAGTTACGTTTTGACTAGTTAAAGATACGTTTTTTACAAGTTAAAGTTACATTTTGACAAGTTAAAGTTACATTTTGACAAGTTAAAGTTACGTTATTTACAAGTTAAAGTTACGTTTTGACAATATAAATATACATTTTGACAATTAAAAGTTACGTTTTTTACAGAGTAAAGTTACGTTGTAACAAGTTAGAGTTACGTTTTTTACAAGTTAAATATACATTTTGGTAAATTAAAGTTACATTTTGAAATTTTAAAGTTACATTTTGACAAGTTAAAGATACGATTTTTACAAGTTAAATTTCCGTTTTGACAAGATATAGTTATATTTTGACATTTTAACGTTACATTTAGACAAGTTAAAGATACGTTTTTTACAAGTTAAATTTACTTTTTGACAAGTTAATATTACATATTGACATTTTAAAGTTACATTTTGACAAGTTAAAGATACGTTTTTTACAAGTTAAAGTTACGTTTTGACAAGTTAAAGTTACATTTTAACAAGTTAAAGTTACGTTATTTAAAAATTAAAGTTACGTTTTGACAAGATAAAGATACATTTTGACATTTTAAAGTTACGTTTTTTACAACGTAAAGTTATGTTGTAACAAGTTAGAGTTACGTTTAACAAATTAAAGTTACTTTTTGTACAAGTTAAAGTTTCGTTTTTTTACAAGTTAAAGTTAAGTTTTAACAAGTTAAAGTTATATTTTGACATTTTAAAGTTACATTTAGACAAGTTAAAGATACGTTTTTTACAAGTTAAATTTACGTTTTGACAAGATAAAGTTACATTTTGACATTTTAAAGTTACATTTTGACAATTTAAAGATGCATTTTTTACAAGTTAAAGCTACGTTTTGACAAGTTAAAGTTACATTTTGACAAGTTAAACTTACATTTTTTATAAGGTAAATTTACGTTTTAACAAGGTAAAGTTACGTTTGACAAATAAAATCTAGTTTTTTTACAAGCTAAAGTTACATGTTTTACAAACTATAGTTACGTTTTGACAAGTTAAAGTTACATTTTGACATTTCAAAGTTACATTTAGACAAGTTAAAGATACGTTTTTTACAAGTTAAATTTACGAATTGAAAGTTAATGTTATATTTTGACATTTAAAAGTTTATATTTTGACAATTTAAAGATACGTATTAACAAGTTAAAGTTACTTTTTTTACAAGTTATATTTACGTTTTTTTTCAAATTAAAGTAACGTTTTTCAAGTTAAAGTTACACTTCGACATTTTAAAGTTACATTTAGACAAGTTAAAGATAGGTTTATTACAATTTAAATTTACATTTTGACAATTTGGAGATACGTTTTTTAAGAGGTAAAGATACGTTTTAACAAGTTAAAGTTACATTTTGTCAAGTTAAAGTTACGTTTTTTACAAGGTAAAGTTACGTTTTGACAAGTTAAAGTTACGTTTGCCAAATTAAATTTACTTTTTTTACACGTTAAAGTTACACTTTGACATTTTAAAGTTACATTTAGACAAGTTTAATATACGTTTTTGACAAGTTAAATTTACGTTTTGACAAGTTAATGTTACATTTTGACATTTTAAAGTTACATTTTGACTAGTTAAAGATACGGTTTTTACAAGTTAAAGTTACATTCTGACAAGTTAAAGTTACATTTTGACAAGTTAAAGTTACGTTATTTACAAGTTAAAGTTATGTTTTGACAATATATATATACATTTTGACAATTTAAAGTTACGTTTTTTACAAGGTAAAGTTACGTTGTAACAAGTTAGACTTGCGTTTTTTACAAGTTAAAGATACATTTTGGTAAATTAAAGTTCCATTTTGAAATTTTAAAGTTACATTTTGACAAGTTAAAGATACAATTTTTACAAGTTAAATTTCCGTTTTGACAAGATATAGTTATATTTTGACATTTTAAAGTTTCATTTTGACAATTTAAAGATACGTTTTATACAAGTTAAAGGTACGTTTTGACAAGTTAAAGTTACATTTAGACAAGTGAAAGTTACATTTAGACAAGTGAAAGTTACGTTTAAACAAGTTAAACTTACGTTTGACAAATTAAATTTACTTTTTTACTAGTTAAAGTTATGATTTTAACAAATTAATGTAACGTCTTGACAAGTTAAAGTTACACTTTGACATTTTAACGTTACATTAAGACAAGTTAAAGATACTTTTTTACAAGTTAAATTTATATTTTGAAAAGTAATATTACATATTGACATTTTAAAGTTACATTTTGACAAGTTAAAGATACGTTTTTTACAAGTTAAAGTTACGTTTCTGCAAGTTAAAGTTATATTTTGATAAGTTAAAATTACGTTTTAACAAGATAAATATACATTTTGACAATTTAAATTTACGTTTTTTACAAGTTAAAGTTACGTTGTAACAAGTTAGAGTTACGTTTGACAAATTAAAGTTACTTTTTGTACAAGTTAAAGTTTCTTTTTTTTTACAAGTTAAAGTTAAGTTTTGACAAGTTAAAGTTACATTTTGACATTTTAAAGTTACATTTAGACAAGTTAAAGATACGTTTTTTACAACTTAAATTTAAGTTTTGACAAGAAAAAGTTACATTTTGACATTTTAAAGTTTCATTTTGACAATTTAAAGATACGTTTTATATAAGTTAAAGGTACGTTTTAACAAGTTAAATTTACATTTTGACAAGTGAAAGTTACGTTTTTTACAAGGTAAAGTTACGTTTTAGCAAGTTAAAATTACGTTGGACAAACTAAATTTACTTTTTTTACAAGTTAAATTTATGTTTTTTACAAATTAAAGTTACGTTTTGACAAGTTAAAGTTACACTTTGACATTTTAAAGTTACATTAGAGAAGTTAAAGATACGTTTCTTACAAATTAAAGTTGCGTTTTGACAAGATAAAGATACATTTTGAAATTTTAAAGTTACGTTTTTTACAAGGTAAAGTTACGTTGTAACAATTTAGAGTTACTTTTAACAAATTAAAGGTACTTTTTGTACAAGTTAGAGTTTCGTTTTTTTACAAGTTAAAGTTAAGTTTTAACAAGTTAAAGTTATATTTTGACATTTTAAAGTTACATTTAGACAAGCTAAAGATACTTTTTTTACAAGTTAAATTTACGTTTTGACAAGATAAAGTTACATTTTGACATTTTAAAGTTACATTTTGACAATTTAAAGATGCATTTTTTACAAGTTAAAGGTACGTTTTTTACAAGTTTAAGCTACGTTTTGACAAGTTAAAGTTACATTTTGACAAGTTAAAGTTACGTAATTTACAAATTAAAGTTACGTTTTGACAAGATAAAGATACATTTAGACATTTTAAAGTTACGTTGTTTACTAGGTAAAGTTACGTTGTAACAAGTTAGAGTTACGTTTAACAAATTAAAGTTACTTTTTGTACAAGATAAAGTTTCGTTTTTTACAAGTTAAAGCTAAGTTTTAACAAGTTAAAGTTATATTTTTACATTTAAAAGTTACATTTAGACAAGTTAAAGATACGTTTTTTACAAGTTAAATTTATGTTTTGACAAGATAAAGTTACATTTTAACATTTTAAAGTTACATTTTGACAATTTAAAGATGCATTTTTTTACAAGTTAAAGGTACGTTTTGACAAGTTAAAGTTACATTTTGACAAGTTAAACTTACATTTTTTACAAGGTAAATTTACGTTTTAACAAGTCAAAGTTACATTTTGACAAGTTAAAGTTACGTTATTTACAAATTAAAGTTATGTTTTGACAAAATAAAGATACACTTAGACAAGTTTAAGATACGTCTTTTACAAGTTAAATTTACGTTTTGACAAGTTAATGTTACATTTTGACATTTTAAAGTTACATTTTGACTAGTTAAAGATACGTTTTTTACAAGTTAAAGTTACATTCTTACAAGTTAAAGTTACATTTTGACAATTTAAAGTTACTTTTTTTATAAGGTAAATTTATGTTTTAACAAGTTAAAGTTACATTTTTACAAGTTAAAGTTACGTTATTTACAAATTAAAGTTACGTTTTGACATTTTAAAGTTACATTTAGACAAGTTTAAGATACGTTTTTTACAAGTTAAATTTACGTTTTGACAAGTGAATGTTACATTTTTACATTTTAAAGTTACATTTTGACTAGTTAAAGATACGTTTTTTACAAGTTAAAGTTACATTCTGACAAGTTAAAGTTATATTTTGACAAATTAAAGTTACGTTATTTACAAGTTAAAGTTACACTTCGACATTTAAAGTTACATTTAGACAAGTTAAAGATACGTTTATTACAAGTTAAATTTACATTTTGCATTTTAAAGATACGTTTTTTAAAAGTTAAAGATACGTTTTGACAAATTAAAGTTACATTTTGACAAGTTAAAGTTATGTTTTTTACAAGGTAAAGTTACGTTTTGACAAGTTAAAGTTACGTTTGCCAAATTAAATTTACTTTTTTATACAAGTTATAGTTACGTTTTTTACAAATTAAAGTTACGTTTTGACAAGTTAAAGTTACACTTTGACATTTTAAAGTTACATTTAGACAAGTTTAAGATACGTTTTTTACGAGTTAAATTTACGTTTTGAAAAGTTAATGTTATATTTTGACATTTTAAAGTTACATTTTTACTAGTTAAAGATATGTTTTTTACAAGTTAAAGTTACGTTTTGACAAGTTAAAGTTACGTTATTTACAAGTTAAGTTACATTTTGACAAGATAAATATACATTTTGACAATTTAAAGTTACGTTTTTTACAAGGCAAAGTTACGTTGTAACAACTTAGACTTACGTTTTTTACAAGTTAAAGATACATTTTAGCAAATTAAAGTTATATTTTGAAATTTTAAAGATACATTTTGACAAGTTAAAGATACAATTTTTACAAGTTAAATTTACGTTTTGACAAGATAAAGTTATATTTTGACATTTTAAAGTTTCATTTTGACAATTTAAAGATACGTTTTATACAAGTTAAGGTACGTTTTGACAAGTTAAAGTTACATTTTGACAAGTGAAAGTTACGTTTTTTACAAGGTATAGTTACGTTTTAACAAGTTAAAGTTACGTTTGACAAATTAAATTTACTTTTTTTACAAGTTAAAGTTATGTTTTTTACAAATTAAAGTTACGTTTTGACAAGTTAAAGTTACACTTTGACATTTTAACTTTACATTTAGACAAGTTAAAGATACATTTTTTACAAGTTAAATTTACATTTTGACAAGTTAATATTACATATTGACATTTTAAAGTTACATTTTAACAAGTTAAAGATACGTTTTTTACAAGTTAAAGTTATGTTTTGACAAGTTAAAGTTACATTTTGACAAGTTAAAGTTACGTTATTTACAAATTAAAGTTACGTTTTTACAAGATAAAGATACATCTTGGCATTTTAAAAATACGTTTTTTACAAGGTAAAGTTACGTTGTAACAAGTTAGCGTTACGTTTAACAAATTAAAGTTACTTTTTGTACAAGTTAAAGTTTCGTTTTTTTACAAGTTAAAGTTAAGTTTTAAGTTAAAGTTATATTTTGACATTTTACAGTTACATTTAGACAAGTTAAAGATACCTTTTTTACAAGTTAAATTTACGTTTTGACAAGATAAAATTACATTTTGACATTTTAAAGTTACATTTTGACAATTTAAAGATGTATTTTTTACAAGTTAAAGGTACGTTTAGACAAGTTAAAGTTACATTTTGACAAGTTAAACTTACATTTTTTACAAGGTAAATTTACGTTTTAACAAGTTAAAGATACGTTTGACAAATTAATTTTTGTTTTTTTACAAGTTAAAGTTACATGTTTTACAAATTATAGTTACGTTTTGACAAGTTAAAGTTACATTTTGACATTTCAAAGTTACATTTAGACAAGTTAAATTCCGTTTTTTACAAGTTAAATTTACGTATTGAAATTTAATGTTATATTTTGACATTTAAAAGTTTATATTTTGACAATTTAAAGATACGTTTTAACAAGTTCAATTTACATTTTTTACAAGTTATATTTACATTTTTTTAAAATTAAAGTAACGTTTTTACAAGTTAAAGTTAAACTTCGACATTTTAAAGTTACATTTAGGCAAGTTAAAGATACGTTTATTACAAGTCAAATTTACATTTTGCCATTTTAAAGATACGTTTTTTAAAAGTTAAAGATACGTTTTGACAAATTAAAGTTACATTTTGACAAGTTAAAGTTATGTTTTTTACAAGGTAAAGTTACGTTTTGACAAATTAAAGTTACGTTTGCCAAATAAAATTTACTTTTTTTACAAGTTATAGTTACAGATTTTACAAATTAAAGTTACGTTTTGACAAGTTAAAGTTACACGTTAACATTTTAAAGTTACATTTTGACAATTTAAAGATGCATTTTTTTACAAGTTAAAGGTACGTTTTGACAAGTTAAAGTTACATTTTGACAAGTTAAACTTACATTTTTTACAAGGTAAATTTACGTTTTAACAAGTATAAGTTACATTTTGACAAGTTAAAGTTACGTTATTTACAAATTAAAGTTATGTTTTGACAAAATAAAGATACACTTAGACAAGTTTAAGATACGTTTTTTACAAGTTAAATTTACGTTTTGACAAGTTAATATTACATTTTGACATTTTAAAGTTACATTTTGACTAGTCAAACATACGTTTTTTACAAGTTAAAGTTACATTCTTACAAGTTAAAGTTACATTTTGACAAGTTAAAGTTACATTTTTTACAAGGTAAATTTACGTTTTAACAAGTTAAAGTTACATTTTTACAAGTTAAAGTTACGTTATTTACAAATTAAAGTTACGTTTTGACATTTTAAAGTTACATTTAGACAAGTTTAAGATACGTTTTTTACAAGTTAAATTTATGTTTTGACAAGTTCATGTTACATTTTTACATTTTAAAGTTACATTTTGACTAGTTAAAGATACGTTTTTTACAAGTTAAAGTTACATTCTAACAAGTTAAAGTTACATTTTTACAAATTAAAGTTACGTTATTTACAAGTTAAAGTTACACTTCGACAGTTAAAGTTACATTTAGACAAGTTAAAGATACGTTTATTACAAGTTAAATTTACATTTTGCATTTTAAAGATACGTTTTTTAAAAGTTAAAGATACGTTTTGACAAATTAAAGTTACATTTTGACAAGTTAAAGTTAAGTTTTTTACAAGGTAATGTTACGTTTTGACAAGTTAAAGTTACACTTTGACATTTTAAAGTTACATTTAGACAAGTTTAAGATACATTTTTTACAAGTTAAATTTACGTTTTGAAAAGTTAATGTTATATTTTGACATTTTAAAGTTACATTTTTACTAGTTAAAGATATGTTTTTTACAAGTTAAAGTTACGTTTTGACAAGTTAAAGTTACGTTATTTACAAGTTAAAGTTACATTTTGACAAGATAAATATACATTTTGACAATTTAAAGTTACGTTATTTACAAGTTAAAGTTACATTCTGACAAGATAAATATACATTTTGACAATTTAAAGTTACGTTTTTTACAAGGTAAAGTTACGTTGTAAAAACTTAGACTTACGTTTTTTACAAGTTAAAGATACATTTTAGCAAATTAAAGTTATATTTTGAAATTTTAAAGATACATTTTGACAAGTTAAAGATACAATTTTTACAAGTTAAATTTACGTTTTGACAAGATAAAGTTATATTTTGACATTTTAAAGTTTCATTTTGACAATTTAAAGATACGTTTTATACAAGTTAAAGGTACGTTTTGACAAGTTAAAGTTACATTTTGACAAGTGAAAGTTACGTTTTTTACAAGGTATAGTTACGTTTTAACAAGTTTAAGTTACGTTTGACAAATTAAATTTACTTTTTTTACAAGTTAAAGTAATGTTTTTTACAAATTAAAGTTACGTTTTGACAAGTTAAAGTTACACTTTGACATTTTAACTTTACATTTAGACAAGTTAAAGATACATTTTTTACAAGTTAAATTTACATTTTGACAAGTTAATATTACATATTAACATTTTAAAGTTACATTTTGACAAGTTAAATATACGTTTTTGACAAGTTAAAGTTATGTTTTGACAAGTTAAAGTTACATTTTGACAAGTTAAAGTTACGTTATTTACAAATTAAAGTTACGTTTTTACAAGATAAAGATACATCTTGGAATTTTAAAAATACGTTTTTTACAAGGTAAAGTTACATTGTAACAAGTTAGCGTTACGTTTAACAAATTAAAGTTACTTTTTGTACAAGTTAAAGTTTCGTTTTTTTACAAGTTAAAGTTAAGTTTTAACAAGTTAAAGTTATATTTTGACATTTTACAGTTACATTTAGACAAGTTAAAGATACCTTTTTTACAAGTTAAATTTACGTTTTGACAAGATAAAATTACATTTTGACATTTTAAAGTTACATTTTGACAATTTAAAGATGTATTTTTTACAAGTTAAAGGTACGTTTAGACAAGTTAAAGTTACATTTTGACAAGTTAAACTTACATTTTTTACAAGGTAAATTTACGTTTTAACAAGTTAAAGATACGTTTGACAAATTAAATTTTGTTTTTTTACAAGTTAAAGTTACATGTTTTACAAATTATAGTTACGTTTTGACAAGTTAAAGTTACATTTTGACATTTCAAAGTTACATTTAGACAAGTTAAATTCCGTTTTTTACAAGTTAAATTTACGTATTGAAATTTAATGTTATATTTTGACATTTAAAAGTTTATATTTTGACAATTTAAAGATACGTTTTAACAAGTTCAATTTACATTTTTTACAAGTTATATTTACATTTTTTTAAAATTAAAGTAACGTTTTTACAAGTTAAAGTTAAACTTCGACATTTTAAAGTTACATTTAGGCAAGTTAAAGATACGTTTATTACAAGTCAAATTTACATTTTGCCATTTTAAAGATACGTTTTTTAAAAGTTAAAGATACGTTTTGACAAATTAAAGTTACATTTTGACAAGTTAAAGTTATGTTTTTTACAAGGTAAAGTTACGTTTTGACAAATTAAAGTTACGTTTGCCAAATAAAATTTACTTTTTTTACAAGTTATAGTTACAGATTTTACAAATTAAAGTTACGTTTTGACAAGTTAAAGTTACACGTTAACATTTTAAAGTTACATTTTGACAATTTAAAGATGCATTTTTTTACAAGTTAAAGGTACGTTTTGACAAGTTAAAGTTACATTTTGACAAGTTAAACTTACATTTTTTACAAGGTAAATTTACGTTTTAACAAGTATAAGTTACATTTTGACAAGTTAAAGTTACGTTATTTACAAATTAAAGTTATGTTTTGACAAAATAAAGATACACTTAGACAAGTTTAAGATACGTTTTTTACAAGTTAAATTTACGTTTTGACAAGTTAATATTACATTTTGACATTTTAAAGTTACATTTTGACTAGTCAAACATACGTTTTTTACAAGTTAAAGTTACATTCTTACAAGTTAAAGTTACATTTTGACAAGTTAAAGTTACATTTTTTACAAGGTAAATTTACGTTTTAACAAGTTAAAGTTACATTTTTACAAGTTAAAGTTACGTTATTTACAAATTAAAGTTACGTTTTGACATTTTAAAGTTACATTTAGACAAGTTTAAGATACGTTTTTTACAAGTTAAATTTATGTTTTGACAAGTTCATGTTACATTTTTACATTTTAAAGTTACATTTTGACTAGTTAAAGATACGTTTTTTACAAGTTAAAGTTACATTCTAACAAGTTAAAGTTACATTTTTACAAATTAAAGTTACGTTATTTACAAGTTAAAGTTACACTTCGACAGTTAAAGTTACATTTAGACAAGTTAAAGATACGTTTATTACAAGTTAAATTTACATTTTGCATTTTAAAGATACGTTTTTTAAAAGTTAAAGATACGTTTTGACAAATTAAAGTTACATTTTGACAAGTTAAAGTTAAGTTTTTTACAAGGTAATGTTACGTTTTGACAAGTTAAAGTTACACTTTGACATTTTAAAGTTACATTTAGACAAGTTTAAGATACATTTTTTACAAGTTAAATTTACGTTTTGAAAAGTTAATGTTATATTTTGACATTTTAAAGTTACATTTTTACTAGTTAAAGATATGTTTTTTACAAGTTAAAGTTACGTTTTGACAAGTTAAAGTTACGTTATTTACAAGTTAAAGTTACATTTTGACAAGATAAATATACATTTTGAATATTTAAAGTTACGTTATTTACAAGTTAAAGTTACATTCTGACAAGATAAATATACATTTTGACAATTTAAAGTTACGTTTTTTACAAGGTAAAGTTACGTTGTAAAAACTTAGACTTACGTTTTTTACAAGTTAAAGATACATTTTAGCAAATTAAAGTTATATTTTGAAATTTTAAAGATACATTTTGACAAGTTAAAGATACAATTTTTACAAGTTAAATTTACGTTTTGACAAGATAAAGTTATATTTTGACATTTTAAAGTTTCATTTTGACAATTTAAAGATACGTTTTATACAAGTTAAAGGTACGTTTTGACAAGTTAAAGTTACATTTTGACAAGTGAAAGTTACGTTTTTTACAAGGTATAGTTACGTTTTAACAAGTTTAAGTTACGTTTGACAAATTAAATTTACTTTTTTTACAAGTTAAAGTAATGTTTTTTACAAATTAAAGTTACGTTTTGACAAGTTAAAGTTACACTTTGACATTTTAACTTTACATTTAGACAAGTTAAAGATACATTTTTTACAAGTTAAATTTACATTTTGACAAGTTAATATTACATATTAACATTTTAAAGTTACATTTTGACAAGTTAAATATACGTTTTTGACAAGTTAAAGTTACGTTTTGACAAGTTAAAGTTACATTTTGACAAGTTAAAGTTACGTTATTTACAAATTAAAGTTACGTTTTGACAAGATAAAGATACATTTTGACATTTTAAAGTTACGGTTTTTACAAGGTAAAGTTACATTGTAACAAGTTAGCGTTACGTTTAACAAATTAAAGTTACTTTTTGTACAAGTTAAAGTTTCGTTTTTTTACAAGTTAAAGTTAAGTTTTAACAAGTTAAAGTTATATTTTGACATTTTACAGTTACATTTAGACAAGTTAAAGATACCTTTTTTACAAGTTAAATTTACGTTTTGACAAGATAAAATTACATTTTGACATTTTAAAGTTACATTTTGACAATTTAAAGATGTATTTTTTACAAGTTAAAGGTACGTTTAGACAAGTTAAAGTTACATTTTGACAAGTTAAACTTACATTTTTTACAAGGTAAATTTACGTTTTAACAAGTTAAAGATACGTTTGACAAATTAAATTTTGTTTTTTTACAAGTTAAAGTTACATGTTTTACAAATTATAGTTACGTTTTGACAAGTTAAAGTTACATTTTGACATTTCAAAGTTACATTTAGACAAGTTAAATTACGTTTTTTACAAGTTAAATTTACGTATTGAAATTTAATGTTATATGTTGACATTTAAAAGTTTATATTTTGACAATTTAAAGATACGTTTTAAAAAGTTAAATTTACATTTTTTACAAGTTATATTTACATTTTTTTAAAATTAAAGTAACGTTTTTACAAGTTAAAGTTAAACTTCGACATTTTAAAGTTACATTTAGGCAAGTTAAAGATACGTTTATTACAAGTCAAATTTACATTTTGCCATTTTAAAGATACGTTTTTTAAAAGTTAAAGATACGTTTTGACAAATTAAAGTTACATTTTGACAAGTTAAAGTTATGTTTTTTACAAGGTAAAGATACGTTTTGACAAGTTAAAGTTACGTTTGCCAAATAAAATTTACTTTTTTTACAAGTTATAGTTACAGATTTTACAAATTAAAGTTACGTTTTGACAAGTTAAAGTTACACGTTAACATTTTAAAGTTACATTTTGACAATTTAAAGATGCATTTTTTTACAAGTTAAAGGTACGTTTTGACAAGTTAAAGTTACATTTTGACAAGTTAAACTTACATTTTTTACAAGGTAAATTTACGTTTTAACAAGTCTAAGTTACATTTTGACAAGTTAAAGTTACGTTATTTACAAATTAAAGTTATGTTTTGACAAAATAAAGATACACTTAGACAAGTTTAAGATACGTTTTTTACAAGTTAAATTTACGTTTTGACAAGTTAATGTTACATTTTGACATTTTAAAGTTACATTTTGACTAGTTAAAGATATGTTTTTTACAAGTTAAAGTTACGTTTTGACAAGTTAAAGTTACGTTATTTACAAGTTAAAGTTACATTTTGACAAGATAAATATACATTTTGACAATTTAAAGTTACGTTATTTACAAGTTAAAGTTACATTCTGACAAGATAAATATACATTTTGACAATTTAAAGTTACGTTTTTTACAATGTAAAGTTACGTTGTAAAAACTTAGACTTACGTTTTTTACAAGTTAAAGATACATTTTAGCAAATTAAAGTTATATTTTGAAATTTTAAAGATACATTTTGACAAGTTAAAGATACAATTTTTACAAGTTAAATTTACGTTTTGACAAGATAAAGTTATATTTTGACATTTTAAAGTTTCATTTTGACAATTTAAAGATACGTTTTATACAAGTTAAAGGTACGTTTTGACAAGTTAAAGTTACATTTTGACAAGTGAAAGTTACGTTTTTTACAAGGTATAGTTACGTTTTAACAAGTTAAAGTTACGTTTGACAAATTAAATTTACTTTTTTTACAAGTTAAAGTTATGTTTTTTACAAATTAAAGTTACGTTTTGACAAGTTAAAGTTACACTTTGACATTTTAACTTTACATTTAGACAAGTTAAAGATACATTTTTTACAAATTAAATTTACATTTTGACAAGTTAATATTACATATTTACATTTTAAAGTTACATTTTGACAAGTTAAAGATACGTTTGTGACAAGTTAAAGTTACGTTTTGACAAGTTAAAGTTACATTTTGACAAGTTAAAGTTACGTTATTTACAAATTAAAGTTACGTTTTGACAAGATAAAGATACATTTTGACATTTTAAAGTTACATTTTTTACAAGGTAAAGTTACGTTGTAACAAGTTAGCGTTACGTTTAACAAATTAAAGTTACTTTTTGTACAAGTTAAAGTTTCGTTTTTTTACAAGTTAAAGTTAAGTTTTAACAAGTTAAAGTTATATTTTGACATTTTAAAGTTACATTTAGACAAGTTAAAGATACCTTTTTTACAAGTTAAATTTACGTTTAGACAAGATAAAATTACATTTTGACAATTTAAAGTTACATTTTGACAATTTAAAGATGCATTTTTTACAAGTTAAAGGTACGTTTTGACAAGTTAAAGTTACATTTTGACAAGTTAAACTTACATTTTTTACAAGGTAAATTTACGTTTTAACAAGTTAAAGTTACGTTTGGTACATTAAATTTAGTTTTTTTACAAGTTAAAGTTACATGTTTTACAAATTATAGTTACGTTTTGACAAGTTAAAGTTACATTTTTACATTTCAAAGTTACATTTAGACAAGTTAAAGATACGTTTTTTACAAGTTAAATTTACGTATTGAAAGTTAATGTTATATTTTGACATTTAAAAGTTTATATTTTTACAATTTAAAGATACGTTTTAAAAAGTTAAAGTTACTTTTTTTTACAAGTTATATTTATGTTTTTTTCAAATTAAAGTTACACTTCGACATTTTAAAGTTAGATTTAGACAAGTTAAAGATACGTTTTTGACAAGTTAAAGTTACGTTTTGACAAGTTAAAGTTACATTTTGACAAGTTAAAGTTACGTTATTTACAAATTAAAGTTACGTTTTTACAAGATAAAGATACATTTTGACATTTTAAAGTTACGTTTTTTACAAGGTAAAGTTATGTTGTAACAAGTTAGAGTTACGTTTAACAAATTAAAGTTACATTTTGTACAAGTTAAAGTTTCGTTTTTTTACAAGTTAAAGTTAAGTTTTAACAAGTTAAAGTTATATTTTAACTTTTTAAAGTTACATTTAGACAAGTTAAAGATACTTTTTTTACAAGTTAAATTTACGTTTTGACAAGATAAAGTTATATTTTGACATTTTAAAGTTACATTTTTTACAAGGTAAAGTTACGTTGTAACAAGTTAGAGTTACGTTTAACATATTAAAGTTACTTTTTGTAAAAGTTAAAGTTTCGTTTTTTTACAAGTTAAAGTTAAGTTTTAACAAGTTAAACTTATTTTGACATTTTAAAGTTACATTTAGATAAGTTAAAGATACTTTTTTTACAAGTTAAATTTATATTTTGAAAAGATAAAGTTACATTTTGACATTTTAAAGTTACATTTTGACAATTTAAATATGTATTTTTTACAAGTTAAAGGTACGTTTAGACAAGTTAAAGTTACATTTTGACAAGTTAAACTTACATTTTTTACAAGGTAAAGTTACGTTTTAACAAGTTAAAGATACGTTTGACAAATTAAATTTATTTTTTTTAGAAGTTAAAGTTACATGTTTTACAAATTATAGTTACGTTTTGACAAGATAAAGTTACATTTTGACATTTCAAAGTTACATTTAGCAAGTTAAATTACGTTTTTTACAAGTTAAATTTACGTATTGAAATTTAATGTTATATTTTGACATTTAAAAGTTTATATTTTGACAATTTAAAGATACGTTTTAACAAGTTAAATTTACATTTTTTACAAGTTATATTTACATTTTTTTAAAATTAAAGTAACGTTTTTACAAGTTAAAGTTACACTTCGACATTTTAAAGTTGCATTTAGGCAAGTTAAAGATACGTTTATTACAAGTCAAATTTACATTTTGCCATTTTAAAGATAAGTTTTTTAAAAGTTAAAGATATGTTTTGACAAATTAAAGTTACATTTTGACAAGTTAAAGTTATGTTTTTTACAAGGTAAAGTTACGTTTTGACAAGTTAAAGTTATGTTTTTTACAAGGTAAAGTTACGTTTTGACAAGTTAAAGTTACGTTTGCCAAATAAAATTTACTTTATTTATAAGTTATAATTACAGATTTTACAAATTAAAGTTACGTTTTGACAAGTTAAAGTTACACTTTGACATTTTAAACTTACATTTAGACAAGTTTAAGATACGTTTTTTACAAGTTAAATTTACGTTTTGAAAAGTTAATGTTATATTTTGATATTTTAAAGTTACATTTTGACTAGTTAAAGATATGTTTTTTATAAGTTAAAATTACGTTTTGACAAGTTAAAGTTACGTTATTTACAAGTTAAAGTTACGTTTTGACAAGATAAATATACATTTTGACAATTTAAAGTTACGTTTTTTTCAAAGTAAAGTTACGTTGTAACAACTTAGAGTTACGTTTTTTACAAGTTAAAGATACATTTTAGCAAATTAAAGTTATATTTTGAAATTTTAAAGATACATTTTGACAAGTTAAAGATACGATTTTTACAAGTTAAATTTACGTTTTGACAAGATAAAGTAATATTTTGACATTTTAAAGTTTCATTTTGACAATTTAAAGATACGTTTTATACAAGTTAAATGTACGTTTTGACAAGTTAAAGTTACATTTTCACAAATGAAAGTTACGTTTTTTACAAGGTAGAGTTACGTTTTAACAAGTTAAAGTTACGGTTGACAAATTAAATTTACTTTTTTTACAAGTTAAAGTTATGTTTTTTACAAATTAAAGTTACGTTTTTACAAGTTAAAGTTACACTTTGACATTTTAACGTTACATTTAGACAAGTTAAAAATACATTTTTTACAAGTTAAATTTACATTTTGACAAGTTAATATTACATATTGACATTTTAAAGTTACATTTTAACAAGTTAAAGATACGTTTTTTACAAGTTAAAGTTATGTTTTGACAAGTTAAAGTTACATTTTGACAAGTTAAAGTTACGTTATTTACAAATTAAAGTTACGTTTTTACAAGATAAAGATACATCTTGACATTTTAAAGTTACGTTTTTTACAAGGTAAAGTTACGTTGTAACAAATTAGAGTTACGTTTAACAAATTAAAGTTACTTTTTGTACAAGTTAAAGTTTCATTTTTTTACAAGTTAAAGTTAAGTTTTAACAAGTTAAAGTTATATTTTGACATTTTAAAGTTATATTTTAACTTGTCAAAACGTAACTTGAACTTGTCAAAACGTAAATTTAACTTATTAAAAACGTACTTTATCTTCTAAAAAATGTAATTTAACTTGTCACAACTAAACTTTATCTTGTTAAAAACGTAATTTAACTTGTCGAAACGTAACTTTAACTTGTAAAAAACATATTTTAACTTGTAAAATAATAATTTTAATGTGTCAAAACGTAACTTTAAGTTGTAAAAAAACGTACTTTAACTTGTCAAATAATAATTTTAATGTGTCAAAACGTAACTTTAACTTGTTAAAACGTAATTTTAACTTGTACCTTGTAAAAATGTGGTTTAACTTGTAAAAGAATGTACTTTAACTTGCAAAAAACGTACTTCAACTTGTAAAAAACGTACTTTAACTTGTAAAAAACGTAATTTAATTTGTAAAAATGTAACTTTAAGTTGTCAAAACGTAACAATAACTTGTCAAAACATAACTTTAACTTGTAAAAAACGTAATTTAACTTGTCAAAACGTAACTTTAACTTGTAAAAAAATTTACTATAATTTATCAAAATGTAACTTTAACTTGTAAAAAACGTACGTTAAATTGTCAAAATGTAATTTTAATGTGTCAAAACGTAACTTTAAGTTGTTAAAACGTAACTTTAACTTGTAAAAAATGTACTTCAACTTGTAAAAAACGTATTTCAATTTGTAAAAAACGTACTTTTACTTGGAAAAAACGTACTTTAACTTTTCAAAATATAACTTTAACTTGTTAAAATATAACTTTAACTTGGTAAAACGTAACTTTAACTTGTTAAAAACGTACTTTAACTTGTTAAAAACGTACTTTAACTTGTTAAAAACGTAATTTAACTTGACAAAATGTAACTCTAACTTGTCAAAACGTAACTTTAACATGTAATAAACGTACTTTAAGTTGTAAAAAACGTACTTTAACTTGTAAAAAATGTGGTTTAACTTGTAAAAAATGTACTTTAACTTGTAAAAAGCGTACTTCAACTTGTAAAAAATGTACTTTAACTTGTAAAAACGAACTTTAAGTTATAAAAAACGTACTTAAACTTGTAACAAATGTGGTTTAACTTTTAGAAAAACGTACTTCAATTTGTAAAAAACGTACGATAACTTGAAAAAACATACTTAAACATGTCCAAATGTAACTTTAAATTGTCAAAACGTAACAATAACTTCTCAAAACAAAACTTTAACTTGTCTAAACGTACCTTTAACTCGTAAAAAAAAGTACTTTAACTTATAAAAAACTTACTTTAACTTGTGAAAATGTAACTCTAACTTGTCAAAACGTACATTAACTTGTAAAAAATGTGGTTTAACTTGTCAAAACGTAACTTTAACTTGTTAAAAACGTACTTTAACTTGTAAAAAACGTATTTTAACTTGAAAAAACGTACTTTAACTTTTCAAAATGTATCTTTAAGTTGTCAAAACGTAACAATAACTTGTTAAAACGTAACTTTAACTTGTCACAACAAAACTTTATCTCGTATAAAATGTACTTTAACTTATAAAAACCTTACTATAACTTGTCAAAACGTAACTTTAACTTGTAAAAAACGTACTTTAACTTGTTAAATAATAATTTTAATGTGTCAAAACGTAATTTTAACTTGTAGAAAACGTAATTTAACTTGTAAAAATTGTGGTTTAACTTGTAAAAAAATGTACTTTAACTTGTAAAAAACGTACTTCAACTTGTAAAAAACACACTTTAACTTGTAAAAAACGTAATTTAACATGTCAAAATGTAACTTTAAGTTGTCAAAACGTAACAATAACTTGTCAAAACGAAAATTTAAGTGGTTTAAACGTAACTTTAACTTGTAAAAAACGTAATTTAACTTGTCAAAACGTAACTTTAACTTGTAAAAAAATTTACTGTAATTTGTCAAAATGTAACTTTAACTTGTAAAAAAGGTACGTTAAATTGTCAAAATGTAATTTTAATGTGTCAAAACGTAACTTTAAGTTGTTAAAACGTAACTTTAACTTGTAAAAAATGTACTTCAACTTGTAAAAAACGTACTTCAACTTGTAAAAAACGTACTTTTACTTGGAAAAAACGTACTTTAACTTTTCAAAATATAACTTTAACTTTGTAAAACGTAACTTTAACTTGTTAAAAACGTACTTTAACTTGTTAAAAACGTAATTTAACTTGACAAAATGTAACTCTAACTTGTCAAAACGTAACTTTAACTTGTAATAAACGTACTTTAAGTTGTAAAAAAACGTACTTTAACTTGTAAAAAATGTGGTTTAACTTGTAAAAAATGTACTTTAACTTGTAAAAAGCGTACTTCAACTTGTACAAAACGTACTTTAACTTGAAAAAACATACTTTAACTTGTCAAAATGTAACTTTAAGTTGTCAAAACGTAATAACAACTTGTCAAAACAAAACTTTAACTTGTCTAAACGTACCTTTATCTCGTATAAAACGTACTTTAACTTGTAAAAAATGTGGTTTAGCTTGTAAAAAATGTATTTTAACTTGTAAAAAACGTACTTCAACTTGTAAAAAATGTACTTTAACTTGTAAAAACGAACTTTAACTTGTAAAAACCGTACTTTAACTTTAAAAAACGTACTTTAACTTGTCAAAACGTAACTTCAAATTGTCAAAACGTAAATTTAACTTGTTAAAAATGTACTATAACTTTTAAAAAACGTAATTTAACTTGTTACAACGAAACTTTATCTTGTTAAAAACGTACTTTAACTTGTAAAAAATGTGGTTTAGCTTGTAAAAAATGTATTTTAATTTGTAAAAAACGTACTTCAACTTGTAAAAAATGTACTTTAACTTGTAAAAAACGTACTTTAACTTGTAAAAACCGTACTTTAACTTGAAAAAACGAACTTTAACTTGTCAAAACGTAACTTCAAATTGTCAAAACGTAAATTTAACTTGTTAAAAACGTACTTTAACTTTTAAAAAACGTAATTTAACTTGTTACAACGAAACTTTATCTTGTTAAAAACGTACTTTAACTTGTAAAAAACGTAATTTAACTTGTCGAAACGTAACTTTAACTTGTATGAAACGTACTTTAACTTGGAAAAATATAATTTTAATGTGTCAAAACGTAACTTTAAGTTGTTAAAACGTAATTTTAACTTGTAGAAAACGTATTTTAACTTGTAAGAAACGTATTTTAACTTGTAGAAAACGTATTTTAACTTGTAGAAAACGTATTTTAACTTGTAAAAAACGTATTTTAACTTGTAGAAAACATGTTTTAACTTATAACAAACGTACTTCAACTTGTAAAAAACGCACTTTAACTTGAAATAAACGTAATTTAACTTGTCAAAATGTAACTTTAACTTGTAAAAAATGTACTTTAACTTGTGAAAATGTAATTTTAACTTGTAATAAACGTACGTTAACTTGTCAAATGTAATTTTAATGTGTCAAAACGTAACTTTAAATTGTTAGAACGTAATTTCAACTTGTAAAAAATGTACTTCAACTTGTAAAAAACGTACTTAACATTTTTAAAAAACGTACTTTAACTTGTCAAAATGTATCTTTAACTTGTTAAAATATAACTTTAACTTGTTAAAATATAACTTTAACTTGGTAAAACGTAACTTTAAGTTGTTAAAAACGTACTTTAACTTGTAAAAAACGTAATTTAATTTATCAAAATGTAACTTTAGGTTGTCAAAACGTAAAAATAACTTGTCAAAACGAAACTTTAACTTGTCTAAACGTACCTTTAACTTGTAAAAAACATACTTTAACTTATAAAAAACGTACTTTAACTTGTCAAAATGTAACTCTAACTTGTCAAAACATAACTTTAACTTGTAAAAAACGTACTTTAAGTTATAAAAAACGTACTTAAACTTGTAACAAATGTGGTTTAACTTTTAGAAAAACGTACTTCAATTTGTAAAAAACGTACTTTAACTTGAAAAAACATACTTAAACATGTCCAAATGTAACTTTAAATTGTCAAAACGTAACAATAACTTCTCAAAACAAAACTTTAACTTGTCTAAACGTACCTTTAACTCGTAAAAAAAGTACTTTAACTTATAAAAAACTTACTTTAACTTGTGAAAATGTAACTCTAACTTGTCAAAACGTACTTTAACTTGTAAAAAATGTGGTTTAACTTGTCAAAACGTAACTTTAACTTGTTAAAAACGTACTTTAACTTGTAAAAAACGTATTTTAACTTGAAAAAACGTACTTTAACTTTTCAAAATGTAACTTTAAGTTGTCAAAACGTAACAATAACTTGTTAAAACGTAACTTTAACTTGTCACAATGAAACTTTATCTCGTATAAAATGTACGTTAAATTATAAAAACCTTACTATTAATTGTCAAAACGTAACTTTAACTTGTAAAAAACGTACTTTAACTTGTCAAATAATAATTTTAATGTGTCAAAACGTAATTTTAACTTGTAGAAAACGTAATTTAACTTGTAAAAATTGTGGTTTAACTTGTAAAAAAATGTACTTTAACTTGTAAAAAACGTACTTCAACTTGTAAAAAACACACTTTAACTTGTAAAAAACGTAATTTAACATGTCAAAATGTAACTTTAAGTTGTCAAAACGTAACAATAACTTGTCAAAACGAAACTTTAAGTGGTTTAAACGTAACTTTAACTTGTAAAAAACGTAATTTAACTTGTCAAAACGTAACTTTAACTTGTAAAAAAATTTACTATAATTTGTCAAAATGTAACTTTAACTTGTAAAAAACGTACGTTAAATTGTCAAAATGAAATTTTAATGTGTCAAAACGTAACTTTAAGTTGTTAAAACGTAACTTTAACTTGTAAAAAATGTACTTCAACTTGTAAAAAACGTACTTCAACTTGTAAAAAACGTACTTTTACTTGGAAAAAACGTACTTTAACTTTTCAAAATATAACTTTAACTTGGTAAAACGTAACTTTAACTTGTTAAAAACGTACTTTAACTTGTTAAAAACGTAATTTAACTTGACAAAATGTAACTCTAATTTGTCAAAACGTAACTTTAACTTGTAATAAACGTACTTTAAGTTGTAAAAAACGTACTTTAACTCGTAAAAAATGTGGTTTAACTTGTAAAAAATGTACTTTAACTTGTAAAAAGCGTACTTCAACTTGTACAAAACGTACTTTAACTTGAAAAAACATACTTTAACTTGTCAAAATGTAACTTTAAGTTGTCAAAACGTAACAACAACTTGTCAAAACAAAACTTTAACTTGTCTAAACGTACCTTTATCTCGTATAAAACGTACTTTAACTTGTAAAAAATGTGGTTTAGCTTGTAAAAAATGTATTTTAACTTGTAAAAAACGTACTTCAACTTGTAAAAAATGTACTTTAACTTGTAAAAACGAACTTTAACTTGTAAAAACCGTACTTTAACTTTAAAAAACGTACTTTAACTTGTCAAAACGTAACTTCAAATTGTCAAAACGTAAATTTAACTTGTTAAAAACGTACTTTAACTTTTAAAAAACGTAATTTAACTTGTTACAACGAAACTTTATCTTGTTAAAAACGTACTTTAACTTGTAAAAAATGTGGTTTAGCTTGTAAAAAATGTATTTTAATTTGTAAAAAACGTACTTCAACTTGTAAAAAATGTACTTTAACTTGTAAAAAACGTACTTTAATTTGTAAAAACCGTACTTTAACTTGAAAAAACGTACTTTAACTTGTCAAAACGTAACTTCAAATTGTCAAAACGTAAATTTAACTTGTTAAAAACGTACTTTAACGTTTAAAAAATGTAATTTAACTTGTTACAACGAAACTTTATCTAGTTAAAAACGTACTTAAACTTGTGAAAAACGTAATTTAACTTGTCGAAACGTAACTTTACCTTGTATAAAACGTACTTTAACTTGGCAAAATATAATTTTAATGTGTCAAAACGTAACTTTAAGTTGTTAAAACGTAATTTTAACTTGTAGAAAACGTATTTTAACTTGTAAGAAACGTATTTTAACTTGTAGAAAACGTATTTAAACTTGTAGAAAACGTATTTTAACTTGTAAAAAACGTATTTTAACGTGTAGAAAACGTGTTTTAACTTGTAACAAACGTACTTCAACTTGTAAAAAACGCACTTTAACTTGTAAAAAACGTAATTTAACTTGTCAAAATGTAACTTTAACTTGTAAAAAATGTACTTTAACTTGTGAAAATGTAATTTTAACTTGTAAAAAACGTACGTTAACTTGTCAAAATGTAATTTTAATGTGTCAAAATGTAACTTTAAATTGTTAGAACGTAATTTCAACTTGTAAAAAATGTACTTCAACTTGTAAAAAACGTACTTAACATTTTTAAAAAACGTACTTTAACTTGTCAAAATGTAACTTTAACTTGTTAAAATATAACTTCAACTTGGTAAAACGTAACTTTAAGTTGTTAAAAATGTACTTTAACTTGTAAAAAACGTAATTTAACTTATCAAAATGTAACTTTTGGTTGTCAAAACGTAAAAATAACTTGTCAAAACGAAACTTTAACTTGTCTAAACGTACCTTTAACTTGTAAAAAACATACTTTAACTTATAAAAAACATACTTTAACTTGTCAAAATGTAACTCTAACTTGTCAAAACGTAACTTTAACTTGTAAAAAACGTACTTTAAGTTATAAAAAACGTACTTAAACTTGTAACAAATGTGGTTTAACTTTTAGAAAAACGTACTTCAATTTGTAAAAAACGTACGTTAACTTGAAAAAACATACTTAAACATGTCCAAATGTAACTTTAAATTGTCAAAACGTAACAATAACTTCTCAAAACAAAACTTTAACTTGTCTAAACATACCTTTAACTCGTAAAAAAAGAACTTTAACTTATAAAAAACTTACTTTAACTTGTGAAAATGTAACTCTAACTTGTCAAAACGTACTTTAACTTGTAAAAAATGTGGTTTAACTTGTCAAAACGTAACTTTAACTTGTTAAAAACGTACTTTAACTTGTAAAAAACGTATTTTAACTTGAAAAAACGTACTTTAACTTTTCAAAATGTAACTTTAAGTTGTCAAAATGTAACAATAACTTGTTAAAACGTAACTTTAACTTGTCACAACGAAACTTTATCTCGTCTAAAATGTACTTTAACTTATAAAAACCTTACTATAACTTGTCAAAACGTAACTTTAACTTGTAAAAAACGTACTTTAACTTGTCAAATAATAATTTTAATGTGTCAAAACGTAATTTTAACTTGTAGAAAACGTAATTTAACTTGTAAAAATTGTGGTTTAACTTGTAAAAAACTGTACTTTAACTTGTAAAAAACGTACTTCAACTTGTAAAAAACACACTTTAACTTGTAAAAAACGTAATTTAACATGTCAAAATGTAACTTTAAGTTGTCAAAACGTAACAATAACTTGTCAAAACGAAACTTTAAGTGGTTTAAACGTAACTTTAACTTGTAAAAAACGTAATTTAACTTGTCAAAACGTAACTTTAACTTGTAAAAAAATTTACTATAATTTGTCAAAATGTAACTTTAACTTGTAAAAAACGTACGTTAAATTGTCAAAATGTAATTTTAATGTGTCAAAACGTAACTTTAAGTTGTTAAAACGTAACTTTAACTTGTAAAAAATGTACTTCAACTTGTAAAAAACGTATTTCAACTTGTAAAAAACGTACTTTTACTTGGAAAAAACGTACTTTTAACTTTTCAAAATATAACTTTAACTTGTTAAAATATAACTTTAACTTGGTAAAACGTAACTTTAACTTGTTAAAAACGTACTTTAACTTGTTAAAAACGTAAGTTAACTTGACAAAATGTAACTCTAACTTGTCAAAACGTAACTTTAACTTGTAATAAACGTACTTTAAGTTGTAAAAAACGTACTTTAACTTGTAAAAAATGTGGTTTAACTTGTAAAAAATGTACTTTAACTTGTAAAAAGCGTACTTCAACTTGTACAAAACGTACTTTAACTTGAAAAAACATACTTTAACTTGTTAAAATGTAACTTTAAGTTGTCAAAACGTAACAACAACTTGTCAAAACAAAACTTTAACTTGTCTAAACGTACCTTTATCTCGTATAAAACGTACTTTAACTTGTAAAAAATGTGGTTTAGCCTGTAAAAAATGTACTTCAACTTGTAAAAAATGTACTTCAACTTGTAAAAAACACACTTTAACTTGTAAAAAAACGTAATTTAACATGTCAAAATGTAACTTTAAGTTGTCAAAACGTAACAATAACTTGTCAAAACGAAACTTTAAGTGGTTTAAACGTAACTTTAACTTGTAAAAAACGTAATTTAACTTGTCAAAACGTAACTTTAACTTGTAAAAGAATTTACTATAATTTGTCAAAATGTAAGTTTAACTTGTAAAAAACGTACGTTAAATTGTCAAAATGTAATTTTAATGTGTCAAAACGTAACTTTAAGTTGTTAAAACGTAACTTTAACTTGTAAAAAATGTACTTCAACTTGTAAAAAACTTACTTTAACTTATAAAAAACGTACTTTAACTTGGAAAAAACGTACTTTAACGTGTCAAAATGTAACTTTAACTTGTTAAAACGTAACTTTAACTTGTAAAAAACGTACTTTAAATTGTATAAACGTATTTCAACTTCTAGAAAACGTACTTTAACTTGTAAAAAACCTACTTTAACTTGTCAAAACGTAACTTTAACTTGACAAAACGCAAGTTTATCTTGTTAAAAAAGTAATTTAATTTTTCAAAACGTAACTTTTACTTGTAAAAAACGTACTTTAACTTGTCAAAATGTAATTTTAATTTGTCAAAACGTAACTTTAAGTTGTTAAAACGTAACTTTAATTTGTAAAAAATGTACATTAACTTGTAACAAACGTACTTCAACTTGTAAAAAACGTACTTTAATATGGAAAAAACGTACTTTAACGTGTCAAAAATTTAACTTAAACTCCTTAAAACGTAACTCTAACTTGTTAAAAACGTACTTTAGCTTGTAAAAAACGTGTTTTAACTTCTAAAAAATGTGGTTTAACTTGTAAAAAATGTACTTTAACTTGTAAAAAACATACTGCAACTTGTAACAAGCGTACTTTAACTTGAAAAAATGTACTTTAACTTGTCAAAACATACCTTTAACTTGTTAAAACGTAAATTTAACTTGATAAAAACGTACTTTAACTTTTGAAAAACGTAATTTAACTTGTCACAAACGTAACTTAACTTGTAAAAAACGTACTTTAACTTGTCAAAATGTAACTTTAACTTGTAAAAAACGTACGTTAACTTGTCAATATGTAATTTTAATGTGTCATAACGTAACTTTAAGCTGTTAAAACTAAACTTTAACTTGTAAAAAATGTACTTTAACTTGTAAAAAACGTACTTCAACTTGTCAAAAACGTACTTTAACTTGGAAAAAACGTACTTTAACGTATCAAAATGTAACTTTAACTTGTTAAAACGTACCTTTAACTTGTAAAAAACGTATTTGAAGTTGTAAAAACGTACTTTAACTTGTAAAAAATGTGGTTTAACTAGTAAAACATGTACTTTAACTTTTAAAAAACGTAATTTAAACTTGTCACGATGTAACTTTGAGTTGTAAAAACGTAACAATAACGTGTCAAAACGAAACTTTAACTTGTCTAAACGTAACTTGAACTTGTAAAAACGTACTTTAAGTTGTAAAAAACTTATTTTAACTTGTCAAATGTAACTTGAACGTGTCAAAACATAACTTTAAGTTGTTAAAACTTAAATTTAACTTGTAGAAAACGTAATTCTCCTTGTAAAGAACGTACTTTAACATGTCAAAACGTCACTTTAACTTGTTAAAATGTAACTTTAACTTGTTAAAAACGTAATTAAACTTGGCAAAATGTAACTTTAAGTTGTCAAAACGTAACAGTAACTTGTCAAAACAAAACTTGAACTTGTCTAAATGTACCTTTAACTTGTAAAAAACGTACTTTAACTTGTAAAAAACTTAATTTAACTTGTCACAATGTAACTCTAACTTGTAAAAACGTAACTTTAACTTGTTAAAAACGTACTTTAAGTTGTAAAAAAACGTACTTTAACTTATAAAAAATGTGATTTAAATTGTAAAAAATGTACTTTAACTTGTAAAAAACGTACTTTAACTTGTTAAAATTGTACATTAACTTGTAAAAAACGTAATTTAACTTGTCAAAATGTAACTTTAAGTTGTCAAACCGTAACAATAACTTGTCAAAACGAAACTTTAACTAGTCTAAAGGTAACTTTAACTTGTAAAAACATACTTTAACTTGTAAAAAACTTATTTTAACTTGTCAAAATTTAACTCTAACTTATCAAAACGTAACTTTAACTTGTTAAAAACATAATTTAACTGGTCTTAATATAACTTTAACTTGTTAAAAACGTAGTTTAACTTTTTAAAACATAACTTTAAGTTGTTAAAATGTAAATTTAACTTATAGAATACATAATTCTCCTTGTTAAAAATGTACTTTAACATGTCAAAACGTAAATTTAACTTGTCAAAATGTAACTTTAAGTTGTCAAAACGTAACAATAACATGTCAAAACAAAACTTTAACTTGTCTAAACATACATTTTAACATGCAAAAAATGTATTCTAACTTTTAAAAAACTTACTTTAACTTGTCAAAATGTAACTCTAACTTGTCAAAACGTAATTTTAACTTGTAAAAACGTACTTTAACGTATAAAAAACGTACTTTAACTTGGAAAAAACGTACTTTAACGTGTCAAAATGTAACTTTAACTTGTTAAAACGTAACTTTAACTTGTAAAATACGTTCTTTAAATTGTATAAATGTATTTCAACTTGTAGAAAACGTACTTTAACTTGTAAAAAACCTACTTTAACTTGTCAAAACGTAACTTTGACTTGACAAAACGCAAGTTTATCTTGTTAAAAAAGTAATTTAATTTGTCAAAACATAACTTTAACTTGTAAAAAATGTAATTTTAATGTGTCAAAACGTAACTTTAATTTGTAAAAAATGTACAGTAACTTGTAACAAACGTACTTCAACTAGTAAAAAACGTACTTTAACTTGGAAAAAACGTACTTTAGCTTGTCAAATGTAACTTTAAAGTGTTAAAACATAAATTTAACTTGTAGAAAACGTAATTTAACATGTCAAAACGTAACTTTAACTTGTTAAAATCGTACATTAACTTGTAAAAAACGTAATTTAACTTGTCAAAATGTAACTTTAAGTTGTCAAAACGTAACAGTAACTTGTCAAAACAAAACTTGAACTTGTCTAAACGTACCTTTAACTTGTAAAACACGTACTTTAACTTGTAAAAAACTTACTTTAACTTGTCAAAATGTAACTCTAACTTGTCAAAATGTAACTTTAACTTGTCAAAAACGTACTTTAAGTTGTAAAAATCGTAATTTAACTTATAAAAAATGTGGTTTAACTTTTAAAAAACGTACTTCAACTTGTAAAAAACGTAGTTCATCTTGTAAAAAACATACTTTAACTTGAAAAACCGTACTTTAACATGTCAAAACATAACTTTAACTTGTCAAAACGTAAATTTACCTTGTTAAAAACGTACTTTAACTTTTAAAAAACGTAATTTATCTTGCCACAACGAAACTTTATCTTGTTAAAAAGGTACTTTAACTTGTAAAAAAGTAATTTAACTTGTAATAAACGTACTTCAACTTTTCAAAAACGTACTTTAACTTGGAAAAAACGTACTTTAACGTGTCAAAATGTAACTTTAACTTGTTAAAACGTAACTTTAACTTGTAAAAATCGTATTTTAAGTTGTAAAAACGTACTTTAACTTGTAAAAAATGTGGTTTAACTTGTAAAAAATGTACTGTAACTTTTAAAAAACGTAATTTAAACTTGTCACAACCAAACTTTAAGTTGTCAAAACGTAACAATAACGTGTCAAAACGAAACTTTATCTTGTCTAAACGTAACATTAACTTGTAAAAATGTACTTTAACTTGTAAAAAACTTATTTTAACTTGTCAAATGTAACTTTAACTTGTCAAAGTATAACTTTAATATGTTAAGACGTAAATTTAACTTGTAGAAAACGTAATTCTCCTTGTAAAAAATTTATTTTAACAGGTCAAAACGTCACTTTAACTTGTCAAAATATAACTTTAACTTGTAAAAAACGTAAATTGAACTTGTCAAAACATAAATTTAACTTGTCAAAACTTAACTTTAACTTGTTAAAATTGTACATTAACTTGTAAAAAACGTAATTTAACTTGTCAAAATGTAATTTTAAGTTGTCAAAACGTAACAATAACTTGTCAAAACAAAACTTTAACTTGTCTAAACGTACCTTTTAACATGCAAAAAATGTATTCTAACTTTTAAAAAACTTACCTTAACTTGTCAAAATGTAACTCTAACTTGTCAAAACGTAATTTTAACTTGTAAAAACGTACTTTAACGTATAAAAAACGTATTTTAACTTGGAAAAAACGCACTTTAACGTGTCAAAATGTAACTTTAACTTGTTAAAACGTAACTTTAACTGGTAAAAAACGTACTTTAAATTGTGTAAACGTATTTCAACTTGTAGAAAACGTACTTTAACTTGTAAAAAACCTACTTTAACTTGTCAAAACATAACTTTAACTTGACAAAACGCAAGTTTATCTTGTAAAAAAAAGTAATTTAATTTGTCAAAACTTAACTTTAACTTGTAAAAAACGTACTTTAACTTGTCAAAATGTAATTTTAATGTGTCAAAACGTAACTTTAAGCTGTTAAAACGTAACTTTTATTTGTAAAAAATGTATATTAACTTGTAACAAACGTACTTCAACTAGTAAAAAACGACGTTTTACTTGGTAAAAACGTACTTTAACTTGTCAAATGTAAGTTCAACGTGTTAAAACATAACTTTAAGTGGTTAAAACATAAATTTAACTTGTAGAAAACGTAATTTAACATGTCAAAACGTAACATTAACTTGTTAAAATCGTACATTAACTTGTAAAAAATGTAACTTAACTTGTCAAAATGTAACTTTAAGTTGTCAAAACGTAACAGTAACTTGTCAAAACAAAACTTGAACTTGTCTAAACGTACCTTTAACTTGTAAAAAACTTACTTTAACTTGTAAAAAACTTAATTTAACTTGTCAAAATGTAACTCTAACTTGTCAAAACGTAACTTTAACTTGTCAAAAACGTACTTTAAGTTGTAAAAAACGTACTTTAACTTGTAAAATATGTGGTTTAACTTGTAAAAAACGTACTTCAACTTGTAAAAACGTAGTTCAACTTTTAAAAAACGTACTTTAACTTGAAAAACCGTACTTTAACTTGTCAACACGTAACTTTAACTTGTCAAAACGTAAATTTACCTTGTTAAAAACGTACTTTAACTTTTAAAAAACGTAATTTATCTTGCCACAACGAAACTTTATCTTGTTAAAAAGGTATTTTAACTTGTAAAAAAGTAATTTAACTTGTCGAACCGTAACTTTTACTTGTAAAAAACGTAATTTAACGTGTCAAAATGTAACTTTAACTTGTCAAAACGTAACTTTAAATTGTTAAAATTGTAGATTAACTTGTAAAAAACGTAATTTAACTTGTCAAAATGGAACTTTAAGTTGTCAAAACAAAACAATAACTTGTCAAAACGAAACATTAACTTGTCTAAACGTAACTTTAACTTGTAAAAATGTACTTTAACTTGTAAAAAACTTATTTTAACTTGTCAAAATTTTCTAACTTGTTAAAACGTAACTTTAACTTGTTAAAATCGTACTTTAACTTGTAACAAACATAATTTAACTTGTCTAAACATAACTTTAACTTGTTAAAAACGTACTTCAACTTGTCAAATGTAACTTAAACGTGTCATAACATAACTTTAAGTTGTTAAAACGTAAATTTAACTTGTAGAAAATGTAATTCTCCTCGTAAAAAACGTACTTTAACATGTCAAAACGTAACTTTAAGTTGTCAAAACGTAAAAGTAACTTGTCAAAACAAACCTTGAAATTGTCTAAACGTACTTTTAACTTTTAAAAAATGTACTTTAACTTGTCAAAATGTAACTTTAACTTGTAAAAAAAGTACGTTAACTTGTCAAAATTCAATTTTAATGTGTCAAAACGTAACAGTAAGTTGTTAAAATGTAACCTTCACTTGTAAAAAATGTACATTAACTTGTAACAAACGTACTTCAACTTGTAAAAATCGTACTTTAACTTGAAAAAAAGTACTTTAACGTGCCAAAATATAACTCTAACTTGTTAAAACGTAAATTTAACTTGTTAAAAATGTACTTTAGCTTGTAAAAAACGTAATTTACTTATCAAATTTTAACTTTAACTTGTAAAAAATGTACTTTAACTTGCCAAAATGTAACTTTAACTTGTAAAAAAGGTAAGTTAACTTGTCAAAATGTAAATTTAATATGTCAAAACATAACTTTTAGTTGTTAAAATGTAACTTTCACTTGTAAAAAATGTACATTAACTTGTAACAAACGTACTTCAACTTGTAAAAATCGTACTTTAACTTGAAAAAAAGTACTTTAACGTGTCAAAATGTAACTCTAACTTGTTAAAACGTAACTTTAACTTGTTAAAAACGTACTTTAGCTTGTAAAAAAAGTAATTTAACTTATCAAATTTTAACTTTAACTTGTAAAAATTGTACTTTAACTTGCCAAAATGTAACTTTAACATGTAAAAAACGTACGTTAACTTGTCAAAATATAATTTTAATGTGTCAAAACGTAACTTTAAGCTGCCAAAACGTAACTTTAACTTGTAAAAAATTTACTTTAACTTCTAAAAAACATACTTCAACTTGTAAAAAACGTACTTTAACTAGGAAAAAACGTACTTTCACGTGTCAAAATGTAACTTTAACTTGTTAAAACGTAACTTTAACTTTTAAAAAACTTACTTTAAATTGTAAAAACGTACTTTAACTTGTAAAAAATTTGGTTTAATTTGTAAAAAATGAACTTTAACTTGTAAAAAACGTAATTTAACTTGTAACAACGAAACTTTATCTTGTTCAAAACGTACCTTAACTTGTAAAAAACGTAATTTAACTTGTCGTAACGTAACTTTAACTTGTAAAAAATGTACTTTAACTTATCAAAATGTAATTTTAATGTGTCCAAACGTAACTTTAAGCTGTTAAAATATAACTTTAACTTGTAAAAAATGTACATTAACTTGTAACAAACGTACTTCAACTAGTAAAAAACGTACTATAACTTGGAAAAAACGTACTTTAAAGTGTCAAAATTTAACTTTAACTCGTTAAAACATAACTTTAACTTGTTAAAAACGTACTTTAGCTTGTAAAAAACGTAATTTAACTTATCAAATTGTAACTTTAACTTGTAAAAAACGTACGTTAACTTGTCAAAATGTAATTTTAATGTGTCATAACGTAACTTTAAGTTGTTAAAACGTAACTTTAACTTGTAAAAAATATACTTTAACTTGTAAAAAAGGTACTTCAACTTGTAAAAAACGTACTTTAATATGGAAAAAATGTAATTTAACGTGTCAAAATGTAACTTTAACTTGTTAAAACGTAACATTAACTTGTAAAAAACGTGCTTTCAGTTGTAAAAAAACGTCTTTTAACTTCTAAAAAATGTGGTTTAACTTGTACAAAATGTACTTTAACTTGTAAAAAACGCACTACAACTTGTAACAAGCGTACTTTAACTTGAAAAAACGTAATTTAACTTGTCAAAACTTAACTTTAACTTGTTAAAACGTAAATTTAACTTGTTAAAAACATACTTTAACTTGTAAAAAACATAATTTAACCCTTCTAAACATAACTTTAACTTGTTAAAAACGTACTTCAACTTGTCAAATGTAACTTAAACGTGTCATAACATAACTTTAAGTTGCTAAATCGTAAATTTAACTTGTAGAAAATGTAATTCTCCTAGTAAAAAACGTACTTTAACATGTTAAAACGTAACTTTAAGTTGTCAAAACGTAAAAGTAACTTGTCAAAACAAACCTTGAAATTGTCTAAACGTACTTTTAACTTGTAAAAAATGTACTTTAACTTGTCAAAATGTAACTTTAACTTGTAAAAACCGTACTTTAAGTTGTAAAAAACGTCTTTTAACTTGTAAAAAATATGGTTTAACTTGTAAAAAATGTACTTTAACTTGTAAAAAACGTACTGCAACTTGTAACAAGCGTACTTTAACTTGTAAAAACGTACTTTAACATGTCAAAATGTAACTTAACTTGTTAAAACGTAAATTTAACTTGTTAAAAACGTACTTTAACTTTCGGAAAACATAATTTAACCTGTCACAACGAAAATTTATCTTGTTAAAAACCTACCCTAACTTGTAAAAAACGTAATTTAACTTGTCGAAACGTAACTGTAACTTGTAAAAAACGTACTTTAACTTGTCAAAATGTAACTTTAACTTGTAAAAAACGTACGTTAACTTGTCAATATGTAATTTTAATGTGTCATAACGTAACTTTAAGCTGTTAAAACGTAACTTTATCTTGTAAAAAATGTACTTTAACTTGTAAAAAACTTACTTCAACTTGTCAAAAACGTAGTTTAACTTGGAAAAAACGTACTTTAACGTGTGAAAATGTAACTTTAACTTGTTAAAACGTAACTTTAACTTGTAAAAAACGTATTTTAAGTTGTAAAAACGTACTTTAACTTGTAAAAAATGTGGTTTAACATGTAAAAAATGTACTTTAACTTTTAAAAAACATAATTTAAACTTGTCAAAACCAAACTTTAAGTTGTGAAAACGTAAAAATAACTTGTCAAAACAAAAGTTTAACTTGTCTAAACGTAAATTTAACTTGTAAAAAACTTATTTTAACTTATCAAATGTATCTTTATCGTGTCAAAACATAACTTTAAGTTGTTAAAACGTAAATTTAACTTGAAGAAAACGTAATTCTCCTTTAAAAAAACGTACTTTAACATGTCAAAACGTCACTTTAACTTGTCAAAATGTAACTTTAACTTGTAAAAAACGTACTTTAACTTGTAAAAAACTTACTTTAACTTGTCACAATGTAACTCTAACTTGTCAAAACGTAACTTTAACTTGTAAAAAACGTACTTTAAGTTGTAAAAAACGTACTTTAACTTATAAAAAATGTGGTTTAAATTGTAAAAAATGTACTTTAACTTGTAAAAAATGTACTTCAACTTGTAAAAAACGTAGTTCAACTTGTAAAAAACGTAACTTTAACTTGTTAAAATTGTACATTAAGTTGTCAAAATGTAACTTTAAGTTGTCAAACCGTAACAATAACTTGTCAAAATGAAACTTTAACTAGTCTAAACGTAACTTTAACTTTTAAAAACATACTTTAACTTGTAAAAAACTTATTTTAACTTGTCAAAATTTAACTCTAACTTGTCAAAACGTAACTTTAACTTGTAAAAAACAAAATTTAACTTGTCTTAATATAACTTTAACTTGTTAAAAACGTAGTTTAACTTTTCAAAACATAACTTTAAGTTGTTAAAACGTAAATTTAACTTATAGAATAAATAATTCTGCTTGTAAAAAATGTACTTTAACATGTCAAAACGTAAATTTAACTTGTCAAAATGTAACTTTAACTTGTTAAAATTGTACATTAACGTGTAAAAAACGTAATTTAACATGTCAAATTGTAACTTTAAGTTGTCAAAACGTAACAATAACTTGTCAAAACAAAACTTTAACTTGTCTAAACGTACCTTTTAACATGTAAAAAATGTACTCTAACTTTTAAAAACCTTACTTTAACTTGTCAAAATGTAACTCTAACTTGTCAAAATGTAATTTTACCTTGTAAAAACGTACTTTAATCTGTAAAAAAACGTACTTTAACTTATAAAAAATGTGATTTAGCTTGTAAAAAATGTACTTTAACTTGTAAAAAAAGTAATTTTACTTGTCACAACAAATTTTTATCTTGTAAAAACGTACTTTAACTTGTAAAAAACATAATTTAACTTGTCAAAACGTAACATTAACTTGCAAACAACGTACTTTAACTAGTCAAATTGCAATTTTAATGTGTCAAAACGTAACTTTAAGTTGTTAAAACGTAACATTAACTTGTAAAAAACGTACTTTAACTTGTAAAAAACTTATTTTAACTTGTTAAAATGTAATTTTAACTTGCCAAAACGTAACATTAACTTATTAAAAACTAACTTTAACTTGTAAAAAACATAATTTAACTTGTCTAAACATAACTTTAAGTTGTTAAAACGTAAATATAACTTGTAGAAAACTTAATTCTACTTGTAAAAACCATAACTTGAACTTGTTAAAAACGTACTTTAACTTGTAAAAAACGTACTTTAACTAGTAAAAAACTTACTTTAACTTGTCAAAACGTAAGTTTAACTTGTCAAAACGTAAGTTTAAGTTGTCAAAACGTAAGTTTAACTTGTTAAAAACGTACTTTAACTTTTAAAAAACGTAATTCTACTTGTGACAATGAAACTTTATCTTGAAAAAAACTGACTTGAACTTCTAAAAAACATAATTAAACTTGTCAAAACGTAATTTTAATGTGTCAAAACGTAACTCTAAGTTATTAAAACGTAACTTTAACTTGGAAAAAACGTACTTTAACTTGTCAAAACGTAACCCTAACTTGTCTAAACATAACTTTAACTAGTTAAAAACGTACTTTAACTTGTCAAATGTAACTTTAACGTGTCAAAACATAACTTTGAGTTGTTAAAACGTTAATTTAACTTGTAGAAAGGAAGTCTCCTTGTAAAAAAAGTACTTTAAAATGTCACTATGTAACTTTAACTTGTCAAAATGTAACTATAACTTGTTAAAATCGTACATTAACTTGTAAAACACGTAATTTAACTTTCCAAAATGTAACTTTATGTTGTGAAAACGTAATAATAACTTGTCAAAACAAAACTTTAACTTGTCTAAACGTACCTTTAACTTGTAAAAAACGTACTTTAACTTATAAAAAACTTACTTTAACTTGTGAAACTGTAACTTTAACTTGTAAAAAAAGTACTTTAACATTTAAATAACGTAATTTATCTTGACACAACGAAACTTTAAATTGTAAAAAACGTACTTTAACTTGTAAAAAATGTAACTTGTCAAAATGTAAAAACGGAATTTAACTTGTCAAAATGTAACTCTAACTTGTCAAAACGTAACTTTAACTTGTAATAAACGTACTTTAAGTTGTAAAAAACGTACTTTAACTTGTAAAAAATGTGGTTTAACTTGTAAAAAATGTACTTTAACTTGTAAAAAGCGTACTTCAACTTGTACAAAACGTACTTTAACTTAAAAACACATACTTTAACGTGTCAAAATGTAACTTTAAGTTGTCAAAACGTAAAAACAACTTGTCAAAACAAAACTTTAACTTGTCTAAACGTACCTTTATCTCATAAAAAACGTACTTTAACTTGTCAAAATGTAACCCTAACTTGTTAAAACGTAACTTCAACTTGTAATAAACGTACTTTAAGTTGTAAAAAACGTACTTTAACTTGTAAAAAACGTGGTTTAGCTTGTAAAAAATGTATTTTAACTTGTAAAAAATGTACTTTAACTTGTAAAAAATTTACTTTAACTTGTAAAAAACGTACTTTAACTTGTAAAAAGCGTACTTTAACTAGAAAAAACGTACTTTAACTTGTCAAAACGTAACTTCAAATTGTCAAAACGTAAATTTAACTTGTTAAAAACGTACTTTAACTTTTACAAAACGTAATTTAACTTATTACAACGAAACTTTATCTTGTTAAAAACGTACTTTAACTTGTAAAAAACTTAATTTAACTTGTCGAAACGTAACTTTAACATGTATAAAACGTACTTTAACTTGTCAAAATATAATTTTAATGTGTCAAACCGTAACTTTAAGTTGTTAAAACGTAATTTCAACTTGTAGAAAACGTATTTTAACTTGTAAAAAACGTATTTTAACTTGTAGAAAACGTATTTTAACTTGTAAAAAACGTATTTTAACTTGTAAAAAACGTATTTTAACTTGTAGAATACGTGTTTTAACTTGTAACAAACGTACTTCAAATTGTAAAAAACGTACTTTAACTCGTAAAAAACGTAATTTAACTTGTCAAAATGTAACTTTAACTTGTAAAAAATGTACTTTAACTTGTGAAAATGTAATTTTAACTTGTAAAAAACGTACATTAACTTGTCAAAATGTAATTTTAATGTGTCAAAACGTAACTTTAAATTGTTAGAACATAATTTCAACTTGTAAAAAATGTACTTCAACTTGTAAAAAACGTACTTCAACATTTTTAAAAAACGTACTTTAACTTGTCAAAATGTAACTTTGACTTGTTAAAATATAACTTTAACTTGGTAAAACGTAACTTTAACTTGTTAAAAACGTACTTTAACTTGTAAAAAACGTAATTTAACTTATAAAAATGTAACTTTAGGTTGTCAAAACGTAAAAATAACTTGTCAAAACGAAATTTTAACTTGTCTAAACGTACCTTTAACTTGTAAAAAAAGTACTTTAACTTGTAAAAAACGTACTTTAACTTGTAAAAAACGTACTGCAACTTGTAAAAAGCGTACTTTAACTTGAAAAAACGTACTTTAACTTGTCAAAACGTAACTTTAACTTGTTAAAACATAAATTTAACTTGTTAAAAACGTACTTTTACTTTTGAAAAACGTAATTTAACTTCTCACAACGAAAATTTATCTTGTTAAAAACGTACCTTAACTTTAAAAAATGTACTTTAACTTGTGAAAATATAACTTTAACTTGTAAAAAACGTACGTTAACTTGTCAATATGTAATTTTAATGTGTCATAACGTAACTTTAAGCTGGTAAAATGTAACTTTAACTTGTAAAAAAAGTACTTTAACTTGTAAAAAACGTACTTCAACTTGTCAAAAACGTACTTTAACTTGGAAAAAACGTACTTTTACGTGTCAAAATGTAACTTTAACTTGTCAAAGCATAACTTTAAGTTGTTAAATGGTAAATTTAACTTGTAAAAAACGTACTTTAACTTGTAAAAAACTTACTTTAACTTGTCACAATGTAACTCTAACTTGTCAAAACGTAACTTTAACTTGTAAAAAACGTACTTTAAGTTGTAAAAAACGTACTTTAACTTATAAAAAATGTGGTTTAAATTGTAAAAAACTGTACTTTAACTTGTAAAAAACGTACTTCAACTTGTAAAAAACGTAGTTCAACTTGTAAAAAACGTAGTTCAACTTGTAAAAAACGTACTTTAACTTGAAAAAATGTACTTTAACTTGTCAAAACGTAATTTTAACTTCTCAAAACGTAAAGTTAACTTGTTAAAAACGTACTTTAACTTATAAAAAACGTAATTTATCTTGTCAGAAAGAAACTTTATCTTGTTAAAAACGTACTTTAACTTGTAAAAAACGTAATTTAACTTGTCGAAACGTAACTTTAACTTGTAAAAAACGTACTTTAACGTGTTAAAATGTAACTTTAACTTGTCAAAACGTATCTTTAACTTGTTAAAATCGGACATTAACTTGTAAAAGACGTAATTTAACTTGTCAAAATGTAACTTTAAGTCGTCAAAACGTAACCACAACATGTCAAAACGATCTTTAACATGTCTAAACGTAACTTTAACTTATAAAAACGTACTTTAACTTGTAAAAAACTTATTTTAACTTGTAAAAATTTAACTCTAACTTGTCAAAACGTAACTTTAACTTGTTAAAAACGTACTTCAACTTGTCAAATGTAACTTTAACGTGTCAAAACATAACTTTAAGTTGTTAAAACGTAACTTTAACATGTAGAAAATTTAATTCTCCTCGTAAAAAACGTACTTTAACATGTCAAAACGTAACTTCAAGTTGTCAAAACGTAATAGTAACTTGTTAAAATCGTACATTAACTTGTAAAAAACGTAATTTAACTTGTCAAAATGCAACTTGTCAAAACGTAACAGTAACTTGTCAAAACAAACCTTGAACTTGTCTAAACGTACCTTTAACTTGTAAAAAACGTACTTTAACTTGTTAAAACGTAACACTAACTCGTCAAAACGTAACTTTAAATTGTAAAAAACGTACTTTAAGTTCTAAAAAACGTACTTCAACTTCTAAAAATTGTACTTTAACTTGAAAAAACGTATTTTAACTTGTCAAAACATAACTTTAACTTGTCAAAACGTTAATTTAACTTGTTAAAAACGTACTTTAACTTGTAAAACCGTACTTTAACTTGTATAAAACATAATTAAACTTGTCAAACCGTAACTGAACTTGTTAAAAATGTACTTTAACATGTCAAAATGAAATTTTAATGTGTCAAAACGTAACTTTAAGTTGTTAAAATGTAACGTTAACTTGTAAAAAATGTAATTTAACTTGTCAAAACGTAACTGTAACTTGTAAAAAACGTACTTTAACTTGTCAAAATGTAATTTTAATGTGTCAAAACGTAACTTTAAGTTGTTAAAACGTAATTTTAACTTGTAAAATTATTACTTCAACTTGTAAAAAACGTACTTCAACTTGTAAAAAACGTACTTTAACTTTCAAAAAATGTACTTTAACTTGTCAAAATGGAACTTTAACTTCACAAAACATAAGTTTAACTTGTTAAAAACGTACTTTAACTTGTAAAAACGTAATTTAACTTGTCAAAATGTAACTTTAACTTGTCTAAACGTAACTTTAATTTGTAAAACACGTACTTTAATATGTCAAAACCTAACTTTAACTTGTCAAAACGTAACTTTAACTTGTAAAAAACGTAATTTAACTTGTCAAAATGTAACTTTAAGTTGTCAAACCGTAACAATAACTTGTCAAAACAAAACTTTAACTAGTATAAACGTAACTTTAACTTGTAAAAACATACTCTAACTTGTAAAAAACTTATTTTAAATTGTCAAAAATTAACTCTAACTTGTAAAAACGTAATTTTAACTTGTTAAAAACATAATTTAACTTGTCTTTATATAACTTTAACTTGGTAAAAACGTAGTTTAACTTGTCGAAACATAACTTTAAGTTGTTAAAACGTAAATTTAACTTATAGAATACATAATTCTCCTTGTAAAAAACGTAGTTTAACATGTCAAAACGTAATTTTAACTTGTCAAAGCGTAACTTTAACTTGTTAAAATTGTACATTAACTTGTAAAAAACGTAATTTAACTTTTAAAAATGTAACTTGAAGTTGTCAAACCGTAACAGTAACTTGTCAAAACGAAACTTTAACTAGTCTAAACGTAACTTTAACTTGTAAAAACATACTTTAACTTGTAAAAAACTTATTTTAACTTGTCAAAATTTAACTCTAACTTGTCAAAACGTAACTTTAACTTGTTAAAAACATAATATAACTTGTCTTAATATAACTTTAACTTGTTAAAAACGTAGTTTAACTTTTCAAAACATAACTTTAAGTTGTTAAAACGTAAATTTAACTTATAGAATACATAATTCTCCTTGTAAAAAATGTACTTTAACATGTCAAAACGTAAAATTAACTTGTCAAAACGTAACTTTAACTTGTTAAAATTGTACATTAACTTGTAAAAAACGTAATTTAACATATAAAAATGTAACTTGAGGTTGTCAAAACGTAAAAATAACTTGTCAAAACGTAAAAATAACTTGTCAAAACAAAACTTTAACTTGTCTAAACGTACCTTTTAACTTGTAAAAAATGTATTCTAACTTTTAAAAAACCTTACTTTAACTTGTCAAAATGTAACTCTAACTTGTCAAAACGTAATTTTAACTTGTAAAAACGTACTTTAATCTGTAAAAAACGTACTTTAACTTATAAAAAATGTGATTTAGCTTGTAAAACATGTACTTTAACTTGTAAAAAACGTAATTTTACTTGTCACAACAAAATTTTATCTTGTAAAAACGTACTTTAACTTCTAAAAAACATAATTTAACTTGTCAAAACGTAACCTAAACTTGCAAACAACGTACTTTAACTTGTCAAAATGTAATTTTAATGTGTCTAAACGTAACTATAAGTTGTAAAAATGTAACGTTAACTTGAAAAAAACGTACTTTAACTTGTAAAAAACTTATTTTAATTTGTTAAAATGTAATTCTAACTTGTCAAAACGTAATATTAACTTATTAAAAACGTACTTTAACTTGTAAAAAACAAAATTTAACTTGTGTAAACATAACTTTAACTAGTTAAAAACGTACTTTAACTTGTCAAATGTAACTTTAACGTGTCAAAACATAACTTTAAGTTGTTAAAACGTAAATTTAACTTGTAGAAAACTTAATTCTAATTGTAAAAAACGTACTTTAACATGTCAAAACGTATATTTAACTTGTCAAAACGTAACTTTAACTTGTAAAAAATTGTACATTAACTTGTAAAAAACGTAATTTAACTTGTCAAAATGTAACTTTAAATTGTCAAAACGTAACAATAATTTGTCAAAACAAAACTTTAACTTGTCTAAACGTACCTTTTAACTTGTAAAAAACGTATTTTAACTTGTAAAAAACTTACTTTAACTTGTCAAAAAGTAACTCTAACTTGTCAAAACATAATTTTAACTTGTAAAAAACGTACTTTAAGCTGTAAAAAACGTACTTTAAGTTATAAAAACTATGGTTTAACTTGTAAAAAATGTACTTTAACTTGTAAATAACGTAATTTTACTTGTCACAACGAAACTTTAACTTGTAAAAACGTACTTTAACTTGTAAAAAACATAATTAAACTTGTCAAAACGTAACCTTAACTTGTAAACAACGTACTTTAACTTGTCAAAATGTAATTTTAATGTGTCAAAACGTAACTTTAACTTGGTAAAACGTAACTTTAACTTGTTAAAAACGTACTTTAACTTGTAAAAAACGTAATTTAACTTGTAAAAATGTATCTTTAGGTTGTCAAAACGTAAAAATAACTTGTCAAAACGAAACTTTAACTTGTCTAAACGTACCTTTAACTTGTAAAAAAAGTACTTTAACTTGTAAAAAACGTACTTTAAATGTAAAAAACGTACTGCAACTTGTAAAAAGCGTACTTTAACTTGAAAAAACGTACTTTAACTTGTGAAAACGTAACTTGAACTTGTTAAAACGTAAATTTAACTTGTTAAAAATGTACTTTTACTTTTGAAAAACGTAATTGAACTTTTCACACCGAAAATTTGTCTTGTTAAAAACGTACCTTAACTTGAAAAAATGTACTTTAACTTGTCAAAATATAACTTTAACTTGTAAAAAACGTACGTTAACTTGTCAATATGTAATTTTAATGTGTCATAACGTAACTTTAAGCTGGTAAATTGTAACTTTAACTTGTAAAAAAAGTACTTTAACTTGTAAAAAACGTACTTCAACTTGTCAAAAACGTACTTTAACTTGGAAAAAACGTACTTTAACGTGTCAAAATGTAACTTTAACGTGTCAAAGCATAACTTTAAGTTGTTAAAACGTAAATTTAACTTGTAAAAAACTTATTTTAACTTATCAAATGTAACTTTAAGTTGTTAAAACGTAAATTTAACTTGAAGAAAACGTAATTCGCTTTAAAAAAACGTACTTTAACATGTCAAAACGTCACTTTAACTTGTCTAAATATACTTTAACTTGTAAAAAACGTACTTTAACTTGTAAAAAACTTACTTTAACTTGTCACAATGTAACTCTAACTAGTCAAAACGTAACTTTAACTTGTAAAAAACGTACTTTAAGTTGTAAAACACGTACTTTAACTTATAAAAAATGTGGTTTAAATTGTAAAAATCTGTACTTTACTTTGTAAAAAACGTACTTCAACATGTAAAAAACGCACTTTAACTTGAAAAAACGTAGTTTAACTTGTCAAAACGTAACTTTAACTTGTCAAAATGTAAATTTAACTTGTTAAAAACGTACTTCAACTTTTCAAAAACGTAATTTAACTTGTCACAACCGAACTTTATCTTGTTAAAAACGTACTTTAACTCGTAAAAAACGCAATTTAACTTGTCACAACCGAACTTTATCTTGTTAAAAACGTATTTAACTTGCAAAAAAAAAATTTAACTTGTCAAAATGTAATTTTAATGTGTCAAAACGTAACTTTAAGTTGATAAAACGTAATTTTAACTTGTAGAAAACGTAATTTAACTTGTTAAAAATGTTGTTTAACTTCTAAAAAAAATTACTTTACCATGTAGAAAACGTACTTCAACTTGTAAAAAATGTATGTTAACTTGTAAAAAACATAGTTAAACTTGTCAAAACGTAACTTTAACTTGTAAAAAAACATATTTTAACTTGTAAAAAACTTAACTTTAACTTGTCAAAACGTAACTTTAACTTGTCAAAACGTAATTGTAACTTGTTAAAATCGTACATTAACTTGTAAAAAACGTAACTTAACTTGTCAAAATGTAATTTTAAGTTGTGAAAACGTAACAATAACTTGTCAAAACAAAACTTTAACTTGTCTAAACGTACCTTTAACTTGTCTAAACGTACCTTTAACTTGTAAATAACTTACTTTAATTTATCAAAATGTAACTCTAACTTTTCAAAATGTAACTTTAACTTGTTAAAAACGTACTTTAAATTGTAAAAAACGTACTTTAACTTGTAAAAATTGTGGTTTAACTTGTATAAAATATACTTTAACTTGTAAAAAACGTACTTCAACTTGTAAAAAACGCACTGTAACTTGAAAAAACGTACTTTAACTTGTCAAAACGTCTTTAACTTGTCAAAACGTAAATTTAACTTGTTAAAAACGTACTTTAAATTCTAAAAGTGTAATTTAACTTGTCACAACAAAACTTTATCTTGTTAAAAACGTACTTTAACTTGTAAAAAACGAAATTTAACTTGTCGAAACGTAACTTTAACTTGTAAAAAAAGTACTTTAACTTGTCAAAATGTAATTTTAATGTGTCAAAATGTAACTTTAAGTTGTTAAAACGTAATTTTAGCTTGTAGAAAACGTAATTTAACTTGTAAAAAATGTGGTTGAACTTGTAAATAAATGTACTTTAACTTGTAAAAAACGAACTTTAACTTGTAAAAAACGTATTTTAACTTTTAAAAAACGTACTTTAACTTGTCAAAACGTAACTTTAAGTTGTCAAAACGTAAGTTTAACTTGTTAAAATCGTACCTTAACTTTTAAAAAAAGTAATTTTACTTGTCACAACGAAACTTTATCTTGTCAAAACGTAAATTTAACTTTTCAAAACGTACTTTAACTTGTCAAAATGTAAATTTAACTTGTTAAAAACGTACTTTAAAATTTAAAAAACGTAATTTAACTTGTCACAACGAAACTTTATCTTGTTAAAAACGTACTTTAACTTGTAAAAAACGAAATTTAACTTGTCGAAACGTAACTTTAACTTGTAAAAAAAGTACTTTAACTTGTCAAAACGAAACTTTAAGTTGTTAAAACGTAAGTTTAGCTTGTAGAAAACGTAATTTAACTTGTAAAAAACGTACTTTATCTTGTCAAAACGTAAATTTAACTTATCAAAACGTAACTTTACCTTGTTATAATTGTACATTAAATTGTAAAAAACGTACTTTAACTTGTAAAAATTGTGGTTTAACTTGTATAAAATATACTTTAACTTGTAAAAAACGTACTTCAACTTGTAAAAAACGCACTGTAACTTGAAAAAACGTACTTTAACTTGTCAAAACGTCTTTAACTTGTCAAAACGTAAATTTAACTTGTTAAAAACGTACTTTAAATTCTAAAAGTGTAATTTAACTTGTCACAACAAAACTTTATCTTGTTAAAAACGTACTTTAACTTGTAAAAAACAATTTAACTTGTTGAAACGTAAGTTTAACTTGTAAAAAAAAGTACTTTAAATTGTCAAAATGTAATTTTGATGTGTCAACATAACTTTAAGTTGATAAAACGTAATTTTAACTTGTAGAAAACGTAATTTAACTTGTAAAAAATGTTGTTTAACTTGTAAAAAAAATTACTTTAATTTGTAGAAAACGTACTTCAACTTGTAAAAAACGTATTTTAACTTGTAAAAAACGTAGTTTGACTTTTCAAAACGTAACTTTAACTTGTCAAAACAGAACTTTAACTTGTAAAAAACATATTTTAACTTGTAAAAACGTAACTTTAACTTGTCAAAACGTAAGTTTAACTTGTTAAAAAAATACTTTAACTTCTAAAAAAATTAATTTTACTTGTCACAACGAAACTTTATCTTGTCAAAACGTAACTTTAACTTGTCAAAACGTAACTTTAACTTGTTATAATTGTACATTAACTTGTAAAAAACGTAATTTAACTTGTCAAAATATAACTTTAAGTTGTCAAAACGTAACAATAACTTGTCTAAACAAAACTTTAACTTGTCTAAACATACCTTTAACTTGTAAAAAATGTATTTTAACTTGTAAAAAACTTACATTAACTTGTCAAAATGTAACTCTAACTTGTAAAAACGTAACTTTAACATGTAAAAAATGCACTTTAAGTTGTAAAAAACGTTCTTTAACTTGTAAAAAATGTGGTTTAATTTGTAAAAAATATTCTTTAACTTGTAAAAAAAGTACTTAAACTTGTAAAAAACACACTTTAACTTGAAAAAACGTACTTTAACTTGTCAAAACGTAACTTTAACTTGTCAAAACGTAACTTCAACTTGTTAAAAACGAACTTTAAGTTTCAAGAAACGTAATTTAACTTGTCACAATGAAACTTTATCTTGTTAAAAACGTACTTTAACTTGTAAAAAACGCAATTTAACTTGTCGAAACGTAACTTTAACTTCTAAAAAAAGTACTTTAACTTGTCTAAATGTAATTTTAATGTGTCAAAACGTAACTTTAAGTTGTTAAAACGTAATTTTAACTCGTAGAAAACGTAATTTAACTTGTAAAAAATGTGGTTTAACTTGTAAATAAATGTACTTTAACTTGTAAAAAACGTACTTCAACTTGTAAAAAACGTATCTTAACTTGTAAAAAACGTACTTTAACTTGTCAAAACGTAACTTTAACTTGTCAAATCGTAACTTTAACTTGTAAAAAAAATATTTGAACTTGTAAAAACGTAACTCTAACTTGTCAAAACGTAAGTTTAACTTGTTAAAAAAATACTTTAACTTTTAAAAAACGTAATTTTACTTGTCACAACGAAACTTTATCTTGTCAAAACGTAACTTTACCTTGTCAAAACGTAATTTTAACTTGTTAAAATCGTACATTAACTTGTAAAAAACGTAATTTAACTAGTCAAAATGTAACTTTAAGTTGTGAAAACGTAACAATTACTTGTCAAAACGAAACTTTAACTTGTCTAAACGTACCTTTAACTTGTCTAAACGTACCTTTAACTTGTAAAAAACTTACTTTAACTTGTCAAAATGTAACTCTAACATTTCAAAATGTAACTTTAATTTGTTAAAAACGTACTTTAAATAGTAAAAAACGTACTTTAACTTGTAAAAATTGTGGTTTAACTTGTAAAAAATGTACTTTAACTTGTAAAAGACGTATATCAACTTGTAAAGAACGTAATTTAACTTTTAAAAACGTACTTTAACTTATCAAAACGTAACTTTAACTTGTCAAAACGTAAATTTAACTTGTTAAAAACGTACATTAACTTAAAAAACACGTAATTTAACTTGTCATAACGGAACTTTATCTTGTTAAAAACGTACTTTAAGTTGTAAAAAACGCAATTTAACTTATTAAAACGTAACTTTAACTTGTAAAAAAAGTACTTTAACTTGTCAAAATGTAATTTTAATGTGTCAAAACGTAACTTTAAGTTGTTAAAACGTAATATTAACTTGTAGAAAACGAATTTAACTTGTAAAAAATATGGTTTAAGTTGAAAATAAATGTACTTTAACTTGTAAAAAACGTACTTCAACTTGTAAAAAACGTATTTTAACTTGTAAAAAGGGTACTTTAAGTTGTCAAAACGTAACTTTAACTTGTCAAAACGTAACTTTAACTTGTAAAAAACATATTTTAACTTGTAAAAACGTAACTTTAACTTGTCAAAACGTAAATTTAACTTGTTAAAAACGTACTTACACTTTAAAAAAAAGTAATTTTACTTTTAACAACTAAACTTTATCTTGTCAAAACGTAAACTTAACTTGTCAAAACGTAACTTTAACTTGTTATAATTGTACATTAACTTGTAAAAAACGTAATTTAACTTGTCAAAATGTAACTTTAAGTTGTAAAAACGTAACAATAACTTGTCTAAACAAAACTTTAACATGTCTAAACATACCTTTAACTTGTAAAAAACGTATTTTAACTTGTAAAAAACTTACTTTAACCTGTCAAAATGTAACTTTAAGTTGTCAAAAAGTAACAATAACTTGTCAAAACAAAACTTTAACTTGTCTAAACGTACCTTTAACTTGTAAAAAACGTATTTTAACTTGTAAAAAACTTACTTTAACTTGTCAAAATGTAACTCTAACTTGTCAAAACGTAACTTTAACTTGTAAAAAACGCACGTTAAGTTGTAAAAAAACGTACTTTAACCTGTAAAAATGTGGTTTAACTTGTAAAAAAATGTACTTTAACTTGTAAAAAACGTACTTTCACTTGTCAAAACGTAACTTTAACTTGTCAAAACGTAAATTTAACTTATTAAAAACGTACTTTAACTTTTAAAAAACGTATTTTAACTTGTCACAACGAAAATTTATCTTGTTAAAAACGTACTTTAACTTGTAAAAAACGCAATTTAACTTGTCGAAACGTAACTTTAACCTGTAAAAAAAGTACTTTAACTTGACAAAATATAATTTTCATGTGTCAAAACGTAACTTTAAGTTGGTAAAACGTAATTTTAACTTGTAGAAAACGTAATTTAACTTGTAAAAAATGTGGTTTAACTTGTAAAAAAATGTACTTTAACTTGAAGAAAATGTACTTCAACTTCTAAAAAGCGTATTTTAACTTGTAAAAAACGTAGTTTAACTTCTCAAAACGTAACTTTAACTTGTCAAAACGTAACTTTAACTTGTAAAAAACATATTTTAACTTGTAAAAACGTAACTTTAACTTGTCAAAACATAAGTTTAACTTGTTAAAAACATACTTTAACTTTTCAAAAAAGTAATTTTACTTGTCACAACGAAACTTTATCTTGTCAAAACGTAAATTTAACTTGTCAATACGTAACTTTAACTTGTTATAATTGTACATTTAACTTGTAAAAACCGTAATTTAACTTGTCAAAATGTAACTTTAAGTTGTCAAAACGTAACAATAACTTGTCTAAACAAAACTTTAACTTGTCTAAACATATATTTAACTTGTAAAAAACGTATTTTAACTTGTAAAAAACATACTTTAACTTGTCAAAATGTAACTCTAACTTGTCAAAGCGTAACTTTAACTTGTAAAAAATGCACTTTAAGTTGTCAAAAACGTACTTTAACTTGTAAAAAATGTGGTTTAACTTGTAAATAAATGTACTTTAACTTGTAAAAAGCGTACTTGAACTTGTAAAAAACGTATTTTAACATGTAAAAAACGTACTTTAACTTTTCAAAACGTAACTTTAACTTGTCAAAGCGCAACTTTAACTTGTTAAAAACATATTTTAACTTGTAAAAAAGTAACTTTAACTTGTAAAAACGTAACTTTAACTTGTCAAAACGTAACTTTAACTTGTAAAAAAATATTTTAACTTGTAACAACGTAACTTTAACTTGTCAAAACGTAAGTTTAACTTGTTAAAAACATACTTTAAATTTTCAAAGAAGTAATTTTACTTGTCACAACGAAACTTTATCTTGTCAAAACGTAAATTTAACTTGTTAAAACGTAACTTTAACTTGTTAAAATTGTACATTAACTTGTAAAAAACGTAATTTAACTTGTCAAAATGTAACTTTAAGTTGTCAAACCGTAACAATAACTTGTCTAAACAAAACTTTAACTAGTCTAAACATACCTTTAACTTGTAAAAAACGTATTTTAACTTCTAAAAAACATACTTTAACTTGTCAAAATGTAACTCTAACTGGTCAAAACGTAACTTTAACTTGTAAAAAATGCACTTTAAGTTGTAAAAGAAGTACTTTAACTTGTGAAAAACGCAATTTAACTTGTCGAAACGTGACTTTAACTTGTAAAAAAAGTACTATAACTTGTCAAAATGTAATTTTCATGTGTCAAAATGTAACTTTAAATTGTTAAAACATAATTTTAGCTTGTAGAAAACGTAATTTAACTTGTAAAAAATGTGGTTTAACTTGTAAAAAAATGTACTTTAACTTGTAGAAAACGTACTTCAACTTGTAAAAAACGTATTTTAACTTGTAAAAAACGTAGTTTAACTTGTCAAAACATAACTTTAACTTGTCAAAACGTAACTTTTAACTTGTAAAAAACATATTTTAACTTGTAAAAACGTAACTTTAACTTGTTAAAAACATACTTTAACTTTTCAAAAAAGTAATTTTACTTGTCACAACGAAACTTTATCTTGTCAAAACGTAAGTTTAACTTGTCAAAACGTAACTTTAACTTGTTATAATTGTACATTTAACTTGTAAAAACCGTAATTTAACTTGTCAAAATGTAACTTTAAGTTGTCAAAAAGTAACAATAACTTGTCTAAACAAAACTTTAACTTGTCTAAACATACCTTTAACTTGTAAAAAACGTATTTTAACTTGTAAAGAACATACTTTAACTTGTCAAAATGTAACTCTAACTTGTCAAAACGTAACTTTAACTTGTAAAAAATGCACTTTAAGTTGTAAAAAACGTACTTTAACTTGTCAAAAATGTGGTTTAACTTGTAAATAAATGTACTTTAACTTGTAAAAAGCGTACTTGAACTTCTAAAAAACGTATTTTAACATGTAAAAAACGTACTTTAACTTTTTAAAACGTAACTTTAACTTGTCAAAACGCAACTTTAACTTGTTAAAAACATATTTTAACTTGTAAAAAAGTAACTTTAACTTGTAAAAACTTAATTTTAACTTGTCAAAACGTAACTTTAACTTGTAAAAAAATATTTTAACTTGTAACAACGTAACTTTAACTTGTCAAAACGTAAGTTTAACTTGTTAAAAACATACTTTAACTTTTCAAAAAAGTAATTTATTTGTCACAACGAAACTTTATCTTGTCAAAACGTAAATTTCACTTGTTAAAACGTAACTTTAACTTGTTAAAATTGTACACTAACTTGTAAAAAACGTAATTTAACTTATCAAAACGTAACTTTAACTTGTCAAAACGTAAATTTAACTTGTTAAAAACGTACATTAACTTAAAAAACACGTAATTTAACTTGTCATAACGGAACTTTATCTTGTTAAAAACGTACTTTAAGTTGTAAAAAACGCAATTTAACTTATTAAAACGTAACTTTAACTTGTAAAAAAAGTACTTTAACTTGTCAAAATGTAATTTTAATGTGTCAAAACGTAACTTTAAGTTGTTAAAACGTAATATTAACTTGTAGAAAACGAATTTAACTTGTAAAAAATATGGTTTAAGTTGAAAATAAATGTACTTTAACTTGTAAAAAACGTACTTCAACTTGTAAAAAACGTATTTTAACTTGTAAAAAGGGTACTTTAAGTTGTCAAAACGTAACTTTAACTTGTCAAAACGTAACTTTAACTTGTAAAAAACATATTTTAACTTGTAAAAACGTAACTTTAACTTGTCAAAACGTAAATTTAACTTGTTAAAAACGTACTTACACTTTAAAAAAAAGTAATTTTACTTTTAACAACTAAACTTTATCTTGTCAAAACGTAAACTTAACTTATCAAAACGTAACTTTAACTTGTTATAATTGTACATTAACTTGTAAAAAACGTAATTTAACTTGTCAAAATGTAACTTTAAGTTGTAAAAACGTAACAATAACTTGTCTAAACAAAACTTTAACATGTCTAAACATACCTTTAACTTGTAAAAAACGTATTTTAACTTGTAAAAAACTTACTTTAACCTGTCAAAATGTAACTTTAAGTTGTCAAAAAGTAACAATAACTTGTCAAAACAAAACTTTAACTTGTCTAAACGTACCTTTAACTTGTAAAAAACGTATTTTAACTTGTAAAAAACTTACTTTAACTTGTCAAAATGTAACTCTAACTTGTCAAAACGTAACTTTAACTTGTAAAAAACGCACGTTAAGTTGTAAAAAAACGTACTTTAACTTGCAAAAAAATGTGGTTTAACTTGTAAAAAATGTACTTTAACTTGTAAAAAACGTACTTTAACATGTCAAAACGTAACTTTAACTTGTCAAAACGTAAATTTAACTTATTAAAAACGTACTTTAACTTTTAAAAAACGTATTTTAACTTGTCACAACGAAAATTTATCTTGTTAAAAACGTACTTTAACTTGTAAAAAACGCAATTTAACTTGTCGAAACGTAACTTTAACTTGTAAAAAAAGTACTTTAACTTGACAAAATATAATTTTCATGTGTCAAAACGTAACTTTAAGTTGGTAAAACGTAATTTTAACTTGTAGAAAACGTAATTTAACTTGTAAAAAATGTGGTTTAACTTGTAAAAAAATGTACTTTAACTTGAAGAAAATGTACTTCAACTTCTAAAAAGCGTATTTTAACTTGTAAAAAACGTAGTTTAACTTCTCAAAACGTAACTTTAACTTGTCAAAACGTAACTTTAACTTGTAAAAAACATATTTTAACTTGTAAAAACGTAACTTTAACTTGTCAAAACATAAGTTTAACTTATTAAAAACATACTTTAACTTTTCAAAAAAGTAATTTTACTTGTCACAACGAAACTTTATCTTGTCAAAACGTAAATTTAACTTGTCAATACGTAACTTTAACTTGTTATAATTGTACATTTAACTTGTAAAAACCGTAATTTAACTTGTCAAAATGTAACTTTAAGTTGTCAAAACGTAACAATAACTTGTCTAAACAAAACTTTAACTTGTCTAAACATATATTTAACTTGTAAAAAACGTATTTTAACTTGTAAAAAACATACTTTAACTTGTCAAAATGTAACTCTAACTTGTCAAAGCGTAACTTTAACTTGTAAAAAATGCACTTTAAGTTGTCAAAAACGTACTTTAACTTGTAAAAAATGTGGTTTAACTTGTAAATAAATGTACTTTAACTTGTAAAAAGCGTACTTGAACTTGTAAAAAACGTATTTTAACATGTAAAAAACGTACTTTAACTTTTCAAAACGTAACTTTAACTTGTCAAAGCGCAACTTTAACTTGTTAAAAACATATTTTAACTTGTAAAAAAGTAACTTTAACTTGTAAAAACGTAACTTTAACTTGTCAAAACGTAACTTTAACTTGTAAAAAAATATTTTAACTTGTAACAACGTAACTTTAACTTGTCAAAACGTAAGTTTAACTTGTTAAAAACATACTTTAAATTTTCAAAGAAGTAATTTTACTTGTCACAACGAAACTTTATCTTGTCAAAACGTAAATTTAACTTGTTAAAACGTAACTTTAACTTGTTAAAATTGTACATTAACTTGTAAAAAACGTAATTTAACTTGTCAAAATGTAACTTTAAGTTGTCAAACCGTAACAATAACTTGTCTAAACAAAACTTTAACTAGTCTAAACATACCTTTAACTTGTAAAAAACGTATTTTAACTTCTAAAAAACATACTTTAACTTGTCAAAATGTAACTCTAACTGGTCAAAACGTAACTTTAACTTGTAAAAAATGCACTTTAAGTTGTAAAAGAAGTACTTTAACTTGTGAAAAACGCAATTTAACTTGTCGAAACGTGACTTTAACTTGTAAAAAAAGTACTATAACTTGTCAAAATGTAATTTTCATGTGTCAAAATGTAACTTTAAATTGTTAAAACATAATTTTAGCTTGTAGAAAACGTAATTTAACTTTTAAAAAATGTGGTTTAACTTGTAAAAAAATGTACTTTAACTTGTAGAAAACGTACTTCAACTTGAGAAAAACGTATTTTAACTTGTAAAAAACGTAGTTTAACTTGTCAAAACATAACTTTAACTTGTCAAAACGTAACTTTTAACTTGTAAAAAACATATTTTAACTTGTAAAAACGTAACTTTAACTTGTTAAAAACATACTTTAACTTTTCAAAAAAGTAATTTTACTTGTCACAACGAAACTTTATCTTGTCAAAACGTAAGTTTAACTTGTCAAAACGTAACTTTAACTTGTTATAATTGTACATTTAACTTGTAAAAACCGTAATTTAACTTGTCAAAATGTAACTTTAAGTTGTCAAAAAGTAACAATAACTTGTCTAAACAAAACTTTAACTTGTCTAAACATACCTTTAACTTGTAAAAAACGTATTTTAACTTGTAAAGAACATACTTTAACTTGTCAAAATGTAACTCTAACTTGTCAAAACGTAACTTTAACTTGTAAAAAATGCACTTTAAGTTGTAAAAAACGTACTTTAACTTGTCAAAAATGTGGTTTAACTTGTAAATAAATGTACTTTAACTTGTAAAAAGCGTACTTGAACTTCTAAAAAACGTATTTTAACATGTAAAAAACGTACTTTAACTTTTTAAAACGTAACTTTAACTTGTTAAAAAACAAACTTTAACTTGTTAAAAACATATTTTAACTTGTAAAAAAGTAACTTTAACTTGTAAAAACTTAATTTTAACTTGTCAAAACGTAACTTTAACTTGTAAAAAAATATTTTAACTTGTAACAACGTAACTTTAACTTGTCAAAACGTAAGTTTAACTTGTTAAAAACATACTTTAACTTTTCAAAAAAGTAATTTATTTGTCACAACGAAACTTTATCTTGTCAAAACGTAAATTTCACTTGTTAAAACGTAACTTTAACTTGTTAAAATTGTACACTAACTTGTAAAAAACGTAATTTAACTTGTCAAAATGGAACTTTAAGTTGTCAAAAACGTAACAATAACTTGTCTAAACAAAATTTTAACTTGTCTAAACATACCTTTAACTTGTAAAAAACGTATTTTAACTTGTAAAAAACATACTTTAACTTGTCAAAATGTAACTCTAACTTGTCAAAACGTAACTTTAAATTGTAAAAAATGCACTTTAAGTTGTAAAAAACGTACTTTAACTTGTAAAAAATGTGGTTTAACTTGTAAATAAATGTACTTTAACTTGTAGAAAACGTACTTGAACTTGTAAAAAAGGTATTTTAACATGTAAAAAACGTACTTTAACTTTTCAAAACGTAACTTTAACTTGTCAAAACGTAACTTTAACTTGTAAAAAACATATTTTAACTTGTAAAAACGTAACTTTAACTAGTAAAAACGTAACTTTAACTTGTCAAAATGTAACTTTAATTTGTAAAAAACATATTTTAACTTGTAACAACGTAACTTTAACTTGTCAAAACGTAAGTTTAACTTGTTAAAAACATACTTTAACTTTTCAAAAAAGTAATTTTACTTGTCACAACGAAACTTTATCTTGTCAAAACGTAAATTTAACTTGTTAAAACGTAACTTTAACATGTTAAAATTGTACATTAACTTGTAAAAAACGTAATTTAAGTTGTCAAAATGTAACTTTAAGTTGTCAAAACGTAACAATAACTTGTTTAAACAAAACTTTAACTTGTCAAAACATACCTTTAACTTGTAAAAAAACGTATTTTAACTTGTAAAAAACTTACTTTAACTTGCCAAAATGTAACTCTAACTTGTAAAAACGTAACTTTAACTTGTAAAAAAGAAACTTTAAGCTGTAAAAAACGTACTTTAACTTGTAAAAAAAGTGGTTTAACTTCCACAAAATGTATTTTAACTTGTAAAAAACGTACTTCAACTTGTAAACGTAACTTTAACTTGTCAAAACATAAATTTAAATTGTTAAAAACGTACTTTAACTTTTAAAAAACGTAATTTAACTTGTCATAACGAAACTTTATCTTGTTAAAAACGTACGTTAACTTGTAAAAAACGCAATTTAACTTGTCGAAACGTAACTTTAACTTGTAAAAAAAGTACTTTAACTTGTCAAAATAAAATTTTAATGTGTCAAAACGTAACTTTAAGTTGTTAAAATGTAATTTTAACTTACAGAAAACGTAATTTAACTTGTAAAAAAAGTGGTTTAACTTGTAAAAAAATGTACTTTAACTTGTAAAAAACGTACTTCAACTTGTAAAAAAACGTATTTTATCTTGTAAAAAACGTACTTTAACATATCAAAACGTACCATTAACTTGTCAAAACGTAACTTTAACATGTTAAAATCGTATATTAACTTGTAAAAAACATATTTTAACTTGTCAAAATGTAACTTTAAGTTGTCAAAACGTAACAATAACTTGTCAAAACAAAACTTTAACTTGTCTTACGTACCTTTAACTTGTAAAAAACTTATTTTAACTTGTAAAAAACTTACTTTAAGTTGTCAAAATGTAACTCTAAATTGTCAAAACGTAAGTTTAACTTGTAAAAAATGCAATTTAAGCTGTAAAATACGCACTTTATGTTGTAAGAAACGTACTTTAACATGTAAAAAATGTGGTTTAACTTGTAAAAAATGTACTTTAACTAGTAAAAAACGTACTTTAACTTGTCAAAACATAACTTTAACTTGTCAAAACGTAAATTTAACTTGTAAAAAACTTATTTTAACTTGTTAAAACGTAACTTTAACTTGTCAAAACGTAACTTTAACTTGTTAAAAAACATACTTTAACTTTTAAAAAAACTAATTTTAATTGTCACAACGAAACTTGCAAAAGAACGTACTTTAATTTGATAAAAATGTGGTTTAACTTGTAAAAAACGTACTTTAACTTGACAAAAATGTGGTTTAGCTTGTAAAAAAGTACTTTAACTTGTAAACAACGTACTTTAACTTGTAAAAAATGTACTTTAACTTGTCAAAACGGAATTTAACTTGTCAAAATGAAACTTTATCTTGTTAATGATGAGAATCAGGGAGCTAAAGTGGATTCAAGTGATGAAGGAGCTCAAATGGATGGAAGTGGATCTGAAATGACTAGAAGAAAATTATCAAGTGATCCATTAAGTTTACCTTCTGGACCTCTCACAAGATTTAAAGCCAAACAACTCAAAGAGGCTTTAAATGGGCTGATTGAAGAAGTTAATTCACTTGGGCCAAAATTTGAAGCAAATCTGAAGCAAGAGAGCATAATTAGCATGATTAAGGCTCTAGAGGAGTAATCAGAATGCCTATGTCGTTTTTAGGCATTGGATCCACGTTTTTAGCATTAAGTGAGGTTGTTTACTCTTTTGGGAGTTACTATTATAACCACTCAGAGAGGTTGGACGAATTTGGGGTGTTTTTATACATTAAGTGTGTTGTTTATTGTGTTTTTATGTCAAAAACTTTCAGTTTCAAAGTTATGAGGGCTGGGAGTTATTGGCATTTAGTTTTCAGGTTTAATTAATTAGTGTCTTTAATGTTGTTTTCAGAGTAGTTGGGAAAAACGTACTTTAACTTGTAAAAAATATACTTTAACTTGTCAAAACGTAACTTTAACTTGTCAAAACGTAAGTTTAACTTGTTAAAAACGTAATTTAACTTTTAAAAAACGTAATTTAACTTGTCACAACGACACTTTATCTTGTAAAAAACGTACTTTAACTTGTAACAAACATAATTAAACTTGTCAAAACGTAACTTTAAATTGTTAAAAACATACTTTAACTTGTCAAATGTAACTTTAACGTGTCAAAACGTAACTTTAATTTGTAAAAAAAATTATTTAACTTGTAGAAAACGTAATTCTCCGTGTAAAAAACGTACTTTAACATGTTAAACGTATCTTTAAATTGTCAAAACGTAACTTTAACTTGTTAAAATAGTACATTAACTTGTAAAAAACGTAATTTAACTTGTCAAAATGTAACTTTAAGTTGTCAAAACGTAACAATAACTTGTCAAAATAAAACTTTAACTAGTCTAAACGTACGTTTAACTTGTAAAAAACGTACATTAACTTGGAAAAAAACTTACTTTAACTTGTCAAAATGTAACTCTAACTTGTCAAAACGGAACTTTAACTTGTAAAAAGCGTACTTTAAGTTGTAAAACACGTACTTCAACTTGTAAAAAACATACTTTAACTTGTAAAAAACGTACTTTAACGTGTCAAAATGTAACTTTATCATGTAAAAAACGTACTTTAACTTGTTAAAAACGTAATTTAACTTGTCATAATGTAACTTTAAGTTGTCAAAACTTAACAATAACATGTCAAAACGAAACATTAATCTGTTTAAACGTAACATTAACTTGTAAAAAACGTACTTTAACTTGTAAAAAATGTAATTACCTTGTCAAAAATGTGGTTAAACTTGTAAAAAATGTACTTTAACTTGTAAAAAACGTAGTTCAACTTTTAAAAAACGTACTTTAACTTGAAAAAACGTATTTTAACTTGTCAAAACGTAACTTTAACTTGTCAAAACGTAATTTTATTTTGTTAAAAACGTACTTTAACTTGTAAATAACGTACTTTAAGTTCTCAAAATGTAATTTTAATGTGTTAAAACGTAACTTTAAGTTGTTAAAACGCAACTTTAACTTGTAGAAAACATAATTTAATTTGTAAAAAATGTGATTTAACTTGTATAAAATGTATTTTAATTTGTAAAAAACGTACTTCAACTTGTAAGAAACGTACTTTAACTTGTATAAAACGTACTTGTCAAAACGTAACTTTAACTTGTAAAAAACATACATTAACTTGTAAAATACGTAATTTAACTTGTCAAAAAAGTGGTTTAACTAGTAAACAAATGTACTTTAACTTGTAAAAAACATACTTCAACATGTAAAAAACGTACGTTAACTTGTAAAAATCGTAATTTAACTTGTGAAAATGTAACTTTAAGTTGTCAAAACATAACAATAACTTGTCAAAACATAACAATAACTTGTCAAAACGAAACTTTAATTTGTTTAAACGTAACTTTAACTTGTAAAAGACGTACTTTAACTTGTAAAAAATGTAATTTAACTTGTCAAAAATGTGCTTTAACTTGTAAAAAATGTACATTAACTTTTAAAATACGTAATTTAACTTGTCACAACGAAACGATATCTTGTTAAAGACGTACTTTAACTTGTCGAAACGTAACTTTAACTTGTAAAAAACGTACTTTAACTTCTAAAAATGTAATTTTAATGTGTCAAAATGTAACTTTAAGTTGTTAAACCGTAACTTGAACTTGTAGAAAACGTAATTTAACTTGTAAAAATAGTAGTTTAACTTGTAAAAAATGTACTTTAACTTGTCAAAACGTAACTTTAATTTATCAAAACGTAACTTTAACTTGTAAAACACATACATTAACTTGTAAAACGTACTTTAACTAGTCAAAAATGTGATTTAACTTGTTAAAAATGAACTTTAACTTGAAAAAAACGTACTTCAACTTTTAAAAAATGTACTTTAACTTGTAAGAAACGTACTTTAACTTGTCAAAATGTAATTTTAACTTGTAAAAAACGTAGTTTAACTTGTAAAAAAGGTACTTTAAGTTGTCAAAAATGTGATCCAACTTTTAAAAAATGTACTTTAACTTGTAACAAACGTACTTTAACTTGTAAAAAATGTATTTTAACTTGTAAAAAACGTATTTTAACTTGTAAAAAGCGTACATTAACTTGTCAAAACGTAACTTTAACTTATGAAAACGTAACTTTAACTAGTAAAAAACATACATTAACTTGTAAAATACGTACTTTAACTTGTCAAAAATGCGGTTTAACTAGTAAAAAATGTACTTTAACTTCTAAAAAACGTATTTCAACTTGTAAAAAACGTAATTTAACTTGTCAAAACGTAACTTTAACTAGTCAAAACGTAAGTTTAACTTGTTAAAACGTAACTTTAACTTGTAGAAAACGTAATTTCTTGTTAAAAATGTGGTTTATATTGTAAAAAACGTACTTTAACTTGTAAACAACGTACTTTAACTTGTCAAAACGTAACTTTAACTCGTCAAAACGTAATTTTAACTTGTAAAAAACATACACTAAATTGTAAAAAACGTACTTTAACTTGTCAAAAATGTGGTTTAACTTCTAAAAAATGTACTTTAACTTGAAAAAAAACGTACTTCAACTTGTAAAAAACATACTTTAACTTGTAAAAAACGTACTATAACTTGTCAAAACGTTACTTCAAATTGTCAAAACATAAGTTTAACTTGATAAAAACGTACTTTAACTTTTAAATAACTTAATTTTACTTGTGACAACGAAACTTTATCTTGTAAAAAAAGTACTTTAACTTGTAAAAAACGTAATTAAACTTGTCAAACCGTAAATTTAACTTATAAAAAAGTACTTTAACTTATCAAAATGTAATTTTAATGTGTCAAAACGTAACTTTAAGTTGTTAAAACATAACTTTAACATGTAAAAATCGTAATTTAACTTGTAAAAAACGTACTTCAACTTGTAACAAACGTACTTTAACTTGTAAAAAACTTACTTTAACGTGTCAAAATGTACCTTTAACTTATCAAAACGTAATTTTAACTTGTTAAACACGTACTTTAACTTGTAAAAAACGTAATTTAACTTGTCAAAATGTATCTTTAGGTTGTCAAAACATAACAATAACTTGTTAAAACGAAACTTTAACTTGTCTAAACGTAACTTTAACTTGTAAAACACGTACTTTTATATGTCAAAACGTAACTTTAACTTGTCAAAACGTAACTTTAAGTTGTTAAAAAGGTACTTTAACTTGTAAAAAACGTAATTTAACATGTCAAAACGGAACAATAACTTGTCAAAACATAACAATAACTTGTCAAAATGAAACTTAAACTTGTTAAAATTAACTTAAACTTGTAAAAACGTACTTTAACTTGTAAAAAACTTATTTTGAATTATCAAATTGTAACTGTTACTTGTCAAAACGTAACTTTAACTTGTTAAAAACGTACTTTAACTTGTAAAAAACATAATTTAACTTGTCTAAACATAACTTTAACTTGTTAAAAACGTACTTTAACTTGTCAAATGTAACTTTAACGTGTCAAAATGTAAATTGTAGAAAACGTAATTCTCCTTGTAAAAAACGTACTTTAACATGTTAAACGTAACTTTAACATGTCAAAACGTAACTTTAACTTCTTAAAATCGTACATTAACTTGTAAAAAACGTAATTTAACTTATCAAAATGTAACTTTAAGTTGTTAAAACGTAACAATAACTTGTCAAAATAAAACTTTAACTTGTCTAAATGTACCTTTAACTTCTAAAAAACGTATTTTAACTTGTAAAAAACTTACTTTAACTTGTCTAAATGTAACTCTAACTTGTCAAAACGTAACTTTAACTTGTAAAAAACGTATTTTAAGTTGTAAAAAACGTACTTTAACTTGTCAAAAATATCGTTTAACCTGTAAAAAATGTACTTTAACTTGTAAAAAACGTACTTTAACGTGTCAAATTGTAACTTTAAGTTGTTAAAACGTAAATTTAAATTGTAGAAAACGTAATTCTCCTTGTAAAAAACTTACTTTAATATGTTAAACGTAACTTTAACTTGTTTAAACGTAACTTTAACTTTTAAAAAACGTACTTTAACTTGTACAAAATGTAATTTAACTTGTCAATAATGTGGTTTAAATTGTAAAAAATGTACTTTGACTTGTAAAAAACGTACTTCAACTTGAAAAAAACGTACTTTAACTTGTAAAAAATCTAACTTTAACGTGTCAAAATGTAAGTTTAACTTGTCAATACGTAATTTTAACTTGTTAAAAACGTACTTTAACTTGTAAAAAACGTAATTTAACTTGTCACAACGAAACTTTATCTTGTTAAAAACGTATTTTAACTTGTAAAAAACGTAATTTAACTTGTCAAAACGTAACTTTAACTTGGAAAAAACATACTTTAACTTCTCAAAATGTAATTTTTATGGGTCAAAACGTAACTTTAAGTTGTTAAAACGTAACTTGAACTTGTAGAAAACGTAATTTAACTTGTAAAAAATGTGGTATAACTTGGAAAAAATCTACTTTAACTTGTAAAAAACTTACTTCAACTTGTAAAAACCGTACTTTAACTTGTAAAAAACGTACTTTAACTTATCAAAACGTAACTTTAACTTGTCAAAACGTAAGTTTAAGTTCTTAAAAACGTACTTTACCTTGTAAAAAACGTAATTTAACTTATCAAAATCTAACTTTAAGTTGTCAAAACGTAACAATAACAAAATGATACTTTAACTTGTCAAAACTTAACTCTAACTTGTCAAAACGTAACTTTTAACTTGTTAAAACGTAACTTTAACTTGTAGAAAACATAATTTAACTTGTCTAAACATAACTTTAACTTTTTAAAAACATACTTTAGGTTGTCAAATGTAACTTTAACGTGTCAAAACGTAACTTTAACTTGTTAGAAACATACTTTAACTTGTAAAAAACGTACTCTAACTTGTCAAAACGTAACTTTAACTTGTCAAAACGTAACTTTAACTTGTCAAAACGTATGTTTAACTTGATAAAAACGTACTTTAACTTTTAAATAACTTGATTTTACTTGTCACAACGAAACTTTATCTAGTTAAAAAAGTACTTTAACTTGTAAAAAACGTAATTAAACTTTTTAAAACGTAACTTGAACTTGTAAAAAAAGTACTTTAACTTGTCAAATTGTAATTTTAATGAGTAAAAACGTAACTTTAAGTTGTTAAAACGTAACTTTAACTTGTAAAAAATGTATTTTAACTTGTCAAAACATAACTTTAACTTGTAAAACGTACTTTAACTTGTCAAAATGTAATTTGAATGTGTCAAAACGTAACTTAAACTTGTCAAAAAAGTAATTTAACTTGTAAAAAACGTACTTCAACTTGAAAAAAACGTACTTTAACTTGTAAAAAACCTTACTTTAACGTGTATGTAAGTTCAACTTGTCAACACGTAATTTTAACTTGTTAAAAACGTACTTTAACTATTAAAAAACGTAATTTAACTTATCAAAATATACCTTTAGGTTGCCAAAACGTAACAATAACTTGTCAAAAGAAAACTTTAACTTGTCTAAACGTAACTTTAACTTGTAAAACACGTACTTTAATATGTCAAAACGTAACTTTAATTTGTCAAAACGTAACTTTAAGTTGTTAAAAACGTACTTTAACTTGTAAAAAACGTAATTTAACATGTCAAAATGTAATTTAACATGTCAAAATGTAATTTTAAGTTGTCAAAACATAACAATAACTTGTCAAAACAAAACTTAAACTTAACTTTAACTTGTAAAAACGTAGTTTAACTTGTAAAAAACTTATTTTAACTTGTCAAAACGTAACTCTAACTTGTCAAAAGGTACCTTTAACTTGTTAAAAACGTACTTTAATTTGTCAAATGTAACTTTAAGTTGTTAAAACTTAAATTTAAATTGTAGAAAACGTAATTCTCCTTGTAAAAAACGTACTTTAATATGTTAAATGTAACTTTAACTTGTCAAAACTTAACTTTAACTTGTTAAAATCGTACATGAACTTGTAAAAAACATATTTTAACTTGTCAAAATGTAACTTTAAGTTGTCAAAACGTAACAATAACTTGTCAAAATAAAACTTTAACTTGTCTAAACGTACCTTTAAGTTGTAAAAAACTTACTTTAACTTGTAAAAAACATACTTTAACTTGTAAAAAACGTACTTTAACTTTTTTAAAATGTCGTTTAATTTGTAAAAAAAATGTACTTTAACTTGTCAAAAATGACTTCAACTTGTAAAAAACATACTTTAACTTGTAAAAAACGTACTTTAACTTGTCAAAACGTAACTTTAACTTCTTAAAATGTAAATTTAAATTGTAGAAAACGTAATTCTCCTTGTAAAAAACGTACTTTAATATGTTAAACATAACTTTAACTTGTTAAAGCGTAACTTTATCTTGTTAAAAACGTAATTTAACTTGTCAAAATGTAACTTTAAGTTCTCAAAACCTAACAATAACTTGTCAAAACGAAACTTTAATTTGTTTAAACGTAACTTTAACTTGTAAAAAATTTAATTTAACTTGTCAAAAATGAGGTTTAAATTGTAAAAAATGTACTTTAACTTGTAAAAAACGTAGTTAAACTTATAAAAACCGTACTTTAACTTGAAAACACGTACTTTAACTTGTCAAAACGTAACTTTAACTTTTCAAAACGTAAATTTAACTAGTTAAAAAAGTACTTTTAAGTTTTTAAAAAATGTAATTTAACTTGTCACAACGAAACTTTATCTTGTTAAAAACGTACTTTAACTTGTAAAAAACGTAATTTAATTTGTCCAAAGGTAACTATTTTGGAATAGGTCTAGGGTTAAAGAAAAATTAACATTTATCAAATTAATGGCGGAATTTAAAAATTTATTTTTCAAGTAAAACAATTTTACTAACCTAGGAAAAACATATACATGTTATACATTAAAAACATTATTTAATTTACTAGAACACAAACCTTTCTATGAAGCTTGATCTTGGAGCGTCTCGAGAAGGTAGATCCTCTTCCTTGGCTCGTTCATCACCTTTGCACCTAATCTTGAACTCAAGAAAACTAAGATTTCTATTACATGAGTCAATATAGGTTTTGGAAGGATTTGTATGTGGGCACAATTAAACCATATGAACCAACAACAATTCTTGGATCATAAGCTAATTCTCTAGATTGAATGTGAATCTAGGTGCAAAATAAGAAGAGTATTTTGTAGAGAGAGAGAGTGAGAGGATCGGCCACAATAGGGAGAGAAGAAGAAAATTGCTTAACCTTCACATCTCTATGTGAGGCTTTATTTATAGGAGAAAGAAAAATCTATAAAGGTCAATTATTTATTCATGAATGAATAATGTATTCATGACACAATATTTGATTTTCCCTTCTCCTTTCCCTCATTGTTTGTCCGGCCATATGGGTGCATTAGTGAGGAAATTTGTTTCCTCACTTAGCACATTTGTTTCCGTCTCAAGGAAATTCATTTCCCTTTTTCTTTTGGGTATTTATCTTTATAAGAAAAAGGAAATAAAACTCTCCTCTTTGATGCTATGTTGGCCAAATTCTACATAGGGTGAGGGAGCATCTAGATGCTTCCTTATTTCTTTTAAGACAATTCTTAAAATCCCCGTTGTAGAATTATTATTGCACAAATAACGAAATTAATTTCATAATGCCTCAAACGACTTTTCGGCTTTAGAAAGTAATTTATATTTTAATCAAATGAAAACATTCAAAAACTTATTTTGACATTCACATCATTTTATGTCCTTGTGGACAAAAATACCCTTTAGACATTTTCCGAGAAAAAGTCTAGTTCAACATTTGAACTTATTTTGACTTAGCTTCTAGTTTAAGAATCCTACTCTAATGACCTGTAATAGTGACCTTATGTATCCAAATGAACAAAGCTTGAGCTTCTATACTCGGACTCAAAAGTTGACAAACCTTTTTCGAGTATTAGCTTAATGTCGATTGACTCCACTAAAGATACGACACTGAGAATATCTCTGTTCAAATGAATTTATTTTCTACTCAAGTTCAACTTAATTATATTGAGCGGATCCATTGAATGTTATTTATGTTTACCCTTCATTAATATCATCAACTAGTTGGGATTTATAAAATTACCATTTTACCCTTCTAGTTGTTATTTCCTCAACTCCTTTAGTACTTGTGAATAAGTTAGAAACAATGTATTGACGAGGAGCTAACAAGTCACATTGTTTCATCCAAATAAAGTCGCTACTTAAATTTGGACACTGCGCAGTTCATTTATTCACAATCCAAGTAATAAAGCATGAGGTGATATACATTGCATCTCAGCAATCTTATACATGAATTCCATATGTATGAGAACTTCACAAAGTTGGTTCATGACATCTTCATAACTTAATATCTCACCAATAGGCCTTGTCTAGATCACACATGGGACCTAGAATTTGACTTTCTCAAATGAGAGTATTAATACTATGAAATGACATGTCTCATTTCAGGATTTAGGTAAGCGTGATGCGATTCATACGTAGTGACCTTGAGATAGAAGATGTTAAATGGTTTGTTCTTCTATTGTCTCTAAAGGTGCACTAGTCAATCAGTATCTTCGAAAGATACACTGGAAGAACTATAGAGTTCCTAACTCTCTATGCCTCGTAACCAGGCATCCTAGATTCTTCCAACAATCATACTGGGATCAATAGTCCGTTGATCTTTAGATTGCGAATATACCGTTTTAGTCAAACCATGAAGAGTTTGTTCACGCAAATCTACATTTGTCTCTTCATACATTGTTAGGTTTGATTAAGGACTATAAGACTATTGAATATCATAAATCTTCAATCAAACTAAAAAGGAATGAATGAACGTTTCAACTTTTATTAATTCAATCAGCAAATTACAAAGATTTATATATTACATCAGTATGTAAAATAAACAATCTTTCAGTAAGGACTTTACAAAGATTTATATATTACATCAATATGTAAATAAACAATCTTCTTGTGGGCATCTCTGCCAACAAACTCCCACTTGACTCAAAGAAGATGAGAGTAGTCCTTCATGTCTAATCCGTCTCGATGTTGGTCGAAGACCTTGTTGGATAAGGCCTTGGTGAAAGGATCTGCAAGGTTGTCCACCGTTGAGATCTTCTTCACCTCCACGTCTCCACGCTGCACGGTCTCTCTAATCAAATAGTATTTCCTCTCAATATGTTTAGAGCGCTTATGGCTTCTAGGTTCCTTTGAGTTAGCAACAGCCCCACTATTATCACAATAAAGTGTCATGGGCTCGTTGACATTTGGAACCACTTCCAAATACTTAAGGAATTTTCTAAGCCATACAGCCTCTTTGTATGCTTCACAAGCAGCCACATATTCTGCTTCCATGGTAGAGTCAGCAATGCAAGATTGCTTGATACTCCTCCAAACAACAGATCCACCGTTCAGGATGAACACAGATCCCGAAGTGGATTTCCTGGAATCCTTATCCGCTTGAAAGTCCGATCAGTATACCCCGTCATAGTCAGGTCAGTATCTGAATATGTAAGCATCAGGTTCCTAGTATTCCTAAGATACTTGAGAACATGCTTAACAGCAATCCAGTGCTCGGGTCCATGATTTGATTGGAAACGGCTAACTACGCCAACTGCGAAACATATATCCGGTCTAGTGCACAGCATAGCATACATGAGACTTCCTACGGCTGAAGCTTAGGGAACTTTTCTCATGTCCTCAATCTCTTATGCAGTCTTGGGAGACTGGTCCTTAGAGAGTGAGACTCCATGTCTAAAGGGGTTTTCACCCCTCTTGGAGTTTTGCATGGCAAAGCGATCCATCACCTTATCTATATAAGATGCTTGGGAGAGTGACAAAGTCCCATTTTTTCGATCTCGAAAGATCTGAATCCCCAGAATGTATGCAGCTTCCCCTAGATCCTTCATATCAAACTGTTTAGCTAACCAGATTTTAACCTCAGATAATTTACCTACATCATTCCCAATGACTAGTATATCATCGACATATAATACCAGAAACACAACCTTACCCTCATGTATCAATTTATAGACACAAGGTTCATCTATTGACTGTTCAAAACCGAAGCTTTTAACAGTATCATCGAATCTGATATTCCATGATCTAGATGCTTGCTTTAATCCATAAATGGATTTAAGCAATTCACAAGCTTTGTCCTCTTGATCATTTTCCACGAAACCGTCTGGCTGAGCCATGAAAATGCGCTTGTCAAGATTGCTATTCAGAAAGGCAGTTTTGACATCCATCTGCCAGATCTCATAATCGAGAGCAGCAGCTATGGATAGAAGTATACGGATGGATTTAAGCATTGCGACTGGCGAGAAGGTTTCTTCATAATCGATACCTTCCTTTTGGGTATAACCCTTAGCCACTAGTCGTGCTTTGAACGTCTCAACGTTCCCATCCAGACCCCTTTTCTTCTTATAGATCCACTTAAACCCTACAGGTTTAACCCCTTCAGGTAGGTCTACAAGTTTCCAGACTTTGTTGACATACATCGAATGCATCTCAACTTTCATGGCATCAAGCCAAAGGTTTGATTCAGAACCAGCTATCGCTTGGCTGTAGGAAACAGGGTCATCCATATCTGCGACGGCTACGAGAGTGTTGCCATAGGAGATGTACCTGTCAGGTTTTTCAGAAACCCTCCCACTACGTCGAAATACCACTTGACGAGATTCTGAATTTAAAGGTTGCGTTTTAGTTGGGGTAAGAACAGTTCTTACAGATAAGGTAGAAGCTTCCTCACCCAACTTTTCTTCAAGCACAATTTTGCTTCTAGGTTTCGCATTTTTCATATAGTCCTCCTCAAGGAAACGAGCATTAGTGCTGACAAACGTTTTGTCATCCTCGGGACTATAGAATGTGAAACCTTTGGTTTCCTTTGGATATCCAACGAATACACATAATTCTGACCTGCTAGCCAACTTGCTAGTCTTTTGCCTTAGCACATGTGCAGGGCAACCCAAAATTCTGATGTGGCTTAAACTAGCTTTACGCCCAGTCCATCGTTCAGAAGGAGTACCAGGGACCGTCTTAGACGGAACTTGGTTCAGAATGTATGCGGTAGTTTCGAGGGCATATCCCCAAAAGGAATTAGGGAGTGATGATTAACTCATCATTGATCTAACCATATACATCAAAGTTCGATTCCTTCTCTCTGACACTCCGTTTTGTTGAGGTGTGCCAGGTGCTGTAAGCTGAGAAGCGATACCTTCTTCTTTAAGAAAGTCATCGAACTCTTCAGACAAGTACTCACCACCTTGATCAGATCGAAGGGTTTTGATCTGTTTGCCAGTCTGCTTTTTCACTAAATCCCGAAAGACCTTAAATACGTTAAAGGTTTCGGATTTGTGTTTGAGCAAAAAGACAAATACATATCTTGAGTAATCATCGGTAAAGGTAACGAAGTATTCGTATCCTCCCCGTGCCTGAATTCTAAGCGGACCACATACATCAGAATGTATTAGTTCTAGCAGCTCAGTGGCTCTTCGACCTTTATCAGATAAAGGTCGTTTGGTCATTTTTCCTTCTAGACAGGATTCACAAGTCGACAGTGAGCCTATTGTAGAGGCTTTGAGTGGACCATCCCTCACAAGTCTCTTAATCCTATTTAGACTAATATGACAAAGTCTTAAGTGCCAGAGATTTGTTGATTTAATAAGATCAGAGGAGTCATTAAGTTTGATCCTCTTAGGTTCCCTAATTAGATCATTATCTATTTCAGTGTCTAAAAGCAAAAGTTGTGTAGGATAAAGATAGTATAAACCTTTCTTTAAACATGCATTAGTGACAAATGAATTGGAAAAAGTAATACAAATTCCATTATCAATAAACTTTAAATAATAATTCTGCTCAACAATTTGAGCTACAGATATTTAGTTTTTCCCAAAGGAAGGAACATAATACACATAATTCAAATTTAAAGTCATGTCTTCGAAAGACAGTGTCACGGATCCCACAGCCTTAACAGACACCAAGCTCCCATCACCCCACTTGAAGCAGAAGTTGCCATCCTCTAAGCTTTTGCTTTTCTTGAATCCATTCAAGGAACAACAAATATGGTTAGTAGCAGCGGAGGCAATAATCCATGATGATACATTATCAGCTACTAAATAAGCTTCGGTAATAAGTACAATACCTTTCCCTTTATCCTTGAGGTAGGTAGGACAGTTCCTACGCCAATGTCTGGGTTCATTGCAATGGTGGCAGTTGTCCTTCGACTTGTCCACCTTTGCAGTCCAAGGCATCTTCTTATTCTGAACCTTGCTAGGGTTCTTCTTGTCGGCTCTATGAGATCTCTTCTAATGGAATTTATTTAACAATTAAACAATATTAATTACAATACACATCCTATGTGGCGGAAAATTATAATTAGATCTAATATATTAAAACTAATTTTAATATATTTAACAACCTAAGACATTAAAATTTATTGAGTAATTATAAACAATTTATAATACACAAGCTCAATCAAATAAAATTAAATTAATAATTTATATAACAATTATATAATTTATATTTAATTATTTAATTGAAGAATTACTTAAGTAAGAGGTTGTAAACAACCACGACGTTGCTAGCTATCGCCGGAATGCCACGTCACGCTCAAATCCTGAGAAAAGCCTCGCCGGATTGCTCGGGAACGTCCTCGTCGGATTGGGAAGGGCCACCGGGATGCACAACAGCTGGGAGCCTTGCCGGACTGGACTTCTTCGCCTGAGAGGGAGCTCGCCGGAATGGATGCCCTCGCCGGACTGGGCACTCTCCGGATTCGACTCTGTCGCCGCACAGGAACTCGCCTGACAGGGAGCTCGCCGGACTGGGAGTCTCGCCGGACTGGGACACCTTCGCCGAACTGGAGATCTCTGGGACACCTCGCCTGATGACCTCGCCGGATTGGACTCGCCGGACTGGAGCGCCTCGCTGGGATCCCTAGCCTGACAGACAACCTCGCCGGAATGGATCTGCCTCGCCGGATTGAACATGTCTCGCCGGATTGGACTCGCCTGACTGGTAGCCTTCGCCGGACTGGGTCTGGCTCGCCGGAATGGAGTCCTGGAGGCTGGGAGGTCGCCGGAATGCACAGAAAATGACCTAGGGACTTTTGGGATGGCTGAAACCTTTTTAAAACAGTTTTAAAAATTCCAAAACAATTTTTCTAAATTATTCAAACACCACAAGTGATGAATCAACAATATTACACTAAGAAATATTGAGATTAAGAGTGGGGGCTCTAAAGAACAATTTGGGAATCAAAGATTGAATTAAGGAAAAACAATTTTTTTCTTTTCTTTGTATGGGGATTTCGGCCGAGAATTGCACAAAGGGGAAGAGGGAATGTTGCCAAAAATTCTCTAGGGTTAGGGTTTTGTGATTAGGGTTTCTTAGCCTTATTTATACAGGTTATAAATGGGATTAAACTGGGTCAAACCCATGACCCTATTCACTCAATGAATCCGGCCAAGATACTCTCCCCTTACTCGTCCATGTCTTTGATTTTTGTTCCCAAATTTATTTGATTTAATTTCTAAAATTAATTTAGAACTCTCATTATTATTTAATGACACATCATTAAATATATTTCATAGTTATCGAATAAGTACGAAATGAGAAATAGTTTTTTTTCTTCTTTTAACATATTTAATCACTCGAGAATGTCATCATCAATATGATAGCATCTTGTGATTCAATAAACAAAATAAATAACTAGTTATTTATCGAGTTTCAAGAAAACAACTTTCTCAATTTAAATCACTATTTATACTTAATGAGTAAATCAACTTTTCAAGTTCTTTTAATCTCTTTCAAGTGTCTATCATTGAGACCTCATGGACCCACATGAACGAAGCTTTAGAATAATGATCGGACACAAAAGTTCACAAACTTTTTCCGTGTTTTAACTCTTAATATTGGTCGATTCCACTAAAGGACCAATATTGATAATCTCTCTGTTCATGTGCGTATCTTTTATGTTTGATATGATGAAACAATTTCTCATACGATCCACAGAGTATATTACGATGTTACCCTTCATGTGTATCAGTAACTGAGGGGAATGTAAGATTACTGTTTTACCCCTCGAGTTATTATTTCACTAACTCCTTTGTTATTTGTGAATGAGAAAAACATAAAGTGAGATGTCTTTACATGTCACATGTTTCAATTAAAGAATGAACTCATTCAATGAATACCTGGCCAGGTTTATTCATTCACACTCTCATAACAAAGCACAGTGTGATACTAATGCATTTGCATTGTTGTTACATGAATTCCATATCTGTGAATCATGTAACCCAACATTACATCCTTGTGACACCAACAGTCGGGTCAGATGCAACTAAAATTTAGTCATTGCCCATTGACGAATCAAATGTCACAAAGTGCAATGTCAATTACATATTCACTTCAGGATTAAGGTAAGTATCATAATACTCCTTTAGTTGTGAACTTGAAGCCTCGAGTGTGTAAACAGTTTTGTCTCGAGCTTCTAAGTGTCACTGGTCTTGTTCAGTATCTTCTATAAGATACCTAGTATGAATCATAGAGTCACAACTCTCTATATCACAAGATGAGATATCATGATTCATGCTAACAATCAATAATAAGATTCGATTGCTCTATCGATCTTTAGATTGCGAACAAATGTTTCAAACTTGTCACAAGGGGTTATCTTGTCAAGTCTGTACTTAACACCCTTTTCGTTGATGACAGTTTCACAGCATAGCTTAAACATAACTAAATACAATCTCATAAAGAATGAACATTTATTAATATCAATGTTTCAACAAAATATGAATACATAAAGTATCTCAATGTCTAATATCTCCTTTGTGGGCACCAATCCCAACATCTTCTTAGGTCCAGAGGTGGAGACTCTGTGCTCAGTAGCATGAGCTTCTCCAGTAGTCCTCTTTTTCTTTAAGAGTCCCTCAGCGGTGTGAAGCTCCTTCATTAGCTCGGTAACAGTGTACCCAAGCTTATTCATGGAGTAATTCAGCTTGAAAGTATCAAAAGATTCAGGGAGAGTTTCCAAGATCATATCTATCTTGGTTTCTCCATCAATCTTAGATCCAAAGATTTCCATTTCGTTAAGATAACTTATGATCAACATCATATGTTCTCTAACGGGAGTCCCTGCTTTCATACGACAGTTCATAAACTGTCGTACCGCTTGTTGCCTAGCCTGACGCCCTTGCCCTCCAAACATCTTCTGGAGATTGTAGAGCATTTCATAGGCTGACCCAATATCACGATGTTGTTGTTGCAACACGTTGTTCATCGACGCTAAAATATAGCATCTCACAATCTCATCGGATCTGAGTCAGGCCGCAAGGGAATCCTTGTCCTCTTGGGTCGAATCATCATTCGTCTCAGGAGGACATGGGGTGGTGCGTACCCACTTGTGCTTGTCTACGGTAAGGACAGTGTCTAGGTTACGTTTCCAATCTACGTAGTTATCACCTTCCAGTTTATTCGAGGAAGGATAATAGAGAGGGGGTTTAGAGACATTGCTGAAAAGTTGAAACAATTTACGATTAGTCTTTTGTTTAGGATTTTAAGTTTAATTTTATTTAGACAAGGAAAAAATCCAAAGGTGTTATGAACAAAATGACACTTTACTCCTTCGAGGGAAGGCCGCAAAGAGTCGTCTTTCATAAGTAAATGACACATCATTAATGCATAGTCATGATGTCAATACATCAGTGTTTGACTAGCCACCTTATAAAAAATGTTTGATCACTCAAAACTTTTCGCAGAGCCTCGAGGGAGGATTACTAGAGTTTGAGTCTAAGTGTGTAACCAACAACTTAGTTCAACAATATCTACTTTGAAAACAATCCACCGAGGGGATGCCTTGTCTCATTGTTTCACTTTTGAACGTACCTATAAAAGCAATGTTAGGAGCAATGCGTCTATGAGTACTCTCATTTAAGAGAGGGCCACGAGGGTGACTCGTAGTCCGGCGACATATGCACTTCACATTAGTGTTGGGGATAGCGGGTTGCAAACAATAAGTACAACTCTCCCACTTAGTTTTTAGGAAAAAAATAAGGGGACACTGGATTGCAAACGAGTGCAATCCTCCCTCTTAATTTTTGGAAAAATGGCACGTCTACTCTTGTACATATAGGAAACATATTTCCATTAGCAAAGAGAGATAGAGTGGATCACTAGAGAAAACGAACCCTAAAATTGATATTTGTGAGGGGAGAGCAGTGTTAATGCACTAAGGCACAAGGAACATACTCGGATCTTTTTGTCTATTAATTTATTTTTCCTAAGGAAAGTGTGTGCGATTAATAAATCGTCACTTTTGCACTTGAAAGTTTTTGAGATTAAAAATCTCGTAAAACTAATATGTATATCTATATATATATATATATATATATATATATATATATCTATATATATATATATATATCTTGATGACATCTTCCTTCAAGGCGTCTTCATGGTGGTTGAGCGCGAGAACGTCGAAAATCCACGATAGCATTAAGAAGACGGGAGAAAGCTAGGAGTCGCCAAATCCGGATTAAAAAAACTAGATTCGCGGACTGCCGTACACCTCGGACTTAAAAGGTCATAAATGACACATCCGGTATCCGATTGAGCTGAAACCAATTGCACTGGATAGCTAACATCCGTACCCTTAATTTGGTTAAAAAAACCACTTATTTTCAAGGTCGGAGCAAAGAGTTATGCTAGTTTTACTGAGCCATAACAATTTTTCCAGAATTTGAAAAAATTAAAAGTACGTCGGATCTAGGTGTAAAGAGAAAGAGGTTTATTGAAAACATTTTAATTGTATGTTTTGATTTCAATTGTGTGTTATATTAACATATTAATAATTAAACACAATATAAAATAAACAACATAATATAAAAACATTCAATAACTAATTTAAATTAGAAGTGCAACAAACTAGTTTAACCTATGTACACAAATTTTCAAACTTGTCAAAAAATTGATTTTGAATATGCCAAACATAAAATAATTAAAAACTGTTTTTAATGTATTCATATAGCATATATATCAAGTGGAAAATCAACAAAAAATTAATTTTAGAGGTTGTACCAAAAAATTAAAATTTTGTAAGATCTAGTCTTTTGAAAAAAAAAACATTATTCAAGCAAATTTAGAAAACAATTTTCTCATAATTATTTTAAATAACACGTACATGTTTATGCTTTTACCATAGCTCTGATACCATTTGTTGGAATAGGTCTAGGGTTAAAGAAAAATTTAACATTAATCAAATTAATGGCGAAATTTAAAAATTTCTTTTTCAAGTAAAACAATTTTACTAACCTAGAAAAAAGTATATACATGTTATACATTAAAAACATTATTTAATTCACTGGAACACGAACCTTTCTTTGTAGCTTGGTCTTGAAGCTTCTCGAGAAAGGTAGATCCTCTTCCTTGGCTCGCTCGTCACCTTCGCACCTAATCTTGAACTCGAGAAACCTAAGATTTCTATTACATGAGTCAATAGAGGTTTTGGAAGGATTTGTGTGTGGGCACAATTAAACCATATGAACCAACAACAATTCTTGGATCATAAGCTAATTCTCTAGATTGAATGTGAATCTAGGTGCAAAATAAGAATAGTATTTTGTAGAGAGAGAGAGGGGGAGGATCGGCCACAATAGGGAGAAAAGAAGAAAAATGCTTAACCTTCACATCTCTATGTGAGGCTTTATTTATAGAAGAAGGAAAAATCTATAAAGGTCAATTATTCATTCATGAATGAATAATGTATTCATGACAGAATATTTGATTTTCCCTTCCCCTTTCCCTCATTGTTTGGCCGGCCATGATGTTGCATTAGTGAGGAAATTTGTTTCATCACTTAGCACATTTGTTTCCTTCTCAAGGAAATTCATTTCCCTTTTTATTTTGGGTAATTATCTTTATAAGAAAAAGGAAATAAAACTCTCCTCTTTGATGCTATGTTGGCCGAATTCTACATAGGGTGAGGGAGCATCTAGATGCTTCCTTATTTCTTTTAAGACCATTCTTAAAATACCTGTTGTAGAATTATAATTGCACAAATAACGAAATTAATTTCATAATGCCTCGAACGGCTTTTCGGCTTTAGAAAATAATTTATATTTTCATCAAATGAAAACATTCAAAATCTTATTTTGACATTCACATCATTTTATGTTATTGTTGACAAAAATACCCTTTAGACATTTTCCGAGAAAAAGTATAGTTCAACATTTCAACTTATTTTGACTAAACTTCTAGTTTAACAATCCTACTCTAACGACCTGTAATAGTGACCTTATGGATCCAAATGAACAAAGCTTGAGCTTCTATACTCGGACTCAAAATTTCACAAACCTTTTCCGAGTATTAGCTTAATGTCGACTGACTCCACTAAAGAGAGAACATTGAGAATCTCTCGGTTCAAATGAATTTATTTTCTACTCAAGTTCAACTTAATTATATTGAGCGGATCCATTGAATGTTATCTATGTTTACCGTTCAGTCATATTGTTTCATACAAATAAAGTCGCTGCTTAAATTTGGACACTACGGAGTTCATTTATTCACAATCCAAGTAACAAATCATGAGTTGATATACATTGCATCTCAGCAATCTTATACATGAATTCCATATGTATGAGAACTTCACAAAGTTGGTTCATGACATCTTCATAACTTAATATCTTACCAATAGGCCTTGTCTAGATCACACATTGGACCTAGAATTTGACTTTCTCAAATGAGAGTATTAATGCTATGAAATGACATGTCTCATTTCAGGATTTAGGTAAGCATGATGCGATTCATACGTAGTGACCTTGAGATAGAAGATGTTAAATGGTGTGTTCTTCTATGGTCTCCAAATGTGCATTGGTCAATACAGTATCTTCGAAAGATACACTGGAAGAACTATAGAGTTCCTAACTCTCTATGCCTCGTAACCAGGCATCCTAGATTCTTCCAACAATCATACTGGGATCAATAGTCCGTTGATCTTTAGATTGCGAATATACCGTTTTAGTCAAACCATGAAGAGTTTGTTCACGCAAATCTACATTTGTCTCTTCATACATTGTTAGGTTTGATTAAGGACTATAAGACTATTAAATATCATAAATCTTCAATCAAACTAAAAAGGAATGAATGAACGTTTCAACTTTTATTAATTCAATCAGCAAATTACAAAGATTTATATATTACATCAGTATGTAAATAAACAATCTTTCAATAAGGGCTTTACAAATATTTATATATTACATTAATATGTAAATAAAAACCTTTAACTTGTAAAAAACGTACTTTAATTTCTTAAAATGTAATTTTTATGTGTCAAAACGTAACTTTAAGTTGTTAAAACGTAACCTGAACTTGTAAAAAACGTAATTTAACTTGTAAAAAAAGTGGTTTAACTTGGAAAAAATCTACTTTAACTTATAAAAAACGTACTTCAACTTGTAAAAAACGTACTTTAACTTGTAAAAAACGTACTTTCAGTTGTCAAAACTTAACTTTAACTTGTCAAAACATAGCTTTAACTTGTTAAAAACGTACTTTAGCTTGTTAAAAACGTAATTTAACTTATCAAAATGTAACTTTAAGTTGTCAAAACGTAAAAATAATTTCTCAAAACGAAACTTTAACTTGTCAAAACGTAACTCTAACTTGTCAAAACGTAACTTTAACTTGTTAAAACATAACTTTAACTTGTAGAAAGCATAATTTAACTTGTCTAAACATAACTTTAACTAGTTAAAAACGTACTTTAACTTGTCAAATATAACTTTAACGTGTCAAAACGTAACTTTAAATTGTTAAAACGTAAATTTAACTTGTCACAACGGAACTTTATCTTGAAAAAAAAGTACTTTAACATGTAAATAACGTAATTAAACTTGTCAAAACGTAACTTTAACTTGTAAAAAACGTACTTTAACTTGTAAAAAACGTAATTTAACTTGTCAAAACGTAAATTATTTTGTCAAAATGTATCTTTAGGTTGTCAAAATATAATAATAACTTGTCAAAACAAAATTTTAACTTGTCTAAACGTAACTTTAACTTATAAAACACGTACTTTAATATGTTAAAACGTAACTTTAACTCATTAAAAACGTACTTTAACTTGTAAAAGACATAATTTAACTTGTCAAAAAGTAACTTTAAGTTGTCCAAACGTAACAACAATTTGTCAAAACGAAACTTTAACTTGTCTAAACATAACTTTAACTTGTAAGAACGTACTTTAACTTATAAAAAACTTACTTTAACTTGTCAAAATGTAACTCTAACTTGTCAAAACGTAACTTTAACTTGTTTAAAATGTACTTTAACTTGTAAAAAAAGTAATTTAACTTGTCAAAAATGTGGTTTAACTTGTAAAAAAATTACTTTAACTTGTAAAAAACGTACTTCAACTTGTAAAAACCATCCTTTAACTTGAAAAAACGTACTTTAACCTCTCAATACGTAACTTTAACTTTTCAAAACGTAAATTTAACTTGTTAAAAAAGTATTTTAACTTTTAAAAAACGTAATTTAACTTGTCATAACGAAACTTTATCTTGTTAAAAACGTACTTTAACTTGTAAAAAACCGTAATTTAACTTGTCGAAACGTAACTTTAACTTCTTGAAATGTAATTTAAATGTGTCAAAACGTAACTTTAAGTTGTTAAAACTTAAGTTGAAATTGTAGAAAATATAATTAAACTTGTAAAAAATGTGGTTTAACTTGTATAAAATCTACTTTAACTTGTAAAAAAAGTACTTCAACTTATAAAAAACGTACTTTAACATGTAAAAAACGTACTTTAACTTGTAAAAATGTACTTCAACTTGTAAAACACGTACTTTAACTTGTCAAAACGTAACTTTAACTTGTCAAAATATAACTTTAAGTTTTCAAAATAAAACTTTAACTTGTCTAAACGTACCTTTAATTTAACTTGTCAAAATGTAACTTTAAGTTGTCAAAACGTAACAATAACTCGTCAAAATGTAACTTTAAGTTATCAAAACGTAATAATAACTTGTCAAAATAAAAATTTAACTTCTCTAAACGTACCTCTAAACAAAACTTTTAAAAAACGTAATTTAACGTGTCACAACGAAACTTTATCTTGTTAAAAACGTACTTTAACTTGTAAAAAACGTAACTTAACTTGTCGAAACGTAACTTTAACTTGTAAAAAATGTACTTTAACTGCTCAAAATCTAATTTTAATGTGTTAAAACGTAACTTTAAGTTGTTAAAACGTAACTTTAACTTCTAGAAAACGTAAGTTAACTTGTAAAAAATGTGGTTTAACTTGTAAAAAATCTACTTTAACTTGTAAAAAACGTACTATAACTTGTCAAAACTTAAATTTAAGTTATCAAAACGTAACTTTAACTTGTAAAAAACATACATTAACTTTTAAAATACGTACTTTAACTAGTCAAAAATGTGGTTTAACTTGTAAAAAACGTAATTTAACTTGTCAAAATGCAATTTTAACTTGTCAAAACGTAAGTTTAACTTGATAAAATGTAATTTAACTTGTTAAAAACGTACTTCAACTTGTAAAAAACGTACTTTCAATTGAAAAAAACGTACTTGAATTTGAAAACACGTAAATTTAACTTGTCAAAACGTAAATTTAACTTGTTAAAAACGTACTTTAACTTTTAAAAAACGTAAATTAACTTGTCACAACGAAACTTTATCTTGTAAAAAACGTACTTTAACTTGTAAAAAACATAATTTAACTTGTCAAAACGTAACTTTAACATGTAAAAAACGTACTTTAACATGTAAAAAATGTACATTTACTCGTAAAAACGTACTTCAACTTGTAAAAAACGTAGTTTAACTTGTAAAAAACGTACTTTAATTTGTCAAAACGTAACTTTAACTTGTCAAAACGCAACTTTAACTTGTGAAAACGTAATTTTAACTTGTAAAAAACATACATTAACTTATAAAAAATCTACTTTAACTTGTCAAAGGCGTACTTCAACTTGTAAAAAACGTACTTTAACTATTAAAAAATGTACCTCAACTTGTAAAAACGTAACTTTAACTTGTAAAAAACGTACTTTAACTTGTCAAAATGTAATTTTAATGTGTCAAAACGTAACTTTAAGTTGTTAAAATGAAACTTTAACTTGGAAAAAATGTACTTTAACTTGTAAGAAACGTACTTCAACTTGTAAAGAAACATACTTTAATTTGTTAAAGACGTACTTTAACTATTAAAAAATGTAGTTTAAATTGTAAAAAATGTACTTTAAGTTGTAAAAAACGTACTTCAACTTGTAAACAACATACTTTAATTTGTAAAAAATGTACTTTAACTTGTCAAAATGTAATTTAACTTGTAAAAAACGTACTTCAACTTGTAAAAAACGTACTTTAACTTGTAAAAAACGTACTTTAACTTGTCAAAACGTAACTTTAACTTGTTAAAACGTAAGTTTAACTTGTTAAAAACGTACTTTAACTTTTAAATAACTTAATTTTACTTGTCACAACTAAACATAATTTAACTTAATTCGTTGTGACAAGTAAAATTAAGTTATTAAAAAGTTAAAGTACGTTTTTAACAAGTTAAACTTTTGTTTTTACAAGTTAAAGTTACGTTTTTACAAGTTGAAGTACGGTTTTTACAAATTAAAGTACATCTTTTACAAATTAAAGTATGTTGTTTACAAGTTGAAGTACGTTTCTTACAAGTTAAAGTAAATTTTTTACAAATTAAAGTTACATCTTAACAACTTATAGTTACGTTTTGACACATTAAAATTACATTTTGACAAGTTAAAGTACATTTTTTACAAGATAAATTTTCGTTGTGACAAGTAAAATTAAGTTATTTAAAAGTTAAATTACATTTTTATCAAGTTAAACTTATGTTTTGACAAGTTAAATTACGTTTTTTACAAGTTAAAGTATGTTTTTTAGAAGTTGAAGTACGTTTTTTACAAGTTAAAGTACGTTTTTTACAAGTTAAACCACATTTTTGACAAGTTAAAGTACGTTTTTTACAAGTTAATGTATGTTTTTTATAAGTTAAAATTACGTTATGATAAGTTAAAGTTACGTTTTAACAAGTTAAAGTACGTTTTTTTTCTAGTAAAAGTACGTTTTTAACAACTTGAAGTACGTTTTTAACAAGATAAAGTACATTTTTTACAGGTTAAACGATTTTTTTTACAAGAAATTACGTTTTTTACAGGTTAAAGTTATGTTTTAACAACTTCAAGTTATGTTTTGACACATTAAAATTACATTTTGACAAGTTAAAGTACGTTTTTACAAGTTAAAGTTACGTTTTGACACATTAAAATTACATTTTGAGAAATTAAAGTATTTTTTTACAAGTTAATGTTTCGACAGTTTAAATTACGTTTTTTACAAGTTAAAGTACGTTTTTAACTAGATAAATTTTCTTTGTGACAAGTTAAATTACGTTTTTAACAAGTCAAATTTACGTTTTAAAATTACGTTTTGATAAGTTAAAGTACGTTTTTTCAAATTACAGTACGTTTTTTACAAGTTGAAGTACATTTTTTACAAGTTAAACCACATTTTTGACAAGTTAAATTATGTTTTATAAAAGTTAAAGTACGTTTTTAACAAGTTAAATTTACCTTTTGACAAGTTTAAGTTACGTTTTGACAAGTTAAAGTACGTTTTTTCAAGTTGAAGTACGTTTTTTACAAGTTAAATTACGTTTTTTACAAGTTAAAGTACGTTTTTAACTAGATAAATTTTCTTTGTGACAAGTTAAATTACGTTTTTAACAAGTCAAATTTACGTTTTAAAGTTACGTTTTGATAAGTTAAAGTACGTTTTTTCAAATTACAGTACGTTTTTTACAAGTTGAAGTACGTTTTTTACAAGTTAAACCACATTTTTGACAAGTTAAATTACGTTTTATAAAAGTTAAAGTACGTTTTTAACAAGTTAAATTTACCTTTTGACAAGTTTAAGTTACGTTTTGACAAGTTAAAGTACGTTTTTTCAAGTTAAAGTACGTTTTTTACAAGTTAAATTACGTTTTTTACAAGTTAAAGTTACGTTTTAACAACTTAATGTTACGTTTTGACACATTAAAATTACATTTCGACAAGTTACTGTACGTTTTTACAAGTTAAAATTACGTTTTGACAAGTTTAATTATATTTTTTACAAGTTAAAGTACTTTTTTTACAAGATAAAGTTTTGTTGTGACAAGTAAAATTAAGTTATTTAAAAGTTAAATTACGTTTTTATCAAGTTAAAGTTACGTTTTGACAAGTTAAAGTTACGTTTTGACAAGTTAAAGTACGTTTTTTACAAATTAAAGTATGATTTTTACAAGTTTAAGTAAATTTTTTACAAGTTAAAGTAAATTTTTTACAAGTTAAACCACATTTTCGACAAGTTAAAGTACTTTTTTTACAAGTTAATGTATGTATTTTACAAGTTAAAATTACGTTTTGACAAGTACGTTTTTTACAAGTTAAAGTACGTTTTTTACAAGTTGAAGTACGTTTTTTACAAATTAAAGTACATTTTTTACAAGTTAAACCACATTTTTTACCAATTAAATTTTGTTTTCTACAAGTTAAAGTTGTGTTTTAACAACTTAAAGTTACGTTTTAAGACATTAAAATTACATTTTGAGAAGTTAAAGTACGTTTTTTACAAGTTAAAGTTACGTTTCGACAAGTTAAGTTACGTTTTTTACAAGTCAAAGTACGTTTTTAACAAGATAAAGTTACGTTTTGACAAGTTAAAGTTACGTTTTGACAAGTTGAAATACGTTTTTTCAAGTTAAAGTACGTTTTTTACAAGTTGAAGTACATTTTTTACAACTTAAAGTACATTTTTTATAAGTTAAACCACATTTTTGACAAGTTAAATTACATTTTTTACAAGTTAAAGTTACGTTTAAACAATTTAAAGTTTCGTTTTGACAAGTTGTTGTTACGTTTTGACAACTTAAAGTTACATTTTAACAAGGTAAATTACTTTTTTTATAAGTTAAAGTACATTTTTTAAAAGATAAAGTTACGTTTTAACAAGTTAAAGTTACATTTTAACACGTTAAGGTACGTCTTTTATAAGTTAAACTACGTTTTTTACAAGTTGAAGTACGTTTTTTACAAGTTAAAGTACGCGTTTTACAAGTTAAAGTACGTCCTTTACAAGTTAAAGTACGTTTTTAACAAGTTAAAGTTTCGTTTAACATGTTAAAGTACGTTGCGTACAATGAGAATTACGTTTTCTACAAGTTAAAATACGTTTTTAACAAGTTAAAGTTATGTTTAGCCAAGTTAAATTATGTTTTTACAAGTTAAAGTATGTTTGTAACAAGTTAAAGTTACGTTTTGACAAGTAAGAGATACATTTTGGCAAGTTAAAATATGTTTTTTACAAGTTAAAGTACGTTTTTACAAGTTAATGTTAAGTTTAGACAAGTTAAAGTTTCGTTTTGACAAGTTATTGTTGCGTTTTGACAACTCAAAGTTACATTTTTACAAGTTAAAGTACGTTTTTAATAAGTTAAAGTTACGTTTTGACAAGTTAAAGTTACGTTTTGACATATTAAAGTACGTGTTTTACAAGTTAAAGTTACGTTTAGACAAGTTAAAGTTTCGTTTTGACAAGTTATTGTTACGTATTGACAACCTAAAGGTACATTTTGACAAGTTAAATTACGTTTTTTACAAGTTAAAGTTACGTTTTGACAAGTTAAAGTTACATTTTGTCACGTTAAAGTTACGTTTTGACAAGTTAAAGTTACGTTTTAACAAGTTAAAGTACGTTTTTTCAAGTAAAAGTACGTTTGCTAGAAGTTGAAGTACGTTTATACAAGATAAAGTACATTTTTTACAAGTTAAACGATTTTTTACAAGAAATTACGTTTTCTACAAGTTAAAGTTACGTTTAACAACTTCAAGTTATGTTTTGACACATGAAACACTAGTAGAAATGTTGGATCCCACAACCGACTTTCCACAACCCTTATTACTAAGGGCTGTGGACTTCGAGATCCCACAACCCTTATAATTAAGGGTTGTGGGAAAAGCTTGATTTCAGGTATTCCACAACCTTTATAACCAAGGGTTGTGGGAAGGGCTTAATTTCAGCATATTCCACAACTCTTAAAATATCGATTGTGCAAACTAGCTTATTCTACAACCATTGTTCTAAGAGTTGTTTAATTATAATTAATATAAAAGGTCCCACAACCCTTAGAAGATCTGTTGTGGAACAAGGGCCGCGGCGACGGCAAATAGGGCCGCGGCGCAAATTCCCACAACGAATGCTAAGATCCGTTGTGGGAAAATATCGTGTCTGGGCAACGGCGCCGCGGCCCCATCTGACGTCGTCGCGGCGCCGCCTCCCACACCGGATTTGTATAACCGGTGTGGGAGGCGGCGCCGCGGCGACGTCAGATGGGGCCGCGGCGCCGTTGCCCAGACACAATCTGGGCAAAAAAAATTAGTTGGCGTCGCGGCGACGCCTGGTGGGGCCGCGGCGCCGGCGACGAAATCAGTGTATAAATTCGAATTTTTAGGGTTTTTTCACTTTACCCAAAATCAATTTCTCTCCCAAAAGTCATTTCGGCCGAGTCTGTCCCGATTCCTCTTCGCCCCTCCTTTCCCTTGACGCCCCTACTCCCTCTTCTTGACGTCGCCGCTCCCGCGCCTTGACGTCGCCCCTCCCTCACGCGCCTTGACGTCGCCCCTCCCTCCTGCGCCTTCACGTTGCCGCCTCTCTCCCGCGCCTTCACGTCACCCTTCCCTCCCGCGCCTTCACGTCGCCGCCTTCTCCCGCCCCTTCACCTCGCCGCCTCTCTCCCGCGCCTTCACGTCGCCGCCGGTCTCACTCCCTCTTCCATATTTCCAAGGTAAATTCGTCCCTCTTCCATGTTTAGGTTTTGATGATTTTTAATTTTTTTAGGTTTAGATAATTGTTAGATTTGTAGATTCGTTTATGTTTAGATTTGTAGATTTGTTTTGGTTTAGATTTGTAGATATGTTTGAGTTTAGGTTTAGATGTTTGTGAATTGAATCCGAATTTACTCGTGCCGCCAAGGGCAAAGCTAAGGTCACAACTTCAAAGCGTTCCCGAAAAGTTGTGGAGTCTTCTTCATCGTCGGAAAGTGAAGAAGTAGAACATTACGAGTCGGTGATATTCACGTCTCAACAAGCCGAGGATCGCTACGAGTTGCTACTTAAACGCTCCGTAATTCAGGATAGGGGATTTAGTGTCCCCCGGGATGGATTCGACATTGGCCAACAAATCCACAACTTCATCGACGCCTATGGTTGGGGAGAATTTTGCAATCCTCCCTCGTGCGATGGCAATATCACCATCGTGAAGGAATTTTACGCGAACCTACCGGATGCAGTTAATAACATCGTCACGGTTCGCGGAGTGAAGGTAAACATGAGTACCGAGGCGATCAACGCTTATCTTCAAACTCCTAACATTCCTTTCGAGACGGAGGAATACATTCAATATGTACGCCATGCGGATAAGGCAGAGATGGCGAGTTTATTGTGCCTCCCGAACCAAGGTTGGACGACGGAGAAGGGCAGAGAAGTCTTGCATCGTGATCAACTCACAAAGTATGTAATTATTTAACGATTTTTTTTATAATTTGAAATAAATTGAAATATGATTGTGCTTTGAATTTTTTTTTTGTAGAATTGCCAAAGTATGGGTTTACTTTGTGTGCGCTCGCATATTCCCGATCACGCATTTTTCCAGCCTCAACGAGGGTCGCATACAAATTTTGTACTGCATCATGAAGGGGCTCAAGATAAACATTGGTCGATTCATCTCGAGTTGGATGAGGAGTGTTGATTACAAGGCTAAGAAGACCGGTCTACCGTATCTGTCGATCATCACTGGCCTTTGCATGAGAGCGGGCGTGAAAATTGGGAGGCAGGACACGATCAAAGGTCCAATGGGGCCAATCACGAAGTCAATCATCGATCGGTACAAGATTCGAGAAGAGGAGGCGGCGGCGGATGAGGACGAGGCAGCTGAAGAGGAGGAGGAGGCACCACCGGCACGACCGCGTAGAGCGATGGTACTTGAGCTACCCGCACCTCCGGTGCGAGATCCGATGCTAGAGTATATTTCTCACACCAACCACTACCTCGTCGCCGAGAATCAAAATTTTCAACATTACCAACAACAGCAAGGGGAGTACAACGCCATGTCATACGAGGCGTTCAACGATGTCATCAGTCGGTTGGACATAAACAACCAGATAGCGTGGCGGTTTCCTCCGTACCTCCAGTACGAGTATTTACCACATTCAGCCCCAGAATGGCCGTCCGAATTCCCACGTCCTCCAGGAGCACCACCACGACGCGACAACGACAACAACAACTAATAAATGCTTTTTTATTTATTTTAAAGACTCTTAGTTTGAATTATTAGTTTGAATTATGTTTGTTTCTTTGTTTAAATTATGTTTGTTTCTTTGTTTAAATTACGAGACTTGAGATTTTAAGATTTAATATGTTTGTTTTATTGATGTTTTTTTAAATATTGTTTGTTTGTTTGAATTACGATAGTTAGGATTTTAAGATTTAGTATTTGGGAGCACAGTGCCGCGGCCCCGATAGGCGTCGCCGCGGCTCCATCGACTTGCAGAGTCATTATAGACTCTGTAAGTCAGCGGCGCCGCGGCCCTTGTAGGTGTCGCCGCGGTGCCAACGACTTACAGAGTCATTATAGACTCTGTAAGTCATCGGCGCCGCGGCCCTGGTAGGTGTCGGCGCGGCGCCAACGACTTACAAAGTCATTATAGACTCTGTAAGTCATCGGCGCCGCGGCCCTGGTAGGTGTCGCCGCAGCGCCAACGACTTACAGAGTCTGTAATGACTCTGTAAGTCGTTTGCGCCACGGCAACACCTATCGGGGCCGCGGCGCCGCTGTTCCCACAACGGATATACATCCGTTGTGGGACCTAGTAAAACTTTGTGAAAACCTATTAAAAACTTTGTTTTACTCAAATTCAAATCAATATAAAGTTATAAATACAACTCAATCAAACAAAAGTTGGAGCTATGTCAGTTCGAAGTAAAAGAGAAACATCATCATCGTCGAAGTCATCCATCTCTTTATCGATCGGTGGTAATCCGGATGTGAATGGCGGTATACTAGTCAAATCTTCGTCTTCTTCTTCTTGAATATTTCGCGCTTTCATATGAACTACTAATGACAACTCCGGATTGATTGGATCTGTAACATAAAAGACTTGACTAGCTTGTGAAGCGAGCATGAATGAATCATTCTCGTAACCGATCCTCCTGAAGTCGACAACAGTAACTCCATCATTATCAACTTTAACGTGATTATTGTCAGCCCATTTGCACTTGAATAATGTCACCCGTAATCCGCAATAATCAAGCTCCCATATGTCTTCAATGTATCCATAATAGTTCATGAAACCCTTTTTGGGATTCTTATCTTTGGCCGACGAAACATGTAATGCTTCGGCCAATAGTGTTACACCGCTATTTTAAACCGGATGCTTGTCGTCTCTTTTTTTCATGTAAAATGTAAAACCATTAACAGACCAAGCAGTGTACCTTGTAACCATGCTCGAAGGTCCTGATGATAGTTTACTCAATGTAGTTGAATGACCCGCCTCTTCAAATAGTCGATTTCCAAGCCATATCTGAAATAAACGGTTGTGCTCTTCTTGCAACCATTTTTCATTTCTAGCTTTCTTTGGATCTTTAACTCTCAGCTCATTCAAATGAATATCCACGAACGGGGTTACGTCAGAAACGTTGTGCATAACATGTAGCGAGGCTTGTTCCCATTCTTTCCGGTTGACGCTAGAATATGTACCTATAGATATGTATACTACTACATTAACTAAACAAGAATTAAATTACTCAGGTTTGATCTATAGAAAATGTCTCAAATTGACGTACCTGTAGATAGTGCTTTTGACTCAAACCCTTTGTCCTTCGGTAATCCAATTTCGTATGCTTTAGTTAAATATTCAGAGCAAAACTCAACAGCCTCCTCAGCTATATAATTTTCAACGATACTCCCTTCTGGTCGATTGTAGTTCTTCACATAACTCTTCAACACTTTCATGTAACGCTCGATTGGATACATCCACCGTAAAAACACAGGTCCACATAATTTCACGTCACGTACCAAGTGAACAATTAGATGAACCATGATATCAAAAAATGATGGTGGGAATATCATTTCCAACAAGCACATAGTTTTCACAACTTCCGATTGCATCGCCTCTAACCGAGTTGGATCAATGACCTTTGAACATATCGAATTGAAGAATACACATATTTTGGGAATTGCGAACCTCACATCTTTTGACAAAATGCCCCGCAAAGCAAGCGGTAACATTTGTTGTAGTAACACATGACAATCGTGAGTCTTCATTCCAATAAGTTTGAGATCTTTTAAAGATACGAACCTTTTACAGTTTGAAGAATGACCATCCGGGACTTTGATAGATTCAAACCACTTATACAATTTTTTTTTCTCCTCCCGAGATAGAGTGTACTTTGCCGGTGGTATTTTTGTCTTTTTTTTCACTCTCCTCGTCGACATGCAAAACGCTTCTTATATTCATTTCCTTGAGATCCATTCAAGATTTTATTCCGTCTTTCGATTTATTTGGATCATCAAGTAGCGTACCGATGAAAGATTCACATACATTTTTCTCAATATGCATAACATCCAGACAATTCTGAACATATAATGTTTTCCAATACGGAAGGTCGTAGAAAATCGATTTCTTTTTCCAAGGATTCTCTTGGAAAGACTCTTTAGTACTAGCACGCCGCTTCCTTTTTCCGAGCACTTCATTACGAGTGATCTCTAGGAGGGGGTCGTTCTTCCGTATTTCCATCAAATGCCTGTTTCAACCTTCTATACGAGTGATCTCTCGGTAAAAATCTTCTATGACCAAGAAAAACAGATTTCTTACCATGCTTCAAACGAATGGAAGATGTTTCTTTCATGCAAACTGGACAACCAATTGAGCATTTCACAGAGTATCCTGAAAAATTTCCATACGCTGGAAAGTCGTTTATAGTCCACATCAACATTGCTCTTAAGTAGAATGAGTCGCCGCGGTAACCATCGTTGACCTCAATCCCTGTCTCCCATAACATCTTCAAACCATCGATCAATGGTGCCAAATAAACATCAATATCATTTCGTGGTTGACTCGGTCCTGAAATCAGAAGCGTTAACATCAAGAATTTTCTCTTCATACACAACTTTGGAGGGAGATTGTAGTTCACAAGAATAACCGGCCAGACACTATATTTACTACTCATCATGCTGAAAGGGTTCATGCCATCAGATGCTAAACCAAGACGCAAATTCCGAGGTTCAACATTGAAATCTTTATACTCCAAATCAAATGACTTCCACTGTGAAGCATCCGCAGGATGCCGTAACATACCATCATCGATACGTTTTTATGAATGCCAAACCATGTTCTTTGCATGCTTGGCAGTATTAAACATTCGTCGGAACCGTGACATTGGTGGTATGTACCATAATGCCTGAAAAAACATATAAAAGAATATAAAAAACATAATCATTTGTAAAACAAGTAATTATTAGTAACGTATACATTGATTGGAACTCCTTTGACCCCGTCACGTGGAAATTTACCTTTTTTCCATCTTGACTCTTTGCACCTCGGACATTCATCTAGATCTTCATACTCATTTCTATATAAAACACAATCATTTGGGCACGCATGAAATTTATCGTACTTCATACCCAATGTGCCCAAAGTTTTCTTAGCCTCATACATACTTTGCGGAACTTTATTGTCTTTTTGGGAATGCTTCTTTGAGTGTTTCCAACAATAGAGTAAAACTAGTGTTTGTCCACCCACCCGACGCTTTCAAATTAAATAAAGTAACTAAAAATGACAACTTCGAATAACTTGTACACCCTTCATACAATGGTGTCTCCGCATCATTTATCATCGACTCAAACAATTCCGGCCGTTCCACAAAATCATTCTCCAAATCATTCATCATCCCGCACATATCATCAAAGTCATCATCTTGAAGATCATCATTTCTATTGTTAATCGTAGGACGGAATTCTTCACCATGATAATACCATACTTGGTAAGAAGTCATTATTCCGTAAACCAACAAATGAGTTCGAACAATATGAAGAGAAAAATGTCTATGATTTTCACATTTCACACAAGGACAACGAATTGATTCTACATCACCGACATTATCTTTAACGAATTCACAAAACTCGTTTACACCATTTTGATATATCTCGTTTAACCTATTTTCCCACATCCATTGCCTCACCATCTTAAAAAAACCCTAATTATAACATGAAATATCATATTTGAAATAAACAATCCAAAAATATTCAACTTTGTAACAAGTAAAGAGGAACTTACAAGAATTAGATGTATATAGTTGTGAGTTGTGAACGATAATGACGCAGAATGGGTCGAAATGTTGTTTGTAGTGTTTTTTCGACTGAAGTTTTGAGAGATTTAAGTGCAAAAAATGATTTAAAACGCATTTAAACCACTTCAGGTCAACCGCACCGCGGCCCCGTAATGCATCGCCGCGGCGCCGCTCCCACATCCCTTCTGGGCAGGGTTGTGGAACCCTCTTGGGAAAGGTAAAGGGATCGCGCCGCTCCCACAACCCTTCTGGGCTGGTTTCTGGGTTCGACGGCGCCGCGGCGCGAATCCCACAACCCTTAGTGGAAGGGTTGTGGGATGTTTAAATTTCGGGAAAACTTCAACTTTTTCATAACCCCGCCCAAATTTCGGCCAAAACTAACTTTCGACTTCTTCTTCTTCATTCTTCATTTTCACTCTCATTCCTCGCTCAAAACTCAATATCTCTCAAAACCCAAACTCATTCTCTCTCAATCTTCTATTCTCCGGCGACTCAAAACTCCGGCCACTCACTTGTTGGCAGATATGCCCACAAGAAGATTGTTTATTTACATATTGATGTAATATATAAATCTTTGTAAAGTCCTTATTGAAAGATTGTTTATTTACATATTGATGTAATATATAAATCTTTGTAATTTGCTGATTGAATTAATAAAAGTTGAAACGTTCATTCATTCCTTTTGGTTTGATTGAAGATTTATGATATTCAATAGTCTTATAGTCCTTAATCAAACCTAACAATGTATGAAGAGACAAATGTAGATTTGCGTGAACAAACTCTTCATGGTTTGACTAAAACGGTATATTCGCAATCTGAAGATCAACGGACTATTGATCCCAGGATGATTGTTGGAAGAATCTAGGATGTCTGGTTATGAGGCATAGAGAGTTAGGAACTCTGTAGTTCTTCCAGTGTATCTTTCGAAGATACATAATTGACCAGTGCACCTTTAGAGACAATAGAAGAACAAACCATTTAACATCTTCTATCTCAAGGTCACTACGTATGAATCGCATCATGCTTACCTAAATCCTGAAATGAGACATGTCAATTCATATTATTAATACTCTCATTTGAGAAAGTCAAATTCTAGGTCCCATGTGTGATCTAGACAAGGCCTATTGGTGAGATATTAAGTTATGAAGATGTCATGAACCAACTTTGTGAAGTTCTCATAGATATGGAATTCATGTATAAGATTGCTGAGATGCAATGTATATCACCTCATGCTTTATTACTTGGATTGTGAATAAATGAACTGCGCAGTGTCCAAATTTAAGTAGCGACTTTATTTGGATGAAACAATGTGACTTGTTAGCTCCTCGTCAATACATTGTTTCTAGCTTATTCACAAGTAATAAAGGAGTTGAGGAAATAACAACTAGAAAGGTAAAATGGTAATTTTATAAATCCCAACTAGTTGATGATATTCATGAAGGGTAAACATAAATAACATTCAATGGATCCGCTCAATATAATAAAGTTGAACTTGAGTAGAAAATAAATTCATTTGAACCGAGAGATTGTTAGTGTCGACTCTTTAGTGGAGTCAGTGGACATTAAGCTAATACTCGGAAAAGATTTGTGAACTTTTGAGTCCGAGTTTAGAAGCTCAAGCTTTGTTCATTTAAATCCATAAGTTCACTATTACAGGTCATTAGAGTAGGATTGTTAAACTAGAAGCTAAGTCAAAATAAGTTCAAATGTTGAACTAGACTTTTTCTCGAAAAATGTCTAAAGGGTATTTTTGTCCACAAGGACATAAAATGATGTGAATGTCAAAATAAGATTTTGAATGTTTTCATTTGATGAAAATATAAATTACTTTCTATAGCCGAAAAGTCGTTTGAGGCATTATGAAATTAATTTCGTTATTTGTGCAATTATAATTCTACACGGGTATTTTAAGAATTGTCTTAAAAGAAATAAGGAAGCATCTAGATGCTCCTTCACCCTATGAAGAATTTGGCCAACATAGCATCAAAGAGGAGAGTTTTATTTCCTTTTTCTTATAATGATAATTACCCAAAAGAAAAAGGGAAATGAATTTCCTTGAGAAGGAAACAAATGTGCTAAGTGATGAAACAAATTTCCTCACTAATGCACCCATATGGCTGGCCATACAATGAGGGATAGGGGAAAGGAAAATCAAATATTGTGTCATCAATACATTATTCATTCATGAATGAATAATTGACATTTATAGATTTTTCCTTCTCCTATAAATAGAGCCTCACATAGAGATGTGAAGGTTAAGCAATTTTCTTCTTCTCTCCCTATTGTGGCCGAACCTCCCTCTCTCTCTCTCTACAAAATACTCTTCTTATTTTGCACCTAAATTCACATTTAATCTAGAGAATTAGCTTATGATCCAAGAATTGTTCTTGGTTCATATGGTTTAATTGTGCCCACACACAAATCCTTCCAAAACCTCTTTTGACTCATGTAATAGAAATCTTAGGTTTCTCGGTTTCAAGATTAGGTGCGAAGGTGACGAGCGAGCCAAGGAAGAGGATCTACCTTCTCGAGACGCTTCAAGATCAAGCTTCATAGAAAGGTTCGTGTTCTAGTAAATTAAATAATGATTTTAATATATAACTTGTATATGCTTTTTTCTAGGTTAGTAAAATTGTTTTACTTGAAAAAGAAATTTTTAAATTCCGCCATTAATTTGATTTGTGTTAAATTTATCTTTAACCCTAGACCTATTCCAACATCACTCTCTCACTCCGCCCTTCATTCCCTCATTCCGTTACTCTCTCACTCCCTTACCCTCTCACTCCTCACTCCGCCCTCCTTCTTCCTCCCTCCCTCCTCACTCCGCCTTCCCTCACTCTCGCTCCGCCCTCCCTCTCCATCCCTCCTCACTCTCTCACTCTGCCCTCCCTCTTCTTCCCTCCTCACTCTCTCACTCCGCCCTCCATCCTTCCTCACTCTCTCACTCCTCCCTCCCTCCTCACTCTCTCACTCCGCCCTCCCTCTCTCACTCTTTCACTCCGCCCTCCATCTTCATTTTGTCGTCTCCCTCTCCTGGTTAATTCACTCGTCCCTCAACGGTTAGTTTTTTTTATTACTATTTTTGGTTTGAAATTGGTAACTAGTTTAGATTCACATTGAGATATATTTTGTGTTTGGAATGGTTTAGGTTGACATTAATATAGATATTTTGTGTTTGGAATAGATAGTTAGTTTAGACGCATTGATATATATTTTGTGTTTGAAATTGTATTTTGAATTGTGTTTATAGATTCAATGTCGACTACAAATACTACTACTTCTAGCGACGATATTAAAAAGAAACCTAGACGACTATTAGCATTAAATCCCGATGAGAAAGGAAAGAGAAGAAACACCCTTATGAGTCGTGTTAATAAAATTAGAATTCTTGGTAGAAAAATCACGATAGAGTTAGATTCCAAAGGGCAACCAAAGGGTAAGGAAGGTGATGTGTTGTTGAGTTACTTTGGCGTATTAGCTAGAGAATATGTTCCACTTTCGACTCGTGATTGGAGATTAAAAGAGAACGATCAATTAAAAGTTAGGATTTGGAACGAAATATGTGAAGGATTTTCGATTCCAATAGAACATAAGCACGATTGCCTCATGAGAGTAGATGAAGCCGAAAAACTATTTCGTCACGAGTTATATCACGATCTTCTCAAAGACAAAATCAATGAACCAAACTCGTTAAAAAGACCAAGTTGTGTTTTAAAATTTTACACAAGTATCACCGAAGAAGATTGGGTGAAATTTGTTGAGTATAGACGAAGCGCAACTTTCAAGCAAACGTCGGAGCAAGGGAAAACTAATTCCGCTAAAGTGGAATACAAATCTCGATATGGCCGAGATGGATATCGAAAACTAGATCAACAAAAGGTTGAGATTTTTCGTTTATTTATTTTGTATTCGATTTTAACATTTAATATATGATTAATATGATTACTTGTTAATTAATAGCACGACGAAACAGGGCAATGGGCAACGTTAGAAGAATTATGGATTGACTCGCGTAAGAAAGACGAGATAGACGGAAAAGAGTTCAAGAATGACAAAGATCGACTAATGGGAGAATCAATTGTAAGATTTTTAATAATATAAGTTATATTTTTAATATTTTTATTTACAAATTATTATAATATGTAGCAAAAATTATCTCAACAAGCAACCGAAGGTACTTTTATCCCGGAAACTTGAAAAAGTATCTTGCAAGAAGCCATGGGAGCAAAGAAATATGTTTGCGGTCAATCCAAACATGTTGCCAAGCATTTCAAGTATTTTGTTCCTCCGACCCCAAACGAAGAACTTAACAAGATGCGGCTCGAAATGCGTCTCGAGTTGATGGAGTTTAAAAATGAAATGTTGAAAGCGGTTAATGGTCGTGGTGGTATAAGTGTTGGAGAAACGAGTGTTGATCGAGTTGAAAATAATATTAATACAAGTGGCATTAATATTGAAGAGAAGACTAAGATTCAAGAAGTCGTTGAAGAGGTCGTCTCTTTAGGTAATCTTTATTCATGCTTATTTATTTAATTCAAAATTTTGCTTATTTTTGGTATTAAATCGGTGATTTTCATAGGACAAGAAGATATACATAAACTTCCGAAAGTCGATCCGATTATTGTGGAAAAACTAACTAGTGTTCGGGCTAGTTGCTCATTGATTCCAACTACACCGGTGACACCGTGTTCGAATGAAAGTGTCGAATGTTTGCTCTACATTGACGATATCGTGGAAGGAAACACAATCCATGTTACAAATGGGCGAGTATATTTGAACGAGGGCGTAATTCACTTCTCAAGTTTAGAGGAAGGAAATGCACGTGTGAGCGTTTCTGGCGTTTTGGTTAAAAAAACCAAATTACCGATTCCCACCGAAGAAGCTCTAACCGTAGAAGATGCAATGGGAGGTTTTGTCTCGTGGCCGCGACGATTAATAGAAACTGAGACTACGGCAAAAGAGAGTCGCGGCCCACACAAACTCGATTCTACGAGTCAACCTACTCCCGACGATAATAGGAGAATTAATTACAAGGTAATATATTTTAACCTACTCATTATTATGTATTGATTGTTCAATTTAGTTATAAGATAATTAATTCAAAGTTTAAATGGTTACAAGGTAATAAATCCCAAGTTCAAATTGCTCGCTCAATATGCCAACAAAATGATATTAGCACAAAGAAACGTTATTCAAGTCAACGTTTGTCCAACAATCTCTGCTATACCGATTATGTTGGGATTTCATGATATTTCCGAATTTTTACAATTTTCGGAAATTGGGGCGTCAAGCATATCGCTTTACATGGAGTAAGTGTTTCTTTCATGATTTTTTTTAATATTGATGATTGAATATTGAGTGTTTTAACTATTTGAATAATTTGGAATGTAGTTGTATACGCGCATCGATGTCAAAGTTGAAAAAAAAATTTGTCTTTGTAAACGCCGCGTTAGCTTCTCACATGTCTACAAATGACGAAGATTACCATTTGTCGACACGAGTCAAAGAGGTTGGAAACGCGGTGCGAGGATGCACAGTTGGGCAACTAGTTTTCATACCCTACAATCGAAACTTTCATTGGATGCTTGTTGTCCTTGACTTATGGAAAGATTGTGCTATGTTTTTTGACCCGTTGAATAAACAAATTCCACAAGACTTGGTTTTGTTGATAAAATGGTAATTTTTTTTTACTTACATATTGAATATTTGTTATAAAGATACTCATACTAATTGTTTTGTAGGGTGTTTTCAAATTTCAAACTTGAAAACAAAGGCGCTATTGGCCACGGACAATCAACATACATAAGTTCAATGGCCGCGCCAAGACAAAGCGGTAACACGGAATGTGGATATTTTGTTTTATGTTATATGCGAGAAATAGTTGTAGGAGGTATAAGTAGATTAGAAAACAAAAACACGTATACACCTTTGGGTATAGAGAGAGTAAGAGAAGAGTGGATTAACTATGTACAAACATTTATTGAATGTGATGATTAATTACATTTAGAGAAGAGTGAATATATTTTTTTTAGATGATTTTGAATGATTATGATGATTTTGGATGTGTAGTATGTTTTTAGATTGATTGTGCATGTATTATGCAGGTATTATATAATATTTTGGGTTTAATCCATTAATAATGAAGAGATGCACTCTTTGGACAATGGCGCCGCGGCGACATATGTTTGGAGCCGCGGCCCCGAGTCCCACAACGGATTCAAACATCCGTTGTGGGAGCTGCGCCGCGGCACTGACTGACCAAGCCGCGGCACCAGTTGTGTTCAACTGGCGCCGCGGCGATCCTTTATGGTGCCGCGGCGCCACGTCCCACGACGGATGTTGGGATCCGTTGTGGGACTCCGGTGCCGCGGCACGCAGTGCTAGGGCCGCGGCGAGGCGGGGCCGCGGCAACCCTTTACGGCGCCGCGGCCCCAAGTCCCACAACGGATCCAAACAACCGTTGTGGGACTTGGGGCCGCGGCGCCGTAAAGGGTCGCCGCGGCGAGAAATTTTCAAAAATAAATTTTTTTACAACCGATAATTGATTGGTTGTTGAATTTCCCACAACCCATAGACATTCGGTGTGGGAAGTATGAACATTCCACATCGGAAGTTTAAGGGTTGTGGAAATTCCACAACTTAGGATCTCACAACCGTTATTAAGGGTTGTGGGAAAATTCCACACCCCTTATTAAGGGTTGTGGGAACCAGTTTTTAAAATTACATTTTGACAAGTTAAAGTACGTTTTTTATAAGTTAAAGTTATGTTTTGACACATGAAAATTACATTTTGAAAAATTAAAGTACTTTTTTTACAAGTTAAAGTTATGTTTCGAAAGTTTAAATTACGTTTTTTACAAGTTAAAGTACATTTTTAACTAGATAAAATTTCGTTGTGACAAGTTAAATTACGATTTTAACAAGTCAAATTTACGTTTTGACAAGTTAAAGTTACGTTTTGACAAGTTAAAGTACGTTTTTTCAAATTACAGTACGTTTTTTTACAAGTTAGACCATATTTTTGACAAGTTAAATTACATTTTTTACAAGTTAAAGTACGTTTTTTACAAGTTAAAGTTACGTTTATACAAATTAAATTTTCGTTTTGACACGTTAAAGTACGTTTTTTACGAGTTAAAGTATTTTTTTAACAAGTTGGAGTACGTCTTTTACAAGTTAAAGTACGTTTTTAACAAGTTAAAGTTTCGTTGTGACAAGTTAAATTACGTTTTTTAAAAGTTAAAGTACGTTTTTAACAAGTTAAATTTACTTTTTGACACTTTAAAGTTACGTTTTGACAACTTAAAGTACGTTTTTTACAAGTTGAAGTACGTTTTTCACAAGTTAAAGTACATTTTTTACAACTTAAACCACATTTTTGACAAGTTAAATTACTTTTTTACAAGTTAAAGTACGTTTTTTACAAATTAAAATTACTGTTAAACAAATTAAAGTTTCATTTTCACAAATTATTGTTAGGTTTTGACAACTTAAAGTTACATTTTAACAAGTTAAATTACGTTTTTTTAAAGTTAAAGGATGTTTTTTACAAGATAAAGTTACGTCTTAAAAAGTTAAAGTTACATTTTGACACATTAAAGTACGTTTTTTACAAGTTAAAATACATTTTTACAAGTTAAATCACATTTTTGACAAGTTAAAGTACGTTTTTTTTACAACTTAAAGTACGTTTTTTACAAGTTAAAGTTACGTTTTGACACATTAAAATTACATTTTGACAAGTTAAACTACGTTTTTTACAAGTTAAAGTTACGTTTTGGCAAGTTTAATTACGTTTTTTACAAGTTAATGAACTTTTTTTACAAGATAAAGTTTCGTTATGTCAAGTAAAATTAAGTTATTTAAAAGTTAAAGTACATTTTTATCAAGTTAAACTTACGTTTTGACAAGTTAAACTTACATTTTGACAAGTTAAAGTAAGTTTTTTACAAGTTAAAGTATGTTTTTTACAAGTTGAAGTACGTTTTTTACAAGTTAAAGTACATTTTTTACAAGTTAAACGACATTTTTGAATGGTTAAAGTACGTTTTGTACAAGTTAATGTATGTTTTGGACAAGTTAAAATTACGTTATAACAAGTTCAAGTTACGTTTTGACAAGTTAAAGTATGTTTTATAGAAGTTAAAGTACGTTTTTTACAAGTTGAAGTATATTTTTTACAAGTTAAAGTACGTTTTTTACAAGTTAAACGACACTTTTTACAAGAAATTACGTTTTCTACAAGTTAAAGTTACGTTTTGACAAGTTAAAGTACGTTTTTTTAAGTTAAAGTACGTTTTTTACTAGTTGAAGTACGTTTTCCACAAGTTAAAGTACATTTTTTCAAATTAAACCACATTTTTGACAAGTTAAATTACATTTTTTAGAAGTTAAAGTACATTTTTTACAAGTTAAAGTTACTTTTAAACAAATTAAAGTTTCGTTGTGACAAGTTAAATTACATTTTTTACAAGTTAAGGTTACGTTTTAACAACTTAAAGTTACGTTCTGACACATTAAAATTACATTTTGACAACTTAAAGTACGTTTTTTACAAGTTAAAATTACTTTTTGTAAAGTTTAATTACGTTTTTTACAAGTTAAGGTACGTTTTTGACAAGATAAAGTTTCGTTGCGACAAGTAAAATTAAGTTATTTGAAAGTTAAAGTACGTTTTTAACAACTTAAAATTACGTTTTGACAAGTTAAAGTACGTTTCTTACGAGTTAAAGTACGTTTTTTTACAAGTTGAAGTACGTTTTTTACAAGTTAAAGTACATTTTTAACAAGTTAAACCACATTTTTGACATGTTAAAATATGTTTTTTACATGTTCAAGTTAGGTTTTAACAACTTAAAGTTACGTTTTGACACATTAAAATTACATTTTGACAAGTTAAAGTACGTTTTTACAAGTTAAAGTTTCGTTTCGACAACTTAAATTACGTTTTTTACAAGTTAAATTACGTTTTTAACAAGATAAAGTTTTGTCTTTACAAGTTAAAGTACGTTTTTTACAAGTTAAAGTACGTTTTTTAAAAGTTGAAGTACGTTTTTTACAAGTTGAAATACGTTTTTTACAAGTTAACCCACATTTTTTACAAGTTAAATTACGTTTTTTACATGTTCAAGTTTCGTATTAACAACTTAAAGTTACGTTTTTACACATTAAAATTACATTTTGACAAGTTAATGTACGTTTTTTACAAGTTAAAGTTTCGTTTCGACAACTTAAATTACGTTTTTTACAAGTTAAAGTTTTGTTTCGACAACTTAAATTGCGTTATTTAAAAACTAAAGTATGTTTTGACAAGTTAAAGTTACGTTTTGACAAGTTATAGTTACGTCGTAACAAGTTAAAGTACGTTTTTTAGAAGTTAAAGTACTTTTTTTACAAGTTAAAGTACGTTTTAACAAGTTAAAGTTACGTTTTGACAAGTTAATGTTACGTTTTGATAAGTTAAAATTACGTTATGACAAGTTAAAGAACGTTTTGAGAAGCTCAAATGCGTTTTTTACAACTTAAAGTACGTTTTTAACAAGTTAAAGTTACGTTTTAACAAGTTAAAGTTACATTTTGACACGTTAAAATACATTTTTTACTAGTTAAGTTACGTTTTTTACAATTTGAAATACCTTTTTTCAAGTTAAAGTACATTTTAACAAGTTAAAGTTATTTTAATAACTTAAAGTTACGTTTTGACACATTAAAATTACATTTTGACAAGTTAAAGTACGTTTTTTACAAGTTAAAGTTACGTTTCGACAAGTTATTTACGTTTCTTAAGATAAGTTTTAACAATTTTGAGTTACGTTTCCTCACATTAAAATTACATTTTGACAAGTTAGAGTACGTTTTTTACAAGTTCAAGTTACGTTTTGCCAAGTTTAATTATGTTTTTTAAAAGTTAAAATACGGTTTTTACAAGATAAAGTTTTGTTGTGACAAGTAGAATTATGTTTTTTAAAAGTCCAAGTACGTTTTTAACAAGTTAAATATACGTTTTGACAAGTTAAAGTTACGTTTTGACATGTTAAAGTACGTTTTTTACTAGTTAAAGAACGTTTTTTACAAGTTAAACCACATTTTTGACAAGTTAAAGTAAGTTTTTTACAAGTTAATGTATGTTTTATACAAGTTAAAATTACGTTTTGACAAGTTAAAGTTACGTTTTGACAAGGTAAAGTACGTTTTTTACAAGTTAATGTATGTTTTTTACAAGTTAAAATTACGTTTTGACAAGTTAAAGTTATGTTTTGAGAAGTTAAAGTACGTTTTTTCAAGTTAAAGTACGTTTTTTACAAGTTGAAGTACGTTTTTTACAAGTTAAAGTACGTTTTTTACAAGTTAAAGTACGTTTTTTACAAGTTAAAGTATGTTTTTTACAAGTTGAAGTACGTTTTTTACAAGTTAAAGTACATTTTTTACAAGTTAAACGACATTTTTGAATGGTTAAAGTACGTTTTGTACAAGTTAATGTATGTTTTTGACAAGTTAAAATTACCTTATGACAAGTTCAAGTTACGTTTTGACAAGTTAAAGTATGTTTTATAGAAGTTAAAGTACGTTTTTTAGAAGTTGAAGTATATTTTTTACAAGTTAAAGTACGTTTTTTACAAGTTAAACGACACTTTTTACAAGAAATTACGTTTTCTACAAGTTAAAGTTACGTTTTGACAAGTTAAAGTACGTTTTTTTAAGTTAAAGTACGTTTTTTTACTAGTTGAAGTACGTTTTCCACAAGTTAAAGTACATTTTTTCAAATTAAACCACAAGTTAATGTATGTTTTTTACAAGTTAAAATTACGTTTTGACAAGTTAAAGTTATGTTTTGACAAGTTAAAGTACGTTTTTTCAAGTTAAAGTACGTTTTTTACAAGTTAAAGTAAATTTTTTACAAGTTAAACCACATTTTTGACAAGTTAAATTACATTTTTTTACATGTTAAAGTACATTTTTAACAAGTTAAAGTTACGTTTTGACAAGTTAGAGTTACATTTTGATAAGTTAAAGAAAGTTTTTTACAAGTTAAAATACGTTTTTTACAAGTTAAAGTTACGTTTAAAAGAGTTAAAGTTTCGTTTTGACAAGTTATTATTACGTTTTGACAAGTTAACTTACGTTTTTTACAAGTTAAGGTACGTTTTTTACAAAATAAAGTTACGTTTTAACAAGTTAAACTTACATTTTTTACAAGTTAAAGTACGTTTTTTACAAGTTAAAGGTATGTTTAGACAAGTTAAAGTTATGTTTTGACAAGTTATTGTTATGTTTTGACAACTTAAAGTTACATTTTGACAAGTTAAATTACGCTTTTTACAAGTTAAAGTACGATTTTAACAAGTTAAAGTTACGTTTTGACAAGTTAAAGTTATGTTTTGACATGTTAAAGTACGTTTTTTACAAGGATAATTACGTTTTCTACAAGTTAAATTTAGGTTTTAACAACTTCAAGTTACGTTTTGACACGTTAAAGTTACATTTGACAAGTTAAAGTATGTTTTTACCAAGTTAAAGTTATATTTAGACAACTTAAAGTACGTTTTTTACAAGTTAAAGTTACGTTTTGACACATTAAAATTACATTTTGACAAGTTAAACTACGTTTTTTACAAGTTAAAGTTACGTTTTGGCAAGTTTAATTACGTTTTTTACAAGTTAATGAACTTTTTTTACAAGATAAAGTTTCGTTGTGTCAAGTAAAATTAAGTTATTTAAAAGTTAAAGTACGTTTTTATCAAGTTAAACTTACGTTTTGACAAGTTAAACTTACGTTTTGACAAGTTAAAGTACGTCTTTTACAAGTTAAAGTATGTTTTTTACAAGTTGAAGTACGTTTTTTACAAGTTAAAGTACATTTTTTACAAGTTAAACGACATTTTTGAATGGTTAAAGTACGTTTTGTACAAGTTAATGTATGTTTTGGACAAGTTAAAATTACGTTATGACAAGTTCAAGTTACGTTTTGACAAGTTAAAGTATGTTTTATAGAAGTTAAAGTACGTTTTTTACAAGTTGAAGTATATTTTTTACAAGTTAAAGTACGTTTTTTAGAAGTTAAACGACACTTTTTACAAGAAATTACGTTTTCTACAAGTTAAAGTTACGTTTTGACAAGTTAAAGTACGTTTTTTTAAGTTAAAGTACGTTTTTTACTAGTTGAAGTACGTTTTCCACAAGTTAAAGTACATTTTTTCAAATTAAACCACATTTTTGACAAGTTAAATTACATTTTTTAGAAGTTAAAGTACATTTTTTACAAGTTAAAGTTACTTTTAAACAAATTAAAGTTTCGTTGTGACAAGTTAAATTACCTTTTTTACAAGTTAAGGTTACGTTTTAACAACTTAAAGTTACGTTCTGACACATTAAAATTACATTTTGACAACTTAAAGTACGTTTTTTACAAGTTAAAATTACTTTTTGACAAGTTTAATTACGTTTTTTACAAGTTAAGGTACGTTTTTGACAAGATAAAGTTTCGTTGCGACAAGTAAAATTACGTTATTTGAAAGTTAAAGTACGTTTTTAACAACTTAAAATTACGTTTTGACAAGTTAAAGTACGTTTCTTACGAGTTAAAGTACGTTTTTTTACAAGTTGAAGTACGTTTTTTACAAGTTAAAGTACATTTTTAACAAGTTAAACCACATTTTTGACATGTTAAAATATGTTTTTTACATGTTCAAGTTAGGTTTTAACAACTTAAAGTTACGTTTTGACACATTAAAATTACATTTTGACAAGTTAAAGTACGTTTTTACAAGTTAAAGTTTCGTTTCGACAACTTAAATTACGTTTTTTACAAGTTAAAGTACGTTTTTAACAAGATAAAGTTTTGTCTTTACAAGTTAAAGTACGTTTTTTACAAGTTAAAGTACGTTTTTTAAAAGTTGAAGTACGTTTTTTACAAGTTGAAATACGTTTTTTACAAGTTAACCCACATTTTTTACAAGTTAAATTACGTTTTTTACATGTTCAAGTTTCGTATTAACAACTTAAAGTTACGTTTTTACACATTAAAATTACATTTTGACAAGTTAATGTACGTTTTTTACAAGTTAAAGTTTCGTTTCGACAACTTAAATTACGTTTTTTACAAGTTAAAGTTTTGTTTCGACAACTTAAATTGCGTTATTTAAAAACTAAAGTATGTTTTGACAAGTTAAAGTTACGTTTTGACAAGTTATAGTTACGTCGTAACAAGTTAAAGTACGTTTTTTAGAAGTTAAAGTACTTTTTTTACAAGTTAAAGTACGTTTTAACAAGTTAAAGTTACGTTTTGACAAGTTAATGTTACGTTTTGATAAGTTAAAATTACGTTATGACAAGTTAAAGAACGTTTTGAGAAGCTCAAATGCGTTTTTTACAACTTAAAGTACGTTTTTAACAAGTTAAAGTTACGTTTTAACAAGTTAAAGTTACATTTTGACACGTTAAAATACATTTTTTACTAGTTAAGTTACGTTTTTTACAATTTGAAATACCTTTTTTCAAGTTAAAGTACATTTTAACAAGTTAAAGTTATTTTAATAACTTAAAGTTACGTTTTGACACATTAAAATTACATTTTGACAAGTTAAAGTACGTTTTTTACAAGTTAAAGTTACGTTTCGACAAGTTATTTACGTTTCTTAAGATAAGTTTTAACAATTTTGAGTTACGTTTCCTCACATTAAAATTACATTTTGACAAGTTAGAGTACGTTTTTTACAAGTTCAAGTTACGTTTTGCCAAGTTTAATTATGTTTTTTAAAAGTTAAAATACGGTTTTTACAAGATAAAGTTTTGTTGTGACAAGTAGAATTATGTTTTTTAAAAGTCCAAGTACGTTTTTAACAAGTTAAATATACGTTTTGACAAGTTAAAGTTACGTTTTGACATGTTAAAGTACGTTTTTTACTAGTTAAAGAACGTTTTTTACAAGTTAAACCACATTTTTGACAAGTTAAAGTAAGTTTTTTACAAGTTAATGTATGTTTTATACAAGTTAAAGTTACGTTTTGACAAGTTAAAGTTACGTTTTGACAAGTTAAAGTACATTTTTTACAAGTTAATGTATGTTTTTTACAAGTTAAAATTACGTTTTGACAAGTTAAAGTTATGTTTTGAGAAGTTAAAGTACGTTTTTTCAAGTTAAAGTACGTTTTTTACAAGTTGAAGTACGTTTTTTACAAGTTAAAGTACGTTTTTTACAAGTTAAAGTACGTTTTTTACAAGTTAAAGTATGTTTTTTACAAGTTGAAGTACGTTTTTTACAAGTTAAAGTACATTTTTTACAAGTTAAACGACATTTTTGAATGGTTAAAGTACGTTTTGTACAAGTTAATGTATGTTTTTGACAAGTTAAAATTACCTTATGACAAGTTCAAGTTACGTTTTGACAAGTTAAAGTATGTTTTATAGAAGTTAAAGTACGTTTTTTAGAAGTTGAAGTATATTTTTTACAAGTTAAAGTACGTTTTTTACAAGTTAAACGACACTTTTTACAAGAAATTACGTTTTCTACAAGTTAAAGTTACGTTTTGACAAGTTAAAGTACGTTTTTTTAAGTTAAAGTACGTTTTTTACTAGTTGAAGTACGTTTTCCACAAGTTAAAGTACATTTTTTCAAATTAAACCACAAGTTAATGTATGTTTTTTACAAGTTAAAATTACGTTTTGACAAGTTAAAGTTATGTTTTGACAAGTTAAAGTACGTTTTTTCAAGTTAAAGTACGTTTTTTACAAGTTAAAGTAAATTTTTTACAAGTTAAACCACATTTTTGACAAGTTAAATTACATTTTTTTACATGTTAAAGTACATTTTTAACAAGTTAAAATTACGTTTTGACAAGTTAGAGTTACATTTTGATAAGTTAAAGAAAGTTTTTTACAAGTTAAAATACGTTTTTTACAAGTTAAAGTTACGTTTAAAAGAGTTAAAGTTTCGTTTTGACAAGTTATTATTACGTTTTGACAAGTTAACTTACGTTTTTTACAAGTTAAGGTACGTTTTTTACAAAATAAAGTTACGTTTTAACAAGTTAAACTTACATTTTTTACAAGTTAAAGTACGTTTTTTACAAGTTAAAGGTATGTTTAGACAAGTTAAAGTTATGTTTTGACAACTTATTGTTATGTTTTGACAACTTAAAGTTACATTTTGACAAGTTAAATTACGCTTTTTACAAGTTAAAGTACGATTTTAACAAGTTAAAGTTACGTTTTGACAAGTTAAAGTTATGTGTTGACATGTTAAAGTACGTTTTTTACAAGGATAATTACGTTTTCTACAAGTTAAATTTAGGTTTTAACAACTTCAAGTTACGTTTTGACACGTTAAAGTTACATTTGACAAGTTAAAGTATGTTTTTACCAAGTTAAAGTTATATTTAGACAACTTAAAGTACGTTTTTTACAAGTTAAAGTTACGTTTTGACACATTAAAATTACATTTTGACAAGTTAAACTACGTTTTTTACAAGTTAAAGTTACGTTTTGGCAAGTTTAATTACGTTTTTTACAAGTTAATGAACTTTTTTTACAAGATAAAGTTTCGTTATGTCAAGTAAAATTAAGTTATTTAAAAGTTAAAGTACATTTTTATCAAGTTAAACTTACGTTTTGACAAGTTAAACTTACATTTTGACAAGTTAAAGTAAGTTTTTTACAAGTTAAAGTATGTTTTTTACAAGTTGAAGTACGTTTTTTACAAGTTAAAGTACATTTTTTACAAGTTAAACGACATTTTTGAATGGTTAAAGTACGTTTTGTACAAGTTAATGTATGTTTTGGACAAGTTAAAATTACGTTATGACAAGTTCAAGTTACGTTTTGACAAGTTAAAGTATGTTTTATAGAAGTTAAAGTACGTTTTTTACAAGTTGAAGTATATTTTTTACAAGTTAAAGTACGTTTTTTAGAAGTTAAACGACACTTTTTACAAGAAATTACGTTTTCTACAAGTTAAAGTTACGTTTTGACAAGTTAAAGTACGTTTTTTTAAGTTAAAGTACGTTTTTTACTAGTTGAAGTACGTTTTCCACAAGTTAAAGTACATTTTTTCAAATTAAACCACATTTTTGACAAGTTAAATTACATTTTTTAGAAGTTAAAGTACATTTTTTACAAGTTAAAGTTACTTTTAAACAAATTAAAGTTTCGTTGTGACAAGTTAAATTACCTTTTTTACAAGTTAAGGTTACGTTTTAACAACTTAAAGTTACGTTCTGACACATTAAAATTACATTTTGACAACTTAAAGTACGTTTTTTACAAGTTAAAATTACTTTTTGACAAGTTTAATTACGTTTTTTACAAGTTAAGGTACGTTTTTGACAAGATAAAGTTTCGTTGCGACAAGTAAAATTACGTTATTTGAAAGTTAAAGTACGTTTTTAACAACTTAAAATTACGTTTTGACAAGTTAAAGTACGTTTCTTACGAGTTAAAGTACGTTTTTTACAAGTTGAAGTACGTTTTTTACAAGTTAAAGTACATTTTTAACAAGTTAAACCACATTTTTGACATGTTAAAATATGTTTTTTACATGTTCAAGTTAGGTTTTAACAACTTAAAGTTACGTTTTGACACATTAAAATTACATTTTGACAAGTTAAAGTACGTTTTTACAAGTTAAAGTTTCGTTTCGACAACTTAAATTACGTTTTTTACAAGTTAAAGTACGTTTTTAACAAGATAAAGTTTTGTCTTTACAAGTTAAAGTACGTTTTTTACAAGTTAAAGTACGTTTTTTAAAAGTTGAAGTACGTTTTTTACAAGTTGAAGTACGTTTTTTACAAGTTAACCCACATTTTTTACAAGTTAAATTACGTTTTTTACATGTTCAAGTTTCGTTTTAACAACTTAAAGTTACGTTTTTACACATTAAAATTACATTTTGACAAGTTAATGTACGTTTTTTACAAGTTAAAGTTTCGTTTCGACAACTTAAATTACGTTTTTTACAAGTTAAAGTTTCGTTTCGACAACTTAAATTGCGTTATTTAAAAGTTAAAGTACGTTTTGACAAGTTAAAGTTACGTTTTGACAAGTTATAGTTACGTCGTAACAAGTTAAAGTACGTTTTTTAGAAGTTAAAGTACTTTTTTTACAATTTAAAGTACGTTTTAACAAGTTAAAGTTACGTTTTGACAAGTTAATGTTACGTTTTGATAAGTTAAAGTTACGTTATGACAAGTTAAAGAACGTTTTGAGAAGCTCAAATGCGTTTTTTACAACTTAAAGTACGTTTTTAACAAGTTAAAGTTACATTTTGACACGTTAAAATACATTTTTTACTAGTTAAGTTACGTTTTTTACAAGTTGAAATACGTTTTTTCAAGTTAAAGTACATTTTATACAAGTTAAAGTTATTTTAATAACTTAAAGTTACGTTTTGACACATTAAAATTACATTTTGACAAGTTAAAGTACGTTTTTTACAAGTTAAAGTTACGTTTCGACAAGTTATTCATGTTTCTTAAGATAAGTTTTAACAATTTTGAGTTATGTTTTCTCACATTAAAATTACATTATGACAAGTTAGAGTACGTTTTTTACAAGTTCAAGTTACGTTTTGCCAAGTTTAATTATGTTTTTTAAAAGTTAAAATACGGTTTTTACAAGATAAAGTTTTGTTGTGACAAGTAGAATTATGTTTTTTAAAAGTTCAAGTACGTTTTTAACAAGTTAAATATACGTTTTGACAAGTTAAAGTTACGTTTTGACATGTTAAAGTACGTTTTTTACTAGTTAAAGAACGTTTTTTACAAGTTAAACCACATTTTTGACAAGTTAAAGTACGTTTTTTACAAGTTAATGTATGTTTTATACAAGTTAAAATTACGTTTTGACAAGTTAAAGTTACGTTTTGACAAGGTAAAGTACGTTTTTTACAAGTTAATGTATGTTTTTTACAAGTTAAAATTACGTTTTGACAAGTTAAAGTTATGTTTTGAGAAGTTAAAGTACGTTTTTTCAAGTTAAAGTACGTTTTTTACAAGTTGAAGTACGTTTTTTACAAGTTAAAGTACATTTTTCACAAGTTAAACGACATTTTTGAATGGTTAAAGTACGTTTTGTACAAGTTAATGTATGTTTTTGACAAGTTAAAATTACGTTATGACAAGTTCAAGTTACGTTTTGACAAGTTAAAGTATGTTTTATAGAAGTTAAAGTACGTTTTTTAGAAGTTGAAGTATATTTTTTACAAGTTAAAGTACGTTTTTTACAAGTTAAACGACACTTTTTACAAGAAATTACGTTTTCTACAAGTTAAAGTACGTTTTTTACTAGTTGAAGTACGTTTTCCACAAGTTAAAGTACATTTTTTTAAATTAAACCACAAGCTAATGTATGTTTTTTACAAGTTAAAATTACGTTTTGACAAGTTAAAGTTATGTTTTGACAAGTTAAAGTACGTTTTTTCAAGTTAAAGTACGTTTTTTTACAAGTTAAAGTAAATTTTTTACAAGTTAAACCACATTTTTGACAAGTTAAATTACATTTTTTTACATGTTAAAGTACATTTTTAACAAGTTAAAATTACGTTTTGACAAGTTAGAGTTACATTTTGATAAGTTAAAGAAAGTTTTTTACAAGTTAAAATACGTTTTTTACAAGTTAAAGTTACGTTTAAAAGAGTTAAAGTTTCGTTTTGACAAGTTATTATTACGTTTTGACAAGTTAACTTACGTTTTTTACAAGTTAAGGTACGTTTTTTACAAAATAAAGTTACGTTTTAACAAGTTAAACTTACATTTTTTACAAGTTAAAGTACGTTTTTTACAAGTTAAAGGTATGTTTAGACAAGTTAAAGTTATGTTTTGACAACTTATTGTTATTGATGTGGACATAGAGACAGATCCACACGAAGAACACGTCAAGAAGGATTCAACTCTTGAACAAGTAAAGAATGTCCCGTTCCGAGATCAACCAGGTCCAATGACAAGATCACGAGCTAAACAACTCAAGTCCGAGATGGAGAGTTTTGTCCATGACGCACAACAACAAGGAGCCAAAATACACTCTTTTCAGTCAAATAAGGAGCTGTACTTACTTCTCCAAGCAATATCTGATTAGAGAAGGCTTATGGCATCAAATGAAGCACTTAATGGCCATCTATGACACCATTTAAAGCAGCATCAAAGGAGATTCCGAATTTCACAAAGCATGTGATCAGTTTCATGTTTAAATTCTCATTAAGTGTGTATTTACTTCATTTCAGTTTCTTTTTCTTTACTTTAGCAAAGAAAACGTTTTATAAGGTTTGTAATGGTCTGACTGAACACATTCCTTATTTTTGAATGAATTTGTGAGAGATTTCTCTTTGTTTCTTGAAGAAACTATTCTGAACTTATCTAGGAAATTCTTAGTGGCGTTCAAATCTGACTTATCAAACGATCTTCCATCCTCTAAGGTTCGAGCTTCCACATAAGCTACGGGTCGCGGATTCACCGAATCTGATCTCGAAGGATCCTAGAGTCTGCATCCAATCCAACAAATTGAGAAGGGTCATAGTCACATTGTTGGCTTGGTTCGCATCAGTTGGTATCAGAGCAAATTCGAGTTCGTCAAGGTTCAATCTATCATTTCTTTTCTTGTATCAAAGTTCCAAAAAAAAAAAAAAAAAAAAAAAAAAATCTTGTTGCTGTTCATCATTCGTTCTAGCTTCACTTTGTTATATCCAGCTTATTATCTTTACCGAAAAAAAAAAAAAAAAAAAAAAAAAAGTCTGGTTGCTGTTCATCATTTGTTCTAACTTCAGTTTGTTAAATCCAGCTAATTATCTTCACAAAAAAAAAAAAAAAAAAATCGTTTCTGATCATCAATTGTTCTAACTTCAATCTATTACGTTCAGGTTACTCTATACTTCAAAGAAAAAAAAAAAAAAAAAAATTTCCTGAATCAAAATAGCAAAATCTCTTGTTTGGAGTTTAGTTTCCCTTCCTTGTGTTTTATATTCTCATTTCTGTGAAATAATTCAAATTTTTCCAGATTTGACTATGTATTCATTCCGTTGTTGTTCCTTCTTCTAAGTTTGGTTTGTTGTGATTTTGTTCGCTGTAAGGAATTTCTTTACATTATTGTTTGTTTAGTTTTCAAAGAAACAAAAGAGAATTCGAGCGGAAAAAGGCAATAGTAAGTGAGATTATCAGAGGGTAAAAGCCATATATTGAGTGCCTAAACACGAGTGCAAATAGAGTGAATTTCATAATACGAGAGAAACACGTGAGCGAGTGTAGTGAGGGCCTTTTTATTTCACCATTTGTTGACTTGTGCAGGAACTAAATAATTATGTCGGGGGCTGAAAACAATGATGACCAGCCACAAAACAATAACAACCGTTTCCAAGTTGAGGCTATCATGGGGGAAGTAAGAAGAATAATGAGGCAGGAAATGGATCGGATCAACGAACGTCTAGAACGTGTCGAGCAACGTGGTCAACAAGAACAACCTCAATATCCCCAAGAACAATCAGAAGCTAGTGATGTGGAGGAAAGATTTGAAAGAGATTCTGTGGCAAGCCGTAGAAGAAATGGGCAAAGACGTGATAGAGGAAACCGTAATGAAGTTGACAATAATCTGGGGAGTATTAAAGTGAATATCCCAGCGTTTCGTGGAAGAACAGATCCAGAGGAGTACTTGGAGTGGGAAAGAAAGATGGAATTGGTTTTCGATTGTCACAATTACTCTGAGATGAAAAAAGTAAAGTTGGCAGCCATTGAGTTCACTGATTATGCCATTGTTTGGTGGGATCAGTTGACCACTAATCGAAGGAATGATGACGAACTTCCTATTGAAAGTTGGGCTGAGATGAAAAGAGCGATGAGGAAAAGATTTGTGCCAAGTCACTACCGCCGTGATTTACACCTCAAGTTACAAAGCCTACGACAAGGCAGCCGCAGCGTGGATGAGTATCACAAGGAGATGGAAGTGACGTTGATCAGGGCCAATATCGAGGAGGATCGAGAAGCCACAATGGCTAGGTTTTTAAATGGCCTAAATAGAGAGATTGGAGACGCGGTTGAATTACACCATTATGTGGAGATGGAGGATCTGGTCCATATGGCATTAAAGGTGGAAAGGCAGCTGAAGCGAAGTAGTATGCGTCATCGACAAGCGCAACAAAACTCAACCCAACAACCATGGAGATCTAAGTTCACAAAGAAAGAAGATTCACCTTCAAGTTCAAATGAGAGGTTTGGGCAAAAAGCAGCCCCACCAACAACCCTGAATCATGTGAAACCAACAACAACACCATCTCGATCTAGTGAGATCAAGTGTTTTAAATGTCAAGGAAGAGGGCATATCGCAAATCAGTGCCCCAATCAGCGAGTTATGGTGATCCGAGAGAATGGAGATATTGACTCGGAGGCGAGTGAAGATGAAGCAGATCCGGAAATGCCAGAATTGGAGGATGCAATGGTGGAAGGTGAAGAGTTTGGTCCTGAGCATGGAGAATTCCTTTTGATCTCAAGAAGAGCTTTGAGTGCTCATGCCAAGGAAGATGAAGAGAAGGTACAGCGAGAGAACATATTTCACACCCGGTGCCATGTGAAAGATAAAGTTTGCAGCGTTATTGTAGATGGAGGGAGTTGCACTAATGTTGCTAGTGCATCAATGGTGGAGAAGCTTGGACTTAAAACGCTGAAACATCCTCGCCCGTACAAGCTTCAATGGTTGAACGATAGTGGAGAAGTGAGGGTCACGAAACAGGTTTTGGTACCATTCCAAATCGGGAAGTATGAAGATGAAGTGAAATGTGATGTAGTTCCAATGCAAGCTGGCCATCTACTATTGGGAAGGCCATGGCAATTCGATCGCCGCGTACAACACGATGGATTCACCAACAAACACTCATTTTTCTATAAAGAGCGCAAAATTACTCTTACGCCGCTGACCCCACATGAAGTTTTTGAGGATCAAAACAGATCACACAAATTGAGTGAAAAAAAGAAAGATGAGAGAAAACAAGAAAATCAAACACAACCCAAAGAGAGAAAACAAGAGGGTCAAGTTCTAGCCAAAGAGAGAAAATCTGAGAGAAAACAAAGCCTATATGCCACAAAGAGAGATATCACGCGAGCGATATATGCCAACCAACCATTTATATTTCTCACATATAGAGAGGCGTTTTTAAACACTAACGAATCTGATCAAGCTTTGCCTAGTCAGATTACTTCTCTTTTGCAGATTTTTGATGATGTGTTTCCCGAGGAACTTCCAAAAGGTTTGCCACCAATTCGTGGAATTGAGCACCAAATTGATTTCATTCCTGGAACAACAATTCCAAACCGTCCAGCATATAGGACAAATCCCGATGAGACTAAAGAGCTGCAACGACAAGTGGCAGAGCTGATGGATAGAGGGTACGTGAGAGAAAGTATGAGTCCGTGCGCTGTACCGGTTCTTTTGGTCCCTAAAAAGGATAAAACTTGGAGAATGTGCACTGATTGTCGAGCTATAAACAACATTACGGTAAGGTATCGGTACCCTATTCCTCGTTTAGATGATATGCTTGATGAGTTGCATGGGTCTTGCTTGTTTTCAAAAATAGATCTTAAGAGTGGATACCACCAGATTAGAATGAGAGAGGGAGATGAATGGAAAACAGCATTTAAAACAAAACAAGGATTATATGAGTGGTTGGTTATGCCATTTGGATTAAGTAATGCACCTAGTACCTTCATGCGATTAATGAATCATGTTTTGCGTCCTTTCATTGGAAAATTTGTGGTTGTTTATTTTGATGATATTCTAATCTATAGCACAAATTTGAAAGATCATGTTTCTCATTTGCAATGTGTTTTGGAGGTGCTTAGGGAAGAAAAGTTATTCGCTAACCTTGGAAAGTGCACTTTTTGCACAGATAAACTTGTGTTTCTTGGATTTGTTGTTAGTGCACAAGGTATACAGGTTGATCAAGAAAAGGTGCGAGCGATTCAAGAATGGCCAACCCCAACAAATATTGGACATGTGAGGAGTTTCCATGGTCTTGCTGGATTTTATAGACGATTTGTCAAGGACTTTAGTACCATCGCAGCACCACTCACAAATGTCATACGAAAGAATGCACCGTTTCTGTGGGGCGAGGAACAAGAAGAGGCGTTCAAAATTCTAAAGAATAAGCTTTCCCATGCACCATTACTTTGTTTGCCTAATTTTGAGAAAGCTTTTGAAATTGAGTGTGATGCTTCAGGTGTAGGTATTGGAGCGGTACTCATGCAAGATGGTCGGCCAATTGCATACTTTAGCGAGAAATTGAATGGTGCCACTCTGAATTACCCTACCTATGATAAGGAGTTATATGCGCTGATTCGAGCCCTTCAAACATGGCAACATTACCTTCTGCCCAAGGAGTTTGTGATTCGCACCGATCATGAGTCATTGAAGCACTTCAAGACACAACACAATCTCAATAAAAGACACGCTCGCTGGTCTGAGTTCCTTGAACAATTTCCTTACGTGATCAGGTACAAACAAGGTAAAGAGAACGTTGTTGCTGATGCGCTTTCACGAAGGTATTCCTTGATCTCAATTCTTGATGCTAAATTACTTGGTTTTGAGTACATTAAGGGTTTGTACATGGATGATATTGATTTTAAGGAAATATATTCATATTGTGAGAAATCAGGTCATGGGAAGTTTTATAGAAATGAGGGATTTTTGTTTCGTGAAAATAGGTTGTGCGTGCCTAATTCATCGATGCGTGATTTGTTAGTTCAGGAATCTCATGGAGGAGGGTTAATGGGACATTTTGGGGTAGCAAAAACAGTAGGAATCTTGAAAGAACATTTCTTTTGGCCGCGCATGAAAAGGGATATTGAGAGGATTGTTGGGAGATGTATAACATGTAAGCAAGCAAAATCAAGAGTTCAGCCAAATGGTTTATATACACCGCTTCCCATTCCTAGTTCACCTTGGATTGATATTTCAATGGATTTTGTTTTAGGTTTACCTAAGACTAGGCGTGGTCGTGATTCAATATTTGTGGTCGTAGATAGATTTTCTAAAATGGCTCATTTTATTCCATGTCACAAAACAGATGATGCTTCAAATGTTGCAAATTTATTCTTTCGAGAGATTGTGCGATTACATGGCATGCCTAGGACAATTGTTTCAGACAGGGATGCTAAGTTCTTAAGTTACTTTTGGAAAACATTATGGGGTAAATTGGGGACTAAACTTTTGTTTTCTACTACTTGTCACCCACAAACTGATGGTCAAACAGAGGTCGTGAATCGAACTTTGTCTACTTTGTTGAGGGCTGTAATTAGTAAGAACATTAAGACTTGGGAAGAGTGTTTACCACATGTGGAGTTTGCATATAATCGTTCAATTCATTCTGCTACTAGATTTTCACCATTTGAGATTGTTTATGGTTTTAATCCCTTGACTCCTTTGGATCTATCACCATTACCTATTTCTGAGCATTTGAATTTAGATGGCGAGAAAAAAGCGGAATTTGTGAAGAAACTCCACGAACAGGTTCGGAGTAACATAGAGAAGAGAACTGCGCAATACATCAAACAAGCCAACAAGGGACGTCATGCACTGATATTTGAACCCGGGGATTGGGTTTGGTTACATATGCGAAAAGAAAGATTCCCAGTCCAAAGACGATCCAAGTTGTTGCCTCGAGGAGATGGTCCTTTTCAAGTGCTCGAAAGGATTAATGATAATGCATATAAGCTTGATTTACCAAGTGAGTATAATGTGAGTACAACGTTTAATGTTTCTGACTTGAGTCCATTTGATGTTGATACAGATTTGAGGACAAATCCTTTTCAATATGGAGGGAATGATGTGGACATAGAGACAGATCCACACGAAGAACACGTCAAGAAGGATTCAACTCTTGAACAAGTAAAGAATGTCCCGTTCCGAGATCAACCAGGTCCAATGACAAGATCACGAGCTAAACAACTCAAGTCCGAGATGGAGAGTTTTGTCCATGACGCACAACAACAAGGAGCCAAAATACACTCTTTTCAGTCAAATAAGGAGCTGTACTTACTTCTCCAAGCAATATCTGATTAGAGAAGGCTTATGGCATCAAATGAAGCACTTAATGGCCATCTATGACACCATTTAAAGCAGCATCAAAGGAGATTCCGAATTTCACAAAGCATGTGATCAGTTTCATGTTTAAATTCTCATTAAGTGTGTATTTACTTCATTTCAGTTTCTTTTTCTTTACTTTAGCAAAGAAAACGTTTTATAAGGTTTGTAATGGTCTGATTGAACACATTCCTTATTTTTGAATGAATTTGTGAGAGATTTCTCTTTGTTTCTTGAAGAAACTATTCTGAACTTATCTAGGAAATTCTTAGTGGCGTTCAAATCTGACTTATCAAACGATCTTCCATCCTCGTTTGTGGCGTCTTCATCATTCTAAGGTTCGAGCTTCCACATAAGCTACGGGTCGCGGATTCACCGAATCTGATCTCGAAGGATCCTAGGGTCTGCATCCAATCCAACAAATTGAGAAGGGTCATAGTCACATTGTTGGCTTGGTTCGCATCAGTTATGTTTTGACAACTTAAAGTTACATTTTGACAAGTTAAATTACGCTTTTTACAAGTTAAAGTACGATTTTAACAAGTTAAAGTTACGTTTTGACAAGTTAAAGTTATGTGTTGACATGTTAAAGTACGTTTTTTACAAGGATAATTACGTTTTCTACAAGTTAAATTTAGGTTTTAACAACTTCAAGTTACGTTTTGACACGTTAAAGTTACATTTGACAAGTTAAAGTATGTTTTTACCAAGTTAAAGTTATATTTAGACAACTTAAAGTACGTTTTTTACAAGTTAAAGTTACGTTTTGACACATTAAAATTACATTTTGACAAGTTAAACTACGTTTTTTACAAGTTAAAGTTACGTTTTGGCAAGTTTAATTACGTTTTTTACAAGTTAATGAACTTTTTTTACAAGATAAAGTTTCGTTATGTCAAGTAAAATTAAGTTATTTAAAAGTTAAAGTACATTTTTATCAAGTTAAACTTACGTTTTGACAAGTTAAACTTACATTTTGACAAATTAAAGTAAGTTTTTTACAAGTTAAAGTATGTTTTTTACAAGTTGAAGTACGTTTTTTACAAGTTAAAGTACATTTTTTACAAGTTAAACGACATTTTTGAATGGTTAAAGTACGTTTTGTACAAGTTAATATATGTTTTTGACAAGTTAAAATTACGTTATGACAAGTTCAAGTTACGTTTTGACAAGTTAAAGTATGTTTTATAGAAGTTAAAGTACGTTTTTTACAAGTTGAAGTATATTTTTTACAAGTTAAAGTACGTTTTTTACAAGTTAAACGACACTTTTTACAAGAAATTACGTTTTCTACAAGTTAAAGTTACGTTTTGACAAGTTAAAGTACGTTTTTTTAAGTTAAAGTACGTTTTTTACTAGTTGAAGTACGTTTTCCACAAGTTAAAGTACATTTTTTCAAATTAAACCACATTTTTGACAAGTTAAATTACATTTTTTAGAAGTTAAAGTACATTTTTTACAAGTTAAAGTTACTTTTAAACAAATTAAAGTTTCGTTGTGACAAGTTAAATTACATTTTTTACAAGTTAAGGTTACGTTTTAACAACTTAAAGTTACGTTCTGACACATTAAAATTACATTTTGACAACTTAAAGTACGTTTTTTACAAGTTAAAATTACTTTTTGACAAGTTTAATTACGTTTTTTACAAGTTAAGGTACGTTTTTGACAAGATAAAGTTTCGTTGCGACAAGTAAAATTACGTTATTTGAAAGTTAAAGTACGTTTTTAACAACTTAAAATTACGTTTTGACAAGTTAAAGTACGTTTCTTACGAGTTAAAGTACGTTTTTTACAAGTTGAAGTACGTTTTTTACAAGTTAAAGTACATTTTTAACAAGTTAAACCACATTTTTGACATGTTAAAATATGTTTTTTACATGTTCAAGTTAGGTTTTAACAACTTAAAGTTACGTTTTGACACATTAAAATTACATTTTGACAAGTTAAAGTACGTTTTTACAAGTTAAAGTTTCGTTTCGACAACTTAAATTACGTTTTTTACAAGTTAAAGTACATTTTTAACAAGATAAAGTTTTGTCTTTACAAGTTAAAGTACGTTTTTTACAAGTTAAAGTACGTTTTTTAAAAGTTGAAGTACGTTTTTTACAAGTTGAAGTACGTTTTTTACAAGTTAACCCACATTTTTTACAAGTTAAATTACGTTTTTTACATGTTCAAGTTTCGTTTTAACAACTTAAAGTTACGTTTTTACACATTAAAATTACATTTTGACAAGTTAATGTACGTTTTTTACAAGTTAAAGTTTCGTTTCGACAACTTAAATTACGTTTTTTACAAGTTAAAGTTTCGTTTCGACAACTTAAATTGCGTTATTTAAAAGTTAAAGTACGTTTTGACAAGTTAAAGTTACGTTTTGACAAGTTATAGTTACGTCGTAACAAGTTAAAGTACGTTTTTTAGAAGTTAAAGTACTTTTTTTACAAGTTAAAGTACGTTTTAACAAGTTAAAGTTACGTTTTGACAAGTTAATGTTACGTTTTGATAAGTTAAAGTTACGTTATGACAAGTTAAAGAACGTTTTGAGAAGCTCAAATGCGTTTTTTACAACTTAAAGTACGTTTTTAACAAGTTAAAGTTACGTTTTAACAAGTTAAAGTTACATTTTGACACGTTAAAATACATTTTTTACTAGTTAAGTTACGTTTTTTACAAGTTGAAATACGTTTTTTCAAGTTAAAGTACATTTTATACAAGTTAAAGTTATTTTAATAACTTAAAGTTACGTTTTGACACATTAAAATTACATTTTGACAAGTTAAAGTACGTTTTTTACAAGTTAAAGTTACGTTTCGACAAGTTATTTACGTTTCTTAAGATAAGTTTTAACAATTTTGAGTTGCGTTTTCTCACATTAAAATTACATTTTGACAAGTTAGAGTACGTTTTTTACAAGTTCAAGTTACGTTTTGCCAAGTTTAATTATGTTTTTTAAAAGTTAAAATACGGTTTTTACAAGATAAAGTTTTGTTGTGACAAGTAGAATTATGTTTTTTAAAAGTTCAAGTACGTTTTTAACAAGTTAAATATACGTTTTGACAAGTTAAAGTTACGTTTTGACATGTTAAAGTACGTTTTTTACTAGTTAAAGAACGTTTTTTACAAGTTAAACCACATTTTTGACAAGTTAAAGTACGTTTTTTACAAGTTAATTTATGTTTTATACAAGTTAAAATTACGTTTTGACAAGTTAAAGTTACGTTTTGACAAGGTAAAGTACGTTTTTTACAAGTTAATGTATGTTTTTTACAAGTTAAAATTACGTTTTGACAAGTTAAAGTTATGTTTTGAGAAGTTAAAGTACGTTTTTTCAAGTTAAAGTACGTTTTTTACAAGTTGAAGTACGTTTTTTACAAGTTAAAGTACGTTTTTTACAAGTTAAAGTATGTTTTTTACAAGTTAAAGTATGTTTTTTACAAGTTGAAGTACGTTTTTTACAAGTTAAAGTACATTTTTTACAAGTTAAACGACATTTTTGAATGGTTAAAGTACGTTTTGTACAAGTTAATGTATGTTTTTGACAAGTTAAAATTACGTTATGACAAGTTCAAGTTACGTTTTGACAAGTTAAAGTATGTTTTATAGAAGTTAAAGTACGTTTTTTACAAGTTGAAGTATATTTTTTACAAGTTAAAGTACGTTTTTTACAAGTTAAACGACACTTTTTACAAGAAATTACGTTTTCTACAAGTTAAAGTTACGTTTTGACAAGTTAAAGTACGTTTTTTTAAGTTAAAGTACGTTTTTTACTAGTTGAAGTACGTTTTCCACAAGTTAAAGTACATTTTTTCAAATTAAACCACAAGTTAATGTATGTTTTTTACAAGTTAAAATTACGTTTTGACAAGTTAAAGTTATGTTTTGACAAGTTAAAGTACATTTTTTCAAGTTAAAGTACGTTTTTTACAAGTTAAAGTAAATTTTTTACAAGTTAAACCACATTTTTGACAAGTTAAATTACATTTTTTTACATGTTAAAGTACATTTTTAACAAGTTAAAATTACGTTTTGACAAGTTAGAGTTACATTTTGATAAGTTAAAGAAAGTTTTTTACAAGTTAAAATACGTTTTTTACAAGTTAAAGTTACGTTTAAAAGAGTTAAAGTTTCGTTTTGACAAGTTATTATTACGTTTTGACAAGTTAACTTACGTTTTTTACAAGTTAAGGTACGTTTTTTACAAAATAAAGTTACGTTTTAACAAGTTAAACTTACATTTTTTACAAGTTAAAGTACGTTTTTTACAAGTTAAAGGTATGTTTAGACAAGTTAAAGTTATGTTTTGACAACTTATTGTTATGTTTTGACAACTTAAAGTTACATTTTGACAAGTTAAATTACGCTTTTTACAAGTTAAAGTACGATTTTAACAAGTTAAAGTTACGTTTTGACAAGTTAAAGTTATGTGTTGACATGTTAAAGTACGTTTTTTACAAGGATAATTACGTTTTCTACAAGTTAAATTTAGGTTTTAACAACTTCAAGTTACGTTTTGACACGTTAAAGTTACATTTGACAAGTTAAAGTATGTTTTTACCAAGTTAAAGTTATATTTAGACAACTTAAAGTACGTTTTTTACAAGTTAAAGTTACGTTTTGACACATTAAAATTACATTTTGACAAGTTAAACTACGTTTTTTACAAGTTAAAGTTACGTTTTGGCAAGTTTAATTACGTTTTTTACAAGTTAATGAACTTTTTTTACAAGATAAAGTTTCGTTATGTCAAGTAAAATTAAGTTATTTAAAAGTTAAAGTACATTTTTATCAAGTTAAACTTACGTTTTGACAAGTTAAACTTACATTTTGACAAATTAAAGTAAGTTTTTTACAAGTTAAAGTATGTTTTTTACAAGTTGAAGTACGTTTTTTACAAGTTAAAGTACATTTTTTACAAGTTAAACGACATTTTTGAATGGTTAAAGTACGTTTTGTACAAGTTAATGTATGTTTTTGACAAGTTAAAATTACGTTATGAGAAGTTCAAGTTACGTTTTGACAAGTTAAAGTATGTTTTATAGAAGTTAAAGTACGTTTTTTACAAGTTAAAGTATATTTTTTACAAGTTAAAGTACGTTTTTTACAAGTTAAACGACACTTTTTACAAGAAATTACGTTTTCTACAAGTTAAAGTTACGTTTTGACAAGTTAAAGTACGTTTTTTTAAGTTAAAGTACGTTTTTTACTAGTTGAAGTACGTTTTCCACAAGTTAAAGTACATTTTTTCAAATTAAACCACATTTTTGACAAGTTAAATTACATTTTTTAGAAGTTAAAGTACATTTTTTACAAGTTAAAGTTACTGTTAAACAAATTAAAGTTTCGTTGTGACAAGTTAAATTACATTTTTTACAAGTTAAGGTTACGTTTTAACAACTTAAAGTTACGTTCTGACACATTAAAATTACATTTTGACAACTTAAAGTACGTTTTTTACAAGTTAAAATTACTATTTGACAAGTTTAATTACGTTTTTTACAAGTTAAGGTACGTTTTTGACAATATAAAGTTTCGTTGCGACAAGTAAAATTACGTTATTTGAAAGTTAAAGTACGTTTTTAACAACTTAAAATTACGTTTTGACAAGTTAAAGTACGTTTCTTACGAGTTAAAGTACGTTTTTTACAAGTTGAAGTACGTTTTTTACAAGTTAAAGTACATTTTTAACAAGTTAAACCACATTTTTGACATGTTAAAATATGTTTTTTACATGTTCAAGTTAGGTTTTAACAACTTAAAGTTACGTTTTGACACATTAAAATTACATTTTGACAAGTTAAAGTACGTTTTTACAAGTTAAAGTTTCGTTTCGACAACTTAAATTACGTTTTTTACAAGTTAAAGTACGTTTTTAACAAGATAAAGTTTTGTCTTTACAAGTTAAAGTACGTTTTTTACAAGTTAAAGTACGTTTTTTAAAAGTTGAAGTACGTTTTTTACAAGTTGAAGTACGTTTTTTACAAGTTAACCCACATTTTTTACAAGTTAAATTACGTTTTTTACATGTTCAAGTTTCGTTTTAACAACTTAAAGTTACGTTTTTACACATTAAAATTACATTTTGACAAGTTAATGTACGTTTTTTACAAGTTAAAGTTTCGTTTCGACAACTTAAATTACGTTTTTTACAAGTTAAAGTTTCGTTTCGACAACTTAAATTGCGTTATTTAAAAGTTAAAGTACGTTTTGACAAGTTAAAGTTACGTTTTGACAAGTTATAGTTACGTCGTAACAAGTTAAAGTACGTTTTTTAGAAGTTAAAATACTTTTTTTACAAGTTAAAGTACGTTTTAACAAGTTAAAGTTACGTTTTGACAAGTTAATGTTACGTTTTGATAAGTTAAAGTTACGTTATGACAAGTTAAAGAACGTTTTAAGAAGCTCAAATGCGTTTTTTACAACTTAAAGTACGTTTTTAACAAGTTAAAGTTACGTTTTAACAAGTTAAAGTTACATTTTGACACGTTAAAATACATTTTTTACTAGTTAAGTTACGTTTTTTACAAGTTGAAATACGTTTTTTCAAGTTAAAGTACATTTTATACAAGTTAAAGTTATTTTAATAACTTAAAGTTACGTTTTGACACATTAAAATTACATTTTGACAAGTTAAAGTACTTTTTTTACAAGTTAAAGTTACGTTTCGACAAGTTATTTACGTTTCTTAAGATAAGTTTTAACAATTTTGAGTTACGTTTTCTCACATTAAAATTACATTTTGACAAGTTAGAGTACGTTTTTTACAAGTTCAAGTTACGTTTTGCCAAGTTTAATTATGTTTTTTAAAAGTTAAAATACGGTTTTTACAAGATAAAGTTTTGTTGTGACAAGTAGAATTATGTTTTTTAAAAGTTCAATTACGTTTTTAACAAGTTAAATATACGTTTTGACAAGTTAAAGTTACGTTTTGACATGTTAAAGTACGTTTTTTACTAGTTAAAGAACGTTTTTTACAAGTTAAACCACATTTTTGACAAGTTAAAGTACGTTTTTTACAAGTTAATTTAGGTTTTATACAAGTTAAAATTACGTTTTGACAAGTTAAAGTTACGTTTTGACAAGGTAAAGTACGTTTTTTACAAGTTAATGTATGTTTTTTACAAGTTAAAATTACGTTTTGACAAGTTAAAGTTATGTTTTGAGAAGTTAACGTACGTTTTTTCAAGTTAAAGTACGTTTTTTACAAGTTGAAGTACGTTTTTTACAAGTTAAAGTACGTTTTTTACAAGTTAAAGTATGTTTTTTACAAGTTAAAGTATGTTTTTTACAAGTTGAAGTACGATTTTTACAAGTTAAAGTACATTTTTTACAAGTTAAACGACATTTTTGAATGGTTAAAGTACGTTTTGTACAAGTTAATGTATGTTTTTGACAAGTTAAAATTACGTTATGACAAGTTCAAGTTACGTTTTGACAAGTTAAAGTATGTTTTATAGAAGTTAAAGTACGTTTTTTACAAGTTGAAGTATATTTTTTACAAGTTAAAGTACGTTTTTTACAAGTTAAACGACACTTTTTACAAGAAATTACGTTTTCTACAAGTTAAAGTTACGTTTTGACAAGTTAAAGTACGTTTTTTTAAGTTAAAGTACGTTTTTTACTAGTTGAAGTACGTTTTCCACAAGTTAAAGTACATTTTTTCAAATTAAACCACAAGTTAATGTATGTTTTTTACAAGTTAAAATTACGTTTTGACAAGTTAAAGTTATGTTTTGACAAGTTAAAGTACGTTTTTTCAAGTTAAAGTACGTTTTTTACAAGTTAAAGTAAATTTTTTACAAGTTAAACCACATTTTTGACAAGTTAAATTACATTTTTTTACATGTTAAAGTACATTTTTAACAAGTTAAAATTACGTTTTGACAAGTTAGAGTTACATTTTGATAAGTTAAAGAAAGTTTTTTACAAGTTAAAATACGTTTTTTACAAGTTAAAGTTTCGTTTTGACAAGTTATTATTACGTTTTGACAAGTTAACTTACGTTTTTTACAAGTTAAGGTACGTTTTTTACAAAATAAAGTTACGTTTTAACAAGTTAAACTTACATTTTTTACAAGTTAAAGTACGTTTTTTACAAGTTAAAGGTATGTTTAGACAAGTTAAAGTTATGTTTTGACAACTTATTGTTATGTTTTGACAACTTAAAGTTACATTTTGACAAGTTAAATTACGCTTTTTACAAGTTAAAGTACGATTTTAACAAGTTAAAGTTACGTTTTGACAAGTTAAAGTTATGTGTTGACATGTTAAAGTACGTTTTTTACAAGGATAATTACGTTTTCTACAAGTTAAATTTAGGTTTTAACAACTTCAAGTTACGTTTTGACACGTTAAAGTATGTTTTTAACAAGTTAAAGTTATATTTAGACAAGTGAAATTACGTTTTTTACAAGTTGAAGTACGTTTTTAACAAGTTAAACTTATGTTTTGACAAGTTAGAGTTACATTTTGACAAGTTAAAGTACGTTTTTTACAAGTTAAAGTATTTTTTTTAGATGTTAAAGTTACGTTTAGACAAGTTAAAGTTTCGTTTTGACAGGTTATGGTTACTTTTTGACAACTTAAAGTTACATTTTGACAAGTTAAATTACGTTTTTTACAACTTAAAGTACGTTTTTAGGAAGTTAAAGATATGTTTTGATAAGTGAAAGTTACATCTTGACACGTTAAGACAAGTGAAATTACGTTTTTTACAAGTTGAAGTACGTTTTTAACAAGTTAAACTTATGTTTTGACAAGTTAGAGTTACATTTTGACAAGTTAAAGTACGTTTTTTACAAGTTAAAGTATTTTTTTAGATGTTAAAGTTACGTTTAGACAAGTTAAAGTTTCGTTTTGACAGGTTATGGTTACTTTTTGACAACTTAAAGTTACATTTTGACAAGTTAAATTACGTTTTTTACAACTTAAAGTACGTTTTTAGGAAGTTAAAGATATGTTTTGATAAGTGAAAGTTACATCTTGACACGTTAAAGTTTGTTTTTTAGAAGTTAAATTTCGTTTTTTACAAGTTGAAGTATGTTTTTTACAAGTTAAAGTACATTTTTAACAACTTAAAGTTACGTTTTGACACATTAAAAATACATTTTGACAAGTTAAAGTACGTTTTTTACAAGTTAAACTTACGCTTTGACAAGTTAAAATACGTTTTTTACAAGTTAAAGTTACGTTTTAACAACTTAAAGTTACGTTTTGACACATTAAAATTACATTTTGACAAGTTAAAGTACGTTTTTTACCAGTTAAAATTACTTTTTGACAAGTTTAATTACGTTTTTTACAAGTTAAAGTACGTTTTTGACAAGATAAAGTTTCGTTGCGACAAGTAAAATTACATTATTTGAAAATTAAAGTACGTTTTTAACAAGTTAAAATTACGTTTTGACAAGTTAAAGTACGTTTCTTACGAGTTAAAGTACGTTTTTTACAAGTTGAAGTACGTTTTTTACAAGTTAAAGTACATTTTTAACAAGTTAAACCACATTTTTGACATGTTAAAATATGTTTTTTACATGTTCAAGTTACGTTTTAACAACTTAAAGTTACGTTTTGACACATTAAAATTACATTTTGACAAGTTAAAGTACGTTTTTTTACAAGTTAAAATTACTTTTTGACATGTTTAATTACGTTTTTTACAAGTTAAAGTACGTTTTTGACAAGATAAAGTTTCGTTGCGACAAGTAAAATTACGTTATTTGAAAGTTAAAGTACGTTTTTAACAAGTTAAAGTTACGTTTTGACAAGTTAAAATACGTTTCTTACGAGTTAAAGTACGTTTTTTACAAGTTGAAGTACGTTTTTTACAAGTTAAAGTGCATTTTAAACAAGTTAAACCACAATTTTAACATGTTAAAATATGTTTTTTACATGTTCAAGTTACGTTTTAACAACTTAAAGTTACGTTTTGACACATTAAAATTACATTTTGACAAGTTAAAGTACAATTTATACAAGTTAAAATTTGGTTTCGACAACTTAAATTACGCTTTTTACAAGTTAAAGTATGTTTTTGACAAGATAAAGTTTCGTTTTTACAAGTTAAAATACGTTTTTTACAAGTTAACCCACATTTTTTACAAGTTAAATTACGTTTTTTACATGTTCAAGTTTCGTTTTAACAACTTAAAGTTACGTTTTGACACATTAAAATTACATTTTGACAAGTTAAAGTACGTTTTTTACAAGTTAAAGTTTCGTTTCGACAACTTAAATTACGTTTTTTACAAGTTAAAGTTTCGTTTCGACAACTTAAATTACGTTATTTAAAAGTTAAAGTACGTTTTGACAAGTTAAAGTTACGTTTTGACAAGTTATAGTTACGTCGTAACAAGTTAAAGTACGTTTTTTAGAAGTTAAAGTACTTTTTTTACAAGTTAAAGTACGTTTTAACAAGTTCAAGTTACGTTTTGACAAGTTAATGTTACATTTTGATAAGTTAAAGTTACGTTATGACAAGTTAAAGTACGTTTTGAGAAGTTCAATTGCGTGTTTTACAAGTTATAGTACGTTTTTAACAAGTTAAAGTTACGTTTTAACAAGTTAAATTTACATTTTGACACGTTAAAATACATTTTTTAATAGTTAAGTTACGTTTTGACACATTAAAATTACATTTTGACAAGTTAAAGTACGTTTTTTACAAGTTAAAGTTTCGTTTCGACAACTTAAATTACATTTTTTACAAGTTAAAGTTTCGTTTCGACAACTTAAATTACGTTATTTAAAAGTTAAAGTACGTTTTGACAAGTTAAAGTTACGTTTTGACAAGTTATAGTTACGTCGTAACAAGTTAAAGTATGTTTTTTAGAAGTTAAAGTACTTTTTTTACAAGTTATAGTACGTTTTAACAAGTTCAAGTTACGTTTTGACAAGTTAATGTTACGTTTTGATAAGTTAAAGTTACGTTATGACAAGTTAAAGTACGTTTTGAGAAGTTCAATTGCGTGTTTTACAAGTTATAGTACGTTTTTAACAAGTTAAAGTTACGTTTTAACAAGTTAAAGTTACATTTTGACACGTTAAAATACATTTTTTACTAGTTAAGTTACGTTTTTTACAAGTTGAAATACGTTTTTACAAGTTAAAGTACATTTTATACAAGTTAAAGTTATTTTAATAACTTAAAGTTACGTTTTGACACATTAAAATTACATTTTGACAAGTTAAAGTACGTTTTTTACAAGTTAAAGTATGTTTTGACAAGTTAAAATTACGTTTTGACAAGTTAAATTACGTTTTTTACAAGTTTACGTTACGTTTTAACAACTTAGTGTTACGCTTTGACACATTAAAATTACATTTTGACAAGTTAAAGTACGTTTTTTACAATATAAAGTTTTGTTGTGACACGTAGAATTATGTTTTTTAAAAGTTCAAGTGCGTTTTTAACAAGTTAAATATACGTTTTGACTAGTTAAAGTTACGTTTTGACAAGTTAAAGTACGTTTTTTACTAGTTAAAGTATGTTTTTTACAAGTTAAAATTACGTTATGAAAAGTTAAAGTTACGTTTTGACAAGTTAAAGTACGTTTTTTACAAGTTAAAGTACGTTTTTTACAACTTGAAGTCCAATTTTTACAAGTTAAACTACATTTTTTACAAGTTAAACCACATTTTCTACAAGTTAAAGTTACGTTTTGACAAGTTAGAGTTACATTTTGACAAGTTAAAGTAAGTTTTTTATAAGTTAAAGTATGGTTTTTACAAGTTAAAATTACGTTTTGACAAGTTAAATTACGTTTTTTACAAGTTTACGTTACGTTTTAACAACTTAGTGTTACGTTTTGACACATTAAAATTACATTTTGACAAGTTAAAGTACGTTTTTTACAATATAAAGTTTTGTTGTGACAAGTAGAATTATGTTTTTTAAAAGTTAAAGTACGTTCTTAACAAGTTAAACTTACGTTTTGACAAGTTAAAGATACGTTGTGACAAGTTAAAGTACGTTTTTTTAGTAGTTAAAGTACGTTTTTTACAAGTTAAACCACATTTTTGACAAGTTAAACTACGTATTTACAAGTTAATGTATGTTTTTTACAAGTTAAAATTACGTTTTGACATGTTAAAGTTACGTTTTGACAAGTTAAAGTTATGTTTTGACAAGTTAAAGTGCGTTTTTTACAAGTGAAAATACGTTTTTTACAAGTTGAAATACGTTTTTACAAGTTAAAGTACATTTTTTACAAGTTAAACCACAATTTTACGAGTTAAATTACGTTTTCTACAAGTGAAAGTTACGTTTTAATAACTTATAGTTACGTTTTGACACAGTAAAATTAAATTTTTACAAGTTAAAATACGTTTTTTACAAGTTAAATTACGTGTTTTATAAGTTTAAGTATGTTTTTTTAAGTTAAAGTTTCATTGTGACAAGTTACATTACGTTTTTAAGAAGTTAAAGTACGTTTTTAACAAGTAAATTTGCGTTTTGACAAGTTAAACTTACGTTTTGACAAGTTAAAGTACGTTTTTTCAAGTTAAAGTACGTTTTTTACAAGTTAAACCACATTTTTGACAAGTTAAATTACACTTTTTACAAGTTAAAGTACATTTTTAACAAGTTAAAGTTACGTTTTGACAAGTTAGAGTTACATTTTTACAAGTTAAAGTAAAGTTTTTTACAAGTTAAACTATGTTTTTTACAAGTTAAATTTACGTTTAATCAAGTTAAAGTTTCGTTTTGACAAGTTATTGTTACGTTTTGACAACTTAAAGTTACATTTTGACAAGGTAAAGTACGTTTTTTACAAGTTAATGTTACGTTTTGACAAGTTAAATTACTTTTTTTACAAGTTTATGTTACATTTTAACAACTTAGTTTTACGTTTTGACACATTAAAATTACATTTTGACACGTTAAAGTACGTTTTTACTAGTTAAAGTTACGTTTTGACAAGTTTAATTATGTTTTTTAAAAGGTAAAGTTCGTTTTTTACAAGATACTTAGAAGCTCGAGACAAAACCCTTTAATCACTCGAAACTTCAAGATCACAAATGAGGGGTACTTTGGTACTTACATAATCCTGAAGTGAATGTATAATTGATATTGCACTTTATGACATTTGATTTGTCAATGAGCAATGGCTAAGATAATAGTTTCATCTGACCCGACAGTTTGTGTCATAACGTTGTGAAATAGGGTTATATGATTCACAGATATGGAATTCATGTTGACATAATGCATAAGCATTAGTATCACACTATGCATTGTTATGAGAGTGTGAATGAATAAACCTGGCCCGGTATTCATCGAATAAGAAAATTCTTTGATTAAAACATGTGACATGTAAAGACATCTCACTCTATGTTTTTCTCATCCACAAATAACAAAGGAGTTAGTGAAATAATAACTCAATGGGTAAAACGGTAATTTTACATTCCTCTTAGTTAATGATACACATGAAGGGTAATATCGTAAAGTACACCGTGGATCGTGTGAGAAATTGTTTTATCACATCAAACATAAAATATACGCATATGAACAGAGAGAGTGTCAGTATTGGTCCTTTAGTGGAATCGACCAATTTTAAGAACTAAAAGACGGAAAAGGTTTGTGAACTTTCGTGTCCGATCTTTATTCTAAAACTTCGTTCATGTGGGTCCATGAGGTCTCAATAATAGACACTTGGAAGAGATTATAAAAACTGGAATTATTGATTTACTCAATTTAATATAGATTCTGATTTATATCGGGAAAGTTATTTTTCTTAAAGCTTAATAAATTATTGGTTATTTATTTTGTTTATTTAATCACAGAATATTATTATGTTGATAATAATATGATTGAATGATTTAATTTAATAAGAGAAGAAAATAAATAATTTCTCGTTTCGTATTTATTTGATAACTATGAAATGATTTTAATGAGTTGTCATTAAACAAAATTGAGAGTTCTAAATTAATTTTAGAAATTAAATCAAATAAATTTGGGAACATTCTGGAAGCTCTTACTCGAGTAAGAGGGAGAGAGTTGGCCGAAAATTCAAATGAAGAGAGTCATGGGTTGACCCAGCTTAAGCCCAAATTTATAAGAGTATAAATAGGCTTAAGAAACCCTAATTCATTAGAGCTAACCCTAAAGAATTCGGCCAAGAGGAGAGCCCCCTCCCCCTTTGTACTCTCTCGGCCGAATCCCTAAATCAAGAGATCAAGAATTGATTTCTTGATTCTTTCGATAATTCCCTATCATTCTTGAAAGCCCACCTTTTCCATCTCTCAAATTCCTTGTGTGATATTATTGATTCTCCACTCATGGTGTTTGAATTGATATTATATTTTTATTAAAAGGTTTTGAGTGTTTCTTGAAGTCTTTAGCAAATCAAGAAGTCAATTCTTGGACGTGTTTCCTTCTCCCGGCGAGTTCTATTGAGCGAGGGGTCCCAGAGATCAAATCCGGCGAGGAGGCCATCCGACGAGGAGGCATCCCGCGAGCTGATCCGGCGAGGGCTTAGGCGCGCAGATCCGGCGAAGACTTGGGCGCGCGGGTTCCGGCGAGTCCCGAATCCGACGAGGGTGTTTTCGGGCTTTCCTGTGATATCTTTCGGTGATCTCGACGCAACGTGACATTCAGGAAAAAGCTAGCAACGTCCGAATAATTTATTATCCAAATTGTAAGTCATTCTCAACGTTAAATAAATTACTAATAATATGTAAATTGTTTATGTAAGTTGTTAGTATTTATTTGTTAAGTGTTTGTATTTAATAAATTTTTTAATGAATGCGAATTAAATTTTAATGCCTTAGGTTATTTGAATATATTAACACTTGTTTTAATATATTGATTCTAATTATATTTTTCCGCCACATAGGATGTGTAATATGATTAAACTGTTTAAATTGTTAAATAAATTCCAACAAATGGTACCAGAGCTAATTAAAGGCATTAAAATTTAGGTTTAATGACTAGTTTTAAAATTTGTTTGACTAGTTGGTGTTGGCGTTGTTGTATGATAAATTGTTGCATGATGAATGCGTGATTTGTGTGTTTGTGAATTGTGAATGGATCCTCATTTAATATGGCCCTAGGATTTTATTTCCGGTTATCGTCCCGGGTTTTTAAATTTATTTATTTGAATTGTGAGCCTCAATTTGCAAGGACATTTAAATTTGTAATTAGTTTAATTGTAATCCGACGGCGAGAAGACAAGAGGAAGCACCTCGGGTTTGGCTGCACGTTGAGAACGTGTTGGGGCTATCCCGAAACATCCAATGACGCGTCACAGGTGCCCCTTGGCCGAGAAGATTGTTATTTTTTTTTCTTTTGGGTTGTATTTAGAAATGGGCCATTTAGTGAGTTAAATATTTTATGTTTTTATATTATTTAATCTCATTGCATATCACCTCACATGTCAAAATGTGGCTTTACTTGTCAAAATGTAACTTTAACTTATCAAAACATAACTTTATCTAGTAAAACACATATCTTTAACTTGTTAAAACGTAACTTTATCTTGTTAAAACGTAACTTTTACTAGTAAGAAACGTATCTTTAACTTGTTGAAATGTAAATTTAAAATGCTAAAATGTAACTTTAATTTTGTCGAAATGTAAAATTGTAATTTTAATTTGTAATAAACGTAACTATAACTTGTAAAAAGTGTAAGTTTAACTTGTCAAAACGTAACTTTAACTTATAACAACGTATCTTTCCCTTGTGAAAACGTAACTTTATCTGATTAAAACATAACTTTAACTTGTGAAAAA